>UELW01000039.1:3495000-4695000 GCA_900490495.1 Danionella dracula | reverse complement strand
ATTAACAAATGCTATCTTACAAGCCACTAATGACATTACAGTGAAATTACTTTTTTTTTTTTAAACAATGGTAAATCGTTTTGTATGGCAGAGGAAAAATGTCAAGTAAAGATTAAGTAAATAATTAAATATAAAAATGCATGACTAAATAATGAAATCAGAAAATAAATAAAACAATATATGTGTAAATAATTAAATGTACAAATAAAATGTGTATATATATATATATAAGTGATGACTTAAATAAAACAAAAACATTAACGAATAGATAAATGTATTTGAAATATTTCATCATCTTATATTTTCTCTGATTTATTTAAACAGTTAGCAAACAGACAAATAAATAAATGTGAAAATAAATAAGAAAATAAGAAAAAATATTTTCAAATATAGTATTAAGAAATAAAGAATTTTGAATGCTGAAATACCTTAACTAAATTTAATGATTAATGTTTTTGCATTTACTCTTTTAAACATTTATTTATTTATAAATGCATTTATTGATGTGAATTGCATTTTATTTATAGATTTGATTATTTAAGCCTATCTTAATATTATTTATTTTTAATTTAATTATTTATTCATGCATTTATTTCTACATTTATTTATATATGTATACGTTTATATCAGTCATGTTTTGTCCTCTTTAGTTTTGTACTCTTGTTTTTCTGTTTTGGCAGCTAAATGTCATCCCTATTGTTCTTGCATTTCCTGTGTGCATGAACTTCTTTCAAGCAAGGCCTCGAGGGATAGCTTGAAGACTGTGGTACCATGGAAAGCAAGGTTCTAAAACACTGTGTTGAGAGAAATAAAACCTGAAAGCCAACAGTGCGGGTTGTTCATCACAAACCCTGTACTTCTGAAATCATGGTGCTTTCTTCATATTAAAATCAAACCTAACTAAAAAATAATAACCTGGTGTGGTTTAAAACAGAAACTGAGATAAATACCCCTGGAAGTCGTGAGTGGGGCTTTTCTAGCTTTGGCTCGACCCGTGCGGGTTAGCAGGGCAGCAGCGCTCCACACTGGGAAACATCCAGAGAGAGGTTGTCTCTCATAAGGACGTCTCTGTGTCTATCCGTTTGTCTCCCTGCTCGTCTTCAATGCTGATCTTAATGCACGCCGTCTTCTCTTCACTGGAAAACAGAAAGAGAACAGATGGAAATAGAAAAGGTAGCTACACAACACAACAAAAGAAGTGCAGAATTGACAGCAAAAAGCCCCTGCTCTGAAAGCCTATCAAGCAGCAGCAGACACATTAAACAGCAAAGCATCAAAGCAAAAACACCGGCTACAACACTACTTCTTGTAGCAGCTGTAAGCAGGTTAATAATGGAACTTTCACACTTGGAACGTTTCGACTGTTCTGTTCCCGAGAACGGTCACTCACCCTCCCAAATCCGGCACTGGTTTATGTTTCTACAGTAGTTTTTGATCCATTTCAGAGAGGCTTTCTATTATGCAATTACTGACCGGAGTCCATGATGTAAGAATCTCGGGATCAGGACGTGTGCGGACAGTTTGCCTCAAATCTGCGCGATATGGAAAAGATGCTGTTTTGCGGCTATTTTTACTATAGTTGTGTATACTGATGGAACGAGTCTGTTATTACATCACATCGAGAGCAGGCAGCTTCCTCTTTTTAGCCACATGTCCCGCCCATCTCTCCGTTAAGACTGTTTGAACCGTTTTTGAGACTGCGTCCCAATCAATGCACTATCCACACTTTTATGAGTGTGAAATGAGAATTAGGGCATCCCAAACTGTAGCAAAAAAGTGGTTTCCGGATGTGTACTTTTTACGGTTAGATTCTGAAGTGCAGATTCATGAGCGCTCAACCGGCTGATATTACCCACAATGTTTTCGTTGAAGCGGAAAGACTTTTCTCTTGTACCCAAACAAACGAGCTGTCCCTATAATACGACTCATTTTAAAAGAAGCACATGAATAAATAATGGCAATATACAGAGTGCTATATTTTCTGTTATAAAGAAATGTTAATGAAGGAATGGGAAAGGAGTTAAGTTCTCCCACAAGTCTTGCGTGATGACGTCTCAAAACTACTTCCGCCACATGACATTTCAGTGCACCCCAGAATGTGCACACTTTCATCTCGTGAAACTAAAAAGTATGTACATTTTCTTCTGAAAGTAAGTATCTACTTTAAGGGTGCAGTATATATATATATTTGGATTGGGAAACAGCATCCTTTTGGAAGCAGATTGTTAATGGTTCCTGAAAACAAAAGGATTGCTTTCACACGCACAGCAATAAACTGTTACTGAAGCCAAGTGCTTCTGGAAACTAAATCCAGATGCCAGTTTGAAAGGGTCCTAAAGATGCGCAGTGACTTTTTTCGCCAACATCAACAACACTCAAATCTCAACACTCGGTTTCAGATAAAAAAAAAACGGTCTGTTTAAAACATGGATGCAGTGAGCATGACCTCACTCATAGGTCTTAGCAGAAAGCAAATGCGGGTTAGAGTTTGGGTAGCTTAACTTTCCTTCTTAACTAAACCAGGTGGTCATAAGAGGACAAAAAGACACAATTTGGTGAATGGGAAGTGACAAGAAAAAGACCTCAGTGCTGCTGATATTTAATTTTGCATGGAGTGTCTGGAACTGCTCCATTAACAATCGTCAAGAACTTGATGGGGATTTTGTAAAAGTTTACAACAATTGGATCTGCCTACCAATCGCTAACATCTGATCATGACGTACGCAATGCGCTGAGAATAGAAGCTTATTCACATGTTCCCTTTCGCTCAGAATTGTCTAGTATTGCAAGCGTGGGTGGCCAGCAAAGCAGAAGCGTACTACGTAAGCTGTACAAACAAGGAGTTCGAGACCAGGAAGTTTGACACCCCTGGTCTATCTGGTTCTCTTTGGACCAGTGAGTCGTATATTTGGACAACCTTCACAATCTTATATATGTTTTTTCACCATAAAAAAGTGCATCCTGAAAAGTCGCAAAATTGAAGCTCCACGGACAACCAAACCTTATGTTGAAAACAACGTATAGCTAAAGTAAAAAAAAAAAAAAAAAAAAAAAAAAAAGATCGTCATGATGCTGCCCAAGTTTTAACCCAAGTCTACAAGTTATTGGTTGCTTCGAATTTTAAACCCTTCACAAAAGTGCACCGGTCTGTGATAACACTGCTGAATATCTTCTCAATGCTAAAAGATGGTATGGTCAAATCCTTTCCATCACAGTAATGTAACCTCAAGAGCTGAGAAAGAGAGCAGGCCGAGTGCTGAAGCAATGAGAGGAGGAAGCGAAGAGCGATATGCTGCGAGGCGGTAAACATTTCGAGGAAGAGCACTACCTGCTGCTAGCTTTCAATACTTTTGGAGTAGTGTCAGAGCTCATGGAAAAAGCTCTCCAAACATCAGTATTGGACATCTCGTTAGATATGTTAACCACAGAGGGGTCAGTGCTGCAGAAAAAACACATCAAAGCACATCACACACTCATGTCCCTGTACACCGATAGGATGCTTCATTAATAAAGCATGAAAAACATCAGATGGACTCCAGACCAGAGGTGGGCAAAGTCATTTCTAGAGAGCCACAGGGTCCAGCCCTGTTTCAAGAGATTCAAGAGTAACTTGTAACAAGCCAAGAGGAGCTTAATTGGCGCAAACAGGTGTGTCGTTGCAGGACTCTGATTTACCCACGCCTGCTCTAGACAGTTCTTTCCAAAGCTTAAATCACTAACTCCGGCCTAGGAAGGCTGGTGAATCTGCGCATCATTCGTTCATTTGATTTTCAATTTTTAAATTAAAACAAAAAAGGAAAAATTATTAGTTTTTTATATTTTTGATTGTGTTCGAAAAGTACAATGCAAAAACAAACTATGAGCTTGCAGAAGTGTTTTAGAGTGAGTGAAGCTTTTGGTAGTTTTATACAGTAGTGATGAGGCTTCCTGAAGCACCTAAGCAGATGAATCAAACATGTGTATTATTTCAAGGCTTGAAAACAAGTCAGACATCCGACCCCACATTTAGGAGTCAATTCTATTAAAAAGAAAATTATTTGAAAGATTCGTTATAATTTATCCAGCTTTAGAGAAAAAAAGCATATTTTAGTAAGTGACTGTAACTCCTCACCAGGTGTTGATGGTTTTATTTCCCCTGAGAGTTATGAAATTGAATACGTGTGTAATGAAGTTTAGTGCAAAAGCTTCTACCTCGAGTAATTGAGCTGGAGAAAGAGAATCTTTGAATCTGCAGCTAACTTTAGTGAAGTCGCTCATGTTCTATGTTCAATACGTCTCTATATTACGTCATATAGAATGTCATGAACACTGTCTCAATGCTCTCAGAAGTTGAGCAAAGAGTATGGCCAGCGTCGATTCATGTTTTAATTTTACCATAATAGCCATTTCTTAGTTAGCGTCATCTTTCACACTCCCACTCAAAAAAATCTAATAAAATAAAAACAGTCACTGAAGTCATAAGACATTCTGGGTCATGCTATTTCTCAAAGGGAAGGTTGAAAAAAAGAAAGAAAGAAAAATTCAAACTCGTAATTCAATTTTGCATTTAACGTTTTGATCACAGAAAAAAATGGTTTTACTTTCAATTGAAAATCAAATAGCACATTTTAGTTCCAGCCCTGCTCTAGCATGCATTCCACTCTAGCCTCAGACAAGCTTAATTAGTGCAGCAGGTGTGCTTAATGATGTTAGCCCTCCAGCTCCGGAGTTGGTGACCCCTGGCTTAACAAAACATATTTTCTTTAGATCAGAGCCTCAAGTTAGTAAAAGCACTCAAAGAAAAGTATCAAAATGAAATCAATATAACAAATCTAAATGATTTAAAAAATGTGTCTCCATTAAAAATACATTTCATATACAATCTATACAGTCAAACTCAATAGTCAGTGGGTGAAGCTATCAAAACTTTACTTTATTCTAGGCCGAGCAATGAAATGAAAATGATCATGTGCATTTTTCTAGAAAATTCTTCCATAATGCTGGATTTTACTATATTTTGCAGCCCTGCAAAAGCATCAATCAATATGTTCAGACCTGCCTTGTGTGTTATTTTAAAAGATGTTCCCAAATCTGAATTCGTGTTGTCATGATAATGCTTAGATGTTTGCAACACACTTATTCCTGTTGAAGCCTACAAACACGTAGAACAAGCTAGACTGATTTAAAGCCTTTTTCATGCAGAAAAATTGTAACCCCATGAGTTATCTAACCCCTTACATAGAGAGTTTGCAATTAGATCATGAGCTACTGGCCACTAGGGACAATGTCAGACTGTGCAAGCTCCAAATCACTGTTTCCAGCAAGTTTTAAATTGTTGTAATCACGTATTATATGTAATTACGGTCTCTTTCTTCCAGATATCAGAGGAAAATAAAATGTCTATTGAATTCTTAATTGAAGAATTCTTTCATTCCTAAACTCTAATATATATTTTGTAATCAATACAAATAATATATTTATATTATGGGTTAAATGCAGATATAATCAAATTATATATTGCACATTCCTAACAAGTATTGTGTTTATGGGTGCTCTGCAATGCATCCTAAATGTATTTTTATTTGTCACAGTTAATAGTTTAGCTTCACACAGTGATACAAAGTGCTCATGTTGTTATTGTACATTTTTGTGCAAACTGCACAAAAACTGGAAGGTAACAGAGCTGATCTACAGCAGAGTGCATCAGTAGATCCCAGCACACTTGAAACCAATGCAGAGATCTCAGGGGTGGATTTGGCTTCATAACATCAGAAAGCAGGAACAAATTACAGAACATCATTAGCAGCAGGCTTTAACCAGAACACAGGAAGCCTTCTAGTAAACAAAAAACCAACCACTCTGCTCCCATCCTCCTCGTACGATGCGTCAGAGATGACGCTGTCTGATCTGTCTCAAAAAAACAAACAAATCAAAACTCTCTGAAGCAGCGCTTGAATAAGTCCCCTTGAGAAGCCGCCCAAAGAAATTCCACCAATTCAAAGTCTGCGACTTAACCACCACTAACCTGATTTTAAGGGTCTTCACTGGGATGTCCAGGTGGTCATGGGCATAGGGCATCTCCAACCCCCTTTCAGCCTCCATGATGCGACGTGCTGCCTGGGTAGAAACACAGCAACATGGACATGTCTCAAGATCTCTCTAGATTTCTACTTGTTAAGAATAACAAAAATCACATTAAAATGTGACGCTGTGCATTATACATTGTAACTACCTCTTTAGCTTTTTTCTTTTTGTCATCTTCTTTTTTCTTCTTGCTTTCTGGCATGAGATCATCTAACCAGCTAAGCTCCCTCTTCGTGAAGCAGACATCAAGAAGTTTCCGCACAAACACTAGAGCAAGAACCTACAGAAGACAAGAATGAGAAGAAAGTAAACGTAACAAGGAAAGTCTTACTCAAAGAAACATGAAAAAATATGAAAACATTAAAATAATTATACCAAGAGTTTTCTTTGAATAGCAACTAAGAATATTGCAAACAAGCACTTAACACCTCTTCTATTTTAATAATATTTAAGCGAGTTACAAGAGTGTTTTAAATCCAGAATCAATGGGTGGGAGTTTTAAATAGCTGTACCAGTCTGCTGCTTGTCTTTAAAATATATACATTTTTATGTTATAGACATTCATTGTCAACTTGTTCTTACAATTTTATGCAGGGAAGTAAAAAACAAATATCACAGAGAGCCAAAAAAAAAAACTGGTTTAATGTATACTAAAACTTTTTTAATTGATTACACAAAGCCTTTTGAAGCAAGACCTATTATTTTTAAGTATATTATGCAATGATTAAAATAGCAAAGCAATATTTACTCATAGCTATATCAGTAATATCAAGGGAAAATTATTTCACCAAGCAAACAGCAAAAAAGCAAATGACCTTAAAAACTAAATATGTTCCTTAAAATCAAGGAATGCGATAAATGCATAAATGAAACTGAACGCATTTTAATGGTAACTGAAAATGCGTTATTGTGCTTCTCTATGATCCTAACAATCACTGGTTTTAAATAAGAATAACTGATTTGATTTTTCTATTCTCTCATTTTCTGAGTTCATAGGCTCCTGTTGGTTTGTGGGGACTGTAGCATTGGGGACACTGGTGTGGGACTGCAACCAGCAGGCCGGTTTCAAAAGTAATTAAAAATCATCCTAGGGGCCATAGACAATATATTTGAGGGCCAGATCTGGCTTCCAGGCATTGACGTTGACATATGTGATTTAGAGAAAAGCTTTCACTCTCCATGTTTGTTTAAGCTACATTAATGTACTCTTTTTACTCACTTTCTAGCATTTAGTCATTTTTATCTGAACACACCTGATTCTACTAATTACACTCATCTTGGCCTAATACAAGTTCAGTAAATAGTCATAAATCAACACTTTGGTGCAGGGTGTGGATTTGTTCTGTCTTTTAACATATTTAAATGCATTATTTTTGTATACGCTCATGTAGAATGAAAACACAGTTTTTTTTTATTTTTATCAATTTAATAAATATAGAAACAATGAACCTTCATGGAAACATTTGTCAATTTAGCATTAAGTAATAGTGACAGTTTAACAACCAAGAGACAGAATATTAGGTTTTTCTGGGCTTTTTTTCTATAGTCATCAACATTTTCTATTTTTCACATGCGTCAAAGAATTTAACAAACTCACATTGAATTTCCAGAACATTTCACCTAACACACAATTCTTTTGCAACCGCTTTTTTAATAAAGTTGCAAGGAAACCAAAATATAGCCACGTGGAGGATTTCATTTTTGAACAATATTTATTCCTAAAATCCCAAAGAAAATAAGTATTTAAGTTTAAATTATACGTTTCTTCAAGCACTAAATAAAAAAAATAGCTAAACTGATTTTCAAGCATTATCATGGATTATAAACAGCGTTATGATGGTAAGATTAATCCAGTT
This sequence comes from Danionella dracula, assembly GCA_900490495.1. Lineage (NCBI taxonomy): Eukaryota > Metazoa > Chordata > Actinopteri > Cypriniformes > Danionidae > Danionella > Danionella dracula. The sequence goes on along the minus strand of UELW01000039.1, from coordinate 4,687,081 downwards.
GATTTAGAATACATTATAAGTCAGTGAGCTGTTATTACACTTACCATCATGGGAAAGACCACAGCGGCAGCAGACACTTTGATGACCCACAGCAGCACCAGACACGTGAGCTGAACTATTGTGAATATGTGCACTTTCCAAAGAGGCACGTATCTCAGGTAGATCAGGTCTGGCTGGTGCTTCGCTGGCATCCCAAAGAGCTTGATACGGTCGAAGAACTGCAGAACAACCAGCACACAAAACGCTGACTAAATCACAGCCTTGATTGCAAACTAGCCACACTGGTGTTGATCATATATTGAGAATATCATTAAACAGTTGATTTATTTCAGTTATTCCATTGAAAAAACTTTTATTCATTTAATACTCATTGACATACATTTTAAACATTTTCTTTCTTTTTTTATGATTACAACTGACAACTAATCCAAATCCACAAATCAGGATCTTTAAAATTGGCCTAGGTTGCTCTGACAGGGGTCTTCAGCTCTTCTTCATTGTCAGGTCTGCTGAAACACGTCTTCCTCTATAGAATCCTCCAATTTTCTCTAGGTTTATTGTTAGGTAAATTTTCTGGCCAGATATACCATGATCGTTGCATGTCTGGGTAGATGTGGTCTGGTGGATAAGGAGATCGACTTGTGATCTGAAGGTTGCCAGTTCGAACCCCAGATCCACAGAGTTGGAACACTTCCATCGTCAACAACAAACTGTAGTGCCCTTGAGCAAGGCACCAGTTTCTCGACTGCTCCCTGCAACCAGTGTTTGTTCACTGCTGTGTGTGTACACTGGGATGGGTTAAATGCAGAGCACAAATTCCAGCTCACTCACTTTTTGATTAAACCAGCTATTGGTAGCTTTGTCAATGTGTGCAGGTGCTAACTCTTGCTCTTAAATGTTCTGAAAAATGGCTGTGTTGACCTTGAACCTCAGAAAACACCATAGACCGACACCAAACTTTACGCTGGACCTCAAGCAACCCGGATTATGTGCCTCTCTGGTCTTCCTCCAAAGGAAATGCAAAATGTACTTGGATTTACTTTATTTATCCCTTTTCCTCTCTGATAATGTTTGGAAACAGAGCTATGTGAACAGTCAGCCTACTCTGCAATTAACTTTTGTGTCTTGTCTCTGTACATATCAATGGTTGTCTTTTGGGCAACTGTCATGCCATAGTTGTGCAGCCTACATATCAAGATTGAGACACATTTCAAAGGCCTTAAAATATGTTTTGAGTTACGAATGTGTGCCACCAAGTGTATTCGATATTGAACTATTGCCCAATATTCTAACTTTATGATATATTGCTTTTGGAGTCAAATTGAAAAGAAGAAAAAAAAACACAAAATAAATCCGTCTGTGGGTAATGAATGAATATATATTAGAAATGTTTCACTTTGTAAAACAAATGGATGATACAACTATATTTGTTCACGATATTTTAAGTATATAACCAACACCTTTACTTACAGCCAGTAAAGACAAAGGTAAAGTGACTGTAAAACAAAATATATTACTAACCTGTATGCCTTTGAGTGATGACACTCCCATGTAGAGAAATACACCGTACAACACGGGCATTGGAATAAACTTAAAAAAGAAGGAACAAAACACAAAATGTTTATCTATATATAAATATACATATATATATATATATATATATATATATATATATATATATATATATATATATATATTCAACATATTATATAATGAATAATGTATTTGTACAAATGAATTGATTTTACACACGTTTATTGTTTTGACTTAGTTTTAAAGTGGGAGTCTGATTATTAGCCCAAATAAAATAAACCTATTCTAACATTACCAAAAACGGATCAGCAAATTCAGCTAAAATTAACACCATTATTCACTCAAAACATGTAAATCAATTATGATGCACTTATTTTCACAAGCTTCAGAATTATTATCTAATGCTTGGAAAATCTTTGAAAATACCTTTAGAAAGGAGGTCATGAAGACAGAGAGTCCCATGAGAACAAAAATCATGAGGCCGGTTACTCTCTGCTCACGGATCCCCAGGAATTTTGGCTGTTCTCCTGGAGCCGAACACTCAGACTCCACCTTGAGGCTGTTGACATGTGAGATGGAAAGGACAGTGGCGGCAACAAACCATGGCAAGCCCATAATAGAGCACACACCGAGCATTACAGCCACCATGAGAAGGTCAAGATGGTACCCACAGCCTTTCTGCAGAAGAACACAGTCAGGAGTTTTAGAACTGTTGTAGAGAAAAGACTTCTTACACGCACACACACACGCACACCATTTTGCAGCCTTTGGGGCACTGGAGTTGCCATTTAAACATTCAGCTTTTGGAGAAGTGTGCTTGTTGTAAGAATTGTGATACTCTGATCGTCCTCTAAAGCAGGCATGTCCAAAGTCTGACCCGGTGGGCGACAACAAGGGTCCAAGTTCAGATTTCATCCCACAGCTTCAGTAATGTGTTATTTCAGCAATGTGTTATTTGTGGATTGTTAGCTTTATAGATAAACCATTACATCTTAACGTAATGTAATTCCTCATTTCTCCACATGTTGTCAGCACTATTCTAATATGCATATTCTAAAGTGAAAAAACACCTCCCTGCTAATTTCTGCCATGGCAACAGCAAAAAAAGTAGAGTAGTTGATGGTAAGAACTGCTGCTTTCAGGAGTGCTGGGAATTCGAATCCTTCTTTTCTAAAAATCAAGCCAATGGTGTAAAGATTGACTGAACGTGCAAAATATGTACTGAAATCGAGACTGAACATGCAAAATATTTCACAAGCTTACAGCGAGTGAGTGAGCTAAAAAAGCAAAGCAAATCCAAACTGCTCTGACATCTCAACAACGGTCCTTCATACAGGCCTGTGAATCAAACACATGTCTCAATCTGCCCTCAAACCAGACCTGGTCTCTTCACTAAAACCCAAACATTGTCAAAAATATCAGAGGGAACCATTGGACTTTGTAAAATTTGTCCCTCTTGGCAAAAAAAGTTGGACACCACAGCTCAAAAGCGAATGGGGCATTGTTACAAAACTGTAAAAGCTTCACCAAAGCTGTTTCCCACACTGACTTTTTGCTTTCCAACTAGGATGTCATCTGGCCCTCTGACAAGCAAGATGAGCTGCTGAACTGACCTTTAGCTTGTGCTCTTTACGGTTGATGATGACAGCAGTGATCTGCTGGTCCATGAAGATGAGGATGGTACACAAGAGGGCAGGAATAGCTGCTGCAATCAATGTCCATGTGGGGTTATCACCCAGAGGGGAGATCAGCCAGCCTCGGTTTTTAGAGGTGGGCTATGAAACAGAAAAAAAAAGATCCATGAATAACTGTTTAATGATAAACACACACAACCCTTTACCTTTTTTAAAATTTGAAATATCCAACCTAAAAACATCAAAATAACAATATAATATTAATTCAATGGTTTTTAAAACGCAAAAACTTATTGTGGGAGCCAAAGTTTGTTGGTTGCAGTGGTTATGATGTACACTAGGTGCCAGTAGAGCTGGTCGATAATGGGAAAAATGGTAATCACTTAAATCACTTGGGGTAATAATTGAAATTCTGATTATTTTAAAAGATTATTTTTTACTCATTTTGTCTTTAAATATACTGTATTAACATTCCTATGTAGTTCTCCAGAGTTATTTTCAGTTATTTTTAAAATAACCAATCTAACTTTAGATAATGTCCAAATTATTGATGTCTATATAAATAAAACACAAGAACAAAGATTATAGCATCTTTAAGTGAAAATATTAAACACACTTAATAAGTGTGCATTTCATTGTAGTAAATTATGTATCCCACTAAAATTATAGTTCATAAATAAATTAATATGAACACCTGGATTTTTTTTTGATTAAAATCTATTGATTTAAAGGACTCTCTTCTAAAAGTGCATTGTGTGGCAACACCAGAGGAAAATACAAATTCAAACCTTTATGAGCTGATCCTGTAACAAACTGTATGCACCGGTTTAACAATCATTAAAGATCTCCTGGGCAATAAACAACGCTAAAAGAACTCCAGCTTCCATCACCTGCAACTGCAGTAAAAATTAGCTGAAAACATCACAAGAAATTATCTCGCTGGGGACTTTGAGTACTGCGTCATAGCGCTACCTATTTTCTTATTTTTTTTTTTAGTAGTACGCCATTATGCAATATATTCCTTAACTGTTTAATCTCAGAAAGGTTAAACATTAAATTTTCCGCTGGTCTTACTTCATGATCAAAATTTTTTTTTTGTGATTACAATGCTACTAGTGCCATCTGAATTACTTATCTAAGCTAAACTAAGCTACAAGTTCCTGTGCACATATCTGTAGAATGGCTACCTAATGACTCAAGTACAGATGTAAAATATTAACGAACATTTAAAAAAGTTCAGTGTTACTTTAAGAGAATGTTAGAGGTTAAATCGATGTTTAAGTCAGTAAGAAAACAGTTACATCTGCAGTGCACCCCAACAAATCTGACCCCTTACTTTCCATTTTTACACAGTCAAAACTCTAAACATTGTCTAAAAAGTATTACCTCAAAGGTGTCTGGGACATGTAGTTTAGGAGAGGGGATGCCCACCAAATAATCAACCACGACCATAATCATGATGGTAAGAAAGACGGCAAAATCACTGATTGAAGAGCGCACCTGCAGAAGAGCACAGAGTTAGCTTAGATGATTACTCCATAATAGGAGTAGCCAGAGAAATTACTCAACAGACCTTTGTTGGGAAATAACGCTTGGTCTTGAACTGCTTGAGGAAGGATGACAGGAAGAAGGTGGTGAAGAAGAGAATGACGGACCAGAACAGCACATCCGGGATGTACGGGCCATTGTGCCCACACGCAGGACCTAAAAACTCACCATGAAGATCCCTGCACTCCTTCAAAGAGAAACACTACGTTTGAGCAATGACATCTTTATATGCTTAAAATTTGCTCTTTAACAGCCTTGTGAGTTTTATTCAGATCAGTAACATTTACACAACGTTATTTTAATTAAGGACGAAAAGAGAAGTCTTCATTATGGTGTTTACCTGAATAAAATTCCTGCCTAAACATCATTTCAATTGTATAATTTAAAATATTTTATAAAAAAAAATAAGCTATAGAATACAAAAATAATTAATTTCTTAAGTAAATAAAAAACGTTTACACTTCAAAACCAGGCAAACTTTAGCAAGCTTAAAAGAATCTACAAAATCTTTGTCAGAAGACAGTTTCGGAACATTATCACTAATGATAATTCACAGGTGTGTCAAAAGAACATTTCACCTTTAACACTCTGAATATGATTAAATATGATCATTAACTAAAGACTTTTTAATTAACAAAATATACTCTACTATTAGTATTATAATTGTATTAAGAAAATAGCTCTTGTACGATTTATTACTGAAGGGTATCCATTTTTCTCGATCGCGATGCCTTTGAAAGTCGAACAAAACACGGTTCCATCACTGGAAAATTAAATTAGTCTGCTTACTTTTACATTAAGTTCACTCCAGCTAATGTTGTCAGGAGTAAGTACTGACTGGTTCCATGCTTGAACCATCTCATTTGTAGTATTGGATGGAGGGGAACAATGACATCTGAGAGGAATTCAGAAAATAAGTTTATTTTGCCATCGTGCCGGGGGCTGGCTTCAATATATTCATAAAAAAACGGAAATATGTCCTTACGTGTAAAAGGTGAGGTTGTTCAAATCATCATGCATGTTGAACGGGTACATCTCTCCCAGCTGGAAGAGTTTCTCCAAGGCCTCATAGATGAAGATGATGCAGATGAGAGAAGCAAAGGCCTCTTCGGTGAATCTCGTTATATAGCATACCAGAGAGCTGGCATCTGTGGCAACAAGCAGAAGGCACAAGAACGCTGTCCATAGCCCAATACTGGTGCGCAGAGGGAGGTAGGAAAGACCGTAGTCACTGAAGAAAGACAACAAGCAGGTTTTATTGATGTCTTGATGAAGATACATTTTTTTGTCATTTTTTTCCTTTGGTGACAGACAGGAGAAAGCACAAGACCAGGATTAGAACCTGAACATTACATGTCCTGCTCACCAAATCACTAAATCAAAGGGCACGAACACATTTGATTGCTAAAAATATGTGAAGTTTGTTTATTTTTGTTGCAAACAAACCTTACTCCAATAAAATCTAAATTTAACATGAAAAATTTCTTGCTGCAATCAGCAACGAAGGGCCCGAGACACCAGGGTGGACCTATATCTGCAACTTTAAATAGTCCAACCATTTTAATCACAACCACGAAACAAAGCTACAGCTAACGTCAACTGACTTTGGTGGATAGAAGAAAGGATGTGTAAGAACTCAAACCTGAAACATAAAACTGAAAAATAAACTGAAATCATTCTCGCAAAACAAATACAATTTTGTTAAGCATATGACAACTTTAGATAAAATCCTCCTGTAAAACAGTGCTCAGTGGTAGCCAAATAATTGTACGGAACTTTATATAACTGCTTTATTTCACTTTAAATAACAAACCTAACTGTCTGCAGAGGAGTGCAAACTGGGTGACATGAACAAAGCTTTGTCATCATCTGTCAGGAGTAAGGTTATATCTGCATTTTCAACATGAAATGCAAAAACGTTGAAGGTCAATATCTCAAAATCTTTTTTTCTCCAGTACTACTTTATCCAGTGGAGCCAGAACAAGATGTGAGCTGACTGAATAATACATAATAATATACAAATAATACTTATTTAATTATTAAACTATAGAAAATAAATTACCCTAGCAACAAACAGGATAATCAATTCTCAACTGTGCATTATGCAGTTGTAATGTCGGATGGTTCTTCTCCCATGTTGTGATTTAAAAATGTATAATGGACCCCAAAATTATCCCTTTGTTATTATTTGTTTGCTTCAAAACAGTGGAATCATTATTACATAACCATAGAAAAGACCATTTATTTGTATAAAAATTTATTTTGAATTAATCTCTTAATACGCAAAAGAACACATCATACTAAGATTCATTCATTCATTCATTCATCTTGAACCGCCAAGATGAACCGCCAACTCTCTGGCATGTGATTTATGCAGCGGATGCCCTTCCAGCCGCAACCCATCGCTGGGAAACATTTACACACACATTCGCTCTTTAACACTATGGACAATTGTTCTTACTCAATTCACTTATACCGCATGTCTTTGGACGCGTAAACCCACGCGATCACATGCAAACTCCACACAGAAATGCCACCTGCCCCAGCAGAGCCTAGAACCAGCAACCTTCTTGCTGTGAGACGACCGTGCTACCCACTGCGCCACCGTGACGTTCCCATACTAAGATTAATGCACTATAATTTTTAAATTATTATGATTAAACCACACATTTGTTATGGCATTTTCTGACAAAAATTCTATTAATCTCGTTTATGAATTTCTTGGCAGCTTTTTTTTAATCGTCTTCTTGATCCTACCTTTTATGTTGTAGACTAACAGGAGAAAATTGCCTTGAAATTAAAATTTACAGATTCTCATCAACATAAATTTAGACTTCAGATAATCATAACTAGTAATATTAAAATGCACCCTTTTATGAGGCATCTAGAGATGGATAATATGGGCAAAACATAGATCGTAAACAATGTTTCTTCAGATCCCTTGATATCGATAGTTATCAAGATAATTGTCCAATCCTAATTTTTCTTGGACCATTACATGTTGTTTTTAACCACATTTTATGGACAAGAAAAGACAAATCCAAATGAGATTAGTTAAAAGTCCAAATTTTATCAATATAATTATGAAATTGAATTTTTGTATTTATTTTTTCATTATCCTTTTGTAAAACTTACACAAAAACTATGTTTTAGACTTCTTTTTATAGCTGTATATTAATTTAAATCATGGAAATCTAAAGTAAAGATCAGTCAGGAGTACGAGTTCCAGGAAGTTCGGCTTCACATCTACCAGCAGGTGGCGTCATGTCGATCCATCAACAGCAATAACTCCAGTCTAACAGAATATAGCCTTGTTAGAGTAAAACTAGGATAAAAGTGTGAATCTCACAAGGCTCTGAAGCTGAAGGACTATTCTACTCTGTTAGTTAGCAACATATAAGTGCAGCTAGCAACGTATTGTTCACACATTATTGAGCACTTTATTGACTTTACTATCTTATCAAGAAAATGTATTTCCTGTCAATTACAGTTATATTATCGTCCAGCCTTAAAGGCATCTATATATAAAGTTAATATAAACCTATAGATTGGGATTCATTCAATCATAAATGCTTTTGCAAAGACTTATATATATTAACCATTAAATAGCCAGCTTTGAATTTAAATTTAGCTCTGATTGACAAGTTCTCTGCCAACTTTTTCTTATAACAGTGACTAGATAAATAGTAGAGTTAAAAAAAAATAAAAAAAAGACTCAATGAAAAATGTTTCTCTCACCAGCAGAATTTAAAAAGAATCTTCTCGAAAACTAGAACAGGCCCAGTGCTGCCCAGTATAGTGAGAGGCTGACCGGAAAACAGAGAGAAGGCCACTCCGGTCACCGAAGCTCCAAAAAGAGATTCAATGGCACTCTAAAACAAACACAGAAGTAATGAAAGCAAGCATTCTGTAAAAGTTAAAATATTTATACCACCTGGAAGGTTTACGCTACAATAAGTCAACTACGACTTACAATGTTGTTTTTGGTGGCTTCCCCCAGAAGACCTCCGAAGGTGATGACGGGGGACATGCAGGCACAGTAGAGGAAGAGTATGGAGGCCAGACACTGCAGGCTGAGAGCGTCCCGCAGATCACTCCAGTAAAAAGGAGCTTTGCGCTTCACATCTAGCACCAGACCTCCAAATATCCTTTAAAACCAACCATATATTTGTTTGAATTACTTTCAGCTTACTTCATTAATTTAAAAGACATTTTCATATGTAATAAGTGCTCAATGACTGACTATAAAAGCCTGTTTTAATACAGTCATGTTAACCCTTGAAAGCAGAGCATCTGCATGTCATGCTCTGAGACGACCGCCTAACATCCAGTTTTGATTTACTCTCTCTCAGTCGTTTGCTCTTCTTTCAGCCCATTTTAACTGCAAATACAGCAGTTCTTCAACAGCACAATGCTAATTTAGCAGCTGATGCTAAATGAGTTTTATTAAATTCCTAGTGCATGTAGAGAAGATTTTCCAACTCTTCACAGACTCTCCTCAGAGCAAGATATGATCATTGTGTTTTGAAAGGCTCGTGTGCAGAGATACACTAGCAGATGCTTATTCACCGTAACTTTACTTTTCGTTGAAGGAATCAGATTTCTGATTATTTTTCAACTTCTTAAATCTGTGCAATGTTGCAAGATTGTGCTACTTTTTGTTTATTTGAGGTGGGCTGGTTTTACCATGTGTATGCGCTGGAAACTGTTGCGCAGATCTGGCAACTTCAATTCTCTGCTTCTCCTGTGACAGGTATTCCCTAACTCAAGTACTCAAGTTGGAGCAACATATTTTTTGTTGGATCTCTTAAAGCACGACATCAGCCCTTGAAGCCTTTAATCATCTTTTAGCAAATTAAACCCTTTGGGGATTTACATGAAGTCTCCCCTATCTGCTGTGTCTGTGTCTCAATCACACATACAACACTAATTTAGCTTTTTTTTTAAGCAACCAGAGTATGAATTAAATTGTATGGTTTTGTTTTGAAGGCAATAACATGGTACAGTCAGAGTTAAACACTGGGTGGGCTTTGTGTTTAATTGAACCAAACAAGATGCAAATTCTATTTTAAGGAGTTTTCATGTACACCTAATGGCTAATTTGAATGCACAGTTTATTTGTCCACACTTTTTAAGTGTCTTAATCTTGATGGATGCCTCTCTACACAACGATCTCTAAGTGCACCACAACATCAGAGGCTCTGTTTTTAAACAGAGCACTCAACATTCATTCCTTTCAATATTAAAGGCCAAGAAAATTTGCTACACAAAAACAGTGCTACCACTTTAATCTAAAGTCTTAATTTTAACTTTGAAAATCCCATTCAGTCCTTTATCAAACACTTCCTTTATTATTTCCTTACATAAAAACACCTAGAATCTTTCCGTATATTAAGTGTATTTTACCAGTTGTGTGAAATAATTAATGTTAGAGTCAAGATGTCTGTAAAAAAACTAATTTTGTTTAGTGGAGTGGGATTTCTAACAAAATTTTCCTTTTTAAGAGTTTAAACATGAACCTGCATTACAGCTGATTCACCCCCTTACACTATTTTGTATGATTTTTAGGTAATTTATTTTTTTTATTGTGCTCAGTGTGCAGCAACATGTATATTCAACGGCAGAAAAAAAATGTACAGGTTGGATCTTACCTCCCCGTCCTCTGAAGCTCAGGTCCAGCATGGTGTGCCTCTTCTTTGATCACATCAGAGAGAGGACCTGAGCCATTGGGCGTGGATGGGATCTTTCTTTTCTCCTGTAAAAATTACAATTACTTTGTTCAATAAAATAAAAAAAAAGAACAAAATGGCAGAAACTGAACCTTTAACCCTTTAGTTGTTAAGCTAACTATGCCGAAAAACAAATAAAGTGGCTGCTGAGCAGAGGTTAATTTAGTTTGAGATGGAAGAACCTGAGAGGGAACACTCTTTGGTGGCTCAATTCGTATCGTGGGGTCCCATTCCCCTGGAGGAAGAACTGTGACCTGGTCCAAGAACTCATCAATGCCAGACAGAAGGTCGTTCCTGTCTTTGGCTTTGTACGCTACATCATGAAAGATCTGTCACAGTGAAGATATCACATTTCAACTATGTATTCTATGTATTATTAAAACATTGTAATCACATAGCCTTCTTTTATTTCCAGAAATCTTTTAAAAAAGTATATATTAAAAATAATTTTAATGATTTAAAATCCTTTACCTCGTCTGTCATTAAAGTAGCTATGGACCTGCCAATCTCATGATATTGCGCGCCTTTACCAAAAGGTCCCAACAAGAGGAAGAGAAACCTGCAAAAAAGGTAAGGAATCAGAGGTGACACCTTACTTGTCACATTTATGAGCTCTACCTAAACAAAACATGTATTTTAGTGGAATTAACAGTTACCTTGTTGGAACAGGCACTTCGGTCAGTCCGCTGAGAAGCACAGCAGGTGAGAGTCGAATAAAGGCAATGATTGGACGCTCAAGGAAATCAACTTCCCCAACCAAAACATTTGAAGCCTCAGCACCAGGTGGAATTTTCCTCATGAAACTCATGTCCACCTTAAGAACATAACACATTTTAGATCAGATAACATGACTATATAATTCCTTAATAAAGAAGTGGGCACTAGCATATTAAATAAGCCAGTTTACATACCTCTAGAAAAACAGTTTATAGTAAATTTATCTTTCATTATTAGTCCTAAAAAAACCCTAAATTAAAGTTTCTAAAATCTCAAAATTTTATTTTTTAGGGCCATGTGCTAATATGAACATCAGAACAAACAAGAGTTAGTCATGAAAAACATTGTAAGGTACACCACTGGGAATGAACAAATGAAACAGTTTCACAATCACCTAATCCGCAAGACCTCTGACACACAAGATGGCCACTTGCTTGAGATGTGATCTTTTAAATCCACATGACAACAGAATAAAAACATGGTTCTGCTTTTCCACCTAGTGAGGCATGTGTTTCTAAGTGGGATCAGTATTCATGGGAAGATGTCATTTTGCGTCTAGCAAAACAGGACTTGACCTGAACGCAAGGATCAGTTTCTAAATCAAAACAAACTATTAATTTCACAGCTGATGGGAACACTCCATAAACATGCCGTATTCTTGCACTAAAGGTGTAGAGCAGAGAAAAACAGACAATGTTGTTTTAAAATAGTTTATTTTGAAAACTTAAACCATGATTCTGCTCACATGCTGCTAAATGACAATCCCTGGAGATTATCATTTAGTTCATGATGTTAGACTGTCTAAACACTACACCACAGAACGATATAGTAATCTTTGTTTGGATGGGAGCACAAAAGTCCATACCTTTATTCATCTTCTATTCACATTTCCATTGTTTAACGCATAATTAAGTTAGAACAATGGAAGAATTAACCTTTTCTGTTAGTTAATTTTGTAAGTAGTCTTGAAAGCATATTCCGCAAAGCATACTTGCAAATGTACAAAAATGTTTTACGGGTGCTATGAAATTACTTGTAACAAAACATGCCAAGCACTGACCTTATACGAATAGTCTACACATAAACAGTTTATCTAAGTGAAATGTGAAAGCGTCTCACAAGATGCCTTAGACAATGATAACACCGAACAACAGGAATGAGAACATCAGGCAAACACAAGCTAACACGGAATGACAGGAAGTTATAACTGTGCTGAGACTTACAGTCGGCCTTTTGCTGCCTGCAGCCAGGGAGCCGTAGCTGCACTGAAAAGGCCAATGGCTGTCCTGACACTAACCAGACAGACGTGTGTTTAGTAATTGGAATTGAGTTAAGGGATATTTCAGAAACAGTCTCTGCTTTTTGATTTATATTTCCGTAATTTATTGATATTTTTGATGTCAACATAAGTAAAACTTTTGACACCCAATAAAAACTCAATTTTATCATCGTTCACATTTTATTAAAAAAAAATTGTAACACTTTAAAAAGTAACATTAACTGAGAAACGTGTTTTTTTTTCCCTTCATAAAACAATACATTAACCTGGATTTGTATTTTTAATTGTAGACAGCTCCAAAAGACATTGGAATAAAAAAAGTGATACTTTATGCTATGAAAGATTTTAAACCTTTCCAGACGGTTAACTCCTACTAGTTTGCTATCTGAGTTGATGAATAGGTCTTCCCAATCTTGAAATAGCACAAATACAGATTGGTTTGAAACATAGTTATTTAAAAAAAATGTATGTGTTTAAAAATTCTTCAAAAAATTCTTCCAGAAACATAATAATGGTAATCACCGAGCTGAATAAGGCAAACCAATACACCCAATTTATATAATTTTTATTGTAACTATGGATGACATTTGGGTATTTATACCATTCAAAAACAGCAGCCCTCGAGTAAAAATTCCAAAGGTTGCACAAAGCTGCATTAAAATGAGAGCTGAATGTTTCCTGTAGTCATAAGCAATACATACCAAGATCCTTTTTTTTAAATACAACAGCCAAACTAATAAGATGAAATAAACTGAGAAAATGGTCGAACAGCATTTTCTTTAAAATATTTTCTTTCAAACCAAAAATGTGGATATGATTATCATATGATTATTGGACATCCAGAGGAAAAAAAAAAAGTACTGCTACCCAACTATAAAAACTCGAAAACAAAAAATGCTCTACTATTAAAACTAAGGAGTTGTTAACATTGTGTGAATCTTATAACTCACTATAGATCAGCACAATTATCTTACATTTTAAAGAGAGCTAAACGTTTTATATAGCTGCATCATCAAATAACAAGTCTTTTTTTAGGTACATGCTTTTTTAGGGAACATTCACTACAAATTGCGCCAAACAAAACTAATCTGGTCTTCTCTACTAAAAGAAAAATCGCACAGGTCCACTATGAAAGTAATGGAAAAACTCATTCATCTTCACTTAAAAATAATCCCTTGCGTGCCTCAATTGAAGGCTTCTCAGAGGTAGAACTTTACCAAACTGTTTAACAACAGGATAAGTTGCAGAAGAAGCTGACCTTACTGAAGTCCACGGTGCTGTTCTCCCTGCTGCCACTGGTGCCGTTCAATCGGCTTTCACTGACCTTACTGTTATCCAGGCTTCCGGGGGCTGATTGGGGCGATGCAAGAAGCCCTGCGGAGTTGAGAAAATAAGAAATCGTTGAAGGAGAATGGCTGTGAGAAACATGTCCTGACTCAAAGCTTTACTGGGCAGGGAAAGTAAGCTGTGCACTCACTGTGCGAACATGCAGAGTAGGCCACATGCTTTCTGTGTACAACCTCATTAAAGTGTATCTACTCATGATCCACTTTGCTCTTGGTGTTTAGATGTCATCACATAGAATTAAAATGTATCTGATTTACGTAGTATTCAATAATGTAGTAGCAGTATAAGAGCTGCACTGCTAGCCCAAAAATAAAAGATTTCTTGCAATCCAGCTAGAAGCAGCACAGTGGTTCAAAGTAATCTGCTGAAATCTATAAGGAGAAATGGCAAATCCCTGAGATGGCTGTTAATAGAAACTCTGCTGCTGTCTAGCCCTGAGTTAGATGTGGGACATCACATTCAGTTTAAAAATAGGTAGTTAAAACCTCCTTTTTTAGCCTTCTTTGTTAACATGCTGGACAAACAAAGAAATTATTTACAGTCTTCGCTAAGGCCCAGTTTCCCACTTTAAAACAGAGATTTGCAAGCTCCTTAAGCTGCACACACAACATAAAATTGACATGCAGGCAGTAAAGTGAAACACGAAGAAACTCTATGACATCACGCAATCGCATTTAAACTAGCTCAGTTTACTCTTTGGAATTCAGTGTATTGCGAGAGGTCAGTGACAGAAGCAGTCACATGAGGATATCTGCTCTTTAGCATGACATTAAGTAGTGCTTGGGAGTTCATATGTCCTTCAAAGTGTGCAGCATTTCAACGGCTTTACTCTAAGCCTTTTGAATATACTTTTTATTGTCCTCCAATCCTTGAAATGTGTCTTGAAAATGAAATATAGTAATTTTTACTTTTGTTTGGGTAGCAAAATAAGTAATATAATAATTAAAAAGAAGCAAATGCTATATGTGATTATCACAAATCTTACCAAAAAATATAAAAAACTTAAAAATTGTGCTAATAATATAAGCCTAAATTAACTGAAAGGAAAATGTTTTAGTGTACAATTGAGACAAACTGTGCTGACACTCAACACCTATTGAGGTCAATGTACTTTTAAGTCTGGTCTTCAAGAGTCGTTGAAAGGTTTGTCAGTTAAAACCCTCTCCGAAATCAATCATCTCTGACCCACATTCAAGGCATTACTGGTTCTTCTCTCAACATGTGCGTAGTTCTGGTGAGGCATACTATAAAACATGGTGTCAACTTGCAAAGTCTCGAAGAAATCAAGTGGTGCTTAAAGCATTTGATTGGTCATGTTGAAGCTCAAGTTAGGAATGGGCACAGCCCGACACAAGACAGAAATACTTTCATAGTGGCAGACGGGAAAAGTCAATTGGATACAAAGACAGTGAAGCGAGAAGGTGATATTGTTAGAGGTTATGTTTTGAAAGTAAAGTGTCATATAACTTGAATATTTGGATGAAAACTTCACATTTTTTAGCTTTTTTTACACTTAACAAAAAACAAGCAACACTCTATTCTTCTTGCTTTTTATGAACTGAATCCAATGTATAAAATATCAGTTCACACTAAAAGCTTCTTTCTCTCAGTAAAAATATATGCGTCTTTATCTTTGTTAGTGAGCAATGAGATTATCTCTCCACTGCTGTGCTATATTGAGATATACTAATTATGCAGCATAATTGTGGTACAAGTGTGCACAATAAAAGTACACTCTAAAATTGTTTTGGTATTGAGCTAGCTAAATAGACTATTCTATATTTCAAATGAAATAAAATTCTTTCACTTGAATGGAATCATAGATCGAAACCCGGACGTTCAAGGTAATGCTTAACTTAACAATACCAAATTCCATGACGCGATTAGTAATCGCCGATCACAACCTTTCTGAAATAGTTTTAACACAAAATTTGTTTTTTTTGTCTTCAGTGTTGATGTAAAGTAGTTAGGAGCCACTCAGACACTGTTTTGTAGTGTTTTTTTAGTTGTCTGGCAAAGGATTATCTCTACAAAACAGAAGTGCTCACTATTAGATTTAGACAAATGGTTTGATTATATTTACGAGACTTTTGTGTATCTGAAAGTTTTAAGATCTTTGAGTTTAACTCCTAGAATTCTGATGCAATAACAGAAAAGTTGAGCTTATATTAATTTTTTTGTGCAAGAATTCGGGTACTTTTAGCCATACTGTAGTGCTTATTAGCTGCCCAGTAACAAAACATAGATGTTTGAGCAAGTAAATTATACAATACTTCTCAAATAAAATAAACACTTCTTTAAAAAAAGACTACATTTGTTCGTTTAGAATTCAATTAAAAACTAAAATCAGCATGTTATTACTTATCAGTTAAAATTTTTACTTAATTTATAGGAATACACTTCTAACCACATTACTTTAAGTATGTCTAAGGCTGCATTCAGACTGCAGGTCATAATGATCCATTCAAATTTTTCTTAGTTTAAAAATGTTAGTGAAAAGATCACTACTTCACCTGGAATGCACTGTTTAACATTGATGCAAATGCTTTTAATTGTATTAGGAAAGAGAAGAAATAGAGCAAGAATTGCATAAGAATGACGATGTTGGAAGTGCTGTGATGACAACACTGACTCTATTGAAACCTAAAAATGGCTACAAAACTGAAAACATATCAGTAGGGGTGAAACAATATATTGTGGCACAACAAATCGTGGATTTATTTTGTGGAGTCAATGGGATATATTGTGTCACCAGGAAGAAATTATTTAAAGCATTAAGTGAAAACAATAAGACTTTGGAAAGGTTTTAGTCTTGCCTACTAACGCTCATAGGATATTGCATGGTCTAATAGCTAATAATTCAGTTTCATTTCACAACGACAATTTGGTTAAATAACATTTTATACATTTCTGTTCAAACACTGAAATTTTTGAATACGTTAAATTGTATGTTTGTCTTTAACTCATTTAATTTCAGTTAAACCTTTTTCATATAATGTAAATAATATCTTCATATGTATTGCATTGTGAACTGCATGTATCGATTCACCCCATACGCATCAGATATAGGATTACATATTAAGGCACCCTGGGTCAAATAACACAAATCTAAATTGAGCTGTTCTGACGGTCATGAAAATATACGATTTAGGTCACATAGAGAATTTGTGTCATTTTGGGCTGCAGTCCGAACATAGCCTAAGTGCCAACTAAAAGTAAAATAAATTGGTTTATAAACTGAAACGTTAATTAATAAAAAAAATTTAAACACCTGAAATGTAAGCTTGTTAAAAAGAAATATACATTTAACATTTTTTTATTATAACAATGACAAACATCAACCTTGAAATCCCTATTGATAATCAGTAAATGTGAAGCGCATTTATAGCATTCACAACGCAGCTCTGAATTGAACAAAACGAGTGCAAGGCTGAGGAAATCTCTCATGCAGGTGACACATCATGCTGATGGGCTGGATATTTGCCTGACAGCGAAGGGGACAAGAGGTGCGGCAGCCTGCTTGGGTCATGAACCACCTTTTCCTCCGGAGGATAGGAAGCGTGTGACTCTGCTTCCTCCATTTCCTCTTCTTCAGGTGGGAACACCACAACCTCTGGAATGTCGTCTCTCTCACCTCGTGCCACCAACAGCTCGGGCCCCTGATGAGAGGGGCCTGGGAGGCGGAGATATGATAAAGGATGTCGGGCGGTCGGGGGTGTGTTCTGAGGGGTGGTGGAAGGGGAGGAGTTGGTGCTGGGAAGAGGTTGGTTGAGAGTGATGGAGGAACGAGAATATCGAGTGTCTCTGGAGGGACGGCGCGAGCTTGGGGGTGTAGATGTGGAGGAGCTACGTTTTAGGAGGGACAGACGGGAGGCAGACAGACCCTCACCTGATGGGACGACCATGGTAGAATGAGGGAAAGTATGGAGAGAGGAAAAGGAAATGTAAACAGACTGTAGATGGAATAGCACATAAAAAAAAAGAGACATACACGTTGAGCATGGAATGATGGAATCGGTAGTGTTAGAATGAAATGAGTGAGTCTGATAGAAAGAGTTGTGAAAAGAAATCACACAATTTCAACGTCCAAAATCATAACCAGTGACCTTCGAGCAAGATTCAGCATGCTGGCACACTTTCAGGCCATGTCCATACGTACAGATTTATTTAACTAGCTTTTTAAAAATAGCTCACATTAGCATATTTCGTTTAGTCATGTTGTCTATTCACAAAACAAAAAAAAAATTGAAAAAAAAAAAACACTCATCTTTTTAAGTAAACATTTTTTTTGTTTGTTTCTAGACAACACCGTAATGCAGTGTTGTATTTATCTGTTGTTTTAACCACAACCACATTGTTTGGAAAGGGGCTCCACAGAAAAGTTCTACATAATTTCACAAACCTGTTGTCTTAAGTGTTTGCAGAAACATGGTATAACTAAAAAAGTTTTTAACACTAGAACCACAGAATTTCCATAACCCCATATAACCAACGGGGTTATATTACAGATTATAACCACCCGGATTGGGGCTATAGCACTGTCAGCACTCACAAAATGTGTGTTTTATAGAGGTTAAACAGTTTTTTTTTATTTGTCTTTAATAGCTATATTTATTAAACATATCTATATATATATATATATATATATATATACATACATACATCAGAATTAATAATTAGTTTAAAAGCAAGATCACAGATCACATACAGGGTACTTGCATCCTCAAGCTAGTCCTGTGTTCAATCTAATCACAGCTCGTTGCAAAGATTTGTTGCAAATCTACATTTATAAGTTTAGGGTTTTTTGCAGCTTTGTCCTCGAGCAGGCCAGGAAAGGTGCTGGAAGCTCTGGAACAAACTCCCGCATGTTGTCCAAAACTAAATTAAAAACATATCTATTTAATCTAGCATTTGAATAATTGGCTCCTGGGATTTGTCCAATTGGTTATGGTGCCTGAGCGCTATATTTATACAAACAGTTGAAAAAAACTATGTGATTCTTATGCCTATCTAACCTATACTCAAAATTTATCTCTCATAATGCAGCTGATGCTGATCATCTGTTTCATGTCTGTTACATTTTTCTAACCATTGTTTTTTATTTGTTAGTTTCTATTTTGTCTTGGTCTTTTCTTCGATGGATCTTAAGTTTGTATATTCTTAATGTTGGGGAGGTGACTAGCATCTACCTCAGTCAGCGAGGCTCCAAGGGACCTCACATAGGGAATTCCTATTTATCCTACCTGACCCACACTAGAACTCTGTGAAGCTGCTTTCAAAGCAACTGCCAGAAAGCGCTATTTAAAAACTTGATTGATCGATTGATTCATTGGTGTCAAGTAGCACAGCGCTTGCCCAACAGACATCACACACTCTCATCGGTTCTGCCTGTGTCGCAAACTTAGATTTAGCGACTTTTCAGACAGAGTAGGTGGAAGCCTCTGTCTTCATTCAACTGGTTTAGCTTGATGTTCTGTCAGTGTTAGAACACTCTGAAGGAGAACATTATACTAGAGGCTTTTTAAAATCTAGGGACAGGTCTAGTGACTTGTGACTTTTTGTGAATTTTGATGTCATTGGTCAAGCTCTTTTCACAGAGCAGCAAGACATTTTGTGGGACGTTGAGTTGAATATAACTAAAAGTATTGTGATGAACTAGATATGAACAAGTTTTGTGATCATCATAGTGTTAATAGTATTTTTGGTATGACCCCACAGCCACCATAATTCACTAGATATTGATTAGGTAATTTTAGAAAAAGTGACGGACTGAGAAAAACAAAGATTTAACGAAGAACAAAATTAGGTCAAATTGACCCACTAGGCGTTTATAGTGTTTAAAAAAAAGCATCTGGGTCTCGAGGAGGAGGGTTGGGTTTAAAAAAAATATTGTTCTCATGCAAGTGCAGGATGTAAGTGTATTTTCCTCATCAACTGGGAACATTGCATTTTATCTAAAATATGCATATTAGTCAATTGGATTCTTTATTTTTGCTCATTTCGGGCCTCTTTCACAGCTGTTCTGCAGCTTTCAAACAAATTTTATGAACTGAGACAAACATTCTAATTCAACGACCTGAACTTCACAAAGTTCCAAATTAATCTCCAATTTGGTCCTGTTCACATATACCACTCTAATCATTAAAATAGTTTTACTTTATATTCTTAAAGCATAAAAACCGAGAAATGTGTTTCTGCATTTCAAAAGATTTATGAACAATATTTTCAATCAGGGCTAAATAAAGGGCTTGAACAAACAACGCCAGATCTGTTACTGTTGTTTCCTCTTGGGAAACAGGTGTGAGAGTCAATAAAACCACACCATGCACTTGTCAAAAATCCAAACATCTGATCCCATTTACGCTTGCTGGATGTCTTAAACTGCAGGCATCAACAGATGTAAAGCCCCAAAACACACCGGACTCAGAGTTTTTTTCTTGTATTTGAACAGGAAAAAGGATGAGTGATCAGTAAAACTTAAACATAACACATTTAAAATTAACCATCAATCTTAGAAAGCAAAATGCATGCACATCAAAAGTGCTCACCATTCCTCTCAAGCAAGAGCGGGTCTGAATGTTTCTTGCCTATGTCTGCAAAGGAGCGCACGATGGGAATACGATTGCTGAGCTTCTTCTCATTTTGGTGATGATGTCTTTTCAGCACAGCATCCCGAACCTTCTCTCGTAAACTATCATCCAACTGCTCGGACGCCACCATGTTGTCCAACACCATGTCTGGGAACGGGGAAGATTTCTTTGTGATAATATTGTGGCCGCTACTATTGTGATGATCCAGATGTTACCTGCTATTTCATCGATGGTGCTTGCTCTCATGTCCAGCATGACGGTGCCATTGAGAATGCAACTGCGTAACTCAAACAAGCTGTGCAGAGAGAGGGTGGCGACGTAAGGCTTACTCCATCGCTCGCCTCCATCCTCCACATCCTCTTCAAACTTTAACCACCTGCACAAAAAACAAATGAAAGTTATTATGTTATGCCTAATACTATATTATTATTATTATTCATGCCTCAACTATATCATCATCATCATGCCTCAACTATATCAGGAATAGGTTTGTGAAAGCTTATATTGGTTCACAGTTCATAACAAAAGCTTTTTGTACATAAATGAGCCCTTATAAGAAAACCCCCTAAATGCATGTAATAAAAAAAAATGAAATTAATAATACATTAATAATAGCGTTAAAAATCAAATATATAGTCCAATAAAAAATAAGTGTTTGTAAAGACAATAAAGAAAGCAATAAACATGTCAGGCACTACAAATAACATGTAAATTACCATTGGAGTCTGCGCTCTGTCTATTATCATTATAATCACAATAGATGTCTGACGTAACAGCCTGAAATTTTTTTTACAAAAGAATTTCATCTGAGGTCATGACGTGTAGTGTTAAAAATTAAAGTTTCATGTTCAGCTGTGCCATCTTAAGTCTCTAAATCTTATTTGCAATCTTGTGTGAATGAAAGAGATATAGAACAATGTAAACATTGTTCTTTTCCATTCAGTAAAAACAATATTAAACAAAACATACACCTTATTGTACAACAATTGTATGACTGGGTTAAGTCAACAGAAAAAAAATGTAATGATATAAAATAAACTGAATGTAGCCTAGGGGTTAAACAGCGTGACGTGCATCACGCTGGCACAATCGGAGTTCACTTCTTTCAAGAAAATAAGGCAAGGAATCAAAAACAACATGAAAATAACTAAAGTAAATACAAAAGTTTAAAATTTGTTCAGACTAGTGTTGTTTTCATCAACGATGATGATAACGAAATAATTTAGTTGACGCACATTCATGACTGGATGAGAATGTTATTGAGGAGACAGTTAAACATTCAAAACACTGACTTTTCTGCTTTCATGACTTTTCATGATTCATGACTGTTACAGCCCAAACTGTTTCTACAGCGATGTGCCTCTGTTTTCCTGTTTTGTCACCTGCTCTGTACTAGCATCCTGTGCGAGCTCTCACTTTCACAGTTGACTAAAGACTAAAATTTTGAACCAAAAACAACACTGGTTCAGACCTCTTCTTTTGTTTATTTTGGTCACTAAAACATGTAAAAATAAAAAAAACGCATATTATGCCATTACTCCAATTTAAAACAAACAAGAACGATACTACATTTGGATTCCTAACCTTGCTGTCTCTTTCCATTCACAAGAATGCCCATCACGAAAGCACAACTCATCAAGCTCTGTAAAGAGGTCATGAGGAATATGCTCTTCATCATCATCCTCAGTGCCGAGGAGGAACTGGACCCTCTGTGAGGGAGTATCTGCAGCCACCAGCACGAGAAGAACAATGTGTCGTTTAAATATTTATAGAAAACAATATAGAACAGATAAAACACAGATGAACCCCAGAAGCTCTTTCTTACCGTAGGTTGGCGAGTCTCTGCCGTCCTCTCGATCGAAACGGTCCTTTCTTTTCCGGTGGTGCTTATGACCCCGATGGCGGTGTCTCCGTCTGCTTTGTTTTCCTAAAGGTACGTGTACACCAACGTAAACAGCCCTGTGACCTAAAAAGAAAAGGACTTCATTACCTTTTTCCCCTTGTGAACATTTTTTCAGAAAAAGACATTGTACCACATTACAATGTTCCAGACAAAAACACTCGGGAAACATTTTAAAATGTGATGAGAGTGTGAATAAGATGGAGAGAAGACTTTAAAAAGAGTGGAATGTGAAAAAATCTAATTCAAAACCATCAAAAGTTTTCAAATACAGCTCAGAATCTTCCAAACAATGTCAAGGGGAGTATACAAAAGTCCAGCAAGGCGATTAAAACAGTTCTATTTGTTATGGTTTGTGCGGTGATCCCAGCATTGCAGTCTGTGTAAAAATTTGATCATCACAAATCTTCAAAGACAGCTGCCATTTGCTTTTAATTTCTCCCATGACCTGTTAAATCATCGAGTTAGCTCGTTGTATTAAGCTTGTAGTTAACTCCTCTTCTTGGATGCCCTCTAATAAATAATTTTTTTTGCTGTAAAAGAAAAAGACCATAAATTCAACAAAGCTCCTATCTGAAACCAAATTAGTTTACATTGGTTAAGATGGTGCTTTTCAGGGAATCTCTCCCATTCTGATGGCATTAACAATTGTGTTCGGAGCTGTGTTTGGACATAGCTAGAGGAGTTCCAGGCAGCATCTTTTTCTTGCTTTTGATCCTTAGACATCAAGGAGAAACTCATTCTAATAACAAACAAAGATTGCACTCATAATCCAATTTCTTTGGACTGCTTTATCCTCATTGATTTACATTCCTGTTCACTTGTTCACACACTGACTAGCGAGAACAGTGTCTTATCTAAACATTGGGTGGAGTTACAGAACAAGCATAATGAAAACATCCCCACCCACTAAAAACGAGCTTACATTTTTTTGGACACTTATGGCCACCACACACAATCAGTGTGAAATAATCAGAATAATCGTGAATAATCAGTGTGAAATGATGTATGTGTTTGCACCTCGAGGCCAAAATAATAGGCGCGGATGGGAGCTCACACCTCTGGCCATCTCAAAAAAAAGATTTACTCTGCCACGTTGTCTTGGTTTGCCACAGTGCATTAATGCACGGTCGACCAATGAAGGCTGGCTCTTTTGATCACGTGTTCAGAGTACTTGAGACACAAAAAAGGCATCTGTGTGGTGCTTGATACAACCTCTCGAATCGACTCATGACAGGAAAAAGAGCAGAGGAAGAAGTACACGGAAGAGAATGGATTGTGAAAAGCTCGTCATATTGATATCCAATTTTTTAGACTTGTTCGATAAGTTCCATAAAGACTTCAAAAACAAGGACAAAAGGGAAGAAGTAATTTGATTTGTCACTAATTTTAGAGGTAAAAATAGAATCATTGACATTCACATAATTTCACCTCCATAAAAACATATAAACTAAAAAAATAACACACCTGATCTCCCCTTTAACAGCTGTGAAGACGCCGTCAGTGAAAATGTTTTTTGAAAATGCTGTGATAGAGTGCTATAGTCAGTGAAGTGATTGAGTTTATTATTTGTGCTGAAGTGGTTATGGACCTATATGTGAAAATAGAATGTAATAAAAAAAATTGTTTTCATAATTGAGTGGCAAAAAATTATAATTGTGGATTTCTTGTGGTTGCTCTCTTTACATACTTGGATATAACACCATAAGTGCAGTGTAAGCGGACACAGCTCAATGTAAATGACAACAATCAGTGGTTTCAGAGCAGTATGAACAAGTTGACAACTGCTAAGAAAAAAAGTCATAAGAGCTTTGCTGTTCCTGCAAACTTCTCAAACTCTGCTCAGCAACCCTTCTAAACTCACAAAAACAAACCGCATACTCTAAACACTGTGGTTCAAACAAAAGAAAAGAATGCCCTCTTTACTGTCTCTAGCTCCCACTAAATACAGCTTAAGAGTTAAATCTGCCTCCCATGCTGGACTTTTTGTGTTGAAGGGAGAGTTCTGAGAAGCAAAACCTGCATGCGTCACAAGAATGATGTCAAAAGGAAAGAGAACACCAAGCAATTTCAAGCTAGCTTCATTCAGCTGGCTGTTGTGCTGCCAGGAGAGACTGCTGTGTGAGGGCAGGAAGTGTGTGGTCTGTGCAAGTGTCTGCTGTGTCTACATTAATTTCACAGGCTTTTCAGGAGGCTGGAGTACCCAATTTGTTAGCCATGTCAGTTCTTGAAAAGAAGACAGTTTGATACCTATAGAATGAAAGATTTTGCGTCATCAACCTTGCAAAAGACATCTTTCCTGGTGAACTCCTTAAAATCATGATTTCCATAGTCTGAAGACAGCTGGAATACAGAGGTCATTGAGAATCTCTAAAACACTCCATTATGTAAGGACAACTCTAAAAGACTAACTCTGTTTTTAATAAACAGAGAACTATTAAGATTGAGAGCTTAAAAAACAATGCGAAGCAGCTTCTTTGCTGGGAGCAAAGAAAGAGGGGTGGAGGTGGTCCGACCAATGCTACAACAGTCCTGTCATATCTTCTTGGTACTCCCCTAAACAACAGCAGAAAAAAAAATAAAAACAGGTTTATGTAAAGCCTTTGTGTAAACTCATCCTGGAGCTTATTGATTACTGACGATGGTTGAAGCTCAGATGAAAAAAAAAATATATAAAAGGCAAATACAGAAAGAACATGTACATATGAGGAACTAAAACCTGGCCCAATTTCCATCTGCAATGATTGTACAACCACAAGGGTTTGCCAGAAAAGTATGAACAAAGATAGTAAAAGAATCCTCTCTGAAAGGGGGACTTGTTAAAGGGATATCCAAAACGAAAATAATGTCATTAAACACATGTTGTTATAGATCAGCTATGACTTCGTTCCTCCTCTGAAAACATTTTGAGATATAATCCTGGAGGCTTTTGAGATCCCAATTGACATTGCTTTAACACACACCTTAAAATGTCCACATGTGTAATCGAAATAGTTAGAAATGATAGTATTACCATGATAGGAACACTTTCCAGGCCCGAAAAGGAAAAAAATGTGTGCAATGATTTTGCTATTCACAGATTACTTGTTTTTGTAAAGGAAGTCCTTTACAAAAACAAGTAATCTGTGAATAGCAAAATCATTGCACTCAATTTCCACCCAACGGGTGCAAACAGGTTCTTGGATAATTAATTAAAATTTGTAATTAGTTAGTCATGATGTTTAATTAACCCCACATCTGCGAATGCAGTAAACCACAAGAACTGTTAAGCCATAACAAGCCAAAAAATAAACAGACTTGATTAATTCATCATGAACAATGAAGACAACTATCCTAGTATTCACAACCCACCTTGTAAAAAAAACTGTGCATCAAAAACAAACTTTGTGCCAGACAGCCCAAATGTAAGAATTGAGCCGACCCAGTTTAATTAATACGATCTTTACTAATCCATCATAATGCTATTAATATAAGAAGGATCCTAGTACAGTGACTCATACATACAGTGTTGGAAGGTTTCCCCTCCACAGCGAATCACAATCATATAACAATCGTATTAAACCTGTATGGCAAAAAGCCATAGGTTTAAAGCAGGAGTGAGCTCATCTTTTGAAATAGAAAGAGCTTTCTAATGGACTGTCCTAATCAAGATAAGTAGCTCAACTGTAACACTAACATGTTATACTTTTGATCCAATTAAACACATATTTCTTTAATATACTTTCACTGTATATTTTTATTACTGTACAAACCTACTTTGTTCAGTTTAAAATCAGTTAAAAATTAAACAAGGCATTTCAAAAGTAAGGTGTATTGTTGAAAGTTTTAATTAATTTGAGCATAATTCAATAATAGTTTCAGCAAATATAATGGTCACCTGTTTTCACAGCTTTCTTTCCATTTCCCCAAAAGTGTCTCCCTCATACTCTGACAAATTAATAATCGTGAATGCACAGTATGTTCCTTCCTTCCAGGCAGCACACGCTTCCAGAACACACACGTGGAGTTCTGATTGCAGGACCAGACCACATTAACACATGCAGTTGGTCGTTGATTAGCCCTTACGGGCCGAGAGGTTAAGGGGAAATTTAAAGGACAGAAACCTCAGTAAACACATCTTCAGAGTAAAATTAAATGGGCAGGACTAGTTCCAATTACAACACAAAAGGTAATAAGTCAAAGAACTGCAGTCATTCCTTTGGTATACCTAGATCTGCCAAAAGAGATTTAATAGATGTGTGACTTACTTTCAAGTTCCTCTTTTTCAAAGTTTGTGTGGATGGTAGAGCTGGTTTTGCCTCGGTCAACAACAGCTTCCTCATCATTGCCCTTAACAAAAAGAAATGAAGATGAATGAAGTCATAGGTTGTAACAATCATTTCCAGTAATGCTTTCGTGTAGATATCGGGAGTTGTGCAATAAAGCTTATTCCATGAGTGAAGTTAAGACTATTGTTTTTGACAATGGGCTTCTTGGTTGAACGCTGACAAAAAAAAGGTCACAGAATAAACTGCTAGAACTCTTTTTACATTAAATTAACCCCAGCATGTATACAAACCTACTAATAGATAGCAAACTAAAACTGAGAACATGTAATAAAATCATATTTAAGATATATTGATCATAAGATTATATAATTCTTCAATGTTTTCATTAAAAGAATGCAACATTTCCAGCAGTTTTTATTATTATTATAAAAACGCAAGTTTCACTCTTTCCCAGCGATGGGTTATGGCTGGAAGGGCATCCGCTGTGTAAAATATATGCCAGAGAGTTGGCGGTTCATTACGCTGTGGCGACCCCGAAAGGGAAGAAAGCAGACATGAAGATGAATGAATGAATGTTTCACTCTAGTTTCGGTAAAGGGGCCATTTTGAGCCTATCCGTATAAAAAGACTGCTCACTCCACTCTTGATGATGTGCCGTCTTAACCAATCGTAAACCTCCAGCTTGAGAGAGCTCGGCACTTGTGATCTCTCTATTGGTAGGCAAATGGCTAACTGGATGAAAATCAGTCATGTCTTAAGCTGTGTTTCAGTTGTGTGTCAGGTTTGCAAATTGCCCATTGTGAGGCTCTGCACGAGTTTTTTGTCATCAAGAGCATCGATAGTTCTATGCTTTGCTGCTAAAAAAGTAGAAGTGCTCCCTCTCAATTGATTAATATTGGCGTTATAAGAATGCTCACTACTAGCTTTCCAATCACTTCACAGATGCTAACAAAGAACAGGTTATATTTACCTCATCATTTATTGTATACATATAAAAAAAATTGTATCATGTTAATAAAATTGCTCTTTTCGCTTTATTTTCTTTTTGCTATGATTAATTGATTGATCATTTGATACAACTTCTGCTAGGCGTAAGCTGAGATAGACTTTGAATTACTACTGTAAGTCGCTTTGTGAAAGTGTCTGCTAAATGCATAAATGTAAATGTAATCTAGATATAAACACATGCATAGATTTGCTGCTGCTTTAGAGGCACCATCTTCGGGATTATCAATATTACAGGGTGACATGATAATGCCTCAGACCTCAGAGGTTGATGTGTTTGGAGATTTTTTCCAATTAATGGAAAAATTATGACTTTCATTAAATGATCATTGTCTTTAAGTGTGGGACTGTTTTTACACAACACAGAAGGGCTGTCTGGAAGTCTCAGAGTATAGTGTGTCCGACTCAGCCACACACTCTATATCAGTAAAGCACTAGATATATTTTTATAGTGTAAGGAGAGAACTTTCTACAGATGATCCGAATGAAATTGATGTTTCAAGTCAAAAGCGCAAAGAAGTCCTTTTTGCTCTTATCCACATTATTTTGTTCAGCAGATGGATTCGGTAGATACATTGATCTGCTACTGCTGGCGAAAAATGAATGTGGAAAACCCAGAATTAGCTACACACACACACACACACACACACACAATACAGAGATGCTCTGGCTAAATTGACTGCCATACTACTCTGACATATATTGTTAAATTGTTGAAAATGTGTAACTAATAACTGTGTAAATATTGCTTTGTACTTGGAATACCTAGAACTGGTGACAAAAAAAGTGGGCTACTAAGTTGTATTTTAAGTGCAACTTTTTACTTTTGGCACTAATAACATCTCTCAAAAATAAGATGTGCTTAAAGTACTACCATCATCTAGCAAATGCTGCAGTATGCAAGATGTCGCATAGGGCAGGGAGGCAGAGACATATTAAGAAGAGCTAGAAAAATAATTATTATCTATTTAAAAGAAAAGTGGGCCTGTTGCAAAGGATTTTTTACCATTGCTCTATTGTGAGGAACGAAGACACAGGTAATTTTGTCTAAGTCAGGGCTTAGACTAAACTTCTCTAAATTGCATACAGCACATGTCCACTTCAATTCAATGACAAGTCTCAAGCATGACATTTTACCAACCACTTCAATTTAATACTGAGCTGCATTTGGAGAGGGTTTACCCAACTGTTACTGATGAATACCTATACCAGGGGTCGGCAACCCCTGCCGCATAGGGCACTTTAGCACTGCATTAGTGTCTTGCTGGAGCTTTTTCAAAAGTGTTTGAAAATGCAAAAAGATGGGGAACGTAAATATATTTTTTGTTTTAATATGGTTTCTATAGGAGGACAAGTAACCGAGTAGTCACAGTTTTTACAGAAGGCTAATATAGATACATACAGCATTTGTTACCTTCTTTATGAGGCTTATACAAGACCTTTAATTTAACTTTTAATAAGACTTTTTGTGGCTCCAGACATATTTGTTTTTTGGGGTTTTTTTATCCAATATGGCTCTTTCAACATTTTGGGTTGCTGACCCCTGACCTAGACCATCAGTTTTAAAAAGACAAAGATCAAGAACCAATACACTTCTTTAACAAGGACCCAGCAACAAACTACAGGCCCTGAAAGAAATGTGTTCCATTTGCAGTCAAGAAAGCATCCTTAACACATTTGAGAAACATGGGTTTCTCAAACATATAACAATGTATGAAACAATGTAGTTCATAAATTCCCCAAGAGATCCCTGGATTTCTGTGAGAAAACTATAAGGGGTCACTCTATAAGGGGCTGTGTCTTGCAGTCAATGACCATGTGACATTTTTCCAGATTTAACAGTGAATTCTCAGAGCGAGTCACTCTACTGCATATTAGTTTAAGATCCCAAGACATTAAACCTATTCTCAAACTCCCCAACTAGTTTGGGTCCTTCGGCCAAGCAAGAATCCCAAAAAAATCTGTGGCAAAACATCATAACCCAATACTTCACAACCATAATTAAATCAATATGCAAAACTGATTAACACTACAAACAACTACTGAACGACTTCATAACTCATCCGAAGAACTCAATAAAGCACAAATCAAGCCAAATAAAGTAATGTTATTTCAAATAACATTTGGATGTATTTTATTGTTGAAAATGTCAATTAACAAACTGAAAAGGAGGCAAAATGTTCAGAGGAAAAGAATATGTGAATTGAAGCCCATATAGTAATTTAAGTCATTTGATAATATATTTAGGTGATTTCTAAAAACTTCACAATCTGTGCTATAGGAGTCTTAATAAGATAACCTGGTCTCCTGATTTATATACAACATATTGCAAATTATGTTATGAAAAGGAGCGCAGCCTCTACAGATTTGGAATAGGGGTAAGTGATTAATGGTTAAATGTTCCATTTTGGGGAGGAGAGTCCCTTTAAGTTTGCTTTCTAATGACCGAAGGTGAAAAGATTTCTTTAGCCGATAAAGAAGCCAATTCATTTGTGCATTTGACGGTGTAACAGATTGCATATTGTCTCTCCCCTAATGTAAGTCACTTTGGACAAAAGCGTCTGGCAAATGCATAAATGTAAATGTAATTGTATGTGCTTTTCTTTTTGGTTGCATCAAGTTCATTCACAATTCCATTTACTGAAATAACAATCGCTTATAGCAATATTGACTTCAATAAGCAGAGTATGAAAAATCTCCAAGTATCTCAAACATTTTTGTTTTAAAAAGTAATAAATTAACTACCAATCAGCTGATTGCTTACGGAGAATGGCTTATCAGCTATTGCTTCACATTAGAATAAAGCAACAGACAAAACTATGTCCCGTGGGCAGCTGGTGATGTAACCTCAGATCACATTCAGAGCTATTCTCTTACCCCCATACTATTTCAGGGCACATTTTTCTGAGCTCACTCAAAGCACACTGCAAAAATACCAACCAGCAAATGTATAATACAATGGTTCATAGGCTGTGAGGAAGCCTGTAACAAATGGTGGACCTATAAAAGCACATAACAGATCAAGAAAGAACACAAAACTCCAAAAATTGTTTACAATACATTAGATTGTTTTGCAAAAAGACTTCTTAAAGTCAACGGAACCACACAATTTATTTTGTGAGTTTACTATGACCAAAACAATCCTTTTAAGAGAGACATTTAGATTTTATACAAATTCAGGAACAGACTTAATCAAGAAAATCAAGGCTTAGCTAGGCGTTTTCCAGTGACCTAGCATGTTCTCATTTCTGAGTTCAATGGCATCAGATATCTCCCAAAGGCCATAACACAGAATTCATTCCAAACTCAACTGACGTATGGCTGGCTGTTTAGAGACCATTGATACACTCTGTCTAATTCCCTAAAACATTCAACTACTTCCATGCTCTGAGCTCAACAAAGCTGTATAGAAGACCATAACAGTAAGCAAAATCAAATCTACAAAATCTACACCAAACACAAAACTGGTGATTTAGCATTCTTAGGGTCCCATACAACACAGAGAGCCATCTGAGCATACCGGGAAAATCGTAGGTCCTCTGGTGGTCCTTAGATTCACAATGCTTCCCCAGAAGTCCTGCATCGTTCAGACCCTGGGGAGGGACTTTAAAATCGTACCACAAAAAGCTTAGTTTGTTTAGTTGTACAGGTCCAGAAACACAGATGAGGTAAAAAAGTGTAGTCCACAAAATAAAGAAAAATAAAATACAAAAACCAAACTGAAGTGGAAGTTTCCACACTGCTGTTTCGCACTAGAAGATTAAGCAAACTAAATACAAAGCAGAAGTGAAAGAGAATCTTGCAAGACTCTGCCAGTGGACACTTCTCATGTTGACATCGTTGAACAAGTCTCACTCCTGATTGCAAAGGCCTAAACATAAACAGATATTTATATCCGAGCGTTCTTTAGGTGTGTGTGTGTGTGTGTGTGTGACCGAGGCAGTGCTGTGAACGTGCATGTGTTTTTCCACGAGTGTGGTGGGGTCTCTGAGTATTGGAGCTATACATGGGCTGAGTGTTTGCAGGGCTGGACAGCGTGCCATTGCCCTGAGGGTTTGAAGGACATTCAGAGATTAAAACAGAGACTTCAATCAAAGCGAACAATTTAAAAACAATAAATTATAAAACAATAAAGGCATAACATCATACTATTTGATACTATTTCGGAAAACACTGTCTGAAAGTCAAATTGAAAAAAAAAAAGTGTTTCCAGTCTCTGTACATGACTTGATCACATGAACTAAACAGTTTTCCTTGAGGGAAATATTATGACCATTTTTTTTTCATTTACATAAAAATAAAAAAAATCTGTAGAGATACAGGATGAAGACTTTACACATTATGAATAAATTCATGAAAACAGATAATTCTGTAAAATTAACATAGTTTTTAATTCTGGTGTCGCCTGAAGGACAAATGTTACCTTCTTTACCTATAATTGTTAAATTAATAAATATTCCGTGAAAGAATTGAAATGTCAGTTATTAAATGTACAGAAAACGTAAAACAGGGAAACAACAGGAAAAAGTTCCAATAATTATCTGCCAGTATACTTTTTATGCTTTACTGTTTTATGCTTACATTGTATGAGATATGTTACATTTATCACACACAGAGATGTTAGTATTCAACATCCTCCCTGAGGCACACAATCCATGTTAAAACTCTTCAGTTTACTCTACAAATGTTTCAGCAAACAAATCAGAAGCACCAGACTCACTGGAGCTATCTTAGAACTCTTGTCTTTGCCAACAAACAAAGCAGAACTGCTACATTAGTCTTTGCTATGTATAAGGTTTAGATTATGACAGTATGATAACCTTCAGAAAAAACAGCACTATAACCCATTTTAATTGTTTAAATTTAACAACCAGTTATTATAAAAGTCTGTGTGAAAACCCTTTTGATTTAGCTCAAATATAACATCTTTAAATAATCCCAGTAATCATTTTTTTTAAACAAGCTGTGCACATGCCCAGGTTTATTAACTTACAAAAATAAAATTAACTTATATTTATCTAATCTTTCATTTTAGTTATCTTTAACTAAAATCAAATGCTGTCACTATAATAAGAACACGAAGCCAGTGGGTAAAAAAATATAATTGCAAAAATAGTTATTTGTTTGTAATGCTCATTAAAACTTTACATTTCACTTTCATCTTTTAAAAAGTAAACTAAACACGTAGAAAACTGTTTGGATTAAATACTTGATTAAAAGTAAAATCCAGCATTAAAATTCAAACTATTCAATGGATTTATTTAATATGAAAATATACTAGCAAAATTACAATAAAAACAAAGATTATTTTTCAGTCATGAAAACCAATCAATCTATTCAAAAAGTATTTATATAGCACTTTGTATGCAGTTGCTTCAAATCAACTTCACAAAATAGGCCTAACATGGATTTGACATCATTTAAATAAAAAAATCATATTGGCTAATATGATTATGATATACAGTTAACTTTTTAAATAAGGAAATATAATTATCTAGTACAATCTACAAGAATCAGGTAAGGATTAGGAAGAAAGAGTGGTGTAAAAATGATCATGTTATATTAACCTAATTTATGGAAGGAAAAAAAAAGAGCACACAAGAACACAAACTTATGGTATATGTGGCCTTACAAAGGGAGTCAGGCTGAGCAGAAAGAGCAACAGAGAGAGAACATGCACTCACACAAGTTAGTTTTGTTTAGTTTTACATGGCCAATAGTTTGACCAAATGTACATGATCCATGTATACGTAAATGTTACTCAGGAAAAAACAATGTTACCTGCTTGTAATAAAATCTACCTGGTGGAAATAAACGGCATAAAAAGCCACAGAGCTAGCAGCAAGCTCCAGAGTCTTAGCTGCTTTTGTGCCCAGCTCTATCAGAAGGTATTACGAGAGGAAGAGTAAAGTGTGGGATGCTTTAAAACAGAATACATTAAACTCTGAATCTTGTTTCCCATTTCTCTTTAGCACAAACTATTCTGTTCATTCAATACATAACTGCGTATTTCTGTCTAGTAGACATTTTTAACCAAATACAAAACAAACAAGGTTTCTTGATAAGAAATCTTTGACGAGAGTTCTCAAGTACCTCTGTCACAGCACCTGCTCTCTGTTCAACCAGCCTTCTATGTACTACTAGGTAGTATTTCATCATACATTTTATTTTCTAAACAAATTATACAATACACTATATGAATCCAGTATGAGGGGCAGATATCAAAATATTCAATTGGATATAAATATAATTTGTGGATTACAATAATATTAATGTGAACATAATGATTGATTAGTGTAAACCCAATTTAAATATATAATAGAAGCAGACATAGTCATATAAACTATTTATAATAACTAATACATAATCAGTTATTAGAATAGTCATTAGCTCAAAGCCCAAGCGCAACAATTTGCTCCTTGCTCCTAGAAATGATGGTAATTTGCATTTCATTAATTTTTGGGGAAAAGGAAAAACGAATAAAGAAAAGGTTCAGTTATGTCATATGGAAAAACCAACACTGAACAAAAACAATGTTTATCATGCTATTGAGCATTAAGTA
The DNA here is from genome assembly GCA_900490495.1 of Danionella dracula. Taxonomy (NCBI): domain Eukaryota; kingdom Metazoa; phylum Chordata; class Actinopteri; order Cypriniformes; family Danionidae; genus Danionella; species Danionella dracula. The sequence continues at coordinate 4,652,969 of UELW01000039.1, read as the reverse complement.
AACAACTGATACAAGAAACTGTAGAAGAGGAAGATTATGACGTCTGTCCCCATAACAACACTGTAACCTTTGAGAGAACTTCAGCCAGTCAGTTTCTAATGCAAGTCATTAAGGCCACAAAACATAATTTGTAGGTTATGCAAACTGATTTGTAAATTTAAATGTTAAAAAATATTTAATGATTGTACATTTAAACATATGAAAATAAATAAACTAACTGAAAAGATAATAAATGGCTGTATACATAAAAATCCATCCTATTTAAATTACAGTTAGTGGAATCTTAGAATATTTTGGAGTTGACCAACTTTCCGATAGTAATGAAGACTGGCAGGTAAAAAAATGTTCAATACACATGTTCACTCAATAGGCGTTCACTGGCCAAACTTCATTCTCACGGTAGACAACAATTGCATCTTGGAGTTTCTCTGTACTGTGAATGCGAAAAAGTACTCATTGGAATTACTCAATTAAATTGAGGGCAGAATTTAAATACAAAAAATATATTAAGCTCCCACTAAAAGAAGACACATAAATTTATTTTTATCAAAATGAGTGATGCAAACCTAGTGTTAGCAAATCTAGCTGCCCTAAAAATATATTTTTATGTAAAATGAAAATGTTTAGTTTGTCAAACACACTTTATTAAGCGTTATTTAGTATTGGTTTTTGTTCTCTTTTTTATTGATGATTAGGGCGGATATTCAGAGTCCAAATAGTTCAGTAAACTATCAGACAGTATTTGACCTGCCACAGTCACTTCTATCAACAAGTTGAAACACTTAATTTGTTAAGTAAACGATTCAAGTAAACATCGCTCTCAACCATGGTAGGCATAATATTGCACAAAAACCTCTTCATCCCCTGCAATCAGCAAACAACAAAATTACACATATGAACACACAACAGAATTCATCAACACAAAAATAACCTCTAAAAAGCTGTTAAAAACAGAACAACGCTTTTTCTAAACAGTGATGACATCACTGAACTCTCATCCAATGAGGACTCAAAGCTGGTCATCACAATAATACAGTTACAAGTTCAAGAGACGTCTCCTGTCTGCACAACAGAGCAGCAGGAAAATGGGGAAGGTTAAGTTAACTTTAAGCTAGTTAGTAAAATTCCAGGGAAATAGAAAAATAGGGACGGCTACCTCACGCATTTGTAGTGGATTAACTCAATCACTTGGAGAATCTAAGAGGTGCGTCTAGTAGCTTATTTTGTGTTACAGCTATGAAATATATACAATGAAACACATTATTTATTTACAATAAGCAAACTGTATTTAATTTCATAAAATTTAGGAACGGCTTGAATAATTTGTTTGAGTCTGTTCCAGTTGATGAGTTTTTAATTTTTTATTTTATTGAGATCACGCGTTCAAAAAAAGTTGAAGCAAGTGAAACAAAATTGGCCAAAAAATCTGATTCTTGTTTAGCTTTAAACAAACATTAGTTTTGAATTTGACTTCTGAATGCTTTCTTAAGTAATCATATTGGCGCCGTGGCTGAATCCTGACCATGTAACCTATTCAGATTCCGCTGGGTTCAGTTTGGTTACAATACAACGTGGCTGAATACACAGTTTCACAGATAGGGCGTAGTGCAGATGGATGTCGTGTTTAATGGATAGGAAGCAGGGAGGGTTTAATGATGCAGAATGAGGGTTGTTCAGTCAGCGGCTGTGCATTAGGAAGTCCTCTCCATATTTAGGGGCTGTTCTGCACTGTAACTCAAGCGTACACTAAACATTGTAAATGTAAACAACCATCAATGAATACAATACCAAAGTAAAACGTAGCAAAATCACTTCTCAAATAAAATCTTAGATGTCATATAAAACTGACTAAAAGAAAATTGGCAACCGAAAGTATAGCAGGAGTTTAAAGCTACAACTAATGAAAACAATTAAAAAATATATACTTTTCAATTTTGAAATAGTCACTTACGGCATAGATCAACCATCAACAAATGTAAATAATAAGTGAGTGTAGAGAGGCTTGCTGTGAAATAGTGAAGTAGCAGAGCAACCACATTGAGGACTACGGGCAGACATGGAGGTCGCAGGGCTTTAACCTACTGTCCCGAACTACTGGAAACCTGCTGAGCTTACGGCTGTGCCCTCGTGGCTTTATCAACAGCATTGTCTGCTGGGTCGCTGCACCCCTGAGAGCTGCTGATCCTCCAGCAAGAGAACAATGACAAACTTCCTGTCTAATTTTCCATCTGAACCATACAGTGCTGAAAAAGTGACAATGCCACATACTTAATGAGGCACAAAATCTTCCTTCATTGACACTATGATGCTGACCTCGTTCTTGAAGACAACACAATGATGGATGACCGTGAAAAAAAGTAACAGGTGGAAATTAAAATGGAGCAATTTGGTTTTGAAACCAGCCGTTACAACTACAAGTAACTACACTAATGATCTGAACACCAGTAAACAATGAGCACACTGCAGACTTCATTATCTGGAATCCGATCAGACTTCATTTTGGTCTGTGATGCTTCACTGCATTGCATGATACTGTCACTGCACCTGCACCAGGTGTTTACCAAAAATAGTCAGTGAAAGGATTTTAGAGATAGTTATCTGCAAGTTTTGAAAACATAGATCAAACTTTACACGTGTTTTACTGTCATGGTAAAACATTGACTCATTGTGTTTTATGACAGTACAATCATGTGTCAGACTTGTTATTCTTTGTAAAGATAAGCGAAAGTAACATTAATTGCATGCCTCATTTAACATCCCAAAACAGTGGACTGGTTAGCGCTGCTGCCTCTGTTCAAGACAGCTTCACTTAAAGCAAATGGCTTGAAAAATAACCTCATGATTGCACACAAACACAGCTTTTACATGTTTGAAATGAATTAACTATGTGTTCTAAAATGTGGTGGTTAGAGGCGGTGTCCATCAGTCGGTTTAATTTGTGTTTTTAAGAAACACTCCTGGTTTTCTTCTCCAGCTAAAAATATGCTGGATTGGTCCAATCAAACTTTTAACATATTTCACCAGTAATGTTCACTGCACTCGGCCGGTAACAGTAGGCAGGCCTTTTGCATGTTTGCACCCCAACTGATAAACCTGGTTCTGTTACCAAACTTTCATCTTTAAAAGACAGTTTGAAGGTGCACCTTCTAAAATTGCTTATGGATTGAAAATGTGAGTTGGTTACTAGCAGTAAACCAGACCAGAAGCATTCTGATGTATAATATATTTGTGTTTTACTTTACGTCTTATTTAAATGTTTAATTAACGTTTAATGTGAATTTATAGGGGAGTGTTCTGTTCAGCACCCTAAACAACTAAAAGATGTGGCATAATGGAAACAAACATTGACGTGAGCCAGTGACTAAACTGTTCTTAGGGTCAAGTTTGATTGTGAATGATCAATGTGTGGACTGGAGATAGAGCACTGTTAAAGACCAGGTAAAGAGACTAGTATCGTAATTGTTGAAATAATGCATGCAATTAGTTTTTGGATATTAATTTGTGATTTTAAAAGTTACACATTGGTTGCAGGTTCTTCAAAATTGTAACAGCAAGATTCTGCAAGATGTCTACCGTCAGTGTGGTGTGAAGCTCGTCTAGTATTTCTGCTTGCCATCACAACTAAAAGAAATGGACAGAGTGATTGAATATGACCATCTCTAGGGGTTTCTATATTGATATCTCTAACTTAAACACAATCACAAACACAAGTTGTCATTGTTTCTACCACAGTTTATACACTTATATATAACAATTATTTTTTGGAGAATCATGTGAATCATCAAGCTACCTGAGCACAGCAGCGATGGCTGCCCACTCTTGCTGGTGTGATTTCACAGTGTGTTTCTTCACTGCTGCGTATGTCCACAGGGATGGGTTACATACAGAGCAGAAACTTTAAGTAAGGGTCACTCTGAAAGTCACCATTACATCACTTGTGATTACACTAACTTCATTCATTGACCATTTTTATTTCAACAAACATCAGTTATTAATATGAATACAACAAATGCTAACTTATCTACAATGTTAAATGCCAGTGTGAACACTGACTGAATCCAGCTTACATAGACAGACCTTTGGCCAAGAATCACCCAGGACTCTGTTTGACCTATATGCCAAACAACCAATCACGTGTTAGCCATTGATTAACAACAACAACAACTACTACTAGAACCACAATCTTTCATAATCTATACGAGGGGGCACACATCTAGTAAAATCTTTTTTTTCTAGATTTTAAGGGGCACTCAAGTAGAACTAAAACAAACACGATACTCACTTCGCCAACATTCAACCAATCATATCATGACTTAATAACCAATCATATCTTGAAAGACAGTGAAAGTGACCAGTTGCCCAGATATGAATTTAACCCATCCCAGTGTACACACACAGCAGTAAACAAGCATACTGTGAACACACACCCGGAGAAAGTGGACAGCCATGGCTGGGGCGCACCGGTGCCTTGCTCAAGGGCACCACAGCTTGGTTGTTAAAGATGGGAGAGTAAGTGTTTCATCACTCACACCATTTTCAACTCTGGGTCTGGGGATCGAACCTGCAACTTTCCGATCACAAGGCGATCTCCTTATCCACCAGACCACAACTGCCCCACAAAGCACTGTCAAAAAGTAAATGAAATCAGCCAGTTTTTTAGTTTGATTTAATTCGTTTGACTTTTCCACAATTTAATTTGGCACAATCTAAAAGGTTTTTACAAACAGTATGGCAACCTCTGACTAGTTTTTCTTAAATTGTCTAACATTGTTTAGCAAAATCACTAAACAATTATCCTAAGGGTCTGCTAAAATGGTTTAAAGGTAAAAATAAAATAAAAATATGACACCAGCATCATATTGGGGTGTATGCATTTGTACTGAGTAGATATCTACAGATATTTACAGAACTTACACAAAATTAAAATGTAAGTAATAAAGTGAGTTCAGTTTGGTATGCTGTAAACATCAGCATAAAAGGACAACTACCCATTATTTACTAAAAACTAAAAATATGTATAGAAGTATATTTATGCTCATTTGTTTTGTGATCAGTTTATCACTTTATTGAACGTTTGGTTTGCTTGTATGAGCCTTAACCCATATGGTGTATGGGCATAGCCTGTTTTCACTGTTACTTGGTTTCCAGGTCATGACATTAAGTTACATTTAATAAAAATTGTAGTCTATAACTTTAAAGTTATTGAAATAGTTCGTAAACTTGTATACTTAATTTTAAAGTATTTTTTGATATTTTGAGAGAGAGAGCTTTAAGTTTAAAATACAGTGAAGAAAATATACAAACATAATGGAGTTGGTTTTGCTAGAATACTTCAATTTCTATTTCCAATTGTCCCTATCCTCTTCTTATCGTCCCGAAGAGCGAGAGCCAGAAACCTTACAGCAGCCGCTGGTCTTTCACCGTTATTGTGACGCAACGACCTAAACGACACTTCCTGGCAGACGCGTGGCTACCCCAAAACAATAAAAGTACATTTTAACACCATTACGGCCTCATAACAAACATCTTTCTAATATATTGCGCTCATTTTGGAGTTCATGAGTGATTCATAGAGCAGAGGAAGTGATGCTACAATCTAGTCCTCCCCCTCATCCACGTCCCATGTCTTTCTTTGAAACCAACGCGCGCTGAAACACTTCCTTTTGGAAAAGCTAAACTTCAACGAGACTGTGAAAACTTCTACTAACTTAAAACTTACTGTGGAGAGGAGAGGTTTCATCTGTTCCGCGCTATTTTCCTCCATTTGTTCAAAGCAGACACTTCTTCCGTGCCTCGCTGAAGACTGATTTGAATATGATGCCTCAAAATGCCCCTTCTCTCGTGTTACAGCCACTAAGAGCGGCTGAATGCTAGTTTTACATATATCGGCGAACGGCAAGTCCCGCCCTTTTTTAGATTGACGGGTCGTTTTATCCGTTCATGATGCGGCGACCGGCGTTTGTTAACCAATAGTATTGTCGGAGACATCCTACTAAATGAATATTGATAATAAAGCATGTATGGCCAAATCACGAGAGAAAGAGCTGGCGGTGAAGATGAGAGGGGACGACTGACAAATGAGGTCATTGTGGGGTCATCGTCCTTAAAAATAAAAAAATTGTTTAAAAAAATTATTAAATACGCTTCAAACACAAGAAAAATGAAGAAACCTTTAAACTATAGATCTTTTTTGGTAATAAGACATTATATATATATATATATATATATATATATATATATATATATATATATGCACACACACGCACACACACATTTACAATATCGTGTTTAACAAAACTTTATGTCTCATAGGCAAGTCTACATACTATTAATGTTATTGTTACATGACACACTATATTTGTAGTTATGATATGAAATTTAACACATAACGATTTTAAAGCTTTTATATGAATTTACTGACATTTGTGGCTCTCTTTCCTCTCATTGTCAGCCATCATGAATAAATGATCCTGTTTCTGCAATGCCAGGACGTTCTTCTAAAGCCCACAAACTGTAAGAGTGCATCCAACCACACTTTGGCTGATGTAGTGTACAGCCCTTCCATGAAGCTCTTTTGCCTAGTTCAAAAGAGAATTGGGACACCGCTTCCCCTCACATGAGTGTGCAAAATGGAGATTTAGGGCCAAGGGAGAGAGATGGAACTCAGCCTTAGTTTAATGATCATGTTAAGAAAGAGAAAACTATGGTATATATCAGATGCCTTGATTGCATTATTCATTATCCAGTTTTAATAAAAAGTGGTAGGTGGCATAGGGGTTGGACAGCGTGAAATGCAGTGCTACTTTGCTTTGATTCTGAATCTTAGTCATCAAGATTATAAAAACAATTTCAATAGTGTTTTAAAGAAGACATTTCCTAAATATAACACATTTTACTTATGTGTTAATTAGGTAAAGTTAAATCCTAAATAAAATTTAGGGCACTTTCACATTGGGGTCTTATGTTTCAGAGCACACTTGGTCTGGGGAAAGGCAAGAGTGAAAGCACTCCTTCTGTTGGGTCCCGATCCTGAGAACACTTGCTGATGTGGATGGGAACCGGTTCAAGTAATCTCAGGCAGGAGTGTGCAGTTGCCTGAATTATATGTAAATATGCATGTGTTCCTGGGAACAGATCAGTGTGATTGTGAGGAGCAGGAAACTGTGCCCGAGTACAGTAAGATAAATTCATTGCCAGTGTAAAAGCATCCTTAATGTGTCAGTCAGTTGTTGGAGAGCATGACCTATAGCTTAGCAGCTAAGCTTCTGGCGACCCGACTCATGGTCTTTTCCTCTCCTTTAGATGACTGACTCCTTGAGTAGACTTTGTACATTCTTCACAAGGTTTTTCAGATTTTCTCTGGGCCAGATTCACCCCACAGTCCAAAAACATATTGAATGCAACTCTGTGTTGTTTATTTGGATACAATTTGAGAATCAGCTCTGAGTGTTTATGCCATGCAATAAACTTGAAGCCCTATTTCAGTTGATATGAGCTGAGCTGAGATTCATAGGCAATTTAGTTCAGCATATTATTGACTACTTCATAGCCTAGGGAGTAGTGGGCATGACATACAGTGCAAATGCTGTTTGAATTTTCCTAATAACTTCATTGCATGTTCAAAGGAAAGACACAAGATTGCTTACAAAGGTAATTTTTACTTGCATATTTATGAATAACTTTCCCAGCGATGGGTTGCGGCTGGAAGGGCATCCGCTGCGTAAAACATATGCCAGAGAGTTGGCGGTTCATTCCGCTGTGGCGACCCCGAAAGGGAAGAATGCCGACATGAAGATGAATGAATGAATGAATGAATTTATGAATAACACATTTTACAGAATTCTGGATCTTTCAGCCAGGGTATATACTCCATATTTTTACACTGGTGGTGATAAGCTACTTTGGTAGCCCTCATCTGCCCTGGGGCCGACTGGCACAAAGTGGCTAACGTGTCCTGCTTACCACCAGAAACACTCCTCCAATCATGAACATACATACAAAGCAATACAGGTGAAGTGGCTTGCCCATGGCCACAATGACAGAATGGGCTTGGGAGAGATTGAATAGCCACCCATCCAGCTGTAGGGCGACCAACTCCACCACTACGCTATTTCGCTGCACTGATTAGTTCCAGTATTGGTTGTCCTTTATTCTCTGAACAAAGGAAAAACATTGATAACAAATTGGCTACATTTGGACACACCGTATTGGTTCTGGTTGGACCAGAAAAACAAATGACACACTAATCACAATCTTTAATTCAGAGTTTAATGAATAATATAAAAAACTATGTTGCAACTATGATGCAATTTATAAATTAAATGCTGGTGTTTTAATAAAATGAGCTCAATAATGGTCTTTGAGGAACTTGAGTTTGATTTCTGGCTTTTGCTCTATAAATAAAAAAAAAAGACTTGAAGTCATATTTCAAAATTAGGCTTTACTTAAATGAAAAATACTTAGTATGGTAAGTAGCTTTTCAAAGTTAGTATGTACTAATAATGTAACATTATATATGTAATTATCACTATTTATTTGCTGAAATTGTAACTTCTGAAGATTATAAAGTCTCTTCCTGTAGAAGAGAGCCTTCTAGTGGTTAATTTTTGCTATGATCACCATAAAATGTGGGTAGATTTTATATGTTGACTGACAATTATATACAATATATAATTATTTTGTGCTGCATATTTTTAGTAATTATTTTGATTCATTTTACCAATATTAATTTGCGATACATACGTGTAAAGCAAACATTATCTTTCGTGAAAATTGTTAATTATCTTGGTGGGTCATCAAGAAATGTTCTGCTGCACAATGCATTTTTTTCAGCCTAACAATCAGATTATTGTATGCCAGGCTTTTTGAAGTCTGAGGCCATAATGAATGTGTTTTTATTCAGCTTAGATAACAAAGTTCAGCCTGTTATCAATAGTCCTGATATTTGTATTTTAACTATTAGTTCTCTCCAGAAATGGCATACTTTTAAGACACTGTTTACTACTTTATTTTTAAAGAAAATAAATAAATAAATGTTGATTAAAACAGTCAGCAAAAAATTGGGTTTCAAAGATCTGTTACAAGCCCACAAACATACATGAACCCACCCAATCTTTATCACATGAAGAGAATGGCCTTGTTTTGTGGAGGAGGAGCCTTGAGAGCAGGAAGCTGTCTGATAAAAGGAAAAATAACTAAATGAAAATGGCTCAAGAAAACACCACAGTATAACAATCAATAATTATGGATTTCCACAGAACATGCCCTTTTTTACTCACTACCAATTGTGAAGAGCGATAAACTATTACTTGTGGTAAGTTTTTTCTTTGTTTTCCTTGGAACCTCATTTATTTACCAAATCAATCTATTAGTAGTAGACACTTTCAGCCAAGAACTTCATAAATAAAGGAATAATTCAGTATTTCATCTCAAGAACAGTGATACTCCATCAAGAGGTTCTTTGCTTTTGATTTGTTAGTACTAGCTGGTGCAAACCCATGTGTGGTACATGCACAAAAATGTATTCAACTGCTTTGTATGCTCAATGAAATAATACATGCATAATTGGTGTCATGTGCAGAGACTGTTCATTTTAATGATGAATTTAAACAAAAGATAAACCTTCTTTGTGCTCGCTGTTTTTCAAGCAATGTAGTTTTTCCAGTCGATCCTGATTTTCAGCTCTTTATAACTTTGCTGCAAAACATTTGGTTCTTGTTCTCTTTCATTTTCAATGAAGTGAAAATCATGCTGTAAAGTCATGTTAATGTTAGAATTATTCCTTAAACTGATGATCAGCAGCTTCTTTTAATTTTTAAAGAAATATATTACGAGCAAACAAAGTCTTTCAAGTAGCATTTATAATATTCCAATCCATCCCATCATAATAAAATAAATGTTAATGACTTCAAAGATGTCTAGACAAGGAGACACAAGCAGCGTTCTGCCACAACCAGAGTCACCATGTGTCCAGCAGGAGGTTGCTACCTTTCAAAAGATCAGCCCAAAGCTTCTCGGGGTAAATCAAATCAATTAAATTATTTCATTATGGTTGTAACACTAAAACTGAAATAATATTGAATCATTTTGTGCAGGCTTTGGAAATTTTGATAGGAATATGGACGCTCCTCCTGACAATTTGGACAGGATTTCTGTTTCTCATCTGGTCAAGTCTAATTGCAAGTATTGTGCTCAAATACAAAAAAAAAACACTAGGATATATACACAACTACTTCTTATTATTTTTCTCTTGCAGACAATTTTAAGTGGATCTGTGACAGTGTACGCTGCAGCTACACGCAACACATGCTTGGTAAGCATGAACATCTAAATCAACATGACAATGTGTTTACTTCAGTAAACAGTACCGTATGATGTTTGTTTGATTTTCTTTTTATTAATATTTCAGATTCTAATCTCACGGTTCCTAAATTGTTTCATTGCCGTAGCAGCTGTTCTCTCCATCCCAATTCACTGCATCGACAGTGAGGTGTGTGAGGCAATGAGCTTACAAATATGGAAAATTTATAAAGAATGTTGAGCTTTATTACTGCACTGTCATAATATGATATATATATATTGAAGCAAATTTTCATTTAATTTTAAGTACTTACGTATACATAACGTAATGATAATGAAAAAAAAACTAAAATGTTTAATTACTTTGCAGTTAAACATGTTACTTTGATTCTTTTTTTTTTTTTTTACTAAAACGATTTTAATATATTAATGTCTGGGCTTGCAGTGTTGCTTGATCTCAACTTCATGCACACAGGAGATCTTACTATATAGTCCATTGTGACATCTAAAACCCAAGCCATTTCTTCCTTTAACTCATGACTGGTTTCCTACTAAAGTGAAGTAGGTCTGACTTCTCAGGTTGCTATGGGAAGTAGCACTCATGAACCCAGTAGGGTGTGCTCTTTGAGGGTCTTACAGTACTATGGTATGCTGTATTGTAAAGAATCGGTAGTTAAAAATCCCGGGATGCTGTTGTGAAAATATTAGGGGAGTAACCTTGACATCTTGTCCTAATTGGCACTCTCAATCCCTGTATTTCGGATTCATAACTCTTTGTCATTTTCGCCAGTGTGTGACGGGTGTTCTGCCATGGAATGGCAGCTGTCAAAACATCCAGCTGGATGTTGCACACTGCTGATGAATTAGGAGACATCGCTCTAGATGCAAAGTCCTTTGGGTATCAATCCTATGTCATGATTTAATGACTAATTAATGACACCAACTGTAGAATACTTCTCTGTAGAATTTGACCATTGAATGTGTATCATGTTAATGTCTTCTTCAGGGTGTCTCTCTAGCTCTCCTGCTTGTCTGCGATGTTCTTATCTTCATCATCTCTGCTCTCATTGCCTCAGTACTTTGTGATTGCTGCAAGACCATGGTATACTCCAATCCAAAATACATTTGTATTCAGTAAAATTGTTAATTTACAATTATTTACTTATTAAGTTCCTAATTCTGTACAATGTAAAAAAAATCTGCCAAAAACATTAACTTTAAAAAACATTTACAAAAATGTACAAAAATGTCTGTAAATAAATCTATATAAAAATATTTAAAACACTGTAAAAATGTACAAAAATCTGTAAATAATAACCTGTTTAAAAAAATCTGTAAAAAAAAAAGGTGTACAAAAAAACAATCTGTAAAAAAAGCAGACAAAAAAATCAGATACAACATTTCTTGGATTTCCCCCTATTTTACAAAGAAAAATGCCCATAATTTACCAAAAAAATATTAATTTAAATTTTTTTCTGTTTTACAATAATAAGGAGTAGTCTTCGAACTGTAATCATCTGATAAACTAGACCTGGCCTCTATTCACATTAGGTAGTTGATGTTTACATGTGGTTTCTCATGTGAACAAGTTTTTTTTTTTGACAAAAATGTATTTAATTAAATAAGAGCAAGCTTTACCTTCTCTACTGACCAATTAAAAACCAAAAGCTGGCAGTTGTTTTTGACATAATGAAAGTCTATTCCAGAATGCAGCACAAGTTTTAAAAGTAGAATTAAAACCCTGTAAATCACAAAACCTGACTAAAAACCTCACAAAAAAAGGACTCATACTATGTTTTTGCTGATTATTTTTATTTTATATTTTTATATTCATATTAGATATTCATATTTTTTTAAATATTTGAAGCACAGCATTTGACATCTGTTGGCTAAGCTGGATTTTCACAGATAACAGTTAGTTTTTCATGCTCCTGATTACTTTTTTAAAACCACTAGGTGTCACTGCCTGGTAACTCTCTCTCTCTCTCTCTCTCTCTCTCTCTTCTCTCTCTCCTCTCTCTCCTCTCTCCTCTCTCTCTCTCTCCTCTCTCTCTCTCTCCTTCTCCTCTTCTCTCTCTCTCTTCTCTCTCTCTCTCTCTCTCAGTCTAGACAAGCTGCTATTACTTACATAAACAGACCTCTGCCTTACCTGACAGACGCTACTGTCCCACTTCCAGCTCCTCCAAACTATGATCTGAACCATAGTTCAGAACTCCCGAAATATAACTTAAATCCTGCTGCTCGTCAAATAAGCAACAATTCAAGATGTTCTGCAGATCCACCAGATTATTACTCAGTTACGGGCCCAACACTAAGAATTGACTCCGATCTTGAAGATCCCCCAAGCTACAGTCTACACATATCAGCACCTCCACTTCTCTCAGCTCCTACTGATGTTCATGGGCTCATTTAGAAATCCATCTCCTTTCTTGATCCAGTGCATCCTTCATCACTCATCGTTCTCCTCATATCACCTGATGCATGTTTTTGGACAGTGGGAGGAAACCGACGTACATGTCTTTCTTTCTCGTAAATTGATGAAATTATGTTGTTATCCTGTAAATCAAGTAGAAGGTCAACTGGTGTACACAACTGGTAGCATTTTTTTTAACCTTGGACATAGATGTCTATGAAGCCATTCGTCTAAAAGATTAATTAATCTTTACGTATAGGTGCTTGTTTTTTTTTTTGTTTTTGTTTTTTTGTTAAAAGCAGAATTTACCATATTATCATTATGCATCATTATCAGTTAATGGATTTATTTAGTAAAATAAGCTCATGATCCATCCTGTTCAAGATATCCTAATTATAACCTGTGTGGCGACGGCAACAACAAACAAGAATAAATGCCATTTGAAGAACATGCAAACTTCACTATGCAAGGCTGGTGACCTTTTGAGGGAGGCTGCAGTGCTTCTTCACTGCCCTTATTTAGTAAGTTCAGAGGAATTTTCCAGAGACCAGTTGCTTTTTACATTTTTCATTTTACATTAGTACACATCAGTGTGCACTATCCAAATAATCCTGAGGAGGGCGAGCACAAACAAACTAATATTGCTGTAAGCCTTTGTGAAAAAGTGACAGCACCAAAACCTATTTTAAAGGATGTATAAACCAGGTTTATGAATATTTAAAAGCTGATTACCTTGTTTCTTTTTACTTAGTTTGATTCTTCAGACAGTATTTCTCTATCTAATGTGAAAGCTACAGTAAATTACGCCAACATGGTAGTTTGCAGACTTCTGTAAAGTACCTTGAGGGCTGTGATTGATGGTTACCGTTAAAAACTCAGTTCATTTCAATGTCATCAGTTAGCTGTAATGAACATTACAATAACATTAATTATGATAGAACAGCTCATATATTAATGAAGCTACTAGAATGAAAATAATAGATGTTTAAACATGTAAGTCCTTTATCTCTTTGGAACATGTGCGGACCAGTATATTCCAATAAATAGTTTTAAATGCCATTTTTACTGTTGTCATATGTATTGTTTTTACTCCTGTTTGGGTCTGTTTTCAGTTTTCATCAAAAACAATATGATAAAGTAATTATTATAGGTTGATTATTATCAACTGAGACTCACTAGCCTTGGCTCATTTTCGGTTTTGAACACATATTACAACTAATTTTTATTGACACCACACACCCTACTCGTTTATATTACATGGTGTTGGACATAACAGTGTGAAAAGTTAAGGTTCTGTGCTTTTTTCCTGCCTTGCCATATAAACATAAACCACACATTAACAGACAATTTATAATTTACCATAAAACTGTTTGATTGTGTGAATTAAAAATCTAACAGCTACCTGCCAACTCTGTGTGAGTAAATATAATATGAACACCACACAAGTGTTAATACAAATTCAATAGCTCTATATAAAACAGGTTGCACCTACAACATTGAAAAATACAGGCTTTACATTTGTGTCTTTAAGAAAAAAACGACTTAAAACTAATTTGCATGACACTGAAGCCCTCCGAGACTTTCAGAGGAATAAGCAGGAATATAGTATGCCAATTTATTTACTTTTTAATCAAATATTTTATACTGACAATTTGTACAAGTATGAGGTTGTTAAAATATTTATTTCAGTTAGTTTTAGTTTAGAGTATTTTTTAAACAAATATATTAATTGTTTCTTTCAGGAAACCAATAATACTTTTCCCTGATAGCAAAAGAAGCCAGAACTAAACCAAATCAACCCTTAGTGAGCCAGGCAACTGATACATTAATATATTTTAATAATTACAATATATGAACTTAAAGACATTACATTTAAAATGTAAATAATTAAATTAGAATTTAGTATTATTACGGTAACTAATCATTTATAAAGATTGGAGACAGATTGAAGGCAGTTTACAATATTTAGAAGCTACTTAGATCTAGAGATATGAAAACTTGTGTTATACATTCTCATTGCCCTCACGTTAGTAATGAAATTATATACATGAACATAGTAACCCATAATGCTTCCTGTGCTCTTACAGAGATCATTTGTAGTTATTATTGCACATTATAAAATATTTATTCCTTTGAGTTGAGACAAGCTATTTAAAACTGACATTTAAACTGATCTGAATGGTCTCTTAACTAAAACACAACAGTGTTCTTGTGGAACTGAATGTACGATCGACTTTCTTTTACACTGACGTAACCCAATGTTCCTTTCTTTGTAAAGCAGTTTTGATACAACATGTATTGCATGATGGGATCTAGAATGTGACTTGACTCTTCTATGATCTGTATTTGGTAGCAAGGAAATGTGTGTCTGTGAGTGACAAGCAATGTTTTACAGGACAAGTGCTCTCAGGCATCACTGACACCATTGTGTGTCCAACAAACAGAGGTAAGATGAGGCTGCCACAGGTTCTGAGATTGGATGAGAAGAGCAAATCCACTGGGACGAAGGTCAGTTCTGCTCTGACTGCTTCTGGAACATGCCCAGGGTTTGCAATGGTCTGCTTGCTGTCAGCGGAGGATGGTGAAAGAGCAGCATTTGTCTACAATTCAACCTACAACTCGAGCCATTCAACCATGCTTTTCAACTACAAAATGTACAGGAAAGAATGACACGAGACACGCTAAAAGGTGTTGTTTCTTTTAAATAATTTAATACTGTCAAATTATTTGGCTTACTACATGTGACCTGTGTACCACGGTAAACATACAAAATAACAAGAAATAGTTAATCCATAATCCATTAAATAATGTACTGATATTGTTACTGACCCTTCTACAGGAATGGAGAGCAGAACACTGAAGGGACAGCTCCAACTACCCAACAGCAGTGTGGCACAGACAGAACTCCACTCAATACTGAACCTAGAACATCCTTTACACTATAAACATCTTTCAAAAACACAATTTCAACTTGATTAAATGAAAGATTTGCACATCAGGTCTTCAATATATTGTGATATAAATATATTCAAAAACAAATCAAACTCTTCTGAGTGAAAATCCAAAAGCAGAATCACTAAATAAATAAAAAAAAACAGCTAAATGTCAAATCCTTTGTTTCAGTTTTAACACATTCTCCCGGAATATGATTTTTCCATCAGCTCCGATTCCTCGTTTGTTATTTCCTACAAACAGCTTAAAACACTGAAGCTAAGAGATTCCACCACCTACATGTCAGTATTAAGCGATATTAAAACTCTTTTCAATAAAACATCAAGAATAAAAAAATATGACTCTTTTGTTTTCAGGATACACTTCAAGTACACCGAGTTTAATTCACATAAAGTGTCGAACATTTTAGAGCAGAAGAACTAAATGCACTCACATCAGAAGCTTGCATTAAACCAAGTGTTTGACACAGACCCAATGTGTGCTGCAGCTCTTCAGAGGAATCCACTCTCCTGTTCTGTGTGCAGAGTTTCCTCGGTTGCATGTAAACTGAGCTCCCAGCTCCTTGTGAACTATTTACCGCAGCATGTTAGCACAGACCCTTGTCCAATGGAGTGTTCACATTCACAATAATACTATGTAATCGGTGCTGAGGCAGCACAGAATATTGCACGCTTAGAAGTCTGAGACACAATTATACTCTGTACAGTATGTACACAATAACTGTGCTCTGTGTCAACAGAAGGATAGTGTGCGTTGGGAGGCGGTTTCTATAACCCTGGGTTCGAAGGGGGTTTCGAAAGGTTCTTTGGGATGCTGAGATTCAAGAATTGCACTTCAATTACTGTGTAAGAGTTCAGTAAAGAAATAAACAGTAAGAACATGGTATGTCCATAACATTAAATGTTGTTGGTAATGCTTTAAAATAAGGTGACGTGAATCGTCATTAGTTAATGCATAAATTAATCATTAATTAGTGATTAGTTAATGATGATTTGTCAGCTAAAGCTGGAAAAACATACAACGGCATTGAACGGTGAAACGCTGGGGTTAAAAGTTCAAACCTCAGGATTCACATTCTCGCACTGTGAGGGCTGATTCTCGGACGCGAGCTGACTACTCAAATTGTAGATCCATAAACAATATATTACACTCTTATCTCCACATAATAAATTGTCATGATGATTTTCCAAAGCCTCTTCAAAAAGGAGTGGAAAAGATTTTCAACATATATATAATAACAGGCATAAACATTTATACACAAATAACATTAGATATTTTTGTATCTGTATTGTTATTATTGTTTTTTTATCTAGAATATTAAAGTTTTCTTTAAATTGAACTTCATCTAAAAATAGCTGAATACAACAAATATTCGAATTCAGGAGCAAAACTGACTGCCTGGCTCCGTTGCTGCAGTTTCTCTATGTACAGCTTAGACCATGTGCTCCGCATCGACTGAACATCCACTCCGTCTCAGTTTGCACATACTCAGTTTAAGAGTTTGAGTGAAATCTACTTGTGGCACTATTTCAACAGTGTAATACCCTCTTGAGAGTCTACAACCCTGATTACCAAATACGGTCCTGGAGGACCATAGCCCTGCACATTTTACTTGCAATCCTGCTCTAGCAAACATATTAATCAAGCTTTAGACCAAGAGGACTTTGCTTGAACCAAAATTATTCAGGGCTCTGGACTTCCAGAACCAGATTTGGTGATGCATGGTCTAAAAGAATATTTCAAACATATTTGATTTTCTTGTGAGCGAACGATTGCCAATCAGGAGTTGAACTCGATTTCAACTGGAGTGTCAATCGTCTCTCATGACCTAAGAAATACTGCACGACACGTGATTTACTTAATTATGGGTAGATCTCAAAAATGGTCACATGACTAGAATATCATGCCAAAATAGGTAAAAAAAAAAAATTGAGAAAGTAGTCACCACCTAATAATAACAAACTAATCTTGAACTAATGATTAATTAATAATGGGTTAATCATGACATGTAAATCATCATTGGTAGAAGTCAAATACAAAACAACAAACTTCAAAGTTCATAGTTAGTTAATTAGGCAATGGCTTTACTTTAGAGTTTACTTTAGGGGCACATCAGTGTTAATGATTCATAAATTAATTGATGTTTATGAAGTAACTTAATTATGCTGGATAATGTCACCTTTTTGTAAAGCGTTACAGTTTTGTTAAAGGTGCAGTATGTCAGAAATGTGATACAACTGACTAAAAGGGCCCTGATATGAGACATTGAGTCATTATGTTAATTTCAAGCAATTATTTCACTGACATTAAGAGTTACAGCCCTAAAATAAATGGTCATCTTTCAGTCTTATTTACCCATAATTAAAAAAATCTGGAGCCTGAAACCTTCAGTCTGGTGGGGGATGGCAGTGTTACCAGGCCTCATTTTACATTTTTTTTTAAAGATTGAATTGCCAGCTTGACCACAAACGTACACACTGCACCTTTAAATAGAGGTTTTCTTAATGACCTCCTGTAGAAATCCTTTCGCTAAACATTGCACATTAAAATACCAAAAAAAACAAGCATTGAGGAAAGAGCAAAGTTTGGTAGAAGAGTATTCAATAATGAACATAAATACATCTTCCTCAAGCTGCATCCAATGTAAGATCAGACAGCTTGTTAAAATTCCATCAACTACACCAAATCTAAAGGTATTGAGCACCCTTTAATTTATAAGCAAATCACTCATTAACATACCTCTCAGTTGGCATCTAGGCAGCCTGTAACAAATTTCAGATTTGAATAATCAGTATAATTTACATTTCATTAAAGTCTTAACCGTATTTGTTTCGCATGCCTATCACAGTGACACACTCCGATTTATAATATCAGCACTGCAAAAACTACAATTCTAGTGGTAAAAGTCATTGGTGATGCTGAACAAAGTGTTTGCTCTTGTTAAAGAGATTCAGTTTCAAGCATGGTAAGGCCCACATGAATTTATTTAGGGGCACCCCTGTGAATTATAAAGACCAGAGATCCTAATTGAGTCTCTGCTTTGGGGAGCTCTAAAGTGGATTTCAACGAAAAGGGTTTTTAAAGAAATACTTTCAAAGATTAACAAGCTGTATGTGTAGGTCCATTTTTTGCTATTATTTTCTGACAGTGCACAATATTAAGGAAGCTGATGCTAAACAGCGCTATTACATATATATATATATATAGAAACCTGTAGAAGACAAAATCTGAGTGGTCTCATCTATGGTTTGCAGCAAATTGAAACACTGACAACACTTCCACTAACATCAATTGGTCCATCCTCACTAATTATTAATCCCTCATTGTCATGGAATAACCCCTAAAATAATGACAATGGTCTTCCTTTAAAAAACATGGAAGAGATCACTTGGAATTGACTCTTGAATGATCATAAGCGAAGTGATTCATTCTCTGAGTTTGAGGTTGATTTTTGTATTCCAGAATGGTTTTATTGTTGCAAGACCTACAGAATCTTAACTGGATCAGCGAAGTGATCCTATTCACCAATTATTCTCAATCTCCGTTCATCTCCATCACCTTTTCTGTAAGAATTTCCCGGAAGGTTGAAAGCTGCTTCATCTGCTCCGTCTGCATTGAGTGTCTCCTCATTAGTTTTCTTCTTCATCTTGAAATCTGGCCCTCTTTTTGGAGAAGACGGTGCCACTGGCAACAGAATCTTACTTCCTGAGTGAACGGGAGACGTAGGTTTTCCATTAGCTCGGATATCAGGAATGGGTCGCTGGGGATTGACATTGAGAGGAGGAAGAAATCCAGGTCGAGTATGCGAGATGTGATCCAGGAGGAGAGTTCCGGATCCCCGTCTTTCCAGGAGCCCAATTGGACGCCTCCGCATCGTGATAGGTGACACTGAATTAGGAATGCTCTCCAGAGACTCCCGAGAAGAGCTGGGAGGCAGAGATAAAGGAGAGGCATTGTACTTGCGACGCTCCACTGAGACACGTCCTGAATCTGGAGATCCTGGTATAGAGTTTGGACAGAGGTGAGTGTCTGACTCATAGTGTTCCATGCGGGTAAGTTTGGGGTGTGGTAAGCCGCGGATTCCTGCTGATGGCTGAGGCACATTGTCCTGAGTCTCAGGGGCAGTGTTTCTACGATACAGGGATTGGTGCTGACTAACTTTATCCGCCCAGGCAGAACCACTCAATGCTGCACAGTCCTCTGAACAAGACCGGTCCATCAACTTTGGAGAAGAGGGGTCATGTGTCTCTATACTGTGTCTACGGGAAAGGAGGGGTCTACCTGGACCAGAAACTGTCATGCCATTCATGTCCGAGACAAATTTGTCCTCCTCTACCAACTCTCCTTTTATCCTCTCTGCTCTCTCAGCAAGTACTGAAGGAGCAACCAGACCCCAGGGCTCAGAGTTCAGTCTTTTCAGAAGCTTGCGGGGTGGTGGTCTCCTCTCACCCGGTGCTCGACTAGAAGGAAGAGGAAGAGCTGAAGTCATAGCAAAGCTAAATATACCCTCTGTTTCTTCCCCAGAGGCAGAGCCAGTAGTGTGGATCTCCACTTCTGATGGAGACATGCAAGCAGGTGACAGCTTGTCCACAATTCCAGGGGATGGTGGGGAGTTCAGGTATTGTTTGGTTTTTTTAGTACCAGAGGGAGACGTATCAGTGGTGATGATGATCACCTCTTTTCCTTTGGCTTTACAGGAGTCTAGTAGGACCTGGAGAGTCTCTCTATCACCTTTATTAATGGCATGTACAAGTGCCGAAGCTCCAGAGTAGTCTTTCAAGCTGGCATCAGCTCCATTTTCTAAAAGCAGCAAGACAACTTCCTTTCCTGCCTGTTCTGCACAGGCATGCATTAATGCAGTGCGACCCGTTTTATCAGGGATGTTTGGGTCTGCTCCCTTCTCTAGTAGGTACCGTACCATTCTTTGACGGGTTTGAACATCTTCGTACCCTGACAGACAGGCCGCTATAATGGGTGTCTCGCCACGCTCGTTCCCTTCATTGATATAAGCACCCCCCTCCAGAAGGAGACGAGCTAGGCGGAGTTTGCCCTGGAATACTGCTTTCAGAAGGGCATTTCCCTCCGCATGCAAGGCCCCTCCATCACCCATGATGTGAGGCTCTCGTCCCGATGGAATTCCAGTATCCTCCACCCACCTTTTCTTGTTTCAGGACTGTTGGCACATTCTGGCTAAGATTTGGGTCAACCTGGAACATAGGCAAAACAATTGCTTATGCTTTGAAATAAACTTTAGGGCTTAAATGTATAGCAAACACAGATTGCTCAAACAACAAAACATCCTATCTTACCAATTTTCTGCGTCCATTAAAGCGTATACTACCAGTCAAAAGTTTGATATCAGTTAAGTCGAAAGGCTTTTAAATAATAATAAAAAAACGAAAAAGAAAGAGCTTATTATTTTACTAATGTAATGCAATGTAACTTTGATTTAATTTCAAACATTTATGCAAGGTTTGAGGATGTCTGAAATGGGAAAACGTTTTCTCATTTCAATGCATCTAAGGAAACAACTCAAACAGCTATAAAATTAAATTTTACCATTTGGATGAAGCTAATATTCACCTTTTTAACATGTTTTATACGCAAGCCTCTTGACATCAGACAAAAAGCCAAGTTTTTGGTTGTTTATGACCAAGTTAAACAGGCCATATTCTTTTGTTTTTAGACTAGCCTAATGATCAAGGCTTCAGGGGGAGACATAAAGCACACTGGAAACTCAGATGTCATGACAAATCAGTCACATGTTTAGTTTTCCGCTTGAAATAATAAAGAGAATGCTTAAGTAGTGTTTTAAACTGGTTTTCATAAGTTCTCACATACATGTAATATACTGCAGTTTTGGCATGTTGTTGGAAGGAGGGCTCAGAGCTAGGAATTATGACCTGAAATCAGAACCTTCTTCACTGTGAGATCGTAGATCTCAGTGTTAAAGGAGTAGAGAAGAAATGCTGAAAAGCTGTCATTGAAGGAAAGAAGAGGAAATATGAAATACTTATTGTAACTTCTTGTACATGTTCCTCGCCAATTTGAGACAAACTTCAATTGGTCAAATTATATATTTTTTCAAGGGAACACAATTTAACATAGTCAGAATAGTAAATAGGTTAGGAAAAGGTTTGATATGAAAATGTAAATGTTTGTACTTTGATATTTATTGATTTGTGATATTTCACCCACATTTTCCTGAGGCACCATCCATAGGATGGATTAATGGACCCTAATGAATGAAACTGACATTCACTGCCACCACAAAACAATAAACTGCACATTTATACAGCACGCACATGCACTTTACCTTTTTATTTTATTTCACCTTTCATTTATTTTCTTAGTAAAACTGCATTTTTATATTGTTTTGTACTTTCCATATTGCCCTGCAAATTTATTGCACTTTAAGTCAGCACTGACTGGATGTTTGCACCTACGATTTTCAGATTACAGCTCACACACTGTTGGTAATGTGACAATAAAAGTGATTTGAATTTGTATCCCAACTACGTACTCTGGTACCAAATAGCCGCTAAAAGGTTATGTGTTGGCAATGAATTCCATGACAAGTTATTCTAAAATCTAAATCAAAATTTTTGAGGATTTAGTAATGACAAAAAGCAAGCAAACAAACAAATAAATTAATGGTTATAAATAAAGCAAAGATAAATAAAAGCAAGCGAGCATCCCCACTAACTCACCCTCTTCCCATCCATCCTCTAAACAGGGAATGCCCTCAATTAAATATAAACTTGCATGACCATGTGACCCAATTTCACAACAATTCTAATTCACACACAAAAAAAAAAAAAAACAAATTAAGCACTGTCTGAACTAACACTATCCAACTGACATGTCGTTCTCCCAGCCAAAAAGACAAAAAGACAACACTCTGGCTCTCTGACAATGTTAGCTTTTTCTTTTATATACAACAGAGATACAAACAGTTCTTCCCAATTTGTGTCTTTATGACAGAATATCATAAAACAACTTTTAGTTTGTTTTCAAAATGTCCACTGTTCAATTCAAAGATTTTTATTTTTCTCCATTTGAATGGGGATAGATTAACTAGCACTTTTGTCAACATGTTGGGACAGGCCTTTTCTGGTGTCAACAAAATTAAAACAGAATAAGCACATTTGTCCAAGTTGGCAACAGTTACATAAATTTGTATGACATTAAATTCAGCACACGTATAAAATAAAATACGAGTAAAAAGTATAGTATAGTAAAGATGAGAAATGGCCAGATCTTAATCAGCAGAAAAAAAAATCCTAACCCCTTTTTGTATTAAATCATTTTTAAGTTACAGTTGTGAATAATCGTACATTGCTATAAATCTAAGGTATTGTTCATGATTAAGTGTAACCATCCTGTTAAGCGTTGAAGTCTTATTTGGAACACTTTGTCCTGTATGCTGACACAGAACTCACTGTGCAGCCTTGGACTGTTCACGATAGACTTGTTTTCATATTAAGGCAGGGGAGGAGATGGTAATGAGTGTCCAGGAAAGAAAAGAAAATTATATCAGAGTGGCGCAATGACAAACAAAACACAATGTCAGGCACTCATCAACAAAATGAATCTGCTTCCTTATTTCACACATGTTGTAACTGTAAAAATATAACAAAACAATAGTATCTGATCAAACTATGCCACCCAAACAAATCAATCAGTGAATTTGGTAGTAGTAGTGACACTGATACCTTCCTATTTTGCTGCATGAATTCATGAATTATACAGAATGGGAGGAAGCTGATCATTACACTAACTATCCTGCTTAGCAGATAAAAGCAAGCAATGGGGGGTGGGGCAGAAGGCCATCCAGTCCAATAATAGCATTATTAACATGCCACAGACCTGGAAATCAGCTCAAACTGATTTGAAATTCAATGAGCCCAATGTCACCTTATGTCACAGTGATAAAGGTGCATTGAGGACGAATCCCCGTCTCAAACATAAACTAATCAATGAGAATCTGATCCGCACAAACTGGGAGGAGAAGGATCTTTTAAATTGAACCGTATTGATCATCACTATATGACAGATTATTTATATATATATATATATATATATATATATATATATATATATATATATATATATATATATATATATATTAAATATACATATATGGTGTCAACACAATGCATTTGTTTTAAGTTGAAGGAGTGGTTTCAGTTTGTTTTTCTTACACATTCATCTTCCAATCAATTATTAATGCATGTTTTTAAAACATTATATTATAATATGATTTTGCCATTTATACATCTAAAAAAATAGGAGTGACTTGAACATTTAAATCATCAATGAACATGTCACATTTCACCCCAGATTTCTGCCACCTGAATCCATTCCCCGTCTCATTCACCTGTCTTCCTAATCACCCCTGTATATATTATACCACTTAAACAAAAGGCTTGCCTATTCCTTGCCTAGAGCTTCTTCCACTGAGGTTTTGGTACAAAAGAGAACTATAACTATTTTGGTTATAGACTGTATGCTCAATCTCTACATTTAATATTTTTCCTTGTTACCTTGGTTACCAATTTCTAATTATTTTCTGAGTATCTCCTTTGTGTCCTTAAACTTCTCACCTCCCTGTGTGCTCACTACTCATGACACATGGGTTGTAAATTATCCAATCTAAACTACTGAAACTGAAGGTTGCCATTAAAGTAATTTCAAACTGTCGGGAACAATGGATATCTAATTTTCAATGTTGTTGGGCCTGTATGCAGTTCTCATATTTTCAAAGTACCAGACTTATGCGTCCATATAAAAGGGCAAGATTTTGGGTTTTTTTATAAGGACTTTCACTCCAATTAATGCTTATTTTCCTTTAAGTTGAACATTTGTCATCCAATAAAATACAAGCAAGATATTGTATGATGCAATCTGAAGGAATGTTATTACTCTAAACTGAAGCAAGGGAGGTGGAGAAGGGAGGTGGAGTCTTATTCACATTAACTGATGTATTTGTATTACTTTTCAGATTGTTTGGGAAATCGAGCGATCAACGTTTCAAAAAACTTTGCTTTGACGATACTTCATCAGTAAGGTGACAGATTTTTCATCAGAACTTTTGCACTTTTCTAAAAACTGGGAAATAATTAAGGTTTGAAGGGGTTAATGAATCACCTGTGAGTCTTTCAGGAAAAAGGGATCACATCCTTGCTCATGTTGAACTTTAATGAATGGATTCAAGAAAGTGTTAACACCCTCTATATTTTCATAGGCAAATTTCACAGTCTCGATTTTCTCACTCGACTACTCTGAAAGCTCCTGAATGGTTTGAATGGCTGCAAATATCGGGCGAAGTAAAAAAAACAACTTCTGCATCAATGATGATTTTAGCTTTTCCCGCAATGCTTTTATCATTTCTTAGTACCTGCAATATCTGTTCCGCTTTAAAGTCTTTGCATTGACTTTATTTGTAAATTGCTCTCAAACTACACAATGGCTTGAAACAAATAAATAGTAAGGGTTCACTCAATTGTTATAAAACCTCATTGGAAGTATCAGCACTAAATGTTCTTTTAGGTGAGCGTAACCTAATTGTTTTTTATATGAGAGGAGTGCACTTCCCAATGGTCCCTTCGTGGGATCTTTTGGTGATCCTTTCTATTTGTTTTCTGGAGCAAACTTCGGTGAAACCAACAGGAGATCTTCAAGCATTTTCTGTGAGCCTCAGTTCGGAAAGGTTATCTTGAAGTGGAATTCAGGTTATTTGCCAAAAGCCCTTTTACTTTCAAAAACTGTTGTTAGTGGCTGTAACATAACTATTAAAGAATTGTGACTTCTTATTCTGGTTTAAAACATAATCTTGTGATGCATGTGATATAAGCAAATTTTCTAGTAGTATGTCACATCCATGTGCTTTATGAGGATTCTTTACATCAGCAAAGCTTCAAGATTATCATCCCAGAATGAGGCATGATAAAAAATATAGCCTGAAAAACATACATTTTTCATTTTGTTTGAATATTAGCACAGCGTATAATTGTAAAAGAGTCAATATTTGAAAAGGAAATATGGCAAAATAGGGTGTAATTCTGCTAGTTGTCTAATCCGATTCAATGTTCTATGATGAGCTATGCTAACAGTGCTATTGCCAGAATGTGAAGGTGAAGAATGACATCATAGGAACTATGTTAGAAATGGTTAATGAGATTATTTGATTTTAGCTTAAGAGAGTGTTTGTATCAAACAACTGAAGCAATATCAGTTAAAAGTGTAATTTAATGCATTGATATTCAAAAAACTAAACCACTGTATTTATTGAAATGTTTTGCATCGACACAGTTTTGGAGAGCTGTTGAGAATGATCTCATTAGCACTATGTGTTAAATTAAAATGCAGCCTCTGCATGTAAGAGATTTAGGCAGCAGCTACATAGACATGTATAGGGCTTTACTGCATTTACAGTCTAAACAAGTTCAACGATTGTAAAGGGATTTTTCAAACATTGTTAAAAATTGCTATTCTTGTTTGATATAGACACTGTGTTTAAAAGGAACAGCTTTTATTGAGATGTATCTGTTGAAAAGATGCCTGAAAAATGATTGCAAATGCACTTGGCTATCTAGTAAATACAGTCCCAAACTGAATGACAGCTCAGTGGCTGGTTTGACCCTGATTAACCCTCAATCATTAAGGCTTACGGTAACCCTCATTACCTTAATCAAACTGGCTGCAGGTAAACAACATGCAAATAGATATAGTAAAATATCGGCTCCAGAAATACCATTGACTATGCCACAAATTGAACGTTAATACCATCAAATTCAGACATTTTTGTTATATGGATTAAACTCACTCTACTTTATTGAGTTTCAGGCTGATTTGTTCTTACCATTTTTACTGTAGAGTTTTTCTAAAATCCCCATTCAACGTTCAAATTAAATTCTCAATTTAGAAATCTCTATACGCAAGTGACTGAAATCAACATTTAATAAAATAGCATTGCTGTGCAGTAGACTAGCGACAATGTTTCCAAACATTCTTAACCATCCAATCCTCTACTGGATATCATTTTGAGTTTAATTTCTCCACCGAAATGATTAGCACACTGGAACCTGTGCAGCACTCAAATCCCTCCTCCATCACCCCAGTCTGTTCTGTGTACACCCACAGGCCATGAGCTGCTCCTCTCGCCAGGGCCTCTCGTTCTTAAGCAATTCTCTGTGATTTCTAATCCAGCTCTGGCCAGGAAACCAAGAGCCATGCTGCTTATGCATACTGATTATTGAAAATGGAAAGAACCAGCATGAAAACTCTTTGAAAGTGTAATCACACACACAAAATCCGCCTTTCAGAGTGGCTTTCCTGGGATTGGAGAGGTTAATCTCCTGTCTCACACACATATAGGCAGACAGTGCGGATGACTCATCTCCCAGATCGACTCACTGGAAGGGATGCACCGTAAAGACTTGGGCCAGGAATCGTTTCTTGAGCAATCACTCTCCCCAATCCAACAGACCCCTGCTGTGTTTTCTAACCTGAATGAATTATGTTTTGTTCATTGTATACGGTAACTGAAAACGGTAACTGATATTATGTTTTCCCAAAAGAATTAGCTGAAATGATTTGTCAGTAATTCCATTTTAACTTTTCGGATGAACCTTGAGCAGGATTGATGCTAATTTGCATAATGCAAGTTAATGTTTTTCATTGGTGTGCTGTGAAAGCTCACTCCCAAGAACTGCAGTGATAGCTGAGGCTTGCATGAGTTTGGTTTATGTTGATTTTATGCCACAATATTAATTGAATTCATCTAAGTAGTAATGCTAAGACCTTGATATGCTTTTAATAATTGTGGTAGGTCAAAACTTGCTACTCCGAAGTACTAATCCAAGAAAATGTTAGTTTTTTTTTTAAAGAAAAAGTTATCTCTTCTATTAATTTACAGGTTTTTATAAATAATTTGAAATTTGTATTGAATTCTGAGAAAGGCTGCTGTCTGATGAGACTCTAATACCAATCTTTATCTTGTGTTTCAGGTGGAGAAGGAAAAGCTTGAATTTCTTGAAAAATACAAAATCCCCTTCTAAATAGTGTCTGTGTTTAGTCGGCAGTAGATTATATTTGACAAAAACTTGCATTAACAAATGAATGAATTTGATGAAAAATGAATTTTTCTTTGTATTCAAGAGGCTTTAAAAACTTTAAAAACAGGGCATTACAATACATTTTTTTTAAGTATTTCCATTAATGAAAAAACAGAAAACATATTAATTTAATGAAAATATAAAATCAATAAAAATCTAAATCATAGTTTTGAATAAGATTTGAACTCTGAAAAATGGAGCATCAGGAGTTCATAATCCTTCAAATTACCTTCATCATAAGGTCACATTTTCACACAATAAAGTTTTTAAATATGGATAAAAACTTATAAATAAAGAAGACATTCTGATGCCATAACATTAGAAAGGCATTTGTCCTCTATATTTACAGAATTTCTTTAAAATGTGTTGATTTCAAGCTCAATCTTCAAGCTCAATTTCAGAAAAGTTGGGTTACGTCCTAAATAGGCCCTATTTTAGGATTTTACCTAAAAAAAAAAAAAAAAAAAAAAAATATATATATATATATATATATATATATATATATATATATATATATATATATATATATATATATATATATATATATATATATATATATATATATGTATATATATATAAGAATGAACGTTTTTTTCTTGAAGAACATCATAATCAGGGCATGAGTTCTGATTGATGTCAAGCCTTTTATTTGAAGTTTGCTCTTTGCTGAGCTCACCATCTGAGATCACAGACCTTTGTTTGATCAAGAATCACCATAAAACCAACTGTTTCCCTCGTCTTTCTTCAGCTCAATTCAGATTTTATTATCTTATGCTCTGTGATTGAGATGCTCTAATACAATTACAATGTTTTCAAGATGGACTTGAATCAGATTCCAGTCACATTTTAAATGTATGCTGCTGAAATTACACATGTGCAGCTATTCTTGCAACCGCATCTGTCTATTCTTAATGATGAATTGTTCTCTAATCTAATTTGCAGCCTTTTTAAAGAAAGCCAGGAGACGTGAGGGTTATTTATACACAGAGGGATTAAACAAGGAATCCTTGTTACTATAAAGGGAGAATCTTTATATTTAATCAAGCATTTGGCAGATGATTTGGCAGAAGTTTTTCATCAGATTTGATGAGTCTGTTTCAGTTTTATCTCAAAACCCATCAGAAAAGAACAAGGGAACAGGAAAAACTAAAATCTTTGGTTATGTAACTTCAAAATGTATATTATGTCACATATAACATATTGAAGATGCTTTTCTTACCTCTCCTTCACACTCTTTTATTTCGTGCAGCTGGATAAACAACATTTGTCACTTTCTAGCCATTTATTAAAAAAAAAACATTTATGAGGCTTTGTACAGAAAAACGTCCCCCACAAAAAGAAAAAGTTATTTTGCGAATAAGCGGAATAAATTCTTGCAAATTCAAATGGAATTGCCAAAAACCTAACATTACTCTTTTTGGTGATTATATTTGAAGTAATATTTTAAAGAGACTATAATTGATGTTTAAAATGATAGCATAGCTTTGATAAACACCATTTTAAGTTTGGTAAAGTTGTCTGTTTATGTCAGCACTGTGATACCTGATCACGTCAAGCCCTACAATGCATCTAAGGCTACTGTCAGACTGAAGTTTTAAAAGCTGAGTTCAGATTTTTGGATGAATCTATTCTAGTACTGTCGATTGATTAAAAAAAATTAACTAATTAATCGCTCATATTTTTAAAATTAAGCTGAACTTATTTTATGTTATGCAGCATACCTTGACAGTGGATACATGAACGCACACGTGACACACGCACGTACCCACACAACAGAAAAAACTGCAACCGGGTGAATTGTGTCATTTTTTTACGTGTTATACATTTAAAAATGATCGCATACATTAACGGGTTACCTTTGACAGTTCTAATTGATCAATTTTTTTGTGCTTGTTTATGTTTCAATAATATGTACCTGATATCTATTTTCTGTGTGAACAAAATGTGGGTTCAGTGGAACGCTGCATACACAAAATAGGACACTACGTCACCCAGAATGCTCTGGCTCTTATGGCTTGGATAAGATCAGAGGCAAAAAAATGTATTTAAATAATTTTGAGAAAAAAATGGACAATAGTTCTAAATTCTAAAAACTCATAGGTTTCTCCATACAAAAAAACTCTCTCTTTTATTAAAAAAGCTCACATGGAAGTGTTTTAATTAACAGACTCTGATAACTTGTTGCTGGTGTCATTGACAGTTCATGTTAAAACTGACCAACATCACCACAGAACTTTTTTTATTTTTATAAAACACAACCGTATTTTGCACCAAGGTGTGTATATATGCATATATCCTATACTGAGGTTTCAGTGTTATCATTTCCACCCCACAATCACACTCTCATCTTGTAGATAACCCACTCTTCACAGAAACTGGATGCTTTGTATGTAATAATTCACACTGCAGATTGTATTTTTATCCTAATAGAATATTACATTAATTGTACATTAACTGTGCACTAAAGATTTCCTCTCAAACTGAGATCATGCTCAACTGCTATCTAAGCAAAGCCTTTTTGTGGATCCTAGAGAATCTCACAGCGGAGAGCTTTTCGAACGTGACAAAAATAACCTAGCCAGCCAGTGTTGAGGGGTGCTTGCAGACGCTCAGTGTTGCTGTACTGCGCAGCAGGAGGTCGGCTACACTCCACGCTGTCTTGTCGGGACAAATCGTATCTAATTCTTTCTGCTGATGGAAATGACTGTCATGTCTTCACTCTCACGCCTCTCAGACCCTCAGGCTTTCTCTTTAATGCAACTGATTTGTGCATGTATAGCTCAAGACTTGATCTAAGAAACTTGTAAATAGTGACTCGTGTTGTTCCCATTCACAGACAAAAGGGCAAGATTTATTTTTTTTTCTCCTTGTCATCATGTATTTGGTTAAAACTTCTAATTTAAAAGATAAAATAATAAATTACTTGACAGTGTTGTTAGTTACAGTTAAATACAGTAAATGCAGTAAATGCATAAAAACGTCTTGTTACTGTTAAAAGTAATTTTTTATTTAAAGAGTATTCTTTAATGTTCCCATTAATGGTTCCTTTCAGTGCTAAATGAAAACTATTACTATCGATCAACTAAAAGTCTTATTAATTTGTATTCTCACTAAACCGTGCTCAGCAATACAACCAATTAAAGTACAAAGTTGAGAGTTAAAAGTAATTTAAGTAATTCCAGTAAAGTTTAAAGTACTTAAAAAGGTTTCTTCAAAGTTCAAGTATGACATCGATCAACATAAGTATTGAAACAGTCTGTTATGAAAGCATTCTGTATAATAAATCGGAATACTTTTGGAGAATAATCTGCAAAAAAACTATCATAATAAATGATATGCATTCAGCTTTCTAAATATTAAGAATTCGATGAGCAGGCTGAAAAGGTAAAATGCATAAAGATGATTTTTGATCAATAATTCAAGTTACAGTGTTTATAAGTACACAATATCAGCACTCTATTCTGAACTCAGATACATTAAAACATATCCAAATCCTTGAAATCCATAAAACTTCCATTTAAAAAATCTCCCAAAACTTCGAGGTGTTGATGAGTTTGAAATTGATTATTGTGAAATTTTTGCAATTTTGTGGAATTTGTGATATCGCATATTTCACATTTTCATTGAAACATAGAAAAGTAATTTATTTAAATCATGAAACTCTGAATAAATTATTTAGCTAGATGTTACAAGCTTCCATGCATGTTATTTTTTCTACTTAATTTTATTTTAATAATGAGAAGCGATCCGGGCCCGAGAAATCCCCCCCCCATACATATTTAAACATATTTGTTTAAATATGGCATTTAAACAAAACAAGTATTTAACAGAAGGGAATGTCATTTATTGACATAATATGGAGGGATAATAAGACAAGATCTCTGTATTAAGACTTGATTGAGTAAAGGGAATGACTCACGATACACATGCTTCTACATTAAAACATTAATAACAAAGAAATGTATATGTTTTTAAGTTATCCTTGATAAAAATAAAATAAAATAAAAAATGGTAAGACTGTTTTCCACAACAAATGTGTACCTTCTAGTAAGTACAGCTGGTATTTCAACCTGGCTGGATAATGCCCTGGAGGATGCCTAGGAACAGAAGTGGCTACGCAGTCAAGCGTTTTTACCCCTCCATACACTCTGGGCTTCCTCTGAGCTGCTGTTTGCCTCATTAGATAACACAGTGAGAGACAGAGAGAGACCGAGAGAGAAAGAGGGAGAGAGAGAGAGAGAGAGAGAAGAAGGTGCAATCACTTTTACAGCAGCATCCATCAGTGGTGCACCGGCGACCCTGTGACCAAGTTGCATCAAAACCACTGAAGCCATTCATCACTCATATTGACAGCTTGAAAGAGAGCCATTCTGCAGAGAGCCAATCAGATTATCTCCTTCATTCTAAACATGCTAAACCATCCCGACACTTTTCCCTCAACTGCACATCCAGCAGTTTGTTATCATGCTCTATTGTTTATTACAGTCTGGCTGTTGTTTCCCCCGAACACATGTTGTGCAGAGTTCCTTTTCTTCAACTCCTGGTCTGTAATGAGATGAATGGCAACACAAGCTTATCAGTCAACTCTACCGAGAGTGCTGTGATTTACCAAGCCGAGAATTAATTCTCTCCCAATTGAAGAGCATTCTGTATGTCTCCTTATACAGACACAGGCTAACACAGTATTTTACAGTTTATTGAGGAATTATTGATATCTGATGCAATTGTTATTTACAATTACTATTCTGACATCATCTTTCTCTTTCTCTTCCAGATTCATCTTTTCTTAATGAGGTTTTAGCATTTCCACTATAAAATGATAAATATCTGATCATGTTTCTCAAAAACAACATCATTATTAAAAACTTAGCCTGCTAAAAAACTAAATAATCAAGTTTTGACTGTGGGGTACACCATATACTGTCCCTGCCCATGCATGTGTCCAAAGATATACATTCTAAACATACACATCCTTATCATTAGAATACGTTCCTCAAAAATCTCAAAGATGCAGTAATCAAACTATTATTCAGGAAAACGCATCTGTAGTCTACAGAGTTATCCAACTACTGACCAATCCCTAACCTTCAGTTCCTGAAATAAATGAAATAAATTAGAGACATGACTTAGAGAAATAAATTACAGAAAGTTGTAATAGCTCTACTAAGCTCCTTCTTAAAAACAGAACAACCTCTGTGGAAGTTTTCAATCTGGCTTCAGACTGTATCACAGCACAGAAACGGGACTTCTTAAAATTGTAAATGATCTTTTACTTGAATATGATCAAGGGAATATCTCCCTTTTAGCTCTGCTAGATCTCAGAGCTGCCTTCACTACAATAGATCACAGGATTCTCTTATAGAGGCAAAAAAATTATGCTGGCAGGCTCTGAGATGGTTTAACTCTTTCCTGTCTGACAAGAGTCAGTTTGTTAATGTAAACAGAGAATTGTCTAATGCAAAAATATTATGGAGTACCTCAGGGATCCGTTCTGGGAACCATTCTATTCTCAATCTATATGCTGCAAAAATATTAGGAGGCATGGTGAGAATATTTTCCACTGTTTATTTAAATACATCTGAAATTTCAGCTAACTTTAAATGTGCAACTTTATGAAAAATTTTGCTCACAAGTGGTGGGTGAGTGGTGGATGTTTGGTACTGTCACTCAGTCCCTTACTCCATGACAATGTCCATACTTTCATATTGAAATTTGAATAAAAAAAAATCTATGGAAAAAAAGATAAAAGTGAGACGATTTTCATTTTCGATCATGAATAGTGTGAGTGGGTTACCTCACACGACTTTAGAGCTAATATAAGCATGTAAGATGGATCTTGCGTGCTTGTCAGGAAGTTATCGAGACTGCCATCTGAACAAAACAGAAAAGTGTTTGCCATGTTTTACATGGGTTAACTTCCATTGCTGTTGATACTGACAACACAGCTTTACATATCAGCAAAACCAAAAGACCTAACAAAGCTAAACAACATACCAGAATGTGTTGCTAATGTGATTGGGTGGATGAACAAGAACTTCTAAATGCCAAATTCTAATAAAACAGAAATATTACTTATCGGGTCTAAAAACAAATAGCAGAATCTTCCCATTTTAAATGTGAAACATAAGGGAAATACAGTTAATTGTTCTCTACAGTTAAAAATCTCAGCAGCAACCATATATTGTATGTGTCTTAGACTGTATTCTTTCACCTTAGGAACATTGCTAAAGACTAGAACATGCTGTCTACTGCATAATCAAAACAATTTCTTCTTGCTTTCATGACGTCCACAATGAATTATTGCAACACTCTGTCAGCTGGCTGCCCAGCCGTCATGCTATATAAATTACAGTTAATTCAGAACGTAGCGGCTGTGGTTTCCACAAGAACAAAAAAATATGAATGCTTTACACTGGTTCTGTCCTCTCTTCATTGGCTTCCTGGAAAATATCGCATTGACTATAAGATACTGTTTCTAGCTTTAAAAGCCTTGAACGGCTTGGCTCTAGCCTGCGCAAATTTGGCTCAATTCCTACAAGTTGCTAACTGAACTTCTGCATCTTACAACGGATATTTTTTTCTACGTGTCAAGTCAGATAAAGCACTTGCACTCTTCCTGCTAAGACCACCGCACTTTCATCCTATAGTTTTGCACAAAAAAGTAATATTTTATAAATCTTTCACATTCCATTTACGTGCTGTAGTATTCTGACCAATCAGAAGCCATGCTGGATGAAAAAATCAACAACTGTTGCTTCTGATTGGTTTACCTCTTTGACTGACTTTCTTTTTTTTCACAGGAGACACACACTCTTAATAATGACTTAATGTCGGATATTTTTAACAGGTTATAAATATTTAATCTGAAACTGTCTACAAATCATATTTTTAAATGTAATGATTTTAATGATACAGTAATATTACCTTAACATGTTCATATTTAGAAAATGTTTCTTATTGTTTTGATGATAAACAACACAGTTAATAGTCAAGTTCATATAACTTTCACTTCAGAGCAAAACAAAATTTTTAAATTTGTACTAGAAATAAAAATGTATTGTGATAATTATGGATATCAACTGATATATGGCCATATAACCTGTTTGTGCCGTTGTATTCTTCCACAACATGAAGGCAAATAAGTGAATGTATTAAATTGACCACAGATTCACCGTATATAAGAAGATTAAGGAAGAACAATTTGTATTCCTGATTTCAAGAGGAAGTGATCCTAGATTAACTATAGTTATCTAAAACTCTAATCCATTTTTATATCACAACATGTATTAAAAAGTATATTACAAGTACATGTCTATTCACGGTATTTTACCAAACTGAGACCAAACTGTCGAAACCACTGTAAAAGTGCCATTTTTATCTTTTTTCCCAATAAATAAATAATTTAGTATTAGAGTGAGCTTTTCAGATGCCATTTGTGGTTTTAACTTAACAAAATGAACTGATGCAATATCACATTTTCTATGGAAACAGAGAAATTCAGAAATACAACCTACCATTTATCACTTTACCAATAGTTAAAATAAACCTTTTCCAAGAATGAAAGTTGAAAGCAGGCAGAAGAGAACGCGTTTCGCTGTCCTCGGTGCTGATCAAAATTCGATGTTTTAACAGCCCTGATGTGTGAGCCAGCTGCAAATATCTTCAGCCAAGGACTATTTTTAGTCTGGAGGCATCAAATTTAGCGTCTATTCACGTCAGCCTCGAGACTGACGCAAAGCTCAGTGTCCACAGACGAACTTCCAAGCGTTTGCTCGCGTCAAGCGTCAGCGGTTGAGCGCTAAACAATTACCACACAAAAAATATTAAGTTATCCTCATGAAAAGTCAAAGATAAACCTACTGCACCACAACACCATCCGCCTACTCCTTTCAGGCTAGAAGTGCATCTTTAGGGGGAATGGGGATGCCAGCACACGGAGGATGAAGCAGAGGTGAAACCGCACCGCGCTCAGAGACATGCAAGCATCCTTGCTCTTCCTAAACCTTTCTATTGATCTCCAAAAACCTGGAAATTCCAGCACTGAATCCTCTGCAATCATGCACATCACCTTAAACGACTAGAAACTGCAGAAAAAAAGTGTTTAGAGATGGAAACACCCTCAGAGAGAGAGAGAGCAAAGGAATGCTATAACAGGAGTGCAAAACGAAGATTTTTCACTCAGCTTGAAGACTATCCTCCTGAGATGTTAATAATGAAATACTGAAATACCCGAAGATGCTCTCACCGTGTCTCTGTCTTCTCTCCATCGCGTTTTGGTTGTGAATCCCGCGCGTGTGCGAGTGTTGTGTGTGTCTTACACCCCCCGCATCATCATCCCGCGGGTTCGGGAGAGTCTGCGGGGGCGTGGAGTGGGCAGCGAGCAGAAGCGAGTCTCCCACGATCACGCACAGCCTCAGAGAGCTCGATCGGCTTCAGCTTCACCGACTGCTCTCTGTCTGCTCACAAGTGCATGCATGCTGCACAGCAGGGCCAAACTTCAGCGTTCTATTCGACAAGGTGGATGGATTGAGAGAAAATATGTGCAAAGTAATCAGCTCTGTGTTGGGAGTTAGTCGTTCGTGGAAGGGTTTAAATTCAGAACTAAATTTCTTAATAAATTATCATTTAATTCTAATCATGAATCCACCCTTCAAGATGCTGAAGTGGATGCTTTGTCATTTATTTTACTCAGAAAGTGAAACTTTTAGCATACGCTTCTCCCAAATCATATAGTTCAAGCTCAGATATTAAATATGTATATATATTAAATATGATATTATATAATAAATATATATTAATTCAATTTTAAAGTTTGGATAGCAAACTTTAAGTTGGCTTGAAAAGCCAATCTTTACAAAGTTTGATAAAACTTTACCCAGTTGGAAAAAATTTAAGCTGTTTAAAAAGAAACAAACCATCATGATCTTTGAAGGTGGTTGCTAGGGTATATATATTTACATTTACATTTATGCATTTGGCAGACACTTTTGTCTAAAGCAACTTACAAAAGGGGGGAGACAATATGCAATTTGTTTAGTCTACCTCAGCTTGCTCATAAAATAAGACCAATAAACCATAGCAGGAGGAAAAAAAAGACAGAGGAAAAACGTTTTTTTCATAGTAGGTGTTCCCTGTTTTTGAAAAGGTGTTTTTGAAAGCTGTTACGCAGTAAAATCTAGAGTGTTAAATTGACACTGCTCTGAGTCTATTTGGTCTTACTCTAAATAGAGTTAAAATAACACTGAGCTCATAAACTTGAACCATAAAACATTTAGGTTAAACTCTTATTTTTTGTTACAATGTGATGAGGAAAATAAGTGTGATGTTTTTTTATATAGTGAGATACAAACGTTTATCACTACATACGTAAATAAGTTTTCGGTGAATAATCAATGGTTAAGATGATAACCTCATGATGATTTAACTCAGTTTAAGTGTTATTGTTTCACTCTATTTAGAGTGTATTTATTCCTACTCTGGATAGAGTTAATTTTACTCTCAGGATTTTAATGTGTAGTGTTGCTGCTTTCCTGACTGGATCAGGGAGTTTGTTCCACCAGCCAGGGACAGTGAGAGCGAAGGTTCTGCTAAGAGATTTTCTGCCTTTGTGGGACGGAACCACAAGTCGCTGATCCTTCTCCGAGAGCTAATGTGGGGGCAGTTTTGTACGCCAGCATCAGCGATTTGAATTTAACATGAGCTGCAAAGGGGAGCCAGTAAAGATTGATTAAGAGGGAAGTAATATGAGCTCGCTTTGGGTTCCTTGACGATGAGCTGGAGAGTTATGGATAATCTGCAGAAGTTTGAGTACGTTTGCTGGAAGTCCTGCTAGGAGAGCGTAGCAGTAGTCCAGACGTGAGAGGACCAGAGCCTGAACCAGGAGTTGAGTTGCATGCTCAGGTAAGAAGGGCCTGATCTTTCGAATGTTGTGCAGTGCAAATCTAAATGGTTGAGTTGTCCTGGTGATGTGGTCTTTGATGGACATCTGTTCATCCAAAATCACTCCTAGATTCCTGACTGTAGAGGATTTCAACTAGGTCGTGCCACACATAACCCCAACCCTTGTGTCTCTATAGCTTGTTTCATCTTTACATTTTTGTGTGACCACCCATTCATTGCCAATGGCTATTATAAGTCCATGGTGATTTTGACCTAGGCTAGATTTTATCCTTGCTCAGACCAATAAAATCTTTTCAAAAAAAGGGTTGTGAGTTTGACATTTCTATACGATTCTCAGTTTGAGCTCGACAAAGCTTGACCCCATTTTAAGTAAATAAAAAAAGTTCCCAGCACTCCAAGTGATTTTCCAACCTCTTTTAGTAGTAGCAGTATGAGAAGCATGGCTTCAATCATACGTGGGTTTACTCCGGGTGCTCCGGTTTCCCCCACAAGTCCAAAGACATACAATATAAGTGAATTAAAGTGTGAAAATTATATTATATTATAAGTGAGAAAAAAACAATTGTCCACAGAGTATGAAGTTTTCCCAGCAATGGGCATCCGCCGTGTAAAACATACTCCGATGTTGTGACCCTGAAAGGGAAAAAGCAGACAAGATAATGGATGGATGTTATCTTGTTAAGTCACTGCCATATCCCACTGTATGACTATAATACAGTATGACTACAATAATAACAACAATATTATAATAAATGGATATTAAATATAAATATGCTGAATCTGTGATGCAAATATAATGTATTTAAAACATTTTTTTCAATATTCAAAAAGACTTGGATACTGCTTCATATTTTGGGAAATACTCTCATACATTCCCACAAGTTCAAAGCTATCTTAAATTTAACACTCTAAAATTTGTTCTATTTATTATAATGAAGTACTGTGTAAACATTTACCTATTTGAAAACATGCATGTTATATTCACGTTTTCACATGTAGGAATAAAATTGATTTAACTCCCTGCAGTTTAAATGAATTTCAAACCTTTTGCACTCTCTTCATTTTCAACTATTGAAATCAAAGTTAGTGCTCATTTTCAGTTAAAGCTGATTTTATTCGAGCCCTGTGTGTTAGCATCGCTGCCTCTCAGTAAAGCTATACAGGTGTTTAAATGCTCTTCCAGTGCTATCATATCTGCTTTCTTCCAATCACAATAGACACACATTAGGAAAATTGTGAACATCCTTGCACACTCTTATCCAATTTAAGCTCATGGGGTATGTATTAACAGTTTTTAAAACAGTTAAAATATCTTACAATTTGTAGCGTGTTTGGTGTAAATAAAATGTATTGGAATAATATACAGCAACTAAAACCTCCTGAAGCTGCAGCCCTTCAGGAATGGCAATCCCCACCCGTCCTAATTAATAAAGTGCATATTATATCATTAATGTATGGTGTAACCACGGAAGCTTGGTTTTGGTGGCTCTGTTGCTTGGTGCTGTTTTCTTTTAAGAAATGGTTAAATAGCAACCAGGGTTACAGATGGAATACATAGACTCTATGGATGCTAAAAATGAAGCCTCCACTGTTGGTTAAATCCCTTGAAAATCAAAATAGAATCCTATACAATAAACGCAACAGAATTGATGTACAAGCTTTTGGTGCATTATTACATTATTTTTTCATTTTGTCCTGTAGTCTCCAATCATAGATTTATTGGGCAGTTTGCAGCTGTGTGTAGTCTCTAGCTAAACATTTCAGAATATATTTGTGTTTTGTGTTGAGGTATACTGTATAAAAAAATTATGAGTATGTGTTAAACCTGGGCAAATGCAAAGATTCACTCAAATAGTAAATGCCATTAAAGCATTTGAAAATCTCTTTCAGAATTCAGATTTGTGTTGAGTAAAGGACATTTATTGTTTACTATCATTGTTATGTTTTAAAAAGAACAATATCCAACATACAATGTGTATCATGTAACTAAACAAAAATAAAACTGAAAACATTAGTTTTGTGAGACCATTTTTACCATTCATTTATGCTCAGATAATTGAATACATTTAAATGATTTCGTTGTCCTGACCGAAACCTGGAACCACTTAGAACTGTTAGTTAGGGTCACCTTTTTTGTCCCATTGCTTCTAAAGTTGGTCATGCTTTTTTACACAAGTAAAAGCCTATATATATATATATATATATATATATATATATATATATATATATATATATATATATATATATATATATATATATATATATATATATATATATATATATAATCTAGCCACAGGGGTTTCTAGCCAGTGACTTCTGTGCCGGTCCCAAGCCCGGATAAATAGAGAGAGGGTTGCGTCAGGAAAGGCATCCGGCGTAAAACATGCCAAAACCAAATATGCAAGTCATCAATTCGATTTCCATACCGGATCGGTCGAGGCCCGAGTTAACAACGACCGCCACTGGTGCTTGAAGAAGAAGAAGATATATATATATATATATATATATATATAGGCTTTTACTATATATATACTATATATATATATATATATATATACATTTGTTTCACAAATATTGTCTCATTTTAATGCAAGAGGATAATTAATTTTTATTTGCTTTTAAACTAATTTACATTAGTATTTCTGCTGTTTTTCAGAATTTTAGCAACATATTCGAAAAGTAAATACACACTGCATTTCTGCATCCCGATACATTTTTATTTGCTTTTAAACAAATTCACATTAGTGTTTCTGTTGTTTTTCAGAATTCTAGCAATATATTGGATAAGTAAATAAAAACTGCCTTTTTGTACCTCAATACATTTAGCTCTGTTACAAAATGCAAATCTGAAGCTCTATGCAGGGTGTAAGTCTTGTATCTCAACTCAGATTGATGCATGAGACGATTAAGGGACAGGCAGGCATTCTATCACCTCAAGGTTTCAAAAAAAGGGCTCAAATCAGAAGTGAGTTAATCTGATGGACGGAGCTGAATTGAGAATTATATTAGAAACACTTTACAATAAGATGGAATAAATCTTCATTAGTTCGTACACATGAATTAGTTTTAAAGAACTCCTTAAACTGCTGAGTCATTTCAGTACACACAAGGGTTTCTCCCTTTACATTACCATTTATGGATTAGCAGATGTTTTTATCAATAAGCAATTTGTTACAACTCAAAGAGTTCACATAAAGGTCGTCTTCGGTGGTCACCCAGACAAAGACGTTCTTACCGCGGCTTCTCTGAGAACAGGAAAAATTAGACAGAAAATGATGGATTGTGTTTTTTGTCTTGTTTTTTTTTATTGTTGTTTATTATTATTCTTATTCAAATGGGCATTTAGAGCATGGATTAGCATTGATGTGAACTATATCAAATACGTTTATGAAGTCAATAGATCATGATTAGCTCATTATTAGGATGACTTCAGGGGCACATCATTGTTAACTCATGATTTGAAATTGAGTTGCCATTAAGTCATTCATGTCATTATTTTTATCTGAAGTAAACATTGCACATGTTTGTCTTGTAAATGCAAGAAAGAACAGATTGCTGACAACATTTTGTAACAAAAATTTAAGTGGAAAGTGGAAAAAAGTGGTCAAAACTACAGTGAGATAACCTCAGGGTAAAATTAAAGCAACTACTATATCTATATAAGCAACTAACAATCTAACTATCTCCTCTGGTGACACGGTTTTCATGTGTAATGATGCATTTGCTTAATTCATATTTTGTAACATTTAAATTGAGTGTGAACAAGAAGAATTTGCTCATAGATTGAAAAAAGAATATATGGATGTGGTAAATATAAAAAACAGAAATAAAAAGAGACAAAACCCTTTACATTGACATTACATTAGTAAGAACAGATATAACATTAACAGATAACACATTAAAACGCATTTGAGAAGTGCCTCTTACTCCAGAGTGTACCTCAATTGTACCTCCTAAACTACAGATTTTCTAAACTACAGAAGTTCATAAGTGTAGCACAATTAAATAGACATGTTTTTAGTCTAGTTTTAGATGTGACATATTTTACCCACTTAAATATCTTCTGGAAGCTGGTTCCTGCTATGGGCAGCATAGTAACCGAAAGCAGACATCCCTTGTTCGGAGTTTGGAGTAGTTCTATGTAGTTGATTCGAAACCAATATTAAGCAGCTTTATTATTGGTGTCAAAGACGATCTGATCACTTTACGTCGTTCAATGGCAGTTTCCTATTGCACATTCCCCAAAGGGAAGGTCAAAGGTAACTGTGGTTGTTTATTAGAATGATTGATTTGACCAGGTAAAAACTGGTGCAAAATAGACTTTGTGATATTGTTTTAAATTGTCAGGAACTATATAATTATCAACTATCTGCACTGTTCATTCTCCGGTCATAGGCACTCCTCAAAGATAAAGTTTCAACAAGATGTTGCAAATCAATTGTTTTAGAGGAAACACAAACAAAACATCCTAATCACCACATTAAAGGAATGCACATTTGTTTATTAATTTATTGTAGACATTAACAATTAAAGCAACTAGAAACATTTCACACAAGGCAGCAAACAGATGTATTTAAAGGAGGAGCTTCATACTGATGGAGTGCATGAAATTGCTCACTGATGAAAGGGATTCAGAGCATTCTTGTGAACACTGACAGATAACATAATTACGTTGAAAATGACCTCAGCTTTAGTGATAATACTATTACTTTGCAAACCAGGTGAAGAAAACAAAAGGCTATCGAGTTAAAATTAAAATGTGTCAACTCATATTACAATTTCCAGCAATGTGAGATAAGTTTGTTTTTGTTAAAAATTTCAAGACAGCGTTGTTCATAACCCCTTTATGAATCTTAGGCACCATCTTGCCTTGAATAAAATAATAATAAAAACATGCTCTGCTTTATATTCACAAAGAGGCAGTGTTGAATTAAACTCAAGCCAGTAGATGCACTGAGCAAGATCTGACCTACTTAAGCCCTCAGTTATGAATAAAGCAACACGGATGCAGCCTGGTAGTGATAGGTGTTTTATCATTTGGCTATAAAAGGCAGGTTTGTATCTGGAAAACCATTGTGTGAATGCTTTTTGATTAACTGTAAATGCAGGATGATTTTTGAAACATTTTGATAAATGTGTGAAGGTAAAATTAGACTGCCCTATAGACAGGCTGCCTGCCCACTACATTTATCACAAAGAATAAAGTGTGCTATTAAGCCTTGCATAATGTCCAGTAAAACTTGGCAGCAAAAACTCAGAGCTGATGCAGCCATGTTAAGACACAGTATTCATTTTACAAATATATGAACAATAATTCTTAAAGCAGTATTTTGCACAGTCATGCTTTGTGTAACAAATA
Organism: Danionella dracula; assembly: GCA_900490495.1. Taxonomy (NCBI): domain Eukaryota; kingdom Metazoa; phylum Chordata; class Actinopteri; order Cypriniformes; family Danionidae; genus Danionella; species Danionella dracula. The sequence continues at coordinate 4,609,927 of UELW01000039.1, read as the reverse complement.
CAGGTATGTCTGCATTGGCTTTACAAATTGAATTCAAATAAATTCACAAACCTGCATCAACATAGATTTGCAGGGTGCATATTCCCCACGAACCAAAGTCAGAGGATCTGCCACTCTTTTTTTTATTTTGGGGGCTAAATATAAATCAAGACCTCCCTGCAAGAAAGAAGGGGGTGTGAAACAATTCTCAGACTGCATAAATACTAATTCAGTGACTATAGCTATTATTGAACACAGTTTCTATGGCAACTGATTCAGTGGATTCCGACAGAAGTGTTCCCACGGTGACATGCACATGCTGCAGGAGAAAGGGAGAGAGAGAAAGAAAGAGAGCCAGAGAGAGAGAGAGAGGGGGGGGGGTGTATGAGGGAGAGAGGCAGGTTTAGTAGGTATAATGTTCATAGTTTCAAAATAAAATTATGATCTAATATAGAGTTATGTATATAGAATTAATTTAATCTTAGATTTTTTTTAAAGCAACTGACATTAGTGTTTCTGTTGTTTTTCAGGTTTCTAGAAGTATATGTTTGTGACAGGACAGCAAAATTCAAAATCTGGCCTCCCCCTGGGTTCATTAATGAAAAAGCATGTTTTTTGTTTGTTTGTTTTTTGACATTGGGAAGAATCTGCCAAAAAAGAGTGCCTGCCAAAAAAGAATATGCAAACACAACATTATTGTTAATATTTATATACAAATATTGTTACATGAACACAATAACGTTATTATTATTAATTATCTTAAATAATGTAAACACATTTGTAACATGATTAAATCTAGTCTTTGAAAGCATGCTTGATAACTACATTTATTACTAACGAATAAACAACAAGCCTTCGGAAAGAACAGAGCACGGAACTATAAGTGATTCAGCATATGTTTCTGTAGGAATGTTTTCAGCAGAGCGCAAAAACAAATATGCAGATGTTTAGCGGGGATTTTATTTTTTCACTTCGGAATTTTATATTAATGCAAGCTGAATAAACAACACGTGAACATTTTTTTACTTCTAAAGTCACCAGCAATATTGATGCTTTTCAGAATGATACGAAGTTGTAAATAAAGAGGATTTTCGTCGCATTTTGCCTGTGAGTGGAAGATAAACTGTTGTGTCTAAAGGAATTTAACGTAACTTTCGTTGTGTAAAAAGCTAATAAAAAGTTTATTCATTATGTTAGTGTCTTATTTTATAGGTGAAGAAATGTCTGTTGGAAGTGTTAAAATGATCTTTAACGTTAGCGCTTATCCATACGTTTAAGTTACTTAACGTTGTAACGTGAAAGTTATCAATTAATAACCTGTTAAGATCGTTCCTTTATTCGAACAAATCGAAAGTCTCGTATTTTTGTGTTCAACTGACAACAGACTACTGTACGTTTGATTGAAAGGGTATTGTTAGGTGACGTGAGGGTGGTATGTGACTTACTCGTTTTGGTTGAAGTAGACGCATTGTTGTGCTTTAACTAGTAACGCTACTCGGCTGATATTGTGTCACAGATGGTGATGGCGGGGAGGGGCAGAGGGCATCTTACTCTCTCTGTGGAGATTGTTGGAATCCCCAAAGGAGAGAACTTGCCTCCATCTTCCATTCAGCCGAATCCTCTTTACCCAGTGAGTTATCTGTGACAAAACACAAATAAATTCAATGTGTGAATTCAATAGAACACAAGGCGAGTCGGAAAAACTTGATATTATAGATGATTTTTGTCCTGATTGTAAATTATAAAATTGTAATATATGAAATCATGCCAACCCCAAAGCACTAATAACTACATCCACAAGACAGTTGCCAAATTACTTTATTTGAGCAAAGACCCACTCAAAAAAGAAACACAGAGTTTAATTAATTTTTGTGTGGCAACATAATTTGGATATGCTGGGTTTATCTTGTGAATACTTTCACACATTAAACTCAGAGTGACAAAAATCTTAAAGAAACAACTGTATTATGCAAAATCATTTGAACCCATTAGGGAGCATAAATTCCTGAAGTTTCTCCGACATTATTCTCAGCCTCAGACACTACCTAAATGTCTGTTGAGTTTGGTATGTAAAGATTTAAGAACACTAAGAATCCTGAAGTCGAGGTTTGATTGGTTAAACTTATCTGGATTTCCTGTATTAGTGTGTGTCGCAGATATAGAACATTGAATATCCACCATCTAATTTGAAAATTTGTCATTTTAAAGTGCAAATAAACATTGGATTCACTGGCTCCGTGAGTCTATTATTGTGGTAACATTTCAGCGCCCTGAAAATATGACACTATGGGAAACGACATTGGATTGGTGGTTTGTCATGTCAGTCAAACAGCTTCATGGCTTAACAAAAAAAGCTGCCAAAACCTCAGGCCTTCCCTGAAGATCTGGCTACCCGAGACAGAAAAATAATCATACATTTACTTAGTAAATGTAGTGCAGTTAATGTATAGTAACTCAGACTCAGAGTTTAAGCTTTTATTTTCTGCTTTTTAAGCCACAATTGGCAATACTCCTGTGTACACTCTTTCAGTACGAGTATAAATAAATATGCTCTCACAAACCAAATCTATGAGATCGGCCATGACAAACTCATTAGACATGGTCATCCATTAAGTTACACATAAACTTTAGCACCAACATTTTTGCATACTTTAACTCTGACACTGGGAAATGTCACTAATTATGTTATAGAGCACATATAGTCTTGGTGTGCCTATGATTGTTTTTAAGTGTATTTTATTCGATGTGAAGCACTTTGGGCCAGCTGAATTGCTGTAGATAACATACTATACATAGGAGTTAGGAGAAGCTGCAGACCTGGAGCTCTTAACTGCACACTCAGCCCTCCTCTCCAAGACTAGACCTGTCATTTTTTCTTTAGAAACTGTTGAAAACTCACTCAGACATGCACCCATATATACATTTAAACCACGGTCACTAACAGTGACCTACAGCTGTAGAGAAACAAAGCAGCATTAATAATTTAACATATCTGCATAAATCATTGCATACTTGTTAATAATGAATAGAATCAAAGCTAGTGAAAAAATTGACATAATCGAAAGTAGAAAAAACTAAAAAATAAAAATTTAATTCATGACAGTGCTTTGGAGGCAATGTGCAGACCAAAGCTTAAATAAAAGTAAAGTGCAGCAACAGAACAACAGAATGTGAAGCGACTGGAAATGTGCAAAGAGTCCACATCTGTTGTTTAGGGCAATATTTAGATGAAATATATGAGAGTGTTGGTGGGGAAAGTTATGGGTTCAGGAGTTGAATGGCCTGAGGGAAGAAGCTGTGTTTGTGCAGGCTGTCCTAGTGTTTGGGGCTCTGAAGCGCCAACCGGAGGGTAAGAGCTGGAAGAGGTGATTGCCTGGGTGGGCAGCGTTTTTGAGAGCCCGCTTTCTCATTCTGGAGGAGGGCTCTCAATATCACCCTGGATGCTGCCCACCCAGACAACTATATGTAAATATGTTGTTTATTATTTATGGCTTTTGTAATGAATTGAATACAGGGATTTGCCGGGGTAGCTTCTTGTTGGCAGTGTTGTAGATTGCTCAGATGTGGCTGCACACTTTAGAGTTTAATGCACACACGTGTACACATGCACACACACACACACACACGCACACACAGACACACACACATATGCTTTACAATAGCAGCAATTTCTTTGCTTTGGCTCATATTAGTAGTTTGCTTTTCTTGTAACCATTTATGTTTTGATATATGGCTTTATAGATGTGTGATTTAATTTGATTAGGTCTTATTTAAAATTGTGTTTGTTTCGATTGTGACCTTTTCTGGGTTTCTCATTATGTCTGGTGTCCTTGAGTGACATAAAATGCCGAGCAAGTAAAATGTATTATTATTAACTTTTTAAATGAATAAAATCTGATTCACAAGGGCCGTTTAAACAATGTAGCACTGTGAAAAATAAAGAAAATTACTCACAAACAGAGATACATGAATATAGATATATGAATTCATTATCCAGATATATCCTTAAACAGTGTTTATTGCAGTGTAGCTGCTATTAAACTCATGTTACATAATATCCTACACAGCAGGTGTTACTGTCTGAAAGAAACAATTTGTCTTGCCTGAGAGGGTCAGTCTAAGCAAGCGGGTGGTTTGCCGGGTTTGCAGATATTATTTTTGTCAATAATCAATCATATTTCTGACACTTGTTCTTTCACTCTGAAATCTGTCTTATGATTCTGACAGCAATTTTATGTTTTTTTCTAAAGGCTTAATTCAGTTTTGAAGTGAAAATTAAGTGTATTTTTGTCATTGCCTCATTTGTTGTTGAATGAATTCATATTTTCTAATTGAGTTCAAATTCTCAACATTTTCAAAGAGGTTAAAATTGACTGACACACTTTCCAGAAAGACTTAAAAAATAAATAAAATTTTTATTTTTGCAGCGTAGAATAAGGACACAGCAATGATGCTTGGACACCCAATACATATGCATATCTTCCGCTTTTGAAAATGTATACGTTTTATTGCCACCATCAGATGGCTTTGCTCCTCGTTGTAAATGAATCAGCATTTTCTGACACAAATAAATCTGTACAATTTCTCGATAACCTTGAGAAACTGTGGCTCCTGAAGAAGTGAATTTATCATCATTAAATAACATATTTTAAAGTAATTTAACAACAACTATATATCTTGTGCATAGCTTAAGTTACCATATTGATTTATCTAAAAAAAAACTTTTTAACCTGAATGATCCTCTTCAATAAATTGGATTTCATGGTGCACCAGATTTCAAACATCAGGACCTTTACTTCAGTGGATCTCGCAGCAGTAATTAGTGACACAGATGAATATCTAAGAAGAGTTTCCTCTCAGCTGTGGGATGTTTCAGCCTCTGGAGCAGAAGCCAGTGCCGCTGCAGGCAGGCGATGAGGCCGAGTACATGCTGGCACTCAAACAGGAGTTCAGAGGGGCTATGAAGAACCTCCCGTTCTACATTCGTCCCGCTGCGCCCAAGAGAGGTCAGTAGAGCTTGTCATGGCACTTTTTAAAGGGATAGTTCCATCAGAAATCTGTATTCCTCACTGACTCAAGTGTGTTCTAATGAGTTTTTTTTATAACAATATTATAAGTTTTGTGTGGTGGACATTGCTTGCAAGTCAGAAGGAAACAGATGTTAAAAGTTTCAGTGTTTTTTTTACAAATTTTTTGAGCAAAAAAAAAACTCAAATCAGGGTTGAAACAAGTACAGGTAGGGTTAATGATTAGTGCACAGTTTTCTTATGCTAAATAGAAGAAAATTCAAAAGAGGTTAAAATGCATCACAAACAGTTGTTAACTATGGGGTATCAAATTAATTGGTTTAATTGTAGAATTATGACTTTCATAAAAAAAACTGCTTTCCAGCAATGTTTGATTTCTAATTTTGCTGTCTTAACAGATGTGGAGCGTTATTCAGACAAATATCAAAGAAAGGAAACCTTTGACAACAGCTGGGAATGGAAGCCAGGTAAGGTTTGCATCTTCTCATCATTCATACTTTTATGACGATGTTTACTCTAGAGTAGAGCTGAAAAGTGTTTTTAGTGATTTCTGTGCAGAATGTCTGGTAAATTTTGTGTAATTCTGCTGAAGGGTTTGAAATGTATAAAAGAACAAGAACTAAAATCTAATCATTCAAGGCCTGATATTAGAACTGAGAGTGTTAAACACTTCTTCATATTTCAGGCCCTCAGCCACATTAATAACTTCTATTAGTACGCATCCCAAAGCTCTACAGTCGTCTGGGCTCTAGAGTTTTCTGTGGTAATCTGCAGCTGCAGATTCTCTGCCTGAGATCATGTGATCAATGGTTTTGATGTCATTCCTTTTAGTACAACAAACAACTTAATGTTGTAAAATCTGTATTGGTATTATATTTCATGTAACAAATATGCTTTTAGTGCTTGTTACTCTTTTTAATTTGTTTTCCTATTACATATTACACTGAAACTAGGTGTCTATTTATTCTTTGTAAAATAGTTCATGGTTCACATTCACTACATTTTAAAGTGATGCTAATATATTGTGTTTTATCATGGTACTAAGAAAAGCTATTAGTTTTATTTAAACATAAACAGCTTGTGAATCTTTTATCAGCAGTTTTACCCAAATTAATCCTTTCCCAATAATCCCAAATAAGTTATTTTTGTTACAAATTGTACAAAACCAAGATTAATATTTAAAAAAGTGTTGAAGGGTTTTTCGTTTAACTCTTCATTTAAGTCAACAGTCTAAAGTGTCTGTGCTGGTCATGCAGGGGTCAGGGTTTGAGGGGAATAGGAAACAAGAGAGGAGAGGGGGAGTTCGGTTTCTCAACAGCCTGATAAATCTGTCCTTCAGTCTGTTGTTCCTGACCTGCACTCAAAATAATGAATCGTTGGGTCAACATAATAAAAGTATGACACATTTCTACACAATTTACTCATATTCTCCAATTTTGCGCTTGAGTAGATTGAATGAAATTGAACAACTCTATTTCATCCAATAAGACAACACCCGGATCTCATTTTTTTGAGTGTGGGGATCTGCAATCTCCTTCAGATGGTTAGGATGCTTTTGATTGTGCCTTGTATAAGGGCACATGATGGTGCTCGGGGCACAAGTTTTTAGAAAGTAGAGGTGGTCTTTTGTGCTTTCTTGGCCAGTTCTGTGGTGTTGATAGTCCAGGAACTTGGTACTGCTGACTGTCTCTATAATTGCACCATTGATAGTCATGCAATCTTGATCTGATGCAATCTGCCTTTTTAAAGATGACTACTTAACACACAAATAGTTTTCACAAATAAAGCTGAGGAGAGTTCCTCAAACGTACAGCTATGTTTCTCATGAAAGATTACTTTCAAGAAGCCATAATACTGGCTTTTTAAAGATGTTTTGCAGATGTTTGGAGTTAATTAGCTGAATAGGTTGGGAGACTGAACTTTGTCATTATCTTATATTTTTATACTTGAATTGTTTTTTAATCATTAACCCATAATCAATCAAATAAAACTAATAAAGTCTTGACATATTTCACTTTGTGTCTCCTGAACTAATAGTAGTTTCGATAGTAGTTCAAATGTATTTGTGCAACTCAAATGGTTTTAGATTTCATCTCTACAATGTATTTCTTCGCTCTTCATGCACTCTCTTGTGTGTGTTGCAGACTGGAGGCGTTTTCCGAAGGAGCTGCGGGTGAAAGAGAAGAGGCCCCAGAGAGACAGTGAGTGTGTCTGACGCTGCTCCGGCTCTGAACACTGTGTCCTGCTGGCTGTGTGAGTGTGTAAATGTGCTCTTTTTAAAGGCAAGATAAGGCAGCAGGTGAGGTTGAGGTGCTCATGAATGAGTGTGTAAAGACGAGCGCTCCAGCAGCTCTGCGCTTCACTCTGACTCACACTTGTCTCTGGGGAAATCAGAGAGAAATCAGCTTCTCAGCCATGCTGCACACACATGCACACACACGCACACGCACACACGTACACACACACCATCTCCAAAATAAAAGCATGACGAGAGAGCTATGAAGGTTTAGGTTTATTTTTAGCCTTTCTGTCTTTTTCCAGAGGTGCAATGACAGTTCTGGAATGGTTTGCCCATCTCAAACGATCTTTGCTTGAATCTCTGTAGAAACCCCAACTCTTCCTAAACTCCCCAAACAACCCAGAGTGGACAAAAAGGATATCATACGCAAACTAGAGGTGCATAAAGACCGCAGAATCATTAATGAGCACAGGAATCTGCATTTGAAAGAGTTAGGCTCACTGTGTTACTGCTGTTCATTCAGACTCTTGAGCAGAAGGAAGGAGAGGGGAGCTCAGATGAGGAGGAGGGAGAGAAGAAGAAGAAGCCAGAAGAAGAGGAAGCTGAGGGAGAGGAGGACTTCGATGAAGATGAATTTGAGGATGTAAGCAACTCTGTTTTGTGTGTGTTGTGCTCATAAGTTACTAAATTTTATTATGGTTACTGATATTTGTGAATGATTCAAATCTTCAGGGAGTGAGTCTTTGGTGATTTTTTTGAGGAATTCATTGTTCATTCTTCGACGCATGCGAGACATTTGAAATATCCAGGGCCGGGTTTTCAGAAAACGTTGTATCTCAGCTCTCAAGAGCGATATCTAAGTGCCATGTTATTCAAATGTTCCGCCAATTCTGCAAGCGTTTCCCAAGCACATTTTTAACGAGAATGCCACGATGATCTTTTAAGTGAGTCTTAAGAGACTTAAGAGAGATGGAGGAAGTGCTGAAATGCCACCATATATGGAATTGTACCTTTAATGGTTAGCCTAATAATCGCCATATATTGTAATTTAGCAGTCACTACAGCATTATATTGCTCATCTGTTTACTAGAAAAATCAATGACTAAATGGCTAGAGTCAAAAAAAAAAGAAAGAATCACTTTCGCAATAATAAAATCAACCTATTTTGATTGCGCATCCATTAAGATGGGCTTCATACTCAATCAATCAAACAATCAAAAAGGGTTTTTTGTGCATTTGCTTTGAAACAGCTGTACTGTGGTTTATTTCAGTTTAAAAATTTCAGCCCATGTTTTATATACTGAACAATATCACACTAGTCACTTATCTTGTTTTGCCTGTAGTGTGTAGTGTTTTCAAAGAAAATAACTTATGCATATTAAAATCTACATGGTGACAAAATACCCAGTGTCCTCAAAAATAACAAATTATACTTTTCATAGTTGTTATTATTATTAGATTCAGAATGTCTTTAGATTTTTTTTTTTACTAATTTTCAACAAAAAAAAATATAGGTCTGAATGTGTTAAAGTTATAAATTAAGTACTGAAAAATAGAGACATAATTTTCAACATGTTTAAAATTAAATGTGAATATTACAGTGGGCCTTGATACGTGAGCTTTAAGTTTATTTGAAAAACATAATGAGTGTTTTCCCAAAATTTATTTTAGGGTCAAATACTTGTTTCATTTATATAAGTGCATAACCGTTTATACATTTTTCACTGCATTTAGACCAACAGGTAGTGAGTGATTTACATTCTATGTAAATTAATCAGACTACAGAGAAGTTCTAATTTTTTTACTTTTTTTTTTTTTATATTCCCAGCTTTACCAACCAATCAGAAGTAGTTCACCTACTGGAAAATCTTTGAACATGGCTTTTAAATAAAATGGCTGGACTGCTGAATGGCTCTCACTGTTGAATATTACAAATGTGTCAGAAAGACCAGGTTTTACTGATAAAGGTGCAATACTTTACAGTTTAATCTTTCACCTATAAGATCTCCATTAACCATTGTTTTGTAGGTAGCAAACACAATAATTAAAGAATATATAATTGAAACTGAATTCTGAAAACTTAATGTTGATGTCTGGTGTTATAATCTCTGTCATTGAGGCACACAATACTGAAAAAAAAATTGATCACTGTGACCAACAGCATTATTATCTAAAGAAAAACAAGCACTGTTGACTCAACTTATACTTTTAGCAAGCTAATATTGTGTTTGTGAGTTACAGGAAACAGATTACATCATGTCCTACTTTGACAACGGAGAGGAGTTTGGAGGAGACAGTGATGAAAATCTAGATGAAGCCATTTACTGACACAGCCTCATGGCGCCTCCTCTGGTTGCTGTGAGCATCTTCATCTGGATCACAGTTTTTGGCAGTTGCAAAAGCAAGTTTCCTTGCATCGGATTGGCTGGCAGACTGTTTGATTGCTGAAATAGGGCATGTCTGTAGGACACAGAGTTCTCTTTTAGTGCAGCTATACAGTAGTAACGTCTTAGAGCTTTCTACGTTATGAACAGTGCATTGTCTTGTTAATGTTATTAATATTTGGACATTTTTATACAATATTTTAAACAGTGATCAATTGTTGGATTGTATCGTAGGTTGTGTAGATTTTGAATGTCTAGTTGTATATATTTTGTTACTGCTGTTTTTAATGTGACCCTAATAAGGTGAATATCTGCAATATAAAAAATAAAGGTTGTAAGATATTGCTTTATTAAAAATGTTAAAGTTAAACATGTCAAGTTCTGACAAAGCTGCAGGATTTGTAATATCTTTTTATTCTAAAACTTTTTTGTAAAAAAAGATCCAGATTTGACCTAATTAATGGATTTGATATGCTCTCTTTATGTTTGTGGGCTTCCACAGTTTAACATTCTCCCCACAGTCCATAAACATGTCATCAGGTCAAATGTTGACCCTAAAGTCATCATACAGTGAAAGTGTAACAAAAATAAGAAAAGCCTTGACCTTTAATTGTATTGAGGTTTAATAATAACCATTTATCAATAAAAGCTTTCCCTCTTGACACACAATAGGAAGTGAGTAAAACTGCAGTTCTTCATCTCACCACTTCTGATTCCTGAATTGAGCAGGTTCTCATTGACTGCCATATTAAAAATGTCCAGCTAATGTCCAGTTTTAAAGCTGACAAAAAAAAGCTGATAAAATCTCTGTCTTTATTGGGGTTTTTTATGCATACGGTGTCAGTTATAATAATATTTAAAGCTTTACATAATTGAGGGTTTCACTCAAGTGAAAGTCTTTAAAACCAGTGCGGAAGTGTCTATCTTGTCATTTCTGATCCACCAAATAATGTCTTTCATCCATGTGTGACTGCTATGCTATTCTAAGAAGGAAACAACCAACTTTTTTGTTAAACCAATGGATGATGTCATGTTCAGTCAAGGGCCTAAACTATAAACTGAAATTTGTCCCAATTTAATTCAGTGCAAACATTTTTAAAACTGGCAATTAAATGTTAAAATGTTAAGCACTTATACAGTTTTTAGTAACCCGATGTTCATCAGGGGAGTGATCTCTGACATCAGTTGGAGATTAAGGCCACTGCTGCTTGCTGAAGGCGAATTTAGCGACTGACTCAAGAGAGTTTCAGTACAGGACACTCAGAGGACTTCTTCCAGGAATAAGACTGGCTCTCATTCAAGGAAATGGAGAGCAACTTATCTCCAGTGAAAGAAGTCATCAGAACTGTAAGAGGAAGATGATCATTGATCAACAGCAATAGCAAAAAATCCAAAGCATACTCTGATCATACATTTGCATAAAAGGTGTCATACATTTACATGTGTAAGGTGTCATCATTTGATAGTGTATCTCTTTAAATATTGCAACTGCTGTGATCATTTTTGCTTTCAATAAGAGTGTACCCTCTTGAACCTTCTTTAAGCCCATTCTCAATCGAAAATCTGTCTAGCGCAGCCCAATACCCTGAGGATCCTTAATGCTGCAAGCTGAAAGAATGCAAAAAAAAGCATTTACAGCGCCAGGTGCACACACTAAAGAGGTGAGAAGATGCCCTGTCCTTCAGCTTCAGTAATTAGCATGCAGAGCTCCATCTGGATGCTGTGGTCTGGGAACAAAGAAAGAACCCTGTTTTATAATCTGCTACCTGTACAGCTCTATGGCTGTTGTTTTAATAGAGAACATAAAGTCCTTACAGACAATAATTGGGACAGGATTCTCTCCAACTCTTGAGTGCACTCAGCATACTAGCCATTGGCATTGACTAGTCCTTTACTTCTGAGGAAAAGGGTGAAAACAGTTCCTGTCAAGTGCTAGTGACAAGATGCTATCATAGCTCTTCTGTCGTCTTTGTCAAAACAGGTGGAAGAAATTCAGATATTTTTTGGATTTTAAAACATGTGTTGGATAAGTAAATGGTGGAATGGTGTGTATTTTTGTTGTTAGAGATGGAGGGATAGTTCACTAACTTGATTATTATTAATATCTGTTTTACATACATTCCAGAGTCCTACGCTCATACACTACTTATGTTGGTTCTGAGAAGCTGGAAAAACAATAGAAGAAAATGACATAAAACCCTTTGTCACAAATTGTTTCGTAGGATTTTGGTCTCCAATCTTTAATCTATTTTCAGTCAGGCACTGAGTTTTTATTGAAGTGTCGGTCACGAGCGAAACGGTTCCTTCGAGCCGGCTTTTTGTTTGAACAAACGAGCCGGCTCTCTCCCTCTGTCGCTCTCTCTCCCTCTGTTGCTCTCTCTCTCTCTCTCTCTCTCTTCATGACTGGTTTGACTCAGAATAATTTATATTTAATATATATATATATATATATATATATATATATATATATATATATATATATATATATATATATATATATATATATATATATATATATATATATATATATATATATATATATATATATATATATATATATATATAGATAAATGCATAAGATCTTTATATTACCATATTAATCTTTATTTCATGCTTTTTGAACGTTTCCCTTAAACTAATAAAACATTTATTGGATGTTTTTCATGCTGTAACATGTACAGGGAAAGGGCAGCCAAAATTCAATAAATCTCAAGTTTTATAACACCTTTGTAAATTTTCAGAAAATTACAGAGTCACTTAGGGTTAAAGGTCACTTTGTTCACAGACAGGATATAAAAGAAAATAAATATTGAAATCACGCTACATTAAATATGTCAACATAAAAGTGAACAACTAAATGTATTCAAAATATACATTGCATTTTTACATTTGTCTTTTGGTTTAAAACAAAGACTCAATTATTATACTATAATTCATGTATTATCTTAACTCTCATATTCAAGGTATTATACCATCAAAAACTTTAAATATGTTTGTTGAAGCAAATATTGTGGCAAATTTAGTATTAGTTGTAATTACGTTAAGATTCAAATGTTTAAGGATAAAGGTGGTTAAGAGTTTCTCCAAGATAGTTTACGTTTTTAATCTTAACAGTTTAAGAAACCGTCTAACAATCAATTTAAAATCTAACTTATTACAATCAAGCTATATGCACCCTGTATGTTGTTACATATTTGTGTAAGATGTTTCACATTCTGGGTCACATCATGTTAAAAAAACACAGAGTCCATGTTGCACTTGTCAATCACAGAGACTCCTTGCAACTTACCGGGTGGTCAAAATTAGTCAGCAGAACAACCTATCCTTCTCGAGCTTAACACGTAAGCTAAAGACTCTAAAGTTCTAAGAGAAATATTGTGGATGTTTATGGGAAATAGTACTTAAGAATCATGTGTCACTGGAACGGATATTTTAAATGTAACTTGCCTTACAACACTAAATTCATTTCATTTTTCTCACATACAATGCTAGCTGTATCGAAGATCATTATGAAGCCAGCTAAACTAGGTTAAAGTTGAAGAGCTGGAAATGTAGAGATAGAAAGAGTACGTGACCAAGGTCAGCAAAGATACCAATCTTTTTTGAGTGTGCTAAGAAAAGGAACAGCTGCATAGTGAGTAAACAGCCATATCAAATATCTGATGGATTCAAGACTTCAAGTACTTTCATCTGATTACACATACAGTAATGAAAAGAAATGTTTTAAAGAAACAATTCCTGCTTGTTCTCATCGAAAGATTTAACTTAACAAATGAACCTATGGTCATTGAACTTATGATGTTACTCCCTATAGAATCAACAAGCAAATTAAGACATTTTTTAAATTCTCACAAATTAGTCATTCGTTAATTAAATCATAGACCAGATATCAAATCAGGTCAGGGAACAAATTAAACATTTTGTTAGCATTTTGATTCTAGCTGGCTTGCTATTTAGTTTACTATAACAACCAACAGATAATCAATAGAAAACTATTTATTTATGACCAGGTATGGTAAACACAGAACACCTCTATGGGTTTTCTTGGATGGCAGTTAAAAAATGATATTATTGGTAACTTCTGATAAAAGCTGGTAGAACTGGTAGACTGGTATGATAACTAAGGTGGTGAAGCTGGGGTAACCTACTGTAGCTGAACACGGGGTCTATATTAGCTCCGCTGGTAGAGACCTTCTTGAACTAGAGACTGTGTTTGAACCTAGATGAGCTGGTAGATCGTATTCGAAGTCCTGTTTGGCTGAAATTGTGAGGACTTTGCTAAACGTGTCTGTTTTGCTGAGCTTGTGGGAACCCGGATGAACTAGTGGTCCATATTGGCTGAGTGGGTAGGGACCTTGTTGAACATGTCGTCTACATTAGCTAAGCTGGGGCCTAGTTGAAACTGCTAGATCAGCTTGATTAAGCTGGTGAAGGCCTAGCTGACATGGGGGCCGATTTGACTGAGCTTCTGTTCCAGTTTAACTGAGCTGGTGGCAAGTACATGTTACTGTAACATGCGATGGATGACCAACTCCTACCATCAATATTTGGTCAATGTCTGATGTCAGACTGACTTAGGTAAAGGTTAACCAACTTAGGTGTTCGTTTGGGTGTTAGGTGTAATAGGAACCTGTAGATGGTTTGGGCTTTAGGAGGAATATGTGCGGGATTTGGCTCTTTGGGAACGGGTTTGGGTGTTTAGGAGGAATGGGAACGGGTTTGGGTGTTTAGGAGGAATGGGAATGGGTTTGGATGTTTAGTAGGAATGGGAACGGGTTTGAGTGTTTAGTAGGAATGGGAACGGGTTTGGGTGTTTAGTAGGAATGGGGACTGATTTGGGTGTTCGGAGGAATGGGAACGGGTTTGGGTGTTTAGGAGGAATGGGGACTGATTTGGATGTTCGGAGGAATGGGAACGAGTTTGGGTGTTTAGGAGGAATGGGAACGGGTTTGGGTGTTTAGGAGGAATGGGAACGGGTTTGGGTGTTTAGGAGGAATGTATGCTGGATTGGCTGTTAGGAGGAATGGGAACGGGTTTGGGTGTTTAGGAGGAATGTATGCTGGATTGGCTGTTAGGAGGAATGGGAACGAGTTTGGGTGTTTAGGAGGAATGTAAGCTAGATTGGCTGTTAGGAGGAATTGGAACGGGTTTGGCTGTTAGGAGGAATGTGAGCTGGATTGGCTGTTTAGGAGGAAGGTGAACTGGTTTGGGTGTTTGGAGGAATGGGAAGTGGTTTGGGTGTTAGAAGGAATGTGAACTGGATTGGCTGTTAGGTTGAATATGAACTGGTTAGGGGAAGGCTGAATTTGTCCAATGTTTGGAGAAAGTTCTTGTTAAATACAATTGTCTCTAATGATTTTGATGAAAACAACTAGTGGATGTTAAAGTCTAACTAATGACGGAGGAGTTGTATACCAAAAGTATGTTGTAGCAAGATCCTTCTACCTGGTGGGAACAGAGTTGACATTGTATACCAGCTGGACTGAGTTAGTGGTCCTGTTTTGCTGAGCTGGTGGGGATCTATTTGAACAAGTGGACCAGCTTTACTGACCTTGTCAGGACTTGGGTGAAGTAATGGTCAAGTTTTAATGCGCTAGTATGAACAAATTTGAACTGGTAGATTAGCTTGACTGAGATGATGGAGACCTACCTGAGTCAGCAGACCGGCATGACTGAGCTGGTTGTCCATTTCGGCTGAGTTGGTGGCTTAATAATTGTGTTAAATAAAGAAGTAATGTGTAATCTCCAAGCAGCAACTTCCTGCTTTTCCTTTTGATGCGTAATAGGAAGTGACTAAAATGCAGTTCCTTGACCGACTGCTTCAGTGCAAGCTAACTTCAAAAGTGAGCAGGATATCGTTCACTCCCATGTTAAAATTGTCCAACTTTGGAGCTGGAAAATAAACATCTTTACATTGCTGACTCTATTAGGTTTGTGTATTCAGATCACTAGTTTTGACCTTAATGAACATTCTGAGGGTGTGAATTATTTTTACATTTGTTCGGTTAAAATATATCAAGCCAAAAATGTATGCTTAATTAAGATTTTGTTTTTTTGTGAGCAGACGTCTCATTGACATCTAGTCTCATTGCGTGTGATCCTTTGGGTCATTCATTCCAGCTAACTTAATTTGATGAACTTGACCTCTTCCTAAGTACCGGGAAGTGACACACTATCACAACTGCCTACGCCCACTTGGACCTTTTACCTTCATCATAAACCGTTGGCCGAAGTCATAGGCACTACGTGCATGTTTTAACAGCAGTCACCAGTGAAACGGTCTCTGTGGCTATGGATTATTTATAAAAGATTCAAATGACCTACTGATGTTTATAGCTGATCATCACAGTGATATATTGCCACACAGGTTCAGATAAAGGTGCCTATTTGGAGTATGAAGCTATCTACAAGCTATCTAATTTATTTTCTTCCACTTACTATGATGTAATGGCCCCACACTCCACTTTGATCTTACTGTACCAGCAAATAGAAAGAGGCATGAACATATGTGTGGATTGTCAAACATGGCTCAAGTGCAAAAGAGACACTGAAGGTTCAAGAGAGAAGAGAGACCGGTCCTTTTTAAGAGCATTTCTATAAAGAGGAACAGCTGAAAAGAGTAAACAGCCGAATCAGGTTTCTGACATCTGATTTAATGCTTCCAGGACTGCTGATCTGGCCCTTGACTTACCTTCATGCCTGCACGCATGAGGATCTGGACAGATGAGAGTGCACAAGGACACAACTCATAATTAGTTCATACTTAGTGTATGGTTTACCCAATACTTTTACGTTATTGATACTTAAGAACAATTTTTATCTTTTCTAACTCACCCTGACAAAAACTCTAATAAAACTGAAACTTACTATAAACAACTAAATCTACGTTTGAGATATTGGGTTGCATTAAATTGGATTGACTAAGGACCTCGATTCAGGAATTGAACCAAGGCATTATACCCCTTGTCATTTGGTTTGACTTTTGCCTTCTAATGCTCTCTACATCCTGTTTTAGATGGTTTATTAACCATCAGTTTCTAGCATGCTCCATGTACCCAGAGCGTGGATCTGAATTACGTAACTTGAATGATATTGTTAACACAAGGCCATGGATGGAAGTGGTTTGGCTGTGAGTAAACAGCTCTTTAACACTCTCCAGCCAGAAAACACTCTTCTTCTGATCTACACAACAGTTGCTTATTACACCATGACAAATTTTATCTTCTGTCACCAACCTTTCGTCTCAATTTATCTTCATGACAGGGATTTTGATAAAAGTTGGTGCTTATCCATTTGCATATCAGATCTTGCATGAAGCCCTGTGCTCTTAAGTGCAAAATTGTAATTCAAGGAGCAATATCCAGTTGATTGATATGCACACTGGACAGGTAGCTATTTAGATTTAATCTAAAGTGATTTATATTTCAACCAATGGGATTTTGACAGATGGACAGATAGTTAGGTTTAGAGTCCCCAAGTAATGACAATAAACATTGTTCAATTAAATGTTTATTACATCGGAAGAACTCTTAAGTTCAAATAAAAATACATTAAAAAACTGTGATTTTTCAAACAAGGACATGAGTAATATTAAATGTACACACACACACACACACACACACACACACACACCACACACACACACATATATATATATATATATATATATATATATATATATATATATATATATATATATATATATATATATATATATATATATATATATATATATATATATATATATATATATATATATATATATATATATATATATATATATATATATATTAAATAAGACATTTGCATGCAGAATATGATACACAACCAAGAGCAAACAAATTTCTAATAAAACAATAAAAGTTGACCACTGACAGCATATTTTGAGTTTTACAACAAAAAAATGTCCAAAAACCATGGATGCAGCAAAACTTTCCAATTTGGAACAATATTGAACATTTTTACAAATACAACAAAAGTGTACAAACTCTCTCTCAGATGCTGAGGATTATTTCGAATTCAAAATAAGTCATTTTGAAAATGTGAATTTTTAAATTAGCCATCCTGTAATTCTTAAATCACCTTTGATGACAGTATACAGAACAGTTCAAACCGCTGGAGTGAAGATCATAAATCTGAATCTTCAGCTGTAGTTTCATGATTTTTCACCACAAAAGAAGACTCAGTTCCGCTGTTTAATCAAAGGAAAAATACTGTAAGTACATACCCAATTCTTAGTCAATTCTAAATTACATCTAAAGCTCTGCTGATAGCTTTTTATGTTTATGTGTGAGCGTACCTCTGTGTATGCTGGGGGAGGGGGCAGAAGTTCGCTCATGTGTATGAAGATAGGTGTATTATCCTCGTCGTAATCATTCAGGAGAGGAATGATGGAACTGTCAATGCAGTTGTCTCGAGAGATCTCGCTGTAGCTTGGTGGAGAAGATGGGAGTGATGCACAGGTGCTGGAGGAACCATAGCCATCCTGACTGCTCATGCTGCTGGTGCGACTGCTCATGCCACTGTATGGGATGGTCCCAATTACCAGAGGCAGCTCTAGGCTCATCTTCTCAGTCCCTGGAATGTGCAAGTAAATCTAAGAGCAGAAAAAAAGACAATTGAGAAGGTAAAGAGGTTGTGTTACATGACTGTCACTGAATAATCAACTTTATACTATTAAAAAAACAATTGAAAATCATTTAATTCAAATGTCACAAATGTCAGACTCTATTGGTCATCCAGGATCACTTGAGTCATGGGCTCACTAATGCTTTTATATTTCTGGATCATACCATGAAACTACATTTTCACTTCCAAAACTTTCTTAAAAAGAATGAGGCTGCAGCTGAAAGTTCCCAGAATGTTTGCAAGGTGGAGTTTTTAATGATTGGCCAATATTATTTTCTGTCTTAAAATATTTCAGGATCCAACAATGTTTTTATGTTGTTTTATAATTATCTGTGACTGTTATGAGTGCCCCAAAAGTCTTCTTTGTACATAACCATGAAAAAGTCAATGAAGAACCTCCCATTATAGTAATTTTAGGAATCCAAAGATGATGTTCTGTAGCTGTTCAAAATACCTTAAGATAACTTTTTGTGTGGTTTTCTGAAAGTTTTTCAAAAACAACCTCATATTTGAATCAAAATCTTCAATTTAGAACAATATTGTGAAAAATAAATATCACAATTTTAAATGAATCACCTATAAACATAGAATGATGACTTTAAAGCAAGACTATTACTCACTCTTAGGCAGTAATCTATGTGAATGATGTCGCAGCCCAGAATGGTAGGCTTGAGCTTAGGCACTTTGAGGACTTTCCCCTGCCATACGTCACACATGCCGCTGATGATGTGGTTGCCCCTGACTGAAGTGAGTTTCTCTTGAATCACTTTGGTGCGGCCGTTGGCCAGGTAGATGTGCTTGGCTATTATGGCAGCTTTAGGAATGATGATGCGAGAGCTGGTGTTCTCAAACTGAGCATCGATGGCAATGTCCTCTCCTTCACAGTAACCTTTTCTGTCTATGCGAGCAGATATTGAAACGCTGCCATCAGGAATAAACATGCAGGTGACTTTCTTCTGTTTTGATCCGGTCACCGGAGCCTGTGAGCCAGAAGAACATTTATAGTCAATATTACAGATTTTACAGACTTTTTAAAATCATGTGAGCCTGAAAGAATAAATCACCATGAGCTCTTGGGTGTTCACATCAATGGGATCAACTACATCAAAGTAGTGCTTGCTCTCAGCAAACGGTTGCCCAGACTTCTCCATGAGTGCTTTCACATAATATTGGATGGAGCCAAACTTTCCTGAATAGGATGAAACTAAGCACCTGTTTTGGAAGGGTATGAACGTGAGCTGAGACATTGCATGGATTTATTTAGGAATAAAACATGTTGAATTTCTAAAGAACCCACCCCGACTGTGGAAGTTCGAATCCAAACATGAACTCATATCTGATTCCAGGGTGGAGGGTAATGGAGCCATCGATATCTGCAGAGAATTATTTTGAAACATGTTATTAAAATATCATGCAGGTTCAATGAAGTCCCTTTAAATATTGGTACCATATTGGCTACATTTTTAATGAACAAGGTTATTTAAAAATCGAACAGTTCTCACAAATATAGCCCTTAACACAAAGAGGAATGTGTATAGTACAAAAACACCACTCAGAATAACAGTACTGAACAGTACATAACAGTACATTATTCAAAGTTCTCCAAAGTATTTCTTTTTGGTATCCCCAGATTTAAAACTGTTTAAACTAACAAACAATAAACATGGGCCTAAAACAATATTCATCCATACCTTTTTTTTTCAAATCAATTTACAAGTTAATATTTAGAATTGAAACAACACAATTTATGCTAATCGGCATTCAGTGCCTTTAGTCAAATTTGTCATTCTTTTTTCCATTGGAATTGTTGTAAAAAATATTAGATTGAACTATTACATACATAACATATAATTAATACATACATGGCATAAATGTTTATTTAAAATATATATATATATATTTTTTTTAAATACATGTTCAACGACCTCAAATTCCCGGGTTAAACACTGCAAAATGAAGCGCGTGCTACTTTGACAGAAGAAAATAGTTCCTCTCTTCTCGGAGAAAAGCTTGTAAGTTATCTCACCTGGTGTTTGACGCTCGAGGTGAAGAGTTTCTTCATATTTCAGGTACTCAATCTCTCCACTGCAGTGCTGCTTTCCTTTATTATAGTCGACTTTCGCGCACCCGACTCCGAGAAGTTTGACCGCGGAGATCTTCACCACCTCGGCCACCTCCGCGACCACCCGCCCGGCCACTTTATCTCCACCACTGTACGTCAGTTTGTTCGGGTCGCTCAGGTGGACTTCGAAAGTTTTGGGTTTCTTCGTCAAGACGCCCATTTTACTAATAATACAGATATTAAAAACTAAAGAACCTTGTCACAAAAAGGCTATAAACAGGCGTAAATAGGACAACAGTCAGTTTCTCAACTGTTGTTTAAAACCTCTCAAAACTTGTTTTTAGGTTTAGCTAAGTTGTTGTTAACTCGTATGTCGGTAAACAAACACTGACTGGGTGTGGGAGGTTATATACTTGACTCGGTTGTTCTGATGGTTATGTGAGATGTATACACATATAGCCATCGATGCTGGACGACCACATGCGCCCCGTGGCCCGCTCCACTCGCGCCTCCTCATAGGACGCACAGGCAGGGAGCGACCTCTCAAGCCAATGGCAGAGTGTCTGGAGCGCGTGGACAGCTCATGGGCAGGGGGCTGGCGTCCACGAGGAGGTGGAGTAGTTCTGTGAAACTGGAGGAGGGGCTTTCTTAAAGATGACCAGTCAGATGGACCCTCATGTGTGACACATCTACAACAGAGGCGTTTCTGCTCACATACCTTGCTTGATGAGTAACAAAAGCAACAGAGGGGGATCACCCTGCTTTCTGGCCAAACCATATGATGTAAGTTCATTTTGAACTTCTAAAAATGCCATTGTAGCTTTTAATGGTCCAAAACCATCACACAATAGGTATACACGAAAAAAAAGAGAACAATGATTCATTTTATGTGAAGCGTCTAAATGGTTGATAAACATCAGTTATTTATTAAATTTACATTTACATTTATGCATTTGGCAGACGCTTTTGTCCAAAGCGACTTACATTAGGGAAGAGACAATATGCAATTTGTTACACCGTCAAAGTCTATCTCAGCTTCTCATAATAGAATTGTATCAACTGATCAATAAACCTAAGCAGTGAAGAAGTAGTGGAAGAAAATAAAGACAGAGGAGGGAAAAAAGAAGGTAGTTTTTTTTAAAATTTTTTTTTTATAGTAGGTGTTCTCTAAAGAGAAGAGTTTTCAGTTGCTTTTTGAAAGCTGTTAGTGTTGTTGCTTTCCTGACTGGATCAGGGAGTTTGTTCCACCAGCCAGTGTTGTTCAGTGAAAGAGAAGGTTCTGCTGAGAGATCTTCTGCCCTTGTGGGAAGGAACCACAAGTCGCTGTTCCTTCTCTGAGCGCAGGCTTCTGGAAGGGATGTAGGAGCGTATGAGCTCATGGAGGTAGACAGGGGCTGATCTGGAGATAGTTTTGTATGCCAGCGTTAGCGATTTGAATTTAACCCGAGCTGTAATGGGGAACCAATGAAGAGTGATGAAGAGGGGAGTAACATGAGCTTGTTTCGGTTCCTTGAAGATAAGACGAGCTGCAGAGGTCTGGATCATCTGCAGAGGTTTGAGCGTATTTAATGGAAGTCCTGCTAGGAGAGCGTTGCAGTAGTCCAGACGTGAGAGGACCAGAGCCTGAACCAGGAGTTGAGTTGCATGCTCAGTTAAGAAGGGCCTAATCTTTCGAATGTTGTGCAGTGCAAATCTACACACTCGAGTTGTCTTTCTGTTGTGGTCTTTGAGGGACAGCTGTTCATCCAAAATCACTCCAAGATTTCTGACTGTAGGAGAAGGGGTGACTGTAGAGGATTGCAGCTGGATGGTGAGGTCGTGATGCACAGAGGGATGAGCTGGGATTAGCAAAAGTTCCGTCTTGGCCATTTTGAGCTGTAGCTGATGGTTCTTCATCCAAGTAGAGATGTCGTTCAGGCAGTCAGTTATGCGGGTAGTTACTGACAGGTCATCAGGGTGGAACGACAGATAGAGTTGAGTGTCGTCAGCGTAGCAGTGGTAGGAGAATCCGTGTCTGAGGATGATAGGGCCCAGGGAGGTGGTGTAGATGGAGAAGAGAAGGATATTTATCAGATAATTTTTTTTTTTTAAAGCGACTGCTTTTCCTCAAGATATTTGCACTCCCTTGGGAAGAGGTGTACGCAAGCTTGCATATATATATATATATATATATATATATATATATATATATATATATATATATATATATATATATATATATATATATATATATATATATATATATATATATATATATATATATATATATTCTTAGCCGAATAAAGTTCCTTCTCAATGCTAAATAAGCAAGATTATTTTGCATCAATACTCTGGAATAAATTGAATTGGGTCAAAATTCATTGGTCATGCCCTACATGTCCAAGAAACACAGTAATCATGGTGAACAAGGTATCATGATCACTTCCAAAAATGGTTCTACTGACCCTGCATGTCTAAACACTCTCTGTCTTGTCTTTTGATACTTTGTGACAGTTTGAATGTGTATACAAAGAGCAGACTGTGTAGATGCAGACTAAAGAGAAGCTCACTGCTGATCAGCAAAGAACAGATAAATCCTGCCATGCACAGTCCACATGCAGTAAACGTGTGACTCACATGGACTGTTCTGAAGCGCTACCATTTGCTGTCTGACCCAATAATCTTTAAGCCATTGAAGGCTCACCAAAAGTTCAGGAGAGTTTGTTCAGCCCCATCCACCTTTAATCGCTGTATAAAAATACATTAACATAGTAACTTACCTCATTCGTAAATCCCCAGGCTCTTGATTCAGTCTTATCCATGTAACTAGATTTCTTCTGATGTATTAATAAAATCTTTCATAGACCAAATGAACAGGAAAAACTGTATAAGGAAAATTTAAGTTTAAAACAATCTTTTTTTTTCTCTACTCTCTTACTCATGACATCTCGGCCCTCCTTCGATATTTGCTCCTGAGTGGAATTTAAACTCTTCAATTCTGCTGAAGCACATTGTAGACTGTGGAAGGAAAACTAAGTATGATGGCAGGAATACAGAGATCTGTCGAAAAGTGATAGAGAATAGAAGTCGAGTTCACTGCGTTCTTCAGGTCAGTCAATGAGTTCAGCCATTGGTCAAAAGGATATGATACCACAATTTATTTACAAGTAGAATAAAAAAAATTGGCTCGACTTGACCTGTTTCAAAGATATTCACAGAATAGCAGACGAATTTTTATGGTGCTTTTCTTTGGAGTGGCATCATCTTACTCATTGAAGGGTAGGGAAAACACAGAGGCAAGTATGCAAGGAGGAAGTCTGCTTTTTATTCCAGTGGTGAAGATGGAATTCTTCAAGTTGAGGAAATGAAGGCGAAGATATATTTACATGTCCCCAGGGAATTAAATTGCAGGCTATGATTCAGATGATTGGCTACAGAGTGTTATATCCTAAGTCTTTATAGGTGAGACTTGGATGACTCATCCATGAGGCTTTTTGACTGATATGACAAACGTTTCACATTGCTTCATGTTTCAGTGCGTGAATATGTCATCTCATCAACTGACCAACATGCAACAAGTTAGCCATGGAAAAACATCACAGAAGATGAGAGATATCGCAAAGTTGCAAGGATACGATCACAATCTACTATAGTTGTCTGTAGGGGGCACACAGCTGAACTTAGTTTCCGAACAGAACGGAACAAAAATAAATGCGACATTCGTTTCTCCCAGAAATCCGGACAAATTCAACCAATCAGACCATAACTTCAGGATTCTTGAAGTGCCTGCCATAAAAGGCACCAAACCCAGCAGACCTTTACCCAATGTTCTTTGTGCGTGAACTCTGAGGCTGAGACTATGGAAGGACTGATGAGTTGAACACAGTGTTACTGGGCTTATGAGCTATTCACACTATGACAAAAATCCATTCACTTGAATATGATCACATGTAACAATGACAAATTGGAAGTTCTGAGCAATGCTTTGCGGATTCCTCTCCGATGAAAAGTAAATTGAGCTAATTTCAACTTTAACCTGAGATATCACATCACATGTCATGAGCAGAGTTCCGGATTGGACAGTTAAGAGCATGAGCGCACTGAAATCTTTTCTAAAGTCAGTTTTAGATTTTCAGGACTTCCGAAGTAGACCCTGTATTGAGAAAACCCTGATGTTGTTCGGATGATTTATAATTAGAGCTTTGTTTTTTTAAACATGCTTTCTAGTGGGCGGCGTCTTAATTGCACATGCCCATGTAGGGACTGTCGGGTTTCTCAAGACAACATGACCGGCCCGAAAGAAGACATACAGTGTAATACAATAAGGACAGCTATATAAAACTAGACACAGAAAGACTATAAATAACCATTATAGCAATGAAAAACTAGGAGAAAACACAAGACACAGACACTGACCCACACAACACAAGTGGGGGTCAACATAAGTGTGGGCCAGTGTGTTCTTAAGTGTGGGTCAGTGTGTTCTCATATTTGAGATGTTGAATTTAAATATAGATATTACAATGTAACTTCATTTATGACACACAGTGCTCATTTTAATGCAAATACGTGTTTAGTGTTTACTAACAGAACTTCTAATGTTTAAATTATCGTAAAACTAAAAATCTAAGTAAGTTTGTAGAAAAAGAGTCATCATTGGTTTGGGTAATAGCTTCTGTGAAATGAGAGAGTATGCTGTTTCCACTCATAGACCTGCATGCAGCACAGGTGGTCCATGAGGCATTGACCTGTTGCATTTGGCTGACTTGCGAGACACTTCTCATTGGTGACGTTTGTTAAATACGAGGTGCTTTTCTCCGTCTGCTCTTAATACTTGTTTTTCAGGCTTGTTCATTTTAAAACAAGTGTTTTACAGAAGTAAACAGAATCTAACCGAGGACTTTACACTTTCCCTGTTAGTGAACAATTTTACTCATTACATGAATATATCTATATAGTGAACATCAAATGAATATATCTTTTTTTATACAGCATTTAACTGCAACCATAAAGCTGGTCCAAAGCGTTTCCTATGGAAATACAAAAGCAACGACTAAATTTTTTTTTCATTTTACTTTAACAAGTCTTCAAAGTTCTTGCGTTTGGACATTAAAAGTTCCAAATACAGACAATTATTGACAATGATATTTTAAAAGTTCACTGGAGTCAGATTTACTGATAAAAAAAACCCCATTACAATCTAAAACTCCACTCGAAAATGAACCAGAAACCAGTGGAGAGAAGCCTCTGCTAGTGTGATCGGGCAATGAGCATCACACTGAACCAGCTGAAGAAGATTCAATCCAGACTTGCTCACCCCAAAATATAGTGTGTTGCAGTAGCCTAGACGAGAACTGATGAAAGCAGCACCAATTCTCAAGATTTTCTGCGAGGAAGGGTTTCCCTTTAGCCAGAAGGCAAAGCAAACTCTACTATTCGATCTGTTAACAAGTCGATCTGTTTTTCTACTGTATTTCCACATACATCTAGTGCAGGAGTCTCAAACTCATTTCCAGAAAGTTTTTTTCCCAACTGTGTTAAGAAGACACACCAGTAACTTTAAACAGGCCAAGAGTAGCTTATTTGATGAAATCAGGTGTGTTCGTTTAAGGTTGGCGCGAAACTCTGGAAATCTGCCCCCCCCCCAACCTTCATGAATTTGAGACCCCTGATTTAGTGTTAAAGCAGATATCTGAAATTGTGTGTGATAAAAAATAAGAACAACACATTTTCAGTTGAACTTTAAAATCATAAACCTTGTTGTGACTCAGTTAATCAAAAAAATATTTGCATTACTACTTTGTCAATATATTAAAACTAGTTCACACGTAATTTAACAGGATTTGTAAAAAAATGTTTTCTATTTATCTTCACTGCTTGTACTGTGAACAAAGTGAGCATCTCCATAAAAACGTCTCATCAGGGCACAGTTTATTTTTATTATAAAACCTGAAAATGAACACTTTCAAAAATAAAAACACTCTCTCCTTTGGTACGATACAAAATGGTACGCTTTGAGTATCCTTAGGTGAATAAACACGGAAGCTAAATCTAAGAGGTAGTGACCCAGTCGTACGAGTGATTATTTGAATTTCTAAAAAGGTGGCTTCTTTATCCTGAAAAAAGGCACACAAATATATAAAATGAATAAATTACTCACCTTATCTGCATTAAAACAAACAAACTAGCATTGATTTAATCAAGACCGTTCCAGACAGCCTCTTTACATACATCTGTAAACATTGACCACGTTATAAATATGCTTAAATATCACACAAGGCCTGCTTTAGTGCAGAGATGACCGCTAAACAGTGTGTAGGAGGGACTCTGTCAGCACACACAAGGCCGTGACCAACAACAGAGAGGGAGGGTTGAATCCTGCTCCATCCATCAGCAGATGAACCCTCTCAGAATCAGAAATCATGGAGCGAGCGTCCTCTAACGCCGCCACCGCAGAGGCACTCGAGTTCACATCCCTGGTCTCCTGCAGGTCAAACAGGCAGGCCTGAAAATACACATCCCTCACTGGAAGAACCGAGGAACAGTGTGTGTATGCAGTTGTGGATGGATGAATATAACTCATCTCCAAACGCTGAGACAAAGGACACCCCCAGACACACAACTGCAAGTCCTGCTCAGGTGTGTATGACTCCACAATGGCTCGAGGGGAGCGAATGGACAGACTCAGTGACCGGCCGACCTGTCGCACGATTATCGTTGTCCCAATATGAGTGGCCAAGATCTCAGCTTGTCGTCCGAGGTCGTGAGACTGTACTCGCAGACTCTGATGGCCCCTGCGGTCACCGCCGGTCACAGAGCCATCCTCAAACGCTGCAGGGACGTTATCCAGCCTGGCCTTGTATGTCTGAGGCTCAGCACACTCTCGCCAGTTCTTGAACATCACTGTGATCTGATGAGAAAGCACAGGCCAGGGGAGAGCTGTCAGAAGCCTGATTCCAAACCCGCGCACATAACCCATTATGCGGGGCTGATTAATTATTCATAGCAATTCATCATTAGATGCCAGGCGAGAGAATATCGTTAACGCAGCTCAGTATGTTTGAAAGCAGCAAACAGCAGAGGTGAAAGAAGACAAATGTGTTATCTTCCTCTCAGCTGGACACTCATTTAAGGAAAAGAGAGGTGGAACAGACGGGGATTACTTGTTTAATAGAAAAGCTAAATCTGTAGCTTCTAAATCGTAAACTTCATCCTGAAGGGCGTTCTAAACATTTGGAGCCCACAAAGTGAGGCCCTTTAAAAACCCTCTACAAGCTTTGAATGCTTAAAATGATACCCTGTCATATTGATGAGCATTCTCCTATCAACCATTTGAGGAGGTGAGCGATTGAGAACTTGCACATCTATTTAGGATATTTTTAATGTAAAAAATGCTAATGCTCTAAATTAATGTTTTCAGGCAATGACCTCTAAATACACATCAGAAGGGATTGGAATAAAGTTAAATTACTTAAAATGTATCAACATGCAGAAGAAACTAAAGAAGGAAAACAGTAAAATGATTAAGCCACAAAAATATTTCAATTAGACGTTTCAAGGCCTGATTATGACAATGTTGGTTCCGTTTTTATTCAGTGAACAATAGGACGAAGAAATGGTTTATCAAGAAGAAATCTTTGAGTTGTCTTTAGTCGTAGAAGTCTCTCATTGTTCATGGAATTTGGCAAGAAAAAAGATACGTATTTGGAAAAAAACTTTTTTTAAGAGCAATTAGTGACTTGCATCTGCTTTCTTTTTAAACATTCTAAAATAAACAATTCTATTCAATTAAATATATAATGACAGTGTTATTCCGTTCCTTCAACTGTCTCATATCTTTGAAAAATCTGGTACAATTAAACTAAATCAGTTGAAATCAATCAAAATCTCAGTTGAGATGAGTGGCTCTACAATGAAATGGTGCCCTCTTCAGGATGCACCTGCCCTTTCAATACAGTGAGTTGAATTTTTTTTATGCTGACCAGATATAAATAAATGACGATTTCATTTTAAAACAGACCGTGCACGCAACTCTTTCTAACTCTTTCTTACTCTTACTCGAAGGACAATTGTAAGAATAGCCTGCATAAATGTAAGTCATCCCTAAAAATCCAGTCACTTTAAAATTGTAGCGAAACACTTCAGTTTTTTTTTTATTAACAGGTTAGTGGGTAAGGTAATGAAAATCCAACTTAAATTGTACTCAAGAGTCAATATTAAAAGGACTGATTATCGCCCGGCAATGGACAATGTATCAACAAGACGTGAAGAACTTTGATACTAATTAGAACTAAGCATATAAAGAGCATTAATGGTTCATTTTAGTATAATAAGAGGCCTTGCTATTAATCAAATGTTAAGTTATTTTTCTAAATCTGAATATTGAATAAACATGCAGCAGCTACTTTAAGGTTTTATTTAAAAATCCCATAACTTTACTCATCATTACTTGCTCTTACTAGCAATTGTTTTATTCTCCGGAGCAGAAGAAATATGTAAAAGAGCAAGAGAAAAGGCATGTTTTAATGAATATTATAAATTTAAATGTAATAAAATATAACATTGAACTGCACTTAACTAGAGCTGAACAGTAGGGTCTATACGCTGGGGCTATTTTAATGTTGGTGGTACCTGGAGCTCAAAATTTTTTCTGAGGTGGTAAAAAAAAACAAGTTTGAGAAGCACTGCCCAAGAGTAAATGCGTATAAATGTTAATATTCTATTCAAACTTTTTCTCATTCTTTAAAAATGTGTTTCACAAAATTTGTTTTGCAATATAGTACAATAATTCACATGTAGCAAAGTAAATATGTGCTTGTGTTTTCTTTTTCAGACCTCAGTGAGCATGCTGGTGTAAGAGCTCTCTCTGCTGGCTGTGCTGGTGGCCTGGATGTACAGGTACTGGTTGTCTACAAGTGGCCAAGCACCCTGTACGGCACATGTCTGGAAGTCCTCAAGAAAGGTGCGGATATGAGGGTCTCCAAACACCCCACAGTGCAGATACTCAGGAGCCCGGCCCTCTTTTTGCATGAAGGCCTTCTCATAGAAGCATTCGTCCCCTGAGATTGGAGGCTGGGGTTGAGGCTGGGGCCGGGGCTGAGCTGTGGGGCCAGATTTTGGACAACGGTGCTGGATGAGAAGGTCCTCAATACCCTGAACAGCAGAGTGATAGGCTAAGTCCCCACGACAAGCTCGTCCCGTCCGTTGTGTGCAGAGGGCGTAAGAGCGGAGGGCACTACAATATTTGGTGTTAGCTGAATCTTTCCCAACTCCACCAACTGCACCCATCTCCAGAGTCGCAGCTACGAAATCTGAGTTGCACCGCAGGATTCGACATTGAGCACACGCTGGGGAAGGAGAAAATAGACATGATGTTTGATGATGTAAAAGTGGCCACAAAGATTAGTTTAACCATATAGATCCACTCAATGCACCCAGTAACATTATCAGATTCAAAACAATTTGCAAACAAAATAGCATTGAACCAGCACAAAGGTTTTATGTTATTTGAGACTTTAGGTTGCTTTTCTGGACAGTTTCTAAATTTTTTCCAAATCAGTTCCAAATCACATTATTTAAACGTAGACAAATAGTCCTTAAAACATAGAAGGAGTCCTAAAAACTGTAGGTTCGTCTAGGGTACTTTTCAAAATTAGTACAGCATTTTACAAGAGTCAAGATTCTGTGCAAAAATATCAGCTAAGTTCAAACTTTAATACATTTTTTAAGAAAATCATTGCATAACAATACCATTTTATTTAACTGAAAACTATTTACACAAAAGTATGACATAAAATGCTGTTTATTTTATAAGGAGCCTATCAATAAAACTCAAAAGGTGAGATGCCACTAAAAAATGTCAGGCAAAAGCAACAAACCACAACTTAAATACAAAAGGATTTAATAAACAATTCAGTATAGGAAGGGATTAGGGAGGATGACCAAATAAGGAAAACACTAAACAAATTACCCATACCAAATATGGGTAATATGACAATAAGGAATAACAAAAGACATATATTGAACTATTAAAATATGTTGAACTAAAACTAAGATTGGAAAACTATAATACATTTTTTTAACTACTATAGAGCCTAATATGTGCCATGTGTTGTGATTATTTATTGTTTTGAACACATTGTACAGGAGATGTCAATACATTTTCTTTATTTTGATTTGCATGTAGGTGGTAAAATTCCCTTGAAATGAGTGACACTTTATTTTCAATGTGGAAGAAGCAGCCATGCATGTTACATTATTTATACACAGTAAAATCATAAATGTTAAATTGACTCTGTTCTGAGTCTACTTAGTGATACTCTATAAAGAGTTACATTAACACTGAGCCCTTCAACTTCAACCATAAAAATTTATTAAGTTACTCTTTTTTTAATTGTGATGGGGAAAATATAATTGTGTTTTTTTTTACAAAGTAAAACATTTTGATGAAGACTTATTTAGATAACCTGATAGATATTTTAGCTCAGTTTGAGTGTTATTTGTACTCTTTTTCAGAGTGTATTTGGTCCTACTCTAGAGTTAAATATACTCTTATAATTTGACTGTGTATAAACTAAATTTAAGTAGAAGGTGCCTTTTACCTGATGGAGCTCTGATGAGCAGGAGCAGGAACACAATGCTCAGAGGGGTGTTTCCATGTTGTGTGTGAGTGTCTCCCTCCACCAGCTGATTCTGCCATTCCCATCCATACACACACAGACCTGCACAGAAGCACACTGCAACAAAGCAGCAACATTCCCGCTCCATCAGATCAAATATAAACAAGTACATTTCAGGAGAATCTGATCCTTAACGAGAGATTTACACACCTCCAACTTTCAAAAGATATCAGGTGTTTATGGAGATCACAAACCTTGAATGATCAAACCTTGAAACTACTGGAATCGGAGTGTTTGTGTGTTTTATTAATTTACATTTAGGCATTTAGCAGATGCTTTTATCCAGATGGAGACAATATAAAGTTTGTTACAAGGACAAAGTATAACCTAAATAGTTCACAATATAGACTAGGTCCTCTCTGCTTGTCATCTGAACAAGAAGATGCTTTGAGGATAAGAATAATCAGAACGAAGAGGATATATATCTTATTGAAATGCTTTGTTCACACTGAATAGCATAATAAAGGCAGATTTATATATAAATTCTATGAGAGTACATGAGTGGGCTTGAAAAGCAGATTAGGGGAGCAGATATTGATTTGTTGCCAGAGAATCAGGGTTGCCAGATCTGAGTGACTGTTTCCAGCCCAGCTCAATCACAACCAGCCCAAATCTCCACTAAGAAAAACTCATCTTGAGCGTAAAAGAATAGCCTGATAAAGAGAATGACATTATGAACTGTTTTATTAAAAAAAAACAAGATAAGATACTTATTAATTATATATTTATTTCCATATATTTAAATATTTTAAACTAAATAGTATTCAGAGGACAAATATATGCAAATACATGTTAAACGTTGTTATTTTAATAACATATATTAAGTATATATTTTTAAAATGCATTTTGTAATATATGATCAAATATTAAAAGGGGACAAAATCAAATATTTATGTAAGTTTCTACAGCTAAAAATATATATTTACATATTAATTTGATAAATTTCTGCTATTTACTTGGATATACTCAAAATATATTATGTATTAATACTGTGTATGTATTTGTTTTTTCCCACCAGCCAGGGACAGTGAATAAGAAAGGTCTGGTAAATGTTTTCTGCCTTTCTGAGACAGAATCAGCACAGGATTATTATTATTTCTTCATTATGCTATCTTGACTCTTTGTTATTTTTGTGTATAAAACAACAAAGCTCTCACACATCTGACATTAACAATGCAGAGCCAATGTGTGCAGCGCTGATCCAACAAAAACTGTGAAAAGACTATCTAGTTAATGCCAGATGAAAATGGGGGTTAAAAGTGCTTTTTCTCTGCACAGTTTTTCTTTGTTTTGAGAAAGAAGACTTGATGAATGATAAAATGATTTGTTCTGCAGTAGTTGGAAATGGTTTCGTACCTCAAGAGTGTCTGAAATCCATCAAGAGACTGACAATGAGGTGATCATGTTGAGCAGCCTGAAGAGAAAATGAAAAACTGCTCAAAACTTGTGTTTAGCAAAGCCATTAAAAAACTTCGATTTGATGAAAGATCTAAATTGTTCATATTATACTATGTGTAGACTTTCATTTAGACACATTTGAATGATCAGAAAATAGTAAGGTTGTCAAACAGTTATAGTTTCATTTTGGTGCATTATAATTCTCTAAATACGTTTTTAAAAATTATAACTCCCTAAAAATGTTGTTTTCTTTTTTACACAGATGTATATTATTGTAAATTGAATACAGCAAAACGGAAACTTTTCATTTAAAAAATTGATTTAAAGTCAACAGTTATATATATTCCCAATACATCATAAAATATTCAGACAATAAAAAACATAGTGCTAAGTTTTACAATAGTTTTCATTTAGTCACTGTGAGACATTATGTTTCTTGGTTCCTTAAGCGATTTTTGTAATTATGAGTCTTCAGGTATCTTTTCTCTCCATTGTAAACTAGCCAGTCCATGAAAGCATAGATAATAAATATTTTGTAGTGCCATAGTGAACATGGTATTTCTTTTCTTTTCTTTTTTTTGCAGTTATTTTTGTGTTCACACCCAGGTGACAAGATAAATGTTCATGTGTACATGAATTTAACATGCTTTTGTGTACTTGAAGCTACACCAATCATCTTTATTTTTCAATAAATAGTTAACTTGAATAATGCTAATTTTGATCAACTAATTTCGGACAAAATATATTTTAATTGTTTGTAATTTAGTATACTGTTATATAACTTAGTTTATTTAATATACTTTAAGTATACGATTTTAAATGAGCATGAATAACTTCACTTCGCTACTTGAACTCAAACTGCGTACTTATAAAATATGATTTTGGTGAATGTTACAGTGACAATTTTGAGCATACAGTTTCAAATAAATCAAAACTATTTGAAAAAAGTACACTTTATACACATATCTTTCAGTTAAAGTAAATTTTGGTATAACATGTTTAATGTAAGTGTTATGCAGTAAAATTATTTCAGAGTGTTAAAAGTGTTAGCATGAAAGTGTGAGGCAATTTGGATAATGACATTTTAAACATACTATCGATTATATAAATGTACTTAAAGTGAAAGGGTTAAAGTGCAATAAAGTACTTTTTTTACTCAATGTATTATGTTATTTTCACATACTTTATAAAAATCACAACTCCTGTATTAACTGGTGTGTGTGTATGAGTGTAAAGAAAAATAATTAAATACCTGTATTTATAAGCTACATTTCGTCAGTGCGGAATATTTTGCAGTTTGGACTGGTGTTATTGACAAAGACTGGAGTACAAACAGTGGAGGAACGTGAGAGTAAACTCCAACCCTGTTGTGCGTTTGACCTCAACCAACAGCTCCCATCAGAGCCATCCGTCGAAATGGACTGAAAAAGATTCAACTAGAAGAAGCCTTCCTTTTCTTTCCTTTTCTAATTTAGTTTGATGCGCATTCCGGTCTTCTCCAGCATTGACAGCTGAGGTTTATTCTAGCAGATGGGGCGGCTGGTGGCAGGGACAAAGTTACGAGAGTTGCAGGGCAGATATAGTGGCTCTAAATATACCCCTGCAAGCAGCACACAGACCGGGCCCTGCAGCACCTGCCTCAGTGGAAATAAACTAGGCTGAAATCTACAGCACAGCAGCAGGTGTGAAACATGGCAGAAACCTGACAGTTCTGCTTCCTTCTGCTGGCTAATTTCAGCCTCAGAATCCTGCTTTCATAGAAGAAAAGATGAGGAAGCTGGCCCTCTGGCACTTTTGACAAGAGTTACTTCATCCTCTTCTGAACGGCTGCTTCACTTTTACAAAAGGAACTAGGAAGTCAACAGAGTTTCTGCTCCTAGTGACTTATTTTTACTGTTATTTTAGCTCATCTTTAATGACCTTGTTTATGATTTTGTGACATTGGGAAACATACTGTTCGTGTAAAACAAGCTCTTTTTTGAGGGTGACGTTTGTAAAGTTTTAAATCCGTTTTCAATATTTAAAAAGTACATTACATTTGTGACACGCAATTACTGTGTGATCGATCATTAAAATCCTATTGCAATCTGATCATTTGTTCTTGGCTTCTTTAGGCTCTGTCATTACACGTTAACAATACACCATCCTTTAAAGCGAAACAATTAACGTGAATAACATACAACACAATTTCACATCTAAGCATATGCATTGCACCTCTCCAATACACACATACAACATAAAGATGCACTTAACATTGTACATGCGTAAACAAAAACATAGAGAGGATTGTTCAACTATACTCACTAAAGATTGAGTTAAATCAATAATCTTAATTTCACTTATATGGGGTGAAAGGGTTACATTGTCAATCTTTTTTTTTTAAAGTCTAACAGAGGAGAGAAAAACTCACCGAAGCAAGGGACCGTCTTCTGTTGAGCACCGGACAGATCTTTCCGCTTCGGACGATGTCCCGCTCGTGTGGGGTGTGACCCTCCGTCGTTTTACGTCACCGTCCCGCACGAGCACCGAGAGCGTAAAGCAGCACCGCGCGCACCTGTCACGCGCGCGCCAGCTGCCGGAGAGCTGCTGCAGTCTCTCCGCCTCGAGCAGTCATGTTCTACCGATGTTTGCTACCCCGTCAGATTTTCCTACCCTTGCTTAAAGTTGTGTTCACTATATGGTAAGCATGAAAATGCTAACTAATCACCACATTAGGTATCAGTTCAATTTTACAGGTGTGTATGAAATGTTCTACTAAATAAAATGTTCAAATAAAAGTTGTAACAATTATGCTAGTGCAACTAAAGCAAATGGCGTTTAATAAAAAACTAAAAATGGGAAAGTTTTTACGCTGATCCTCTATAAAGTTCGACACAAACAACTATAGTGTGAAAAAACTATTAAAGGGGTACACTAATACACTGTGTCTGCGCATGCGCGGTAGGCAAATCTCACGGGAGAGCAAAATTTGATAGAAGAACCCATTTTTTAAAGAATTATGGCTTGAATAAGCCAAAACATACAGCTGAACAGAGGAAGAAGCATGATGCTTTTACTTTAACATCCATGTGTGCATCATAATATACGGTGGGACATCAAACTTTTGTTTTAACAGTGACACCTGTAATAAAACCGGCTACTTCAAAATCAAAATGAACTTCTTCGCTGTAAAAAAAAAAATCTAACTAATTAAAACGCATTTTCCCCAATGGCGTAAATAAGTGAATGAATTATTTTTAGTTGGCTCAGCTTTTGTTGAAGAGTTGTTGACTGAAGTAATTTTTCACAATTGAGTTCAGTCTCAGTGGCTGTTGTTGACTGAATTAAAAAAGATGTTTAGTCAATTGTGTCAATCTGTTTCAGAGTGGTGTGTTGGGTCAATTTAAAACTTGTTTGTTTAAGTATGTAAAGTTTCTGAGCAACTTTTCGCTTAACAATTGTAGGTTGTGTGAGGTAAAAGTCTCTTCATTTTATCTCGCAGCAGATGCAGAAAACAGACCTGAGGATTTCAAGTAAAAGAGACCAAACAGAAAAATAAGAGTAAAAACAGAAACCACAGTCCTGCTCATTTTCTTTTAAACATTAATAGAACAATTCAGGAAACACAATGACAAATTTGAAAACAGATGTTTTGGCCGAAATGATTTATTCTGAACTCCATCCATCCATTTTCATGTCGGCTTTTTACCTTTCGGGGTTGCAACAGCAGAATGAACCGGCATATGTTTTACGCCCTTCCAGCCGCAACCCATCGCAGGGAAACATTCACACACACATTCACTCTTTAACACTGTGGGCAATCGTTCTTACTCAATTCACTTATACCGCATGTCTTTGGACTTTGGCAAACTCCACACAGAATGCCAACTGACCCAGCCGAGGCCCGAACCAGTGACCTTCTTGCTGTGGGACGACCGTGCTACTCACTGCGCCACCGTGACGCTTATTCTGAACTATTATTTGTTTTCTAATTTGCTGGAGTGTTTTCTGAATTGTCATTTAGTTTTTTTATTTGTAATTGATTTTTTTTACTTGTTGTTTTGCTTTCATAATTGTGAATTGTTTACTTAGTGCCTCTCGGCTACCGTAGGGCAAACGAGGCTTTAACATTATTACCATTTCTGATGAACAAGCAGTCTTTGTCTGCGTCCAAAATTAAATACAACGTAATAAAGTTCATAATTAATCAATATGCACATCCCAATCCTTTGAACTTTTACTATGTAAAATATTTTGGGGTAGAGTAAATTGGGTTCGACATTCACATGTCACATTGAACATGTGTCTTGCTATCATTCACAAGTTCTAAGATTGAAACGTGCAAAATAATATTTACATTTACATTACGTTTATGCATTTTGCAGACGCTTTTGTTCAAATGCACTTGCAGAGGAGAGACAATATGCAATTTGTTACACAGTCAAAGTCTAATTCGGGTTGCTCATAGTAGAAGTTGTATCAACTGACCAATTAACCATAGCAGGAAGAAGATAAAAAGAAAGGAAGAAAAAAGGATTTTTTTCCATAGTAAGTGTTCTTTTGAATGGGCATGAGTGTATGAGCTTGTGGAGGTAAACAGGAGATCTGGAGATAGTTTTGTACGCCAGCATCAGTGATTTGAATTTAACACGAGCTGCAATGGGAAGCCAGTGAAGAGTGATGAAGAGGGAAGTAATATGAGCTCGCTTCAGGTTCCTTGAAGACAAGCTGCAGAGTTCTGGAACATCTGCAGAGGTTTGAGGGTGTTTGCTGGAAGTCCTGCTAGGAGAGCATTGCAGTAGTCCGGACGTCAGAGGACCAGAGCCTGAACCAGCAGTGTATTTGCTGCTCAGTTAAGAAGGGCCTGTTTCTTCGAATGTCGTGCAGTGCAAATCTACACGCTCGAGTTGTCTTGGTGACGTGGATTTTGAAGTACAGGTGTTCATCCACAATCAATCCAAGATTCCTGATTAAGGAGAAGAGGTGATTGCAGAGGATTCCAACTGAATGGTGAGATCATGATGCACAGAGTAAATGGAAGGGATTACCAGAAGTTCTGTCTTGGCCATGTTGAGGTGATGGATCTTCATCCATGTAGATTTTCTCCAGTAGCAACAGCATGGGATCCAAATATTTCCAGACTACTGGAAATATTTACTAGAGACTTTTCCTCCAACTGCTTGCTTCATGTGCTTTACTTTGCAAAAGAGATGCCAACTATGTGATTTTCTTGTTTGGTGTTAAAAGAAAAAACATGTGTGTTTTTGGATGTGTTTGTTCATCTCTGTCCTTCAAAAGGAGCCCATCTTTCCCTGATTACCTCGTTCACTTTACACAGACTCGTTATATTGACATAAGTAGAATTTAGCAGTCTATAGAGGACTATTGCAGTCAATAACAAAATAGCTGGGGTCAGAACGGTAGGTGGCGCCATTTAACTATAAAATTACATCTCTTAATGTTGTAAACAGAGAAACAACGAATACTTTTTGAGAAATTCAAATGTATTCGAAAACTTTTTTAACAGCACGTCACAAGAATACATGTCAGATTATGGAGGGGAAAGTGATACATATTTTACACTTAGTACAGTGCCATGCATCTCTCTCTCTCTCTCTCTCTCTCGAGTGTTGTTGGGATCCACTCTGTTGTCTGCAGTGCGCGTGCATGCATCAGTGAGTTTTGGCTCTTTGTTGGCTGGACGGAGGCGGAGCCGCAGGTCCCTTTGTGTCCCTCACATTTTAGAAGAAAACCAGAAACTAGCGAGCTGTAGAAGCAGCAAAGGCATGAAACCGGACTTTATAAAAACTGTTCGCGCAATAGAGCCAAAACAGGGACGTCCTCAGCTGAAAGTAACGTAATAACGGAAGAACTATGACTTTCTCTTGTAATCTACAGGTGAGTTAAATTAGAAGTTTTGTTTCATTATATTTATTTGTAGAAGGGGCTTGACATGGTAGAGCTTGACTCCTTTGTTAATCTTTTATTGAGTTAAGTTACTTTTGTGCTAGTAAGTAAAGTGCGACAATATGCGTACCATTAGTTACTAAGCAACCTGTTGACCAATGGTGACACGCGAAAGTCGAAATGAGGAAACTTGAGTTTACATTTTTAAAGTAAAGGCTTCCACTAGTTAAAAGTGAATATATTCTATTCTGAAACCACCGGACTGTTCGTGTTGGCAGGTAATGTGTTTGTTGTTGTTTTTTGAAGGTTTACTAGAAGTACGTTTAGGCTTAGCTAGGTTTTGTAAATGAAGTTAACAGTAAACTATTGAAAGAGTTTT
The DNA here is from genome assembly GCA_900490495.1 of Danionella dracula. Lineage (NCBI taxonomy): Eukaryota > Metazoa > Chordata > Actinopteri > Cypriniformes > Danionidae > Danionella > Danionella dracula. The sequence goes on along the minus strand of UELW01000039.1, from coordinate 4,571,287 downwards.
TTGTTTTTGAGTCTCTTCCCACAAAGTAAACGTATCTTTGTTGATTTGTAGCTTCTCTAAGACGAGGAAGTCTGTGAACGAGGGTTTCTGTGGTACTCCTGCGGTCTGGTAGGTGTGGGATGTTGTGCATTGTTGTTCAATCTCCCGCCAATATTGCACTCGTCCCGGCCTCCCGGACCACGAGGAACACGCGGCTCTCGATAACGAGCTCCCGCCATTCAGCGCGACCGATAGGGCGGCGCTAGAGCGCTTGGGGGTAAGTTCAGCGCCATTGTTTAAAAAGGCACATGGAGTTTGGCTATTCAAATCTTACAGATACAATACTTTATATTAAAATAAGTATACTTCACTATTTATTTGAACAAATTCATGAATGGCACCCGACAGTTAGCCTCCCATTCGTCGGTACTGCACTTAAAAAAAGAAAATCTTGTGTGCGTTTTTGTAAATATTATCCAATGTTAAACGATCATTCTGAAGTTCAGTTGTAAGAAAAACAAATACAATACCTCTTTATTTCAAGACATAGTTAATACATTTACGCAAAAAAGAGAACATTTAGTTTTTTGTTGTAAATATTATGTTTTTGTCTTTTTTTGGTAAAATGTTTCATTCTGAAGTTCATTTTAAAGAAAAACAAATTCCACATTTTTCATTTCAAGACAAAGTTGATACATCCACACTAATAGACACTTCCATACACCCCTTCATACTCATCTTCTTGCTCCATCATGGCGAAAATAAAGTCTTTTCTTCGTTTCAGCCTCCTCACCTGAAGAGTAAGAGGTGGTTGATAAGGCTCTGATCTGCACAGGTAGTCCACCCTTCACACACTGCAGTTGAGACCCTGCATTGACTGTAGGGGTCCAAAGATGGCCTCACACCTTTATGTGCATCATAACCTGTTTGCGGTGTGAACTGAAGTCTTCTGGAACAGTGTCTGAAAAAATGGCTTCATAAGTGAGTGGTTTTATTGTTGTGGTGGTGTTTTGCCAATAAACCATTTTATAAAGTATTTGTTGAAGAATTTTAATTCTTGATTTGAGAGTGAGTGCATGATTTCAATATGAAAGAGTGGATTATACGGTACCGTTACAGCGGTAGCGCAGATTGGACCAGATGATGTTCTCCTGAGAGAAGCAGAAAACACCCAGCCGGCCTCCTCTCATTGAGGTGTCAATCACCACGTCAGAGTCCGCCACCATCTCTGAGCCTTCATAAAGCTTCACCCTGCACATGCATTACACTTACATTTATGCACTTGGCAAACGCTTTTGTCCAAAGCAACTTACAATAGGTGAGAGACAACATGCAATTTGTTACTTAGTCAAAGTCTACCTCAGCTTGCTCATTATACAAATTGTATCAACTGATCAATAAACCATAGCAGGAAGAGAATAAAGACAGAGGAGGAAAAAAAGAAATATTTTTTTATTATGGTAGGTGTACATTACATTTATGTACATATGTACATGGCTGTCTAGACAAAACAGAACTATAGCCTCACATAAAAAGTGAACCACAATAAGAGTACCAACAAATTACAGTAAAAGTCAAACAATTGCATTGTTTAATTGAAATTAGGGGCATAAGACTTCATCTTGGCAAAACGTGTGTCACCGAGATACTGGGATCTATCATCAAGATGTTAAGAAGAATGGTGAAATGTAGAGTTAAAACGAGAAGTGAGTCTTGTAGTGCTCTGCTAGTCCAGACTTAGATCAGATTGCGCATCCTGGATAAGTGGCTGAATAAGTGCAAACACTACATAGCAAAATCTATAGTGTTAAATTTACAACGTTCTACTTGTTCATACCTTATATAGAGTTCAATTAACACTGAATGTCTCAACTTAACTCATAAAATCTATTAAGTTGTTTTTTTGTATTGTGATGGGGAAAATTTAGTTGTGTAGGTGTTTTTATGTTGGAATACATTTATTTCAAATGTCAATTTTTCAGGTGATGAATTTGTGATTTAGATTGAGTGTTATTTGAACTCTATACAGAGTAGGACCAAATACACTCTGCATAGAGTTAATTTTACTCATGATTTTACTGTGTGCTACAGTAATAGTGGATTCATATGCACATCAGTAAGCAGGTTATGCTCAATAAGTCAGTTTCTGTGACGTCCCGTAAAAGCATAAAGGGGGTTGTGTTATCAGGTTACTGTTAAAAGTGGACCTGATCAGAACAGGCTATTTTTTACCAAGTTAAACATATAAACTTTGACTAACTTTGCATGCATCTTAACTACCATTTTTATTATCTTTTTTCTCAGTGTGCGCATACCTGTCCCGGCACGTAACAGCTGATCGAAACCACAAAATATAACAAAAAAAAATTAACCTGTCCTTGAATTCTGGAAAAATCGGGTTATTGTAATGCAAAGCAGTCCCCGGTCTCAGAAGTCCCTTTACAGTTGTGCAGCCCTCCAGGATCAGAGGCTTGAAACAGGACACTCGCTACAGTTTGTGGTTTTACAATGCATATTGGTGATTCACACAATGACTGCATAATCATCAAGAATAATGAAAGTCTACAGCAGTGTAAAGAAATCTGATGTGACATTATCCCTTTTGATAGAAGCTGTTTGACATCGCTGCCTGTGAGTAACCTGGTTGAGCAGCGTGTCATTTACAGGAAGCTTTCCGAGAAGCTGGATCCTGGACTGGCATGTAAACACCCAGATTTCCAAGAGTTCTCCAATTCTTTAGTGCATGAAAACCCACTTCTAGTCATGTTAGAAACTCATGTCACTGCTCTCTGTCTTTTATTTGATAGTTTATGGGAAGCTATTAAGACTATTTTAAATTGCTAACATTATAACACTATGAATAAAACAAGCATCTCTCCCCCATCAAAGACATATTCCTTTAAAATTACATGCACTAAGCATTTTTGTTGCCCTTGAGTGAGTTACACTCCCAGCAGTAAATCAAACTAGGCTCGAACAGCTTTACAATTGTAAGATCATTTTTTAAATAAGATTAGGTAAGATCATTTTAAAATAAAAGCACTTTAAAAATGTAATTTCAATTAATTAAACGGTATTGCGATATTTTCCTATTATAAAATTTCCTTTATTAAATACTGTGGTACACACTGTATCATGTACATAATAACATATCTTGCATTTCTTATATCTATAGTTGAAAATCCACTTGTTTTATTGAGAAACAGAAATATACAATTGGAAATGTATGACTGAAAAGGAAACAAAATAAAAGTACAACTTTTAACCAAATGTATTTGTGTGTATGCACAGAAAACATTATATGCTGCACACTAGAAAAGTAGGGTGACAAAATGATTGTTTTATATATATAAGAAACTTATCAAGTTTAGCAGAGGGACGTCTGGTGTGGAGAATATATAACATTTAATATGAATTGTAATAATTAATGTGTATAATGTAAGAAATTTATGTTATGTTATTTGTCATTAACTTTAAATATGTTTGCAATGTTTTAACAAAATCTATCCTATACATACAAGAAAATATATATATATATATATATATATATATATATATCAATTCAAGACATAAGGCACATAAAATTGCATAATGCAGAAAAATGGTCAGATCTTGTGGCTTGATAAAGACGTTATTATTGTGCAGATTGTCTTTTACTTTTAGTATATGAACACTTTCGATGTTTGCAACTACTTCCCTGCACTGTGAGAATCAGGAAAGGCACCTAAAATAAAATGTATTATGACTATTATTAATTTGTTTTAACCTAATTATAAACTATTGCTTTAATTTTAGTTATTAAACACATCTTGAATGACACCATTTCTTTTTCAGGCTGTTGCCACATCCAATAGCTAGTCTGCTAATTACCTGCTGGTAAATGAGGTCTGATTTAATTTAACAGCAGGCCACCTTTAGTTTTTGTTGTGCGTTAGAGGAGGACTGTGCTGCACAATCCAGTGTGAGTACGAGAGCGTGTGCACGGACTGAAGTCCAGCGCTCTATTCACTCCTCTCGCTGAATACAAAGAAGGTGTACTAAAATATGTGTGCAATTCAAAGGGCCTTTACAAAGCCTCAGCTGCACATTGTCTCACACAATTGAGCATACGAGTGTACAGAAGCACACACACAGACCCTCTGCCTTCGTTTAGGTACATTTATATTCTTCGGAAACTTGGGAGATCGGCAAAATTGGCCTCTAAGGTAGAAATCATAAACGAAAGCAGACCATTTCTGTTGTAATACCCGAATTCATTAATAAACAGATCTAGCAATTAAAATTTTGCATTGATTATAAAGCTGATGGTTAAGTCGGTGGATGATGGAGTGGAGGAAGTTACACTCAATGCTGGCTGAACTGTCCTGCTCTCTCTCTCTTCAACGGCTCGTCCACTACAGTTGTTTCCGTTGGATCTGCATATGAACAGGCAGCAAGAAAATTCTTGCCAAGGATTTCACTGGCATGGCAACCGCAACAATGGGCAGCTAGGGGGCCCGAGCACTCACAGTCTCAGGGGTGTGAGTGGGGCAAGAGGAGGGGGCAACTGAGGAGAAATTTTGAGGATAACGAGTCAAACCCCAATTCACTCCCTGCTAACCACCACTAACACAATCGTCTGTGCGCACACTTGCACAAGTTCATACAGCACCCTCTGCTGCTCTCAAAGGATGGGCACAGTCAAACAAGAAGAAATGGGGTCCCGAGTGTATATGTGTTTTATATCATAAAAACATAAATAATAATAAATTACAAACTAAATATACTTTATACAAGTTATTGGCCATGACTATGATGTTTAACAATAAGTCTTCCCCGAATATCTCCAGGGAGACCAAGAACTGACCAAAAGTGAATTAAAGTCACAATTCAAGCCAAAAGTGTCTCGCAAATGTATATATGAAAATAGGATGCAGCATATATTTTTCTGATGAAATGCAAGGTCTTTAATGAAATGAGGTTAAATAATCAATTGCATAAGCTCAGGAGGAGCATGTCTTATAATCATTCATTCATTCATCTTCATGTCGGCTTTCTTCCCTTTCGGGGTCACCACAGCGGAATGAACCGCCAACTCTTCTGGCACATGTTTTATGCGGCGGATGCCCTTCCAGCCACAACCCATCACTGGGAAACATTCACACACTCATTCACACTTTAACACTATGGACAATTGTTCTTACTCAATTCACTTATACCGCATGTCTTTGGACTTGTGGGGAAACCAGAGCACCCGGAGAAAACCCACGCGATCACGGGGAGAACATGCAAACTCCACACAGAAATGCCACCTGCCCCAGCCGAGCCTAGAACCAGCGACCTTCTTGCTGTGAGACGACCGTGCTGTCTTATAATCAATCAATCAAAATGTTTTTTTTTTCTATTGGTCATTAACTAGTGGCAACTAGTAAATCTGACTAAGACATAAAAATTTTGCATACCTTAGCGTTCACGTTCATAGTCAGATTTATTAAAACTGTGAAATCGACATGAGTTCCAGAGTGCACCATAATTAAAACACAACAATGTATAAACATAATTTTTTGTGTAAAGTTTTATAGTGCTTTGCCATCTCTTACAGATGTGAACAGAAACGATGCATCACATCATCTGTGATTAAAAAAAAGCTCAAACTCGTTTAAGTTAGTTTCTGCATTTATGTTTTGAACTAGCCTTTGGTTAATTACTATTAATTTTAATTAACTGAAAATATGATTCCTTTAATAACTAAAATCACACTATTTTTGTTTCAATCAGAGCATTATAGAGAGAGATATACTAGAGTTGAGTAACTTTTTGATTTCACCGCTGGGCCGTCACGTGGTTCATGAAGAGCCTGATTAGTTCCAAACCAGCCCTCGGCGCTATTTCTCTTCGCTATCATGGTCTGTTTTTAAGAATCAAAACTCTACTGCTCTCTCAAGCCTATGGTCTGTAAATCTTATTTCTTTTATCAAAGATTTTATTCAGTTTCATTTGACATTTACATTTACATTTATGCATTTGGCAGACGCTTTTGTCCAAAGCGACTTACATTAGGGAGAGACAATATGCAATTTGTTACACCGTCAAAGTCTATCTCAACTTCTCACAATAGAAATTGTATCAACTGATCAAAAAACCAAAGCAGTAGAGGAAGAAGATAAAGACAGAGGAGGGAAAAAGAAGGTAGTAGTTTTTTTTTAACCTTTTTACTGGTTTTTATACTACTCTAGCTAATGAGGTTTTACTGTGATTTTAACGATCATTTTCGTTTTGTTCTAACCTTGGTGTGTCCCAGTGTTTTCCCACTACTGCTCAGCACTTCAAATTAAGTTGTTTTTAATATGTGCTTCATAAATAAATGATCACTTTTATAGGTTTTCAATGGGACAGATTCACAGCAATTGCGGTGTATATTGAAAAGTACATTCTAACTCTCAATCTTCATTCATAGTTCGCATTAAGAGAGGTGAATAGACTAAACACTGTTTTATCAGAAGATTTTGGGGAAATAACAAGAGGCCGTGGGTGCCTTTTTAGGCAGAAAACACGTGAATAATTTCATCATCATCTTCATGTTCTATTCCAGCATTATCTTTAGAAAAACTAATAATCTTTTGTATGTATTGTCTGTTGTGTGTTTTATGTAATTTTTTTTTTTAAAACTTAATAGATATTATAGATTTATTGCACTAAAATCAGTGATGAAAAATACATTTCTATTATTTTATTTCTGATTTTTGATCTATTAAGTGTATTAAGTTATTGTTTATAAATAAAAAAACACATCCACATTATTTACAGCGACCAATGTTTAAAAAAAAAATGCAAACAATAAGTAAATTAATGATGTCTTTACTATATTGTCAATATCCAAAATCATGTCATTCATCAAAACTTATCAAAAATCAACTTTATTAAAGACATTTCACACTCATGTGTAATATATATAGTCTATAGTCTATATGTTCATCAGTATGTACCTGCCATCTCCCTCTGAGACGTGACATTACATTTTCTTTCTAAGCTCATACAGAACTCTAACAGTATCTCCTGCATGAGGGCTATCCTGTACGGGTCACTCAGTTGCAAAATCGAAAAACTAAATGATTGAAGGAGCTTTACTTTGAGATAGTGACTCAGACTCCATATAAATGAAAGAGCATTGATTCAGGGCTCATTGCTCAATATTTAGAACAAATCGCGCCTCCATTATCCAGAAGTAGGCAAGAAACATGGCCGCCATTTTTTTCTTTTTGCACCCTATATCTACCGCTCTGTTTCAATGGACTGTTCCATTACCAGTGGGTTTGTAAAAATGCTTATACATGGATGATTTTTTCTTTGTTTCTACCACTGACAATTACCTTCTTCAATCAGAGTTCTGTAAACATGTCAGTTTTTCCCACCATCTAGTGCCCATTTTCAACCATTTTTTACTCATTATTAACATATTTAAATCTATGAGGGCAGAGACCTGAAGGATACATGTGAATTAGAGTGTATCTTTGTGTGAACACAAGTACAACCTAACTGTCTGTAATTGAACAACAATGAGCACCTTTCCGGGAATAATGTGGTAACACATTATTGATAATAATTAATTGGTAAGTCCTATCTAATTTAATGCTAATATCTAAAGCATTACCAATAATTCTGCTGCTGTTACTGGAACAAAAAGGATAATGGTCTAATCCAATTGAATGATCTATGCTAAGCTAAATGTGTTATTACCAGATCTGGTGACTAAGAGATTTTTTGTTGGGTCTGGAAATTTTCTTACATTTTGTATGTCTTTTCTTACTGAATCTTAATCCTAATCTGGAATAGAATTTTAATAAGCAAGATGTTTTCTGTAGTCACTAACAAACATTATGTCACACAAAGCAGAGTTAAATCAGTCGATGGTGGCTTTCTCACCTGATATAGCCGACCTGTGGTCGATGGCTGATCTGCAAGCGGTACGAGGTTTTATCCTGCCATCCAATGTTTCGTGGATCTTTCCAGAGCAATTTCACCTCACCATCTGTATCACCCGTGTGCCATAAAGCATTCCGAAGAAACTCACCGGGGCCCGTATGAGACTTCACTGCCTACCGAACAAAACAGCTTTTTTCACAAGGGTACATTACATGAGTAAATACCTTCATCTACCTTAAGCTGGAGGCCCTGCTCAGCCATGGCTCTGAATGGCACTGACTGCCAGTATGTCTGCTCAGTCTGCTTCCACATCACAACATAGAAACTAGATGAGTCCTGATAGCCAAAGATGAAACCAGCATAGTCATCATCGGTCACAGTGTTCACATGAAAAGTTCCTTCAAAGTCCACGCCATTAAATGCAGTGTAACCTGGGGAGAATTCAAAGAAGTTTGAGACTTTCTTGACTGATTGGCCCTTGAGATCTGAAATCACACTCACCCACTGCCAGTCCTGGGTCGCTGTTCATGGTCTGAACAATTTCCATGCCCTAAAAGCATTCATTTGTTAATAAAAGCAGAGAAACAGAAACTTGAGCTTTAAAAAAAAACAATTTTGTTGATTAAATACTCAACCATTAGTTTTCATCTTCTGATCTAACAGAAAAGCATGCTTCACAGCTATAAGGTGATCCTGATAACAGCCTTCTGATAAATTAATTCATTCATTCATCTTTATGTCGGCTTTATTCCCTTTCGGGGTCGCCACAGCGGAATGAACCGCCAACTCTCTGGCATATATTTTACGCAGCGGATGCCCTTCCCTGCCGCAACCCATTGCTGGGAAACATTCACACACGCATTCACACTTTAACACTATGGGCAATCGTTCTTATTCAATTCACTTATTCCGCATGTCTTTGGACTTGTGGGGAAACCGGAGCACCCGGAGAAAACCCACGCGATCACGGGGAGAACATGCAAACTCCACACAGAAATGCCACCTGCCCCAGCCGAGCCTAGAACCAGCGACCTTCTTGCTGTGAGACGACCGTGCTACCCACTGCGCCACCATGACGCCTTGATAAATTAATGTCTTAGAAAAAAAAAACTAAAATGCATTTTAGATACACATGCCTTCCTTTTACTAAGTGCCCCAGGGCTCAGCAGTCTGGTGCCATGACATGCTTCTGTGAACTAAGGTTTGGTTCATTCCATGAAGTCCACTCCCTCTCTCTCTCCATCTCCCTCTCTCTGCCTCTCTCGCTCTCTCTCTTTATTTTGGAGCCTCTTTACCGAACAGTTACTTAAATATTACAAATATTTCTGTAGAAGCTCATTTAATTGAATTAAAAACAAGTTTTGTTTATAACATCATACAGAAATTTACTTTTTATAAAGTACCTGTTTTAATCTAGTTAAGTTAAGAAGGTAACAGAAATGAAGTAAAATATATTCTACTCAACACAAACCATATGGAGAAACATACAGTAATCTCCCTGTTCTTATTGTCATTACTAAGTAAGTCTTAAAGATGTGGTATTCAGACGGTCTCATCCAGAACTGAAACAAAATTGTAGGAAACCTGTAGAAGCTCTGAAAACTGGGAAAAGGCGTTCTAGATCGAGGGGCCTTTTTCATATCAGAAAAATTATATATCACACTTTTAATTTCTAAGGAAAAGAGGTGGAATAATACATTTGTCCTGATGGAATTCACAGAAATGTCATGTATCTTAACCTGATTGAGCACAACCCAGTTGGGATCAATCTGTGCATCTCCCTCCGGGTCCAGAATGACTGTTTGATAGGCTCTGAAATCTGTAAGTGTGACTTCAGAACTTTCTGGACATACATCAACCAAATCCATCACTGAATCATTATCAAAGTCATTCTCGCATACGTCGCCGACTCCATTACCTAACAAGCAACAGTGAAAGAAAGAAAGAAAACAAGAATGAAAATGTACTAAAATGAAGAATAAAAAGTATGTCGAATCAAGAAATTTAAATGTCCGATTTCCAACACCTCCCCATTGCCACACCCCAATCCCAATACATTTACTACCCTCTTAAACTAGATACTCATTGTTAGAAGAAAAATGACATACTTTTTAGTATTTAAGACATGACTGTGCACAGTCTGGGACTCACAAAACATCATGTGACAGAAGTGGTTTTGACTTTGTCATTACACATGGCATGTGCGAAAACCAAAACTTCTCCAGAAAATAACAGCCTGGTGAGTATTAATTGATCTGCACTTCAGAATCTATTAAGAAAGTAAGCCTTGTTCTTTTTATGTATATTATGGTCTGGGACACACCAATTCTCATTATCCCCCCTTAAAATAATGGATAGTGTGCTGTTTGGAATGCACAGCATTTCTGTATCCTGTCCATTTAACTTCCATTGACTACTCTGATTATTGTAGCTCTAAACAACCAAATAATGTTAACTAATTACCATAAGAAAACGATCTTGGTGATCAATGCATTAGGTATTGATTCAGTCTTGTTCAGGTAATTTGTGATGTGCATCAACTATAAAAAATCATGCAGATGATTCATATAGATTAGTTTACGGATTTTTCTCAATATGATCTTACTGTCTGAATCTTTCTGGTTGGGGTTTGCAATAAGTCTGCAGTTATCTGGGCCGATGCCATTGATGGCATGATTGTCAGGGACCCCATCATTATCATCGTCTTCATCGCAGTCGTCTCCAATGCCATCATTGTCTGAATCCAGTTGAGAGCTGTTAGGAATATCTGGACAGTTATCTCGAGTGTCCTGGTGTCCATCTCCATCCCTTCAAAAAACACAAGACTAACATGAGGTTTCCAAAGGACTAGGTAATGATGCACACAACGATATTAACATGTATTGTCATATAACTGCCAATTTTTATAGAAATATGCAAATATAAAAAAAATTGTATCCTTCAAAATTGCATTAAACCACGAAGGAGCAAACAAATTCATCAACAAATGCTGGAATGTGCTTTCATTTGCATGTACTCACGTGTCTTGGTTTGTGTCACAAACATCCCCGACTAAATCATTGTCCACGTCTGTCTGCAATAGAAAGAATGGAATTCATCATTTGCACTGATAACTCTGGTGAATCAATTAGGGGGAAAAGCAAAGGCTACCAATTTTACAATTCCTCAATTATGTATGAGGTCAATTTTGGCTAAACAAGGCTGATCTGGAAACTATTTTTAACAATTTTTTTTAATCTAATACTTTTAATAAATAAATAGTAAGCTAAAATTAATAAAACCACCAGAGATATAAAAAAGGGCTTTTTTATGTATGAGCATGTTGAAAAGTCATTGACAGTTGTCATTGGTTAGAAGTGGAGACTTAGTTCTGCCACAAAAAGCACAGAAGATCAATGTGTTACGCATATTCACTTCCTTAAGGACTTCATTCAGACTATAAACCTGTATAAAAAAGTTGTATTTCTCTTGTTTAAGTAATTTTAAGTTAATAATGTTCTACCATTTAGTAAAAGAGCCTCCTGCTCTCATGTTTGCAAGTGTTAATTCCGCTTAGTGTGGTCATAAGGATATCTGTCAATCTAAAATTAAATGTAGCACATTTCCTCGCATTAGTAATGGTTCAATTGTATTTTTCTGTATTTCAATAAGTATGACTAATTCAAGCGGAAATGTAAAATTTGTATACTAACGTTGACTAAACTGTTGCTTCAAAAGAAGATACTGTAGAGGGGTGACAAAAAGATATTGAAAGCTAAAGAAACTAGAGTGAATGCCCAGAAATGACGCAGAAAATAAATCAGCAATAAATAACAAGATCTGTTGTAATTTTAATAGATGTTTTATTTAAAATTAAACAACTTGCTCACTAAGTTTTTGGAATCAGAAATGCTAGGACTGCATATGTAATAGCATTATGTTAAAGCTTGTTTATATATATATATATATATATATACAGTGCTAATGTAAAAAAAAATTATATTTTAACATATGATCCACTTAGTTGTATTATTACATTTTATTAATTTCATAGAATTTCTACACAATAAAATCTCTCCCAACTCTGGATAGACTTATTTTTAATCTTGATATTTTTACTGTGTTTACGGAAAGAAGGAACTATAGAAATATAATTACATTAGTAAGAAATAGAGAGGATTAATTTTATCAATCAGCTTTTGTATAGAGCAAAATAGTTGAAAATATAGAATAATCAAATCACCGCTTTACAATTTTATATTGTGGGAGAAAAAAAAGTTAATTGTGTTAAAAAAAACGTGGCACACATGAGCTGAAAATCTCAGTCATACCTCATTCCTGGACTTCTAACAACATTGCTTTAAATGAACTAGTCTGTTATGGTTACAGTCATTCATGTAAAAGTTGTCATGCGGATTTAGCTTTTACCTACTTAAAAAATTGACTTTCAATGGAAAAGGTGAAAGAATCTGTTTCCACAGGTTTGTCTACGTAAACTCAACCTTTTACTTTTAAAGTGCATAATGAAATATTTCCATAGAATAACTTTTACCTTTTTAACTTTAGCATTTATGAAAGAACAGTTACATTTAGAGAGGTGGTTATGTGGTCAGACCTGCATGGGGTTGCTGATCTCAGGACAGCTGTCACAGGCATCCCCAACACCATCACGATCCCGGTCCGTCTGCATAGGGTTTGGCACTTTGGGACAGTTATCTAGAACATTTTGAATTCCTGGAACACAGAAAAACACCACATTCACCACTAGCTGGCAGAGCATAAATCCCTTCAGTTGTTAGTGATTTCTCGGTTTTACCGTCTCCATCGATGTCATCGTCACAAGTATCTCCCTCGCCGTTACTGTCAGTATCTTTCTGGTCGATATTAGGAACGGTAGGACAGTTATCACACGCGTCACCAAACGAGTCTGTGTCTGAATTCTGCTGATGTTTATTGGACACCAGTCGGCAGTTATCCTGAACCAAGACAAAAAAAAAAGAGTTTTATTGTAGAAGAAATAGTTCTTTATTTTTCAAAACTTGTAGCCAACCAGCAGGAGTTATCAAAATCATAAAATGCTAGTCTTGGGGTGTCTTTGGTTTGGCGATGCCAAATGTTAACACTGGCTCAAAAAGTCTCACACTCCACATTAAACTGTGAATTTAGTTGTTGGTGTGGTTTTGACCATTTGTTAAAACAATTAGATTGCATTTATTTTAAAAGCCCTAGTCTTTTGTTCAGCATTTTCTGAAACCCTAATATTGTAATTAAATTGTCAGTTGTCTTACTTCTCAGTAAACAGGCCAACTCAAGTCAAGCAAAAATTATAAGAAAAACGCTATTGTCATGCTTTTGTTTGGAATATTGACAAGAACTGCTTTATTAAGTAAAAAATATTTACATCATACACTTAAAATTACCTTAAAACAAACATCCTCACAGTATAAGCTCGGTGTGCAAAAAAAAACACACCTCCACATTTTTTATTCCATCTCCATCCGCATCTTCATCACATTGATCTCCAATTCCATCATTATCAGCATCTTCCTGACCTGAGTTAGGCGTAAGGACACAGTTGTCCTGTAAAAAACAAACAAACATTAATAACAACTCCGCAACAGCAGTGAAAACTAAAAACTAGTCAAAGAATGAATTAAAAATATATGTCCAGATAAACTCCTAAAATTTGTTAAGTTCAATTATGAACAATCTCACTTGAACCAAACTTATACAAAATAGGTAGGGGGCCCCATTTGTACAGTATAAAGACAAGCACATCTCTTCTGTGTGCCAACATCCATCTTGGTGTGTTCAGAAGAGGACTGGGGGTAAAAAAAAGCTTATATTCAGACCTGTTTACAGTGCTTGTCATTGTCCATACATGGAAGAGAGCGGTCCGGGTAGCCATCTATATCTGTGTCAATCCCACAGGTGTGTCCATTTCCAGCCCAGCCCACATTACACTGAAAAATGATCAAGACCAACATCAGAACTAAAATATATGATACATTATATATTTCTTTACAATATATGAATCTGTGTAGGTATCAAAAACAGCCAACCACGCGAAGCAATTTTCAGGTATTTTTTAATGAAACATAAAGATGTCAAACATTCTTGTCCATTCTACAACTCACTCAATGTATAACTAATATCTAGGTATGCATGAGAAAAAACGGATAATGCACTGTTTTAAATAATGAACTTTTAAATATATAAAACAAAAATTCTATTTTCAATCTCACTCCCCTTGTTTAGACACATTGGAGTAGCAATTGAGCAGCGTAAACTTACAGCGCATGAGACGTCACCATTTCTTTGTATGACACAGTGGGCATTACTGTCGCAGGGATTAAAACTGAGTGAGGAACAAGACTTTCGAGGGAAACATCCATCTGTCTGGTTTCCGAAATATCCAGCTTTGCACTGACCACAACGATACGATCCCTGGGAAACAAGTGTACAAATCTTAAAAGCCATAAACTCCACCTATTTGTAGAACAAAATATGTATGGTACTCACAATTGAGTTAATGCAGATAGAGTTTGGTGTGCAAGCATTCAAATCGACGCATTCATCAATATCAGAGCATTCCTGAAGAAAAAATGTTTGTTGGGACTTAAATGGATTTTGATGAAAACCTTTTCTGATTTAAAGCACATTATCATCCCAACCCACTTATCATTTCACTTATCCACAAGTCAAGTCAGCAAGAATGCAAACAACCAGCCCACCCACATGCCAACCCATGAACCCAACCAACCAAACCACAAACTCACAAATAATTAATCAACTCACCATTTCATCAATTAATCCACCAATCAAAAATGCAACCTGCCAACTCAACAACCAACAAACAAGTCAAGCAAGCAATTAACTCATAAATATTTAATCCAACAAATGGAAGTACAAACCGAAAAATGATCAATTAACTCGCTTAACTTTTCATTAATTAACCCACCAAGCAAAAACATGACTTGCCAAACCACTAACCAGCCAAAAAGTTAAGCAAGCAACCAACTCATGAATACTAATCCAACCAACAGAAACGCAAACTCAACAACCAATCCTTTATACAGAAGAAATGTTATTCAAAACCAAATTTACACATAGCAGTTAGAGCATGGTTATTAGCTTTCAACGCTCTTGCTAAAAATACTTAGAGATGCATAAAAGAATAAGCATTTTTCCAGAATAAAAAGCTTCAGCACGCTTCAAATTTATCACTAATATTTGTAATTGATTATCATTCCCACAAAATATACATTTTACAGTATTTCATTAAAAATATTTTTCTGTACTGTACCTGGCGGTGACTTTTAGCATACTCCACACCGACTCCAGAGAGAGGTGGACCCCAGAATCCAGTGGGACAGGACTCACAAGTAAATCCTCTCGCTGTATTCACACAAGCACCAGGCATGTAACACGGCTGAGCCTCTGCGCACTGGAGGATGTGCACAAACATAAAAGAGCATGATCAATACAATGCCAACGAAAATAAATAAATAATCTGAACAAGAATTCAGAGTAGTAGAAGTAGTTTATTACACTTAACAGATCAAACAAATACCCTCAGCCACCTCATCTATATCCTGGCAGTGTGTGCCATTGCCTGTCATGCCCTCTGGACAGGGGCCGCAGCGGTATCCTGGGAACTCAAATGTCTCCATGCAGGCTACTCCCTTAAAGCAAGGGTTTGGCTGACAGCGTGAACGAGGCTCGTGAAACCCTGTTAAACAAAAAGACTGTCAATTAAATCTGAAGGGTGAAAAAAGACAGTTGATGGAAAAACGATATTGTATAATTAAATACAATGGTTATTAGTTCTGGTTTAACATCACTGAAATTCAAGTACTATTGGGTGTTTTTTGAAATGTGTCCGTTTGCTCATTACTATGGTTAGTTTCACACATATTCACCTTTTAACTGCTGAGATTAAATTAAAAGTATCATGTTTGATTTATTTATTTTTTAAAAATCTGAAAAGCTTAATGCGCTGAAGCTGGTTAGAACCAAATTAAACTAGTAGCAAATAAGCAGGATCTATAAAAAAATAAAATAAAAAAGGTTTAAATGTCTGATTAACAAATGACTTAAATCTATAATATATGTTATACAATTTGTCTCATCACAAGCTGATACATACAGAGACTGTACTCACAGGACTTTCACAGTACTTGAAGGATATGTTGGCAACTAGATATTAATAACGTTTATTTATTTTGCTTTAAGCATGTATTGATTGAGAAAGCAATGTTCATAAGACATCTTCATAAAGATTAGAGACTTCATCTGTATCAGACTGTATCAGGGATTCACATGTCAAAGTCTAAAATGAAACAAGAAGGGACTTCACAAGCTTTGTCCCAATCATTTCATAAAAGAATGTTTACATTTACATTTAAGCATTTGACAGACGCTTTTCTCCAAAGCGACTTAGAGAAGGGGAAATCACTGATGCCACTTGTGGAGATGCTGGGGATTGATCCCAGGACCTCATACATGCAAAACATGCACTCTGCCACTGAGCTACATCTTACAAAAACATGTTTTATAAAATATTTTTTTAAAGACCCTTTTGATTAAACCATAGTGCAGTCTGAAGACATAGAGAAGTCTTTTAACTTTGGTAGACATTTGACACTTTCAGTATTTGTATTTTTCACTAAGCCTGCTGCTTCAACATGATTAGCAATAAATAAATAATCAATAGTCAAAAGTTTGGCATTTAACCAATTTGGATAAGATAAATTGACAACATTAACACAACATTTTTGAGAATACATTTTTCTGAAATTTCAAAACCTTGGTTTAACCAGTTGTTTATCTGTTGGTTTGATACTGCAACTCACCACACATCTGGCACTCCAGAATAGCATTTCTGACAAGAGACATTTCTTTCACCTAAAGAGCACAAAAACACCACAGTGCTACTCAAAAATTAAGACATTTTGAGGTATTTTAAAAGAAATGCATAAACGGTGGAGGGGAAAATTACTTACTAGAGAAAGTTTTTTTTTTTAAATAGTATCTTTTTACAAATGTAAAAAAATAAGTTTGTCAAAAGACTAAACTGAAACAGACACCTCTTCTCCTGTCAATGTCTGTCACTTAATTCTTATTATAACTTAAAGGAATGAGTTCTAAAAAATAACCTTCATATCGCCAAAAGTGTGATAGTTCTGTCATATCACACCAAAAAATTTGAGTAGGGCTACAAACAAAACAAATCTCTAAAAATACGCTGTACAATTTAGCTGTAACTGTAAATAAACTGATCAGTAATTAACTCTGAGAATAGCTTCAAAGTCACTTTTATTTGCTCTCCTTAACTTACTTTTATTTTTATTTAGTCACATATTTGTATATTTAATTGGTTAACGAGCATCTGTACTCCTTTAGGCTGATTATGAAATATTGCTAGTAAAAGCAGGATCTCTTGGATTTCTCATAAGCAATAAAGCAAACACGTACCTAGACACTCTTTGCTCCTTACAAATCTTAATCCAGATTAAAAAACAATAATTGGCATAGAAAAGTCCAAATCCCTCTATATAGAATAATCAGATAAAATCCAAGCGAGCTAGAAAGGGTACGAGAGTGTCAAGTCTGAGAGTCCAAATCTGCAGCCAGAGGCTTCTGGTTGCAAGGCTTTTGAAAATGAGTGCTCATCTATTTTCTGTATAATCATGCACACTCACCTGCTCTCTGATGTCCTCTCTTAGCTCTCCTAAGATCTGATTAAAGATGATCAGCTGACCAATCAGAGCTTTGGTGTGGTCACCTAAAAATAACACATAAACTTTCTAAATCGTTTAAAAAAAAAAGACAAAAAAAACTCAAGAAAAACCTCATTTGTATTTTGAACTCAACAATTTTCAAGTTGTAAACTCACCTAGAATAGAATTAACCTCTCCATTCACTGAAAACAGTTCAAAACAAAAGATTTCAGAGCAATGTTCTGCAAACAATCTGAAATCGGTCTTAAATTGGTTTAAAAACAGACTGACCTATATTATGTGAAGAAGCATCTCCCTGAAATGGGCAGTCTGTCAGAGCCCCAGCCTGAGCAACAGTGCCCCCCAGTGCCAGTTTAAGAGCATCTACTGAACCCTGTGCGGAAACATAATCTTAACTGAGTTCTATAAAGCCAGTTAAATTGATAAAATAATATGTTAGTCTGATGCTTTCTTTTTTTATTTAAAAACAAAAAGTCCTGAAAACATGAATTATTAAAGATATTATTTCTTACCTGCACCCGAGCATAAGCCTTCTGTCCGTTACGAATCTCCACCAGCTCTGAATCCCTGGGCAGAGCTACCAATGGCGGCAGACGCTGGGCAGAGTCAGCTAATCGGCAGTTAACATAGAGTTCAAGGCTCAGGTGCTCCCTGCGTAGGCCACCAACCCGCAGAATCACAGAGTGAGGCTGACCGTTTGCCAGAGGGGGGCTCTGAAGGTTAACAGTATGCACCTTTCCATCTTCACGAACATAACGCACCAGAACTAGAACAAAAACACAACTTTCGGGAATTTGCCCAGCACTAGCACTTCTGTTAACACTTTTCCAGTAAGAAATTAGTCAATTATTTGTCTGTTTGCATTCATTTTGTTGTGTTATCAATGCAAATATAGTATTGTTTTAGTTTGGTGTAAAAACAAAGAGCCTTTGCCTGCAATTCTGAAGAAATAGAGCAAATCTAAGCTGTAAAAAAAAGCATAAATAAAGGTGTTGTGAACTTTTAGCTAGGCCCTTTCTGACCTGCTCATGTTTGGTGGCGTACAGAAAGTTTTCAACCGGAAACTCTTTTACTCCACCCCATGTTCAACACAAACTCCAATCAGAGCCAGTGCGAAGTTAAACAAAGCTTGAAGAAGGTGAAAATGATCCCTGAAAACCTCATTCTTATGATCAAGAATAAGAGTGTTTGCAGCTTCGTAAGTAAATTACATATGCAGATTATTCACAAGCCATGTGATGGTTCTTTCCCTTAGGTGCACCATGTTCAACGTTTCCTCTCTAGTGGAGGGATCACTTCACCTCATGGCTGCAGACATCCATCCATCCATTATCTTGTCAGCTTTTTCCCTTTCGGAGTCGCCGCAGCAGAAAGAACCGCCAACTATTCCAGCATATGGTTTATGCGCGGATATGTTTTCCAGCTTCCTATAGTCCTTAGATAGTCCTGTGATGTCATGGTTGACTTTTTATCATAATTATGTAAACAAATTATCAGTTAATGATGCCAGAGCAACCTTGCTACCTAAAATTGAGATTTACAAGAAAAGCAAGAAAGAATCTATCCAAGATGCATTAAACAACAAACAGTTGTTGGAAAATGAAAGCAGTGACAAATTAAGCCACAAATTTTCACTCCAACTTGAATTCATGATAATGTGTTTTATAATGTTACTAATTCGAATATTATTTTAGGTGATTTGCTTGGATCTTTAATGTAAACATGTTTGACTTTGTGCTCAAATCGCATTAATATGCTGATAGTAGTTTGGATTCACCATTCTATTCTCCGAACAGAAAATAGAAAAACCTTTGTTGATCTTGCTCATGATTGCCACCTCCAGATATTTCTTGTTGTCCTGTTTGTTGTAAAGACCCACGAGGACGCCGCCGAGTTTGGCAGGCAGGCGGAAGGTGGACGTCACATACACATCACTCAGAGTCTTCAGAGCGAGAGAGAGTTTCTCTACTGCTGCGACGCTCTGCTTCACATCCTCCAAACTCAACACATCCAGCACTGAAACAGAACATGGAGGACTATCAGTCTGTTCCAATCACACCTTTGGCTTATTCATTAGTTTTTTAAAACAGATTTTAAAAGTTGATAATGCTGGTGCTTCATTGATAACGTAATTTAAATTAAACATAAATGTAAATTAAGATCATTCTTCAAGACGTTCAATAATTTTTTGTAGCATTTCTTTTGCTAATGGTTAGTTGTAGAGAATTAATATACTATGTAATATACTACTTTAATTGTAAAAGAGCGGCATAGCTTTACCATTACCTTAAAAAAATCATCCATCAAAAGTTAGAAGATTTTCAATGACATGAGCACCAAGGAAGTTAAAATCCTGAAATCTAAACGAAACATCAAATGATTCCCATCAATGTAGTACATTTTTAGTGTTAACATTTCAACCCCCATTTTCAAACTATCCTTGGTAAAGAATAAACTGAGAATTTCAGTCTCAAGCTGTTGTAAACTTAAGTTGCAGGTAATGATTGGTAAATCAGTTCAACAACTGTAAAATTAGTTTAATATAATACCTCTGCAAAAGTATACTTTGATGTGTTTTTCCATTTATTTAAGACTTTGATATTCAGCATCTTCAGAAGGTAAGACAAATCTTTATTTCATATTTCTCATTGAGATGATGAATCAACAATCAACAATCTTAAAAAGGTGATTGGCACCTCCATCTGGTAGGGGGCAGTACCTTCTTTGTTAAGCTAAGTTTTTTTAACGTTCCCCTTGTTTGCTATTAAAAACAGGAGTGATTTAAAGTCGTCCCAGTAATTGATGTTTTTCCACATTAGACCTCTTGTTTTTGAAGCTAATTTGGAGCAACTGCACAATGTGATAAAAAATACTACATATTTTAATATAATATTTTATTTTGTTTATTTATTTATTTATTATTTGATTGAATACATCACAGTTTTGAATCAATTTACTGGTAAACCTCTATTACAGTTAACTTTTTTTACAAACTTATTTTAAGAATAAGATATGAGTTTATGAATCATTTAGTCATTTGTCTTATTCATAAAAAATTAGAAAACTCATTTGTATATGCTTTATTTGCGATTTTGAAGTACGTAACAATTGAAGAGTTCTTAACCAAATGACTACATTAAAGTAAAAGAACCTAATTCGGGAACAATTTACAATGCTGTTCTTTAGTTAACATATAGCGGGAGTTGCTGCCGAACTGGTAACTTTAACTACAACTTTAAGTATTAATTATATAATTCCCATTACTTATATGCAAACTAGTGTTAATTATGAGTAAGTTTGGAATAATTTTTTTTTATTAAAATCAAGTTACTTATTCTTTGATGGTAGCTCCCCAGCACTTATGGCTACATTACTTAATGGTTATAGTTACCATATAGAATTAGATACTGGAAAGTTAATGCAAACTCGTTTGTAGGTTACTATTGCAGAGAGTTTATAGGTCCTGTTAGTTCTGTAGCATAGCTATGCGTTAACCAAGGAATTAGTACTCTAAAGTGTCACCCATAATTCAAGGCGTGTTCCAATCCTCAAATGCCAAACTGTAGAAAGTAAAACGTCCCTCAAGCAAACAGGCAGTATATAAACAGGGATCATAAAACTGACTATAAGAATCGGAATAATTACCCGGCACGTCGTGTTTCTGTGCAGTCTGTAGTGAGAGCATGGACATCAACACGAGTACTCTGAGCCAAGCGTCCATGTTTCCCAGAGATACATCCAAAACTGATGAGAATAGATCCTGAACTGGTCGGTCTGCAGTGCCTTGAAGCTATAGAAATATCAGTGAAGAAAGAGAGAGAGGGGGGGGGGGTCTCAAAGAATGACTCGAGACCTGTCTCCACCCTCTTCATCATCTCCTCGCAACATAAACTCCTGTCCTTACGAGTAGTGATGGATGGATGGCGCGCGGGAAATCCGGGGTGGTCTTCCTCAGTTCAGTCAAATTGACGAGGCGAGTAAAATTCTCGTATTCTCTCGAGTTGTTGATGTTTTTTAAGAGTAAAACTTCAGAACTGAGCAGGACAACGTAAAACTATTTAGAAGTTATCCATTTTTCTGAATTCTCAATATGTCTGAGCATTGGTTTTGTGGGGTTAATAGTTTAGCAAAATTATTCATAGATTTTAGTGTGGAGATGTGGTGTGTATAGAACAATAACAGGAAGGATTTTTTTTTTTGTATTACTCCTTTTCACTGACAACACGCTACTCGTTTAGTCCAGATGTAGCGCAAGTTTACATATACGTTTTCCTTTTTGTGCATTATAGCATCCCAAAAATGAAAATAACACAAAATTCACATACCAGCAGTGACAACAAAATAATGACAAATAAAAAATGACAAAAATGGTGATGAACAAAAATGAACAATCATGTGTTTCAGTGCAATGACATTCAGAATAGGGTTGAACGATTTTGAAAAAAACTATTGAACTGCGATTATTTTTCAAGCGATATTGACAATGATTTACAATGCCATTTTCCCCCAATACTTTTTCTAAAAAACAAAAAAAGTTATGACTAATTGAAGTTTTAATGAACAATATTTAGATAAACATAAACCTTTTGATTCAATATATGTAGCATATATTTCCAAATAAAATAGTAACCGATGTATAGACTGAGTTCTATGTTTACAAATGCTTATCTTTCAACAGCAGTGCACATGTTTATTTTTGTTTCATAATTTAACTGAAATTAGTTATTTCTTGATTATACAATTTTCTAATAAAACCAAACTAAGAAACTAAAACCAAATCAACAAATTAAAAAATATATATATTTTTACAGTTTAAATAATGTGGGGAAATGTTTTGCATCAAACACAATGCCTATTTTCAGTGTGGATGACTGTATAACCTCAAAATAAAAAGTAATAATATATATACCTTATAACCTCAGATGAAGTAGACCAAAGAGATAATTCAGTTTTTTCATAACATATGATATGCAGAATCTTGTCTGTAAAACAAACCTGGTAAGCACATGTGTGCATTGAAGTATGAATTATGCATTGCTGCTTTATTTGCCACAACTACAACATTAATTCCTGCATAATTCCAATTCCAAATACCAACCTGCATCTAAACACAATTTACATGCTTAAAGACAGAAACACTAAACAGCTGCACAAAAGCTGTGCTTTTCCACATCCAGTCTCGACAATCTGTCCTGGGGTGATGTTTATTTTTCATTACCTCCAAGTTTCCTTAGAAACAGCTTTTAACAGCAGGTGTCAGGGGAATAGTTCTGTCATACTTGAGCTTTACTGGAGCCTGGAAGCAGAAAAAAAAAGAGTTCGGCACACTATCCAAAAGCGCTTTAAAATAATGGCTTGTTAAATGGTCCTCTTACTCAAAAGGGAAAATTTGAGTTTTGAGTGGAGTCTTCACAATACGGTCATGAACCAAACTTGAACAAAACCAGAGCCAGTTTGATCCATGACACAGAGTTCAGACTGTAACCCAAGCGCTTCGCCGTCTCAATCAAAGAATGGAAAATGAGCACACTCCAAACCCCATTTTCCCCTTTCAAACAGGAATTTTTTCCCAGATGATTCTTCAGGTTTTTAAAAAGAATGGTCCAGCTTCAGAGCGCTCCTGATTGCTCTGGATTTGCTGGTGGGGAGGGGATCACCATGTTTCCACACAAACACAAGGAAACAAACCCAGGAATGGTCAGGAGCCAGAGATTCCAGAAGGGTGCGGTAACACACAGCTGTGTATCCCTGAGGCACAAAATCACTAAGCCCTTGCTTGTAGTGCTCCGATACCACACAGGTATACTAGAGAATGTCTTCATTACAACCTTCCTTTGACAGAATCAGTCCTCAGGGCCTCTTGTTACAACAATCAAAGAGATCAAATAGTGTCAGTTCACCAAATGCATGAGGATTCACCTTAAAGAGTCAGGATGGTTCAGAATTCAACATTTAATTGTTAAATTAGGAAAATAGATATGCAATGATTTGTCTCCTCCTTTGACACAAGCAGTATCCAATCACAAGAGACTGGGCATAATTACCAATCTCTGCACGTAGTCTCATGTAAAGGAGGGGTTTTGAATCATTTGAGAGATGGTGCTAAAGGCATGTCTACACAAATGTATTCTATAAGATAATTAACCATACATCCACCACAGTAGACTAAACACTTAAACCTGTGTTTCAGTTTTTTTTTTAGTTTTTTGAATGACTTCAGAATTCTGATTCCTAGTTTTTGATGTATCTTTTCTTTTTTTTCTAAAACCACTAACCTAATTCGGGGTTAAACTGATTTTGTTCTTGTCGGAGTCTCCAAACACAGAAGTACCTTTTCAAGGTCTACATTTAAAAAAAACGTCCCGCAACATGGTACAAGTTCTTTCATTTTCATAATGTGCTTTACTTTCCATACAAACATACAAAAACAAATATAAAATGGATTTACAGACAAACACAGAAGACAATTTTCCAGTGATGTTGCTTATTTATTTATACCTCAAAATGAATTTAATGGTTCCCCTTGACTTAAATGTGATATTAAGTTCATTGTTACAGTGAAATATGCAACATCACACAGCA
Source organism: Danionella dracula (assembly GCA_900490495.1). Classification (NCBI taxonomy): domain Eukaryota; kingdom Metazoa; phylum Chordata; class Actinopteri; order Cypriniformes; family Danionidae; genus Danionella; species Danionella dracula. Next base: position 4,547,102 of record UELW01000039.1, on the reverse strand, counting down.
CATATCTTTTCTTAAAAAAAACAGAGACAATCATTTGAACTAACAAGATTGTAAATACAGTTACAGTAAATATATTTTATGTCTTCCTGTGTTGGGCAGTATCTGCATTCAATACAACAAAACTATCATATTAACAAGAGAGAGAATTAAACGCATATGTTAGTGAACAAAAAGTCTTTTTATTTACAAAAGCAACATTTATTTTGTGTCACATTTGTCTTTACAAACAGCAAGAAATGACAAAAACACTAGCCAGTTTTACAAAAAATTCTTTTTTTGCGTGATATCTACAGCTATTGAACTTTCATAATTAAAATAACACAACAATGGTGTCAGATAAGAGAAGATGCTACTCTAAATCCATTTGAAAAGTGCAAGTAGCTTTGTTTCTACAATGTTCTCACAATGTTCTTTTTTTACATTTTAAGTTAAAGTGTAGTCATATTTTTTGCTTTGGCGAAATATCTTAATTGCAAAAATAATATTAAAGATGACAAAATATGTAAAATAGCAACCTAAGATTTGGACTTATTTTGAAATTCCTTAATAATTTTATTTTACATCAGAACAGTGACCCACATTTGTTAAAAAGGGTTAGATATGGACAGTAATAGAGATCTTGATAAAAAACCCATCTGAGATGTTGTTGGAATGTTTGGAGTGTAGGGTATTGAGAGAAAGAGTATATTTCGTCAATATATCTTTTATCCAAATTCATGGACAGCCATAGCACATATTAACTTCAACCAACATACAACACACCTGTTCATACTAATTAAAACCTTTGTTTGACTGAAGCTAGAGTAGTATGCATACTAGACCAGGGTTGCAACTAAAATGTGCAGAGCTGTGAACCTTCAGAACCCTGTTCTAGACGACGCTCCAGGAAAGTGAGGATTCCAAAAGGAATTTAGGGATCAAAACCTAGAATGTCTATCACAAAAAAACAAAAAACAAATAATATGTAGAAATGACATTCTTTTCTAAAGTCAAAGATTTAAGTGAAAACAAACGTATCTTTTATTACACCTCTTACATGCTCTTGTTAATATTCTGCCTAATGCAAGTTTCCTTGGATAAAAATGACGTAATGACAAAGTGATTCCTAATGTTCGACTGTTTAAGTTTTCCAGTTCAATGAAGCATTGTCCAGTTTACACAAGTGCACATGAAAAATTGCAGTTCACACAAGTGCACATGAAAAAAAGTGAAAATACAAGGAAAATATATTTTATGCGCATAACAAATAAAGTTTTTTTTGCTATGAAAGTAAAAAAAAAAACAGATAAAAAAAAACAGAACAGGCAAACGTTGGGCTAGAAATGAGAAAACAGCAGCTACAACTGCAGAGCAAGGTGCAAGCAGTGCTAAGGTTGAGTGCTTAAATCCAAAAAGAAAAAAAGATTGAATTAGCTGAGGATAAAAGTACAGGTATCTGCTAAATCCAACTTTAAATGTAACAGATTAAGAAAGAAAAAAAATTCAAGACTCAACAATACCCAGTTCCTCATAATACAAGGATTTATTGGGAGACACAAAATGTTAAGACTTTATTTGTTTCACTAGATGATTCAATTCACATTAGAATGAACCATATGATTTCAGGACCACCTAAAGACCTTAAATAAAAAAATAAAAAAAACATTAATGTCACAAATGATTTCATTTGGATTTTTTTAAGATGAGGAAATATTATTTTATTAAAAATGTAAATGTTGACCATTGTTTGGGGAAGGGGGATCTATCCATCTCATAGTTGTCATTTAGTTGATGTTGTGTTTTGCATCTGAACTTCACAAGCATTTTATTTTTGATGAAAAGATTTGAACTTTAAAGCTAATCTATACAATAAAAAAAGAAAACGTTAAAAAACAATCAAAGAAATTAAAGCTCAATTCAATGAATAAATAATCCATTTATACCCCAAAATATCCGTTTCCCATCTCCTCATTCCAGAGCACACAGAGAAAGCCCTGCTTTCCATCTGTCCTCTCAATCACACCTCTTCATCTTCATCATGGGAGGGGCCTTTGAGCGGTGAGGGGCCTACAGGCTCCACCTGCACATGCTCAATGGCCACAATCCCTGTGAGGAGGGCGTAACTCAACATGGCTCCCACAGCCACTAAAACAGAGAGCAGCAGCTTGCGCTTCTTGTACGGCTCGTTGTCTGCTTCACCACTCTGTGGCTCGCCAGAGACTGGATAACTGATGCCCTCTAAAACCAGACACAAGTTACTTTTTTGTCCCTTAAAATGCAGAAAAAAAAACAACAACTTCGCTACATGTATTGTCTCACCATTGCTCTCGCTCGGAAAGTAGAGGTTCAGGATGTTTGAGCAGAATGTGTTCAGGTTCTCCAGGTTCTTCAGGCTCTGCTGCAGTCTGCAGTTTGGCAGCCGGATCTTAATAAGTGGTGCGATGTGACCAAAAACATATGCGTCTAGGGACGAGGGCCTGCAACATTTAAAAGTGTACAAACATCTACAAGATGTACAAACATTTCCCTAACATTTAAACTTAACTTTGATTTGTTTAAAATAATATACTGTCAAAGGGAGGTCTTTGAACATTTTAGTTTAAAATACATACAACAGAAATCAGAAGCTTTGCTATGGTTTCATAACAAACGAATACAGGGAAAACAAGTTCGCAGTAGAAATTTACCTTTTAAAGATATCCTTAGTCTAAATTTATTTAACCACAACAAACAGGAAATTTAGTTATGCAAGAAATATGTATGTATAGCTAATGACTAGCACTATTGATGCTACATCATGCATTTCATAAACATGTCAGCAAGAAAGAAAAAAAACAGAACATGAGCTGTGGGTTTAAATCATTTAAAACTCTAAATTCTGTAAGCCTTGATATCATAGCGGTCAGTCCACTAACACATGGTGTAAATTTACATCCGGCGAAACGGGTTCGAATCCGGCAACAGTCCTTTGATGAGCCTTCTCCCCTGATCTCTCTCCAAATATTCTTTCCGTCTCCTCTCTACTGTCCTATCTAATAAAGGCATAAAAAGCCCCCAAAAATAACATTAAAAAAAGTAATAAAAAAAATAAATCCTTTGGTTTAGTAAATTTGCCAAAAATAAACCTTCAGAATTTCACATGTATAGATATTTGCTTGAGATCTAGAACACAATCCATTCATATTTAAGATACTGTACCTATACTAATGTAAATATATTAACAACTATATGGGTTTTTTTTGCAGCAATATTTTCAGATTTAAAACTGTTCTTTCTGCTCTCTTTCCCAACATACATGGTTTTATTTCAGGACGAATTAACTTTTAATGAACTAAACTATAGCTTGATCGACACACTATCTTTAAGCGATCAAAAAGCTTTAGCAATGCTTTTGAACAACAGTGGACATCAAGATGAAATAAATTTTAATTGAATCTGGCTGTTAAAGGCCAAACACTAAATTAGATGATTTTGCTTGTATTTAAAGCTGTACATGATCAGACACTGGACAACATCACCCCAAAATTGCATTAAACAGTGGATAAGTTTAAAACCAACTTTTAAAAAAAACTTATTCTTCTTCTTTGAAATTACCTGATATAAACAAATATGCAGCACAGATAAAACACACAGATAAGACAACTGAGATTTAAAAGTATGCTTACTAGTCAATCTCATTCTGTGTGAACGATAATTAAGTGGCACGCCTCCAGTTCATTTGGCTTAAGTCTAGAGTGTCTGATTGGGCAAATTGTATAAACAATTGAACCAAAAACATGCAATATTTTACTCCTTCAATAGACTTGAACAGAAATGTTGTCTTCAGGCATGCTCTTGAACAGATCAAATTTTCTGTGTGATGTTCTCTTGACATCGGTTTGCAGCACATATTAACAGATTGCGACATATTAGCAAATTAAGATACGCATTTTTAAAGAACATAATTTTCTTACATATAATATTGTTACCATAACAGCACTTTAAACCAAGCACAAATTTCAACATCGTTTTTTAAAGAAGAAAATCACATACGACTCTCCAAAGAAGAATTTGTTTGATCCCAGACGTTGAGAGAGCAGATTCAAGCACTCCAGAGCATCATGATAGAGCTGGAGAAAAAAAGAAGAGATGTTGAATGTTCATGAAAAATAACAGGAATAAACATACAACATTAGATATGAGGTGCAACAACAATGACATTGTGCCTTTAGAGCAGGGGTGTCAAACTCAATTCCTGGAGGGCCACAGCCCTGCACAGTTTTGCTCCAACCTTAACTGAACACATCTGATTCCACTGATTGAGCTCCTCTGGGTTGGTTTGAAGCTATTTGTGTGTCTCCTGAAACAGGGTTGGAACAAAAACCTGCAGGGTCTGCGGCCCTCTAGGAATTGAGTTTGACAACCATGCTTTAGAGCCATTAGAACAGATGTTAAATAAGCATTCATAACAATAGAAGTCATAAGTTCAGACAGATTTATGTGATTTAAGTGTTTAGGCACAAGAGTTAACTGTGAATTGTGAACTCCTTTAAAAATAATTGTGCAACATTCTCCAGAAAATATCAGGCATCGGTAGTAGAACATTCGCTCTCTGTGTTATAAAGTGATTGTTTTCCACCAGTATATCATCATCCATCTCGAAAAGGAATCTCGTCCAAAAAGGAACTGATGAGTACAGTCTCTGAACATCTGCTGCTTTATCTGTGTACTCGTCTGGGGCCAGAACACTGTAGCCGCTGGCAGGATGCTGAGAGCTGTCTTCTTGTCTCACTGTAAACGCACTGGGAGTCAATGTTAGGGTTGAAAACAACCGAAAACTAATTTTCTTTGTAAGGTTGTGAATTGCAGATTTAAAACTGTTTATTTTAAACTTTTTATTAATTGTAATTTGCATGCAGTTCTCCCTGTTTGTGAAAATAAATGTAATCTTTCTAGCATCAAGGCGGCCAATCGGTTTTGTGATGTCATCACTCGAGTTTGCTAAGGAGCATAAGTTAAGAATTCTATGAAAAATAAGACTACCCACTTCAAGAATACGTTGACAACAATTAAGATCAACAGAAAAGTAATTTTTTGCTATTGATGAGCACTGGATTGCTCAACACAAGTTATCCCACTTCACGCAGTCGTTAACATTTCTATATGTTCTTTTGCTTTCAACCTCAGACGATTAGCACCAGACCAGCTCAGCCTGGCTCCCTTTGAGGTCACATGGACCTCGCAGAGACTTCTCCCTGAGGGAGTTGATACCTCATGTGCGTGTGGTTTTTTTGTGTTTGTTTTTTTTTTTACTACAGGTGCTCCATTTTTGTTTCCTTCCCATAACATGAAAACTGTTGAATTTTTAACTGTAAATTGACCACAAATTAGGTTTAAGATATGTCCTTAATGATTATAAATTGTAATTTTTTTTATATCATAACGGACCTATGGTAGTCTGAAAAGTATTGCCGTGAAAAAAGCCATGAAAGTATTTATTATGAGTTTTTTTTAATCATTTTAGCTAATTACAGATACATTTATAAAAAATATTTTTTTATTAAATCTCGCAGTTATTTTTTATTCTTACTCATAGTTCTTTCTTTCCCTTCTCGTATCATATTCATTCTTGGCTTTAGTTTATCTTTCTCATATAGACAAAAATAAAATACATTATGTTTCTTTCTTCCTCGATTGTGCTTCCGCACATTGCTCTTGCCAAGTTAGTTAACTTCTGTTGAAACACTTGAAATAGGCCAATAATGAGGGGTAGGTAGAGGAACATCTTGATTAATTCACACATTAGACACTTTTAGTGCATTTTAGCACATGGCTTTGAAAATCAGGTTTACTTTATTTAGGAGCAAAACAGCAGCTTAAACTAACTCATTCCATTATGCATAAAAATGACCCTAAATCTCCCAAAAATGTATTTGGATGTACATTCTGCATTTCTCCCTATTCATTTACATTAAACGTTTTTACTTTTTTGCAGGACTAGTAACAGTGTGACTGGTGCACAAATTTTTGGGTCCATTTCCCAAAAGCAACTGTGGTTACAATAGTACTTTGGCTTGGATCACAAGCCACATAGTAAGCAATGAGCAGGATACAAGGTGAGCAACCTGGATTATGAAAATCTACCCAGAAGAGTGGTGAAAGGGTAGGAGCTGGGATGACCAATTATAAGAAAACTTTCAAACTTTATTTATTTTAAATTAAAGTAGTTAATTAACCTTGTTAGACAGCAGTGGAATGCAGAATTATAGATGTCTAAGAATGCCATCAGGAAGTGCACTCTCCCTCGGTTATTGCTTTTAAAAATACTATTCAGTCTACCACATTTGACTTTTAGAACAAAACACAATTGTACACTAAATGTTCCTTTCACCTCCTTCTCAGTTTCTTCTCCAGACTCGAGGGTGTCATTTCCTCGGATCAAGCGCAGACGATCCAGCTGGCGGTTCTGCATGCGGCCTGGCAGAAAGAAGTTGAGAGGGAAGCTCATGTTCTCTGCATGCCAGCGGCGGGTCACTTCCACATAGTTCTTTGAGTCAATCCACAACGCGTAGATCTGTCAAAGATGGCAGACTGAGCATGCACACTCAACAAAAAACATTTCTCTTAAGATTGAAGAGCTTGATTCTCACCAGCGCTGGCAACAACCGCTCTTCCAGCAGTGAGACGAAGGCCAGTGTGTCTGCGCCCTCTTTGGCAGAGAGATCATAGTCTGCATTGTATTTCTGTAAGAGAACATCTTGTTGTTAGAACTGCACTGTATAACATCTTAGAATAGATTGACAAACAACAACTTGAATGATATCAAATATTTTACATTGAGTAAAAAATTGTGCAGGCTTTCGCAAGACAGTTACCAGTCCATAGTAATAAGTAACTCTGTTACTCAACTTTTAATTAATGTTGTATTCCAATGACAACATTTTATTCGAAAACGGGATACTTAAGATCATACTGTTCTTATCCTGTAGACACATACTTTATTAGTGCGTGCCTATAGTAGTAGATTTTAGTATAAGCAGAGAACAGACACATGCTCTAGTCTACAGTGGATAAAAGCGCATAATTAGGTTGAACTGAAAAAGGTGCTGTCTTCCAATGATCACAGCACATATGAAGAGTAAATCCAAATGTGGAACAAGGGCAGAAAATTATCTTGAAGATGAAATGGGGTGTTGAAAAAGACCTGTTTCCTCAGCTGAATGATGATCTGACTGGGTAGAGAGAAGTTGCCTTCATCTTTGGTCCTGAGTGCAGGGAGTGAACCTGCAGCAAAGATATCAGCATTAAGTGATCAGCTGACATATTCTGTCATGAGTTTCCTGCCAGGAGTGATTAAAAAAAGAATACCACAAATTTGAAAATCAAGAACTCTGCAAAGAAGAAAACCAGAGCTAAGCTCTTTCTGTCGTCAATTTAAAGAAGCCTTGAAGCTTGTCAAGTACTCTTCCCATGGTTCTATTTCTTTTCTTTTTTTTATAGATTTTCAAAGTCCTGTTATTATTTTTGAATGTATGCATGTCTGTGTCTGTACATATTTAAAAGTCTTCCACAGCTGGAGTTTGAATAACAGGTGCTATAAAAGGTTTTGTTTGTGCTGTTTTATTTTTTCAGAATTATTATTTATTAAAGCAAATTTTAATGTAGGCAGTAGTCTCAGTATGCTCTTATTGGAACCAGAAATGGAAGCAACGCAATATGAGACACAGAAAGACTCAATACAAGCAGAATATTCCAATACAATGAATTCTGACAAACTGCATAAATAAGGGGTTGGGAGCTACCTTCAAAGTGCTATGTTCATCAACATATATTATTTTAAAAACTACATGGAAACCTTTCTAATGACAAAATGTATGTGTAATTTTGAAGAGAGAAAAAAACAACCCTAACCATCATTAATAAAAAAGTTTCAGAACATTTTGATGATTGACAGACACCAATTGAAAAAGGCTTTCATTTGTTTGTAATTGCAATACTGCATATGCTTTCGAACGGTAGAGTTATCTAAAATAAAGATGAAATCAAATGAAATAAGGAAGGAACACAAGTCTTCTGATTGCAGTGATCTGAATCATTTTGGAAAGAAGCAAGGAAAGTAAAAAAGAAGATTGAAAAGAATGTGGAAAGAGAAAGCCTACAGATGTAAGTTATCAGCAGCCTGGCAGGAAAGAGGAAGAGGTCTGCTTGCTTCAGTAAAAACACACACTTAGCAAACCCTCTGTAATGAAGCCGGAGTAATTGCCAAGCAACAGACTGTTAAACTGGACCTGGTACCTGTGGGGCTTCTCCAGGGGTTCGAAATCTTGTGAACTTTGAGAGGAGCTCCAGTGAAGCGAGCATATGCCTGGAAAATAAAACGAGACTTCTTAATTTTATACAAAGTATACATGTTTTTGATGTGGTAAAATTAAATGTTATAAGAAGCCTTCCTTGGGTTGTTTATTAGGACCTACATTACCAGATTATAATATGATGAATATAAATGTAATTCATACATATGTATAAATGATTATTATTATTATTAATGTATTTCAATATATATATTTTTTATCATGTTGCAAAGATTTTTCTGTGTTCATAAGAGGAATAAATTGAACTGTAATATCACTGAAATTACAACAGATGCAAACGACTCAAAAATATACCAACTGCAATGAAGCCTAAACTATTTAAGTTGTTTCATATGATATTTTCTTTGTTGTTTATTGTAAATTTTACTTATTATTTTGGCTTTCAATGATTTTTTTGCAATGATACTGTCATTAAATAGTTTTTGTAAAGCTGCGTAACAGTCTACTTGTGGTATGGTGGGATGTATACAATATTTAATGTAGTCTGCAAAAAAACACGTTAGTCTTTATGCAATTGAAATACAGATGTAAAGAGTTGTTTTTCCGCTACCATTCAGTCGGAAACCCAGTATGGAGGAGACTGAAATAGAAAAACTTAAGTATGAATAAATAAATAAAAAAGGAAATATATAAATATATTAGAACACAGTCAAACAGTACAGGATTCAGCAGAGCAACCCATCCTGTTAAAGGTTTGTGGGGTTTTGTGTTGTTTACACAGCAGCAATGTTTTTATGTGTCACTGTAAATATCCTACTGATTCAACTAGATTTTTAGCACGGTTTCTGGACAAGAATGAGGTTTGGAGAACAGCACAAAGAATATTTAAAGACAAGCTCACGAGTTATAGGTTACAGAAGTACAATTTCAGCTTGACTCTCAGTGTCTGAGACTTTCAAGAGTGTAAAGTAAAATGGTTTAATGGAAATAGTTGAGTATCGAGTTCTGGGATTTTCTGCTTTTCCCGGTCTCAGTAGAGTGCTGAGCTGGAAAGAGTGGTTAAGACGATCAAAGGCTGACATCATAACCTCAGATTTATTACTGGAATAATTCCTACACGATAATAAATTGACAAAGACCAAATACTGAAATAAATCACTATGAAAACATTAAGAGCCCAAACAATCAGTAGAAGTGATAACTACAGTACAGCTGGCTGAAGTCCAGTTTGCTACGAGAGAAAGCAATAATCAGATTCCTGTTGCACACACAAACAGGCAGAAAATAGGGCATGGATGACATAACAGCTACTCTAGGAAGTGCAGATGGTAATAATTATTTCAGTCTGGACAGAATAGCCTTAAAAAGCTGCTGAGAAATTGAAAGACTGGGCTTTTTCAAGATCAACACACAATTTGCTTTTTGTCCAATCATACATCTTACAAATTACCATTTCAATCATATCTCATCAAGCATAAAATATCAAACAACAAGGTAACAATTAGTATTCATAAACATATTTTAGAGCTGAATGTTGCAGATTAGGAATTGAGCACAACCAAACATTTCGTTAAAAAAATAAATTCAGTCAAAATGATTACAGTTGATCACATTTGGTCGCATTATTAGTCACATTTATTGATCCTAGTTAGTTGATCTTCAAAACAGTTAAAAACATTAAACTATAAAATTTGTCATCAATTATCATAATTTGTCCAACAAATTAGCCTTTTGGATTAAAAGTTAAGTTTGAGGCTGAAACTGGTTCTGCTAATGGTGAACAGATTACTCTGTTTCATTTATAGGGGAGGGGATCTAAAGTTAAAAAAGAAAACGCTTCTACTCACTTAACAGTTATGCTCAAACCAACCAAAAACCAGGATGGTTTATTAAAACAAATATTTAATTATAGTGACATTCCATCCCTGTAAACAATGTTATGTCATGCTCACATTCAAGCAGGCAGCTGACAACCAATTCTCCAAACACCCAGCAAACCAGACCTGAACTGTAATTTAAGGTAACTGCATCCTTTCTGTACCAGTGACATAATCTGGAAAAATCTGAATAAACCAAACCATCTGAGTGCGTAAAACATGCTTGGGGATTCAAAAGACCTAGAGTTACTGCAGACAGACGGTTAAAAAGCCACAACCACAAACCGCTGGCGAGCAGGAAAAATTCCACCACAGATCTAAAACACATCACTGAGAAAACCTAATCACTTTCAGGAATGGAAACCAGGTTCTTGTTCCATAGTTAAACTCTGTTGATTTGGAATAAGTAGCAGATCAGAACACTGTATACAGAGAAGCAGAGGGTAGAGCAGATGGGTGGGAACTCCAGGCGACAGCGGTTTACATTGGTACAGACAAGAGACCAAACTGAGGTGGAGGCTCACAATTGTGACGCCAAACAACCCCATAGAAGGGGAGATGAAACATTTCAAACTTTACCAAATCTTTTGATGACCTCATTTGCTTTTGATTTGGGATAAACTGATCTAAAAATAAGCATAAGATTTTAGACTATAACAAATGGTGTAGAATGTGGGGTAAACCCAAACACACTCCTTTTAACTTGGCCACTTTCAAGCGTATTTTGAAGCTTTCTGCATCACAACATGTTTCACCTATTGATCAAATCCACTGAAAATCTTCAAGTTCAAGAAACCACTAAGAAGCAACTCAAGACATTGAAGATGGTAAATTGAGCAGATATTTGATATCTCAAGCATTTTGCTCAAAGCAAGGAACAAAATACGTTGTTCATTTTTCATGAAACCTCAGGATTTGTTAGGTATAGAATAACAATGACACTGGTATGACTAGTGTGCATCTCAGTTATACGGCCATAAGTAGCAAGTCCTGCATGTCTGCTAAGCCAAATATTTAAACTTGTAATTCAGAAAAGTTTGGTTGCATCTAAAGAACATGTTGCCCTGGCAATGCTTTAAAGTACACATCTGTATTGTTTTAAGGTCCTTACTTTTTTCTGGTGTCTTCCAAAATCAGTCAACATCTGATGATCCTAAATTCCAAGCAGATTTTTGGTATCTCAATATGGTTTGTCTGTTTGTTTGTTCAGAAAGTAGCTTCCCTTAACATTTTCAATCAACTGTTTAAATGCTGCTAGCTAGGGATATATAACTCCACCACTGTACTTTGGTGTGTTTTGAACTAAGACATTACTACATACAAAAAAGTGACAATAAACCTAAATTTATCTGAATTATTCATGCTTATTCACATTTATTGATGCTTATTCAGCCACCAAATACACTCATGATCTGTTGTTAATTTCCTTCACAATCAAATCATTGAAGTAATAAAATGTTTGGTTATTTGCATATTTATTTAATATTGCACAAAAAAGGTGGCAGATCTTACTCTTTGAAAAACTATGGACTATGACTCCCCCATTGGCATCCATGATTTTGAGGCCTTAAAAACACACCTAAACATAACAAAAATGTCTCCAGCTCCCATCATGAAATAGATTTACATTTATGCATTTGGCAGGTGCTTTTGTTCAAAGCGACTTACAGTAGGGGAGAGACAATAAGCAATGTGTTAGCCAAAGACTGACTCAGGTTGCTTGAACTTTCCGGCTCGAAGACAAGCAATCTATGAATGTAACAACAATGTGAATTTAAACTTTTTAAAACTTTTTTTGTCATTTTTATGATTGCATAGGATTTCAAATAATCCAAATAATAATTATTGCATGGATTACTCTCAAATTTAAATAAGTTAAGCTAATGAAATGGTAAAAAAAAATATGTTGTGGTATTAAATTTTGCATTTAACTTATGTTTAGGGAATTTTTTTAAGCTTAAATATGTGAGTGACAAGTATCAACAGGACCCAAAATATCTCAAAATGTGTTCAGAAGAGGAAAGAAGCCTTAATGGGTCTGGAATGACTATTTCCCCATTTTGGGGGCTTTAATTGTCATAAAACCATCAATAAATTATTCTTTTTCAGATTTTTGGATCTGAATAAACCACGATTTATCCAAAGCTTTTTCTGTTTAGCAAAACAATATAAAAGAGTTTGTAGAATAACTAGGTTTAAGGAGTTAATACAAAGGTTTGTTTAGTAAAATTGTTCAAATATTTAGTTTAAACTACAGTACAATATAACTTCTTCGTGCTTGTTATTATAAAAAAAATTAAAGATTTTTTTTATTTTTTCTAAACAGGGAGAAAACTTCGAATGCACAGATCAATCCTAAAATTACTAACGTTAAGCTAACCCAGGACCTAACGTAACCATTGCATAGACTTTAAGGGAACCATTTGAAAAGACTAAATATTACATTACTACACAAATCAAATAACGACGTTATTCAATGCCTTAAAATATGAAATGGGCTTTCGAAAATGCATAAGCATTATAATTTTGTGAGGTTACTTTCAATCTCTGTTTCGTTTTCTGTGACAGTCGCTAAGAGATTAGCTTGGATTTTTGACCACAGTTGCAAGCATAACTTCTGCACAGAGACATGAGTGAAAACCTAACTGCAAAGCTAGTTCACAACAATGAATAGTTTAAAAAATACCAGAACGACGAGACAGTCCGTATTTACGGAAGGCAATCCTAAACCAGCCTTCCAACAAAACAGCTCACTGGGCGCCGCCATCGTCTCGATGTAGCCACCTCCGACCCGGAACTGATACTCTGTTAATTAAAGGTCCCTAAAACAATTTTAAAAAAAAAAGTTAAATATAATACATATTTTTATTTTAATGATTGCCATCTTAATAAGATCCTGTCTTGTGTAAAAATGCTGTGATTTACATGTTTTCTTTATTGCTTCATTTATTTTAGCAAAATCTATTTTGTCTTTACAGAAACCTCCTTTGTACTTGACAGGCCATTTTAACTGAACTTTCTGTGTGTTTTGAAAGATTTGAACAAAGAAGGCCTTGAGACAAGAGCTGAGATAATAAATGTTATTTTAACTCTCCAATTCGAGCATTTGCCAACATTTCAGGAGCCAAAACTTTATGTATACTCGATGATATCATCTCAAGAGAGACTCAAGACACTGACAGCAGTCTAGAAGATTCCTGTTGAGAACATGATTCGTCATACCATCTGTTTGCTGAACTTAGTTTAACTGCATATTTTTCTTTCTAAAGAGCACATTACTCAATGTACGAATGTCTTTGGAATTGTATTTGTAATGATTTATGTAAATCAGGTAAATGACAAGTAAAGTTGTCCATTGCTGTTTTTATTTGCTTAACGTTTTCAACTTATGATTTTTGTTTTTATTATTATGTTATTATTATAGAAGGTTGGAAATTCCTTCCACATTATAAAACCATGAAAGGATCTAGATTTCATCAATGGAGTCAACATGAGAGTGAATGATGGGTGGATCTGGTTTTGTGATGCGGGGGTTATATCAAACTGGACGTAAAACATCTCACTGAAGACTTCTTCGGATGTTGAAACCCACCACCATCATCTTTCCCACTTTGTCCATTTAAAAGATATATTTGTTACCTTTTTCTATAAATTTACTCACCCCATGCCAACAAAAATATTGAAAGTGTTTCTATTGAAGATTTTGTCAATGTAAAAATGCAAACACATTTTTAAGATTATAAAATGTACATATTCAGGGAAATGTTTCATTCCGTTGATTTTTTGACAACTTTTTACAAATAAATGTTGTTATTGGGCAGATATGAGTTACTTGGTATTGGCGTATTGGTTTTAATCTGTATATAGAAGCTATGTATAGAATATATTTAATCTGTGTTATAGAATCTGAAACTAGGAATGATGTGGAGGAAATCTTTCAACTCTTTATACACTGAAAAGCTCAGAGTATATTAATCACACATTCACACACAAACTCTCCCAAAGACAGTTCCCTTTCTTCTAGGTGGAAGCAAGTTGCACATGTAGCCTTAGAGAAGGGGGTCAGACTGGGCACATGCAAACAGTGAGTACCCCAGTGATCCCAAACAGAGAACGTGACAGGCATTGGATGTCAGAACAAGTTTGAGTTGTGTCTTAAGGGAAAGTTGACTGACTCCTCCCTTTCAGTCGACATCTCACATTGAGGGGGTGATTTTTTTTATTTCTTTGAATTAGTAAAGATTCAGAGCGTTGCTATAATTAAGGTCAGGGATACTCAAAAGAGAGTGCTTTATCAGCTCTGGGGTTGACATTTCTGATCCACCAAACTGCCATTTTCAGTCTCAGGAACGGACAGTTTCCCAATAAAGAAATAACTGATTACTCAAACTTCGAGCCTCATTTGCTTTCTAATAAAACCTATGAGTGACATCATGCTCACTACATACATGTAATAGGCAGACAATTAAAGAGCCTATCATAGCAAGTCAGTATGCCAAAGGTCTGGCAAGAGGAAGGCTGAGGAAAGCTGCCTAGTATAGGAAAGGAGCCCAGAGTGTTCCTTACAGACTGTCAAACGAGAGCGGATGGGAGGAGAAGGAATGCTTTTTAGATTATTTATAATGTGTCATCTAGACTGATATTATGAATTCCTCCCAAATTAGTTGTACAACATCACTTTATCTTTTAATAAAAAACAATTTAAAGAAAACCTTGTCATGTTGGTATTGATTCAGAGCACAGTCATGAAACATAGATTAACATAAAGTATGAGATATGATGTCCCAATTAAAAAACCCCAAAGGAAGAAATTTTAAATGAAAAAAAAAAAGTTATAAAAATTACTATTCTAATCTGAAAGTGGAATTTTGAAATGGAGTTGTTCTTGCTTTTTCCCCTGTTCAAGAGAACAAAAGGTGCCTCAGGAGCTCCACCCATGTGTGTTTGGGGGGGCACCTGCTCAGGTGCTCAAACAATCAGAGTCTGTTCGTTCTGATAAAGAGTCACTTTCTCCAGAGCATTAGCTGATGTTGAGTCGACCCGCTGGCCCAAATCACACGCTGAAGGATTACTCCTCTTCAGAGACCATGAGGGAGATTACGATGAGAGCTTCCACCATCAGAGCTATTGGCTGTATTCTACTCTTCATGGGTAAATAAGAAATATTGTGGAATTAAACGTAATATAAAACATATTTCTCTAGGAAATTCCATAAAACATTGTAACATTTAATTAACTTGAAAACAACAGTTTGTTATTCACCTTGATGTTGTTTTAGACCTTTGTACCTGAATTTACTGTGGAAGAGAATTATTGTTAGTAAGAACTGCTTGCTTTTGAAAACCTCTCCGTATAATTGTTTTCAAAAAGGTTTCCTTGTAATTTTTTTTGATTCACATTACAAGTTTTCATCATGAACTTTGTGAATCTGATTCAGGTGGAACTTCTTTCAGTATCTCAGTGCTGGATTCCACGACTGAAAGCATGGGTGCCTCGACTCCACACTCTCTAACTTCTGTTATCTTGGATCTGAGGATCACTAATCGTGTTTATAAAGCCTCACTTGCGGACCAGCATTCAACAGAGTACTCAACTCTCAAGCATGAAGTTGATCAGCTGGTAAGGTTCTCTTTAAGTCATTCTTGAATATAGAACAATGTCTATTGGGAACAGTATGACATTAAAATACTAAACATTCTTTTAAAAAGGGAATTTCACAAATGGAGAGCATTTAGAAATTATTTTAAACAGCTATGGAAGAGTGACTGTTAAGTGTTACAAATATCTCAGATAGGTATAATACATTGATATACAGTTCTCTCTTTATAAATAAAGGTCATAAAAGCGGGTTGGGGCAAACAACAATTTATTTATGTTTTTTTTTTCAACACTTTCTTAAGTTGATTTGTTTTGTTTTGTTTTTTTGTTTTTCTTAACAAAATCGTGTTTGGTCATTTCCAAAAGTTCAACAGTTCTTTCTTCCCCTGAAAATTAAATAACTGTAACTACTGAAAAGACTTGTTATCTGCTTGAAGATTTCCGTCCGAGTTATTCTCAGAATGCTTTGTTTGTGATGTCACAAAAGTTAGGGTGTCACCAGACCCAAAAAATTTCTTTCTTGAAGAGTAGAGAAAGTGTTGGTTGTTTGGTGGAGGTGAAAAGTCACAATTGTTTTAAAGGAGAGGATGCTCCAACTATTTAATCCCTAATTTGTCCCATAATGGAAGCATTAAATGTGTCAAAAACCTCATGTTCAGGTCATGCCATTGTACAAACAAAATCAATACTGGCAGCAATTGTTCATACTAGATTTTGTATGTTCTCAGAATGCCCTGAGACCATTGCAATTGGTGTTAAAGGTCACAATGTTGAGCTTTTAAAAAGTTATTTGGAAAATCATCACAGACCAATAAGGACATCCTTTAGACATCCAGTGATGGTCAAAAAATTTTGTTCTTTAAAGCTTAAGAGGACATTATTAAGAAATAATATGTTCTTTTTTTAACTTCAGGTATATGACCATAAAATGATCAATACAGGCTGTTTCCATTGGTAATATTAAACACCTGTACTTTCAAAACCAAAATACATATATTTTTTATAACATCCTGAAAGAAAATTGAAAGTTAGGAACTTTAATCACCATTAGAGAAATTTTAGGGGCGTTGTGAAAGTCGTGGGGATGTTGTCTGCTACGGGGGTAGATGATTGGTGTCTCTGGTTAACAATGTGTATGCCATGCTTTATTGAGAACTAAGCACCTCTGAAGCCTTGATCTGATTATATAAACAAATAAATAACCATTTACATAGATAAGTCCTGTTATACAAATAAATATTAACCTCCCTACCAAACTCTTTCTATGGTCTACAGTGTCTTCTGACCTATGGCGTTTTGCTGTTTTTGTGTGCAACAATGAACTCAACAGTTACCGTAGGAGCCATTGCCTTTTATGTTTATCATGGCCACATGGGGCAGTAGGGCACCCTATAAATACTTCCTACACACACAGACTGAGGTTGGTAATGGAGGCGACCAGTTTTTGACCACATGTTAGAGTACCCATAACCTTTTATTGGAATTTATTTTCTGTAAATGTAGAATTATTTTGGGAGCACACAAAATATGTTTACATTTCATTTACTCATCGAGGGCACTTATAAGGCTTAAACTCACCAGCCACAGCATCCTAAAGGTTAACAGAAACAGTGGAAACCATTTACTTCCAACGAGCCATAATCAATAGTAGCTGACAATCCTTTAAAGGCCAGTCTTAAAAAAAAGAAGCTTGTTGGTTTAAAATAGCACAGAGATCTCATAAACAAGCAAAGAATCATACCAAATTGTTTTGATAGTGATTTCCAATATTATATTTATCAATCAACAAAACATTGAATCCTCTGGGTTGTGCATCACACACTTTACCCATGATACTGCCGTAAAAATTCCTCGAGAGTTATAACAAACACAGGACGTTTTGTGCCAGGTCACTCCCTTCACTGTGAATAACAAAGTGCTCTCGATTTCACTCTTGATTACAAAGAGTTTAATGTTTGTGTATTTTCCTCGCTATACACCAGAATATGTATTATTTATATGTACTAATATGTACGGAATATGTAACTTTTTTCAAGAGCTTTTTGCTTCATGTCAAAGCTATATCTAGGGCTGACTGATTTTTTTCATGTCTTAGTCTCCTCAACAAAGAGAGTTTTCGAAGTCCCCATGGGAAAAATGTTTCTGGGGCAACACTGCTAAAAGCAGACAGGCACTAAGGCACTCAATAAAGAATCTTTTGTTACGCAAAAGAAACATTAACATGGGTGGCTTTTCAAGGAATATTCTGGGTAAAGAATGAACACTTTACAAAAAGTTATTGATTAGTATATTATATGAGTATCATTAACTTTGAGATACTAAAAACTAAAGTCTAACAAATATTTTCATACAAGAGTAATACCACCACACGTTTTGTTAATACATTGGAAAATGACTTAGAAAAGTGCTTAGGTCTAAATGAAAACCTTTCAATAATATGAAGGTATGTGTTCTCTCAGAGTTATTAACTAATGTTGCTTCACAAATTAAATGATTTTGTGTGTCTTTTACACACACATTGTTCTCAAATTTTACACGCTTTGTTGAGATTCTAAGAATAAATGTAAACATTAGTCCATACTTCTCAAGATAATCTGATTTCACCCATTTAATTTCTCATAACATGACTTAGTTTGATGGACTCTCCCTCCACAACAAACCCATTCTTACAATCCTTTTTATTTTTACAATTAAACTCCTAAAGCACGTGGACTTAAAGTTAATACATGGTTCACCTTTTCGATGTATGCTTTTCAGTTTGCAGATATTTATGCACTGTCCTACAACAGAACTCATCTGATGTACCTGGGCACTGACGAGATGATCTTCAGGTTGGATTGACATTAAGCTCTGAATCTGAAAAATCTAATCAACAGGAACAATCTGAGCTAATGTTTGCTTCCTTCACAGCAATGGCTCAGTGATCGCAACATCTCGACTACTGTTTGGGCCAACCCAAGTCAGTCCAGAGCTTGTGAGAGGAATCTTTCTGCCTGCGTACAAACAAATCACTGCACCAGCTCTAGAGATTGACCTCGGCTACACAGACAGTAAAAATCAAGCACCTGTGGTTGACTTCACAGTGCTTTTACCTTCTTCTTTCTGGGATTGATGTTATTTTTCAAACACAATATAAGCAAGAAAATGTGCTTTTTTTAGGTGGTGCCTATGTAATCTGAACCAAAATGAAACAAATTTGACATTAGATTCAGAAAATGAACGCCTTTACTTGTTGGGGCCTAAAGAAGAGATATAGATAGAGAAGAGCAGACGACTAAATACTGAACCTTGAGGAACCCTGTTAACAGCAAGTGAGTCACAGAAACTTTACTCGTCCACCCCACTTTCAGTGAGCTAGAACTCAAACCAGTCAAGTGTAGAACCTGTAATCACTGCTGAGATAATGGAGAGAAAAATCCAAAAGTTTCACTAAAATGAGGACAGATTAAATGACCCCTCTTGATTCTTCCTTTAATTTACCATCAACCTGTTGACACAAAAATAAGACATCTTATTTTGAGTGTAGTTTCAAAATGTAATTGATTGAGATAAGAGTCCATGTGCAAACACATAAGAAAATTGTACCACAAAAAATAATAGGGTGTAAATATACAGCAATAAACAGCTTCCTGCTTCTGATGAAGATGTTGGTGGGTTCCCTTATGTGAAGGTTTAGGGTTAAAAGTTACTAGTTTTGAATTCATCTGAAGAAGAAAAAACACTAAAATAGACATATTACTAATTTTATGAAAAGAAAACATCCAAATTCACTAAAATATGAGATGTTACAACATTCAGATTATTCAGTTTTTTTTTTTTCGCTTTTCAATCTATACCCTAGATGAACTCCCAACTGAAGGAGCTTTAGAAGATGAGAAGAACTTCCACATTCCAACAATGGCAAAATCTCAGGAAGCATCTCTCACATCCACTGACTCTATGTCTTCTGCTTCTATGACCACATATACCCCAGGCCTTTCGGACCTCATAACAAACACTGAATTGCTCACCAGTCAAATGTCATCCACACAAGAGACACCCAACATGCCCACCTCTTCTGTCATAGACCTAATGAATTCAACCGCAACCTCCTTCTTTAGCAACTCCACAATCCAACAGCCAACAACAAACTCAGTGACAAACTACACAACCACCCTTGTTGCACCCGACAGCACCACCAATGAAACAACAACCAAATCACCCATGGATACCTCTACATTAGTACCAGTTGGTACCAACACCACCACAGCATCCAATGGCACCACCATCATTCTCCCAACTGCCAGCACCCCCAAAACACAAAGTGGCACCTCAATAAGTTCTACAACCCCAACCAGCACCACTACTTCCACTCTCGGAACAACTATTAGACCAAATTTTGGTACAGAAAAACCAAAAACAAGCTCCACCACATTTCCAACAGCACCACCACAGAAGACCACAGTATTAAATTATTTGCCAATCAAGTCAGCTGATCTGGTTCCTGGGTGGGCGGTTGCCCTGTTAGCACTGGCCGGGGCCAGCGTCTTCCTTCTCATAATCCTCATCGTTCTGGTGAGTGATCGAGGTTGCTAGCTTGAATAGGGATCCACAATGTACTGGAGGCTATGTTAATATTTACTGTAAAATTAATTGTTTTAAAATTGATATAGGGGTGAAACAAAAAAACAAAACAAAACACTGGCTTGCAGTTTGCATGTGTTTTTTGCAGCCTTGAAGTCTGCACAGCTGGACATAAAATGTCCTAGAATGTGGATAAATGAGCATTATCAAGGCTGAAGGTGGCACTCCCATATAAAAGTGAATGTGAAAATCTCTCATGGCCTGCACTTGCACATAAATATTACAGTACATTTTCAGTTCTTTTGAAAGGACACACCATTAGCATGATATAAATTGTTCCGAACTCTATCTATATTATATCAATATCCTATTAAAAATATAGGACTAATATCTGATGCTTTCAAGGCTACCTGATGCTGTATGGGTACAAAATGAGCAGAGGTGGGTAGTAACTAGCTATATTTACTTGAGTACATTATTTGAGTACTTTTAAAAATGCATACTTTTACTCAAATAAATATCTGTACTTTACATCTGAGTTACATTTTAGCTGCATTCTCCCATTACATCATGGAAGTAAATTTCAATGCAAACTATTTTTGACGACATTAGCAAGTCTCCTGAGATGTTGAAGAGGCTGATGTACGAGAGTCAACTACAAGTCAACGGTGGCAGATTGAGAACGTCCTCGCTGCAGACTGTTGTGCACTGATGTCATGCACCCAGAGACATCACGCATGCAGACAGAGGTTGTCTATAGGAATAAAATTTGGATTTCACAGTGCTCATATTATGCAAAATGTATTTTTGTAATACAGGTTTGATTATAGTTTGCAATCGACTATACACTTTTTTTCTCTTAGAAAAAACAAAAACAAATGTAATCTATACGAAAAAGATGTGCAAGTAATAGCTAGCTTTTTTTGCATTTTTGTATTGTTCAGATCAGAAGTATTTAGTAACTGAGTACTTGAGTAAATTCTGATAATATACATTTTTACTCTTACTCAAGTAAAATATTTGGGAGTTACTTTTACTCTTACTTGAGTAAATATTTTCATAAGTACTTTTAACTTTACTTGAGTAGTTTTTTTGGATACTCTACCCACCTCTGAAAATGAGGCTCACTATTTTACTATAACAGATCCATTGTTTAATCCCTATATATCTCTCTTTTAAAATGTATAGAGTTTTATAAATTATGGATGATTTTTAGACTTCAGTTTTGTGCCAGTGTTCTAGAACTGAATATTTAATGCAATTTGGTGCAATTGACAAGGATTGTTAGCTTCCCAATGCATATGCATTAGTTTGTTAAAGGGAAGTTAGTCTGAGTGTTTGGGGGGGGATTGTGGTAGAAGAGCATTTAATAATTGGATGTTATGAATTAAAAAAAGAAAGACCTATGTTTCCCTTTGGTTTTCTTGTTTTATAATAAAGTCTGGTCTCTTTCAACATGTCTTTCTATATTGTTTCTTTCAAGATTTATATTTATCAACCGATGTCTATTTCTATAGTTTTCTTGGGTTCCAAGTATGTAAATGTGATCTGTGACCGTCAACCCAACAATTTCTGTTAAAAAATGTTTTGATGAAAAGTTTCAGATAAGGAAAACTATTATAACAATTCAAATAAACACCAAAAACTAGAAACTAATCTCGAAGAGCAATGGGGAACAAGGTATAAGAACAGGGGTCATTTAAAAACACTGAAAAAGAAAAATGTTTAACTATTTCTGAACCAAAAGACACTGTATAGAAAATAATTTGTTTTGATGTTGCATATTTGTTGATGTTATGAAAAAAAATCTCTAATCATCACTGGAAACACTAATAGGTGATGCATGGGATTATGGTAAATTAAGTTCTGTTTTATTGACATCTCTGCTTCAACTGTTTATATAGCATTGTAGCATTATCTCAAAATTATTTTTGTCATTCCTTCTCCCTTCAGTAATTTTTATGTAATATTGTTATATTGCATTGTTAAATATTAGCACGACTCATACTTTTGTATGTCAGTAAGTGTTCTATTAAAGAACATTGGTCTCCCTCCTCTTAGGTGGTGGTTTGGTGCTGTTGTCCCAGACGAAGGGTTTTTGTGAATGAAGCTGAAGAGATGAATCCTCCTATGTACTACAGTCCAGACATCCCCATGTACTCCACCCAAAGCACCTTTGAAACAGCCAACAACAAACAAGCGGTGTGATATTATTTATCATAACTCGTTCTGTTAAAGTCAAGCTGTTTTTTTAACTGTTAAAGTCCAAATGTCCCTTTTTGGGTTTGTAAATGAAACCTCATGTTCCCATGCATATGACATTCTATGATTTTTAAAACCATAATCAGCATGTTTGAATAATCGTTGTCAAACACTTGAATAACAGTTAAATGTGGAGACAGCATCTGGTGGACAAACAAAAAAGTTTTTTCTTCACTGGGAGAAAAAAGAACGTTATAAGTGCTTATGGAAGAGAATAGGTTTTAGTTGTTCTTTGAAAGTTGTTTGTGCTTTTCTGATTGGGTATGGGAGACTGTCTTCTTACCAAGGAACAGTGAGAGACTCTATTGAGAGATTTCCTGTATTTATTAGACAGCACCACCAGTGAAGAGAGATGAGGGGCTGGAGGTTCTGGGTCCTTAAAGGTCAAACAAGCTGAATAATCTTCAGAAGTCTGAGTGTTAATATAATAGAGATAATAATTACTGGTATCACAATTTGCTTTACCTAGTGCAGTAAAATACTATTTCATCTAAAAGTTGCTGTTCTGTCATAGAATTTTACAAATGTTGCAGAAGTCATAGTGGTCACCTGATAAAAGAATCATCTATATGGCATCTGTAAGGCAACAGACAAATGGTTTCAACCGTAGACCAGGACCTTCAACATTTTCCCTTCCAAGTATGGTTTGCATTACCAAAGTATTACCGACAAAACACTGTCAGGGAAGCTCATCAGCTTGTTGTGTGTCCTCGTAAGCATCTTAACCTGACTGCAGTTAATCGTCATAACCAAGTTGAGTGAGAGCTTTCTCAAAACTAAAGGCGCTTGGCACTACAGAGAAGTGTTCTCTTTAAGGATGTATTCATGTATTCAAAGGGTAGATGGGTGAAATTATGATGTTGAACGAGTCAGTTGCTTGTGGTATATAAGTACCGGTGGTTCTGGAGTAAGTAGGCATATATTAAAGACAACAACCACAGGTTTGTAAATTTATCAATGAAATTTTGGACAGACACAGACATGCTTTTACAAGAGATTTGTTGTTGTGGCATTCAACAATGAACATTAGTTCATGTGATAGCATGATATTGGAAGGTCATTGTTGCACTTCTGAACTCAATTCTCAAAGCTAAGAAAAATATTTTAGTTCTCACATGGCCAGCACAATCACTGTGTACTAATGGATTATAGTACATTAACTGAACATTTTTGGGTCCGATTTATGACAGTGTGATTGAGTTACATGGAGCGACTTTTAAAGAATCAGGCATTAAAGAGGAGTACCAACTCCAAGGTTTGTAAAGTTTAAAAGTAATTAAATAAGGCGCAAGGTCTAACATTATTAACTAGAATGGGGAAGTTATTTGTGCCATGTTGATGAAACAATGGATTCTACAAATGATGCTCTGCTCTGAATGAGGGAAATGTTGGTCACAACAGATACTTCACCTAGACGCAAAGCTTTTCACTGGCTGCCCATCGCAGCTCGTGTTAAGACAAAATCACTGATGCTAGCTTACAGAACCATCTCCAGATTAACCCCTGTTAACCGCCACAAGCTCATACACTCCTACATGCCTTCCAGAAGCCTGCCCTCAGAAAAGGAACAAAAAATCTTTTAGCAGAACCTTCTCTCTCACTGTCCCTGGCTGGTGGAACAAACTCCCTGATCCAGTCAGGAAAGCAGCAACACTAACAGCTTTTAAAAAGCTACTGAAAACTCTTCAGAGAACAACTACTATAAAAAAATAATTGTTCCTCTTTTCTTTTTATTTTCTTCCTGCTATGGTTGATTGATCAGCTGATACAACTTCTAATATGAGCTGAGTGAGATAGACTTTAACTGTGTAACAAGTTGCATATTGTCTCTCCCCTACTGTAAGTCGCTTTGGACAAAAGCGTTGGCTAAATCCATTATTGTACATGTAAATGTGATACAGTAAAACTGACTGATTTAGAATGACATTTTATTGTGTCAAACTAAGGCACACCTCTGCAACAGTTCTGCATAGTCCAAACAACGTGGTCACAAGACATGCAAAAGTCTCCCAGTGAATTTCTTTCAAATGGGCATGAAATTTCCAAATCAAAAAGACAAGTCTTGCACTTTTCGTATTTAAATAAAAAAGACTTCTCTGATAAATCAGTCAAATAGCTTGCTTAAGTAACAACTTGAGTAACACAGAGAAACCTCACATGCACTAAGAATTACAGTTTAATTATAGGGTGAACTTTATCTGTTTAAGACTGCATGCTGTAACCTATAGCCAAACCTAAACCTTGTTTAACATCTTTTAACTCTCGAACTGCAGCGTTATTGTACAGCGGGACAGAGGCAGGTTTTCAGTAAGGCTCTCCATCAGCATATCTGTCCATGTAAAGCACTCACCCCACTATCGTAGATCAGAAGGCGGGAAAAATGGCTTCTGTTACCTGGCTTTCCAGCGTCTGCGTTTATAGCACAAGGTCCTCTTTGTGCAACTCCAGTTGAGAAACCTGACGCGTGGGAAACTCGACTCTTCATCGGCGGCTCCTCCATCTCCCAGCAGTCACAATGAACTGCCTACATTCAAACACAATAAAGAGTTGAGCGGTCAATGATAATCAGGCTTCCGTTTGAGGCCTTGAGGCTCAAAGCCCCAGAGTTGGTGTTCCTGCTCATAGCACAGAGATTAGTACACACATGACATATACACTCAACTGTATATTATGACATAAAGTACAGTTGTCTCTGAAATGTTTATCGTCTAAAACGAAGATTGTCCAGTTACAAGGCAGCTCACAAAAATAGTTAACTGGCAGCTAGTAAGTGTTTTGTAACTATCTGAATAAATTATGAGTTACAGTAGATAAATGTTTTAATGAAGCATTTATTATCACACGTAGTAACTGTTACTATACGTCTGAATAATAAGCTGCATTTATTTAAGCTGTATTTATATATAATATAATTATTAGCTGTAGTACTATTATTTATTAAATAGAATTGAAAAAAAGAAATAAATTCTAAATGATCTAACAAGTCACTTACCACTAATATGTTTTATGTAATAATGTTTTTTTAAATAGTGAAAAGTTTATTTAGAAATTAACAAAAAATCCTTATTAATTAATTAATAAAATTAATAAAAACCCTCATTAAAGCATTAGATTTATGTTATTAAGCATATTATAAAATGATTATTAACCAACATGAACGTGCTTGAAGATATACTTTTACACTGCTTACAAATGTGTATTAACATAGAATGCTTATAAAGTATTAAGTAACTATTTGCTAATGCTGAATTAATAATTCATAGTTTGTAGTTAACATAAAGTGCCACTGATTTTCCTATTTACACTAAACATGATATTCATCTTCCAAGAGATTGTTGGTTATACAGAAGTGGAGAGAACGGTTCAAGACTGTTTTAAGAACACTAACAGAATGTTGTAGGAACATTAAAATAACTTTGTATTATAATGTTTCTATAACCTATTAAAGCAGAATTCCAAGAACTCTATATTATTTTAACTGGGCAGTGCAAAGTTTTCTGTGATGTTTTTAAGTAACCTTCCCAGAATTGTGTTGTTAAGTATACAGAAGTAGAGAGAATGTATAAAAAAAAAAAAAAAAAAAAAAAAAAAAACTCCAATGTTACAAGAGCAGCAAGAAGGTCGCTGGTTCTAGGCTCGGCTGGGGCAGGTGGCATTTCTGTGTGGAGTTTGCATGTTCTCCCCGTGATCGCGTGGGTTTTCTCCGGGTGCTCCGGTTTCCCCACAAGTCCAAAGACATGCGGAATAAGTGAATTGAATAAGAACAATTGCCCATAGTGTTAAAGTGTGAATGTGTGTGTGAATGTTTCCCAGCGATGGGTTGCGGCAGGGAAGGGCATCCGCTGCGTAAAACATATGCCAGAGAGTTGGAGGTTCATTCCGCTGTGGCGACCCCGAAAGGGAATAAAGCCGACATGAAGATAAATGAATGAATGAATGTTACAAGAGCACAAAGAATGTTTTGAAAACTTTAACAGAACATTCTAGGAATGTTTAAATAACTGGACATAGTAACATTTTATTACCGTGTCAATGTAATGTTACAAGAGCGTTATATCATTAATTACACATTAATTATTTATACATTAGTTAGAGTGAATGTTCAAAAAACTCAAATGTTACAAGAGCACTATATTTTTAGATGTACAAAGTTGAAGAAAACGTTTTCTGAAGGGTTTTATGTTACCAAAAGATAAAAAAACTGGACAATTCAACATATATGCAATGCAATGTTATAAGTAACATTCTAAATGGGTTATGTTGTTAGTTATATTGAGGTTTAGAGAATGTCCAATTTTTTTGTTTGTTTTTTTTATAACCTTAACAGAACAAGAAAAACATGTATAGAACATTTAATTTCTTGGAACATAAATTTGTTAGCTGGGAAGGGCTATTTCCAACATAGTTTTGTAAAATTTCATGGTTTCCAGCATTTCATGTCTAAAAATTGTGTTTAATAACATAAAACAAAATACTAAGTATATAAGTAAAAAAAATATTAATAAAAAGTAAAAGGCAAACCATGTTTTTTTTTTCTGTTTTCTAGGATTTTATTGACACTATAACTGATAAATGAGATGAGCTTTGATAAGGCTTTACAAATGATCTATATTCAATTCTCTAGCATGTAAAATTGACTTTAGACTAAATGACTATCCTGGATTTAAAAAAGGACAAATTACAATAAGAAAACTCTAAACATGTAAAACTATTATGATGCAATTTTTTGGAGGGTTTTCGGACAAGAGTGGTGTGAAATTTGAGCGGGGTTATAATTTTTTGTGCATTAAAAAAAAAATAAAACAAGATAAAAAAATCTGAGCTATAAACACACTCTGATGTAGTGATCATCAAATTAAAAAAATGATTGATTGGTGGGTGCTTAACAACACCTTCATTTTGTTGTTTCACTTAAAATTCTTCAATAGTTGAATGAGTTAACTGTTAAACAACTTTTTTTTATTTCTATAGTTACATTTATTTTATATTTACAACAACTTTTTAACAAATTTAATTATTTATGTCAGTTGCAACGAACAGATAAGATAATGATAAAATAGAATAGTGTTTTTTTAAAGCATATAGTTAATAAAAAAGACCAATGAAACGAAATGCAGTTATGTTCCAAATAAAACCCTTATATGTATTTTTTTCTTGAAATATGATTAAAAGATCCAAAAAATACACCAAAAATATTTAAGCAGGGTACACTGCTTAAACTCACCTTCATGGACACTGTTTCAAAATAACCCATTTTTTAACTTGTTTACTTTTTCTTTGCAACAGGACTCCAAAGAAAAACCTCTTACAATCCGCACAGGAATGTATGTGGTAAACAAATGAAGATACAGGTAGATTTAAAACAGCGCAATGATGAGCAAACCGAGCCGAGCACAATCTCACGGTCTGTATCTCCATCCCTCAGTGTCTATGAGCACCTACACCTCAACACTTTTAGGCATGAAGAGCCTGTTGATGGACAAAAAGATGTTCTCTCACGTTGCATGCACAGCGCAGATCTGACAGGAAAATATTTTACAGTTCATACCATTGCTCTGTTTAGAATTCATCCTTTAATAAAAGTGTTATAACACATGTAGGCGCGCAGTGATTTGTACCTTATTAAATGAACGATGAGGAAAATATAATGTAGAATCTGTTATTTATAGTGAAATTAAAATGACTTACTGAAATGAGACTGAACTCATTTCTTTGAGTTATTATCCAAAATAATATTTTCTGCTCTACATAGTGCAGTGTAATTACTGCATTGAATTAAAAAAAACCCCAACATATTCAGATCAGAAAAAACTTCAATTTAAGGGTTCATAATTATGCATTATTTAGCCATTAACTAATGCTTAAGGTATAATCAAGGGTTACATACTAGCAAACTATTAAACTAACTTAAGGTGAATTGAATCACTAGTTAAATACTAGCTTAATTAACGCTTTATTCAATCATTAACTGATGCTTAATGTACTCACAACCAAGTTAAGTATTTTTAAGGTATTGTAATTAAAGGTTCAGTGACATTGTGTTATTTACTATGTTTTTCACATTGGTCTAATTTTATGGGAGATGTGATTATTTTACTTAGAAAATCTCTATTTTTAATTAAAATTGAAATCAATCTCCTCATTTTCTAGCCTTGGTTTATTCCGGGAATGAGCTGAGATTTTCATTCTGCAAACTTCCTAACCACTCCCCCATTAATAATGGTTAGTGATTTGCATATTCATAATGTGATGTGACGAGAGATATTATAAGGATAAATTATGAGCAAATTCAACACACAAACACAGAGCTAACAACATTACCTCTATAAGCCAGAGTCATATAGATGTTTTGTTATCTTAGACAACATGAGTCGAAGTCGTGTGCGGCTCTCCTATTTCGCTCTTTTCAGATATCACGAAATAAGGTCTTGCTTTGTGGATAGTGCATCACTTTCAGTGGAGGGAAATCGGCCCTTTGATATCTGACCGTGACGTTACAATGGGACTCGTGTGATGTCATCAATGGTGCGAATGAAACCAGTCTTTAAAAGAAACAAATTTGTTTTTTGTTTGGGAACGTTCATGCTTCTATTTTTTATTCAATCTACTCTTATAAATCACTATAAAAGACACAAAAAGGCTCACCATGGCTTGACCTCTTTAATTTTGCCTAATGTATTATTATGAACCTTAAAATAAACTGTTGTCTAAATGGATCTAAATATAAACCTGATGTGAAAATGTCCTCAAAACCTTTATTTAGGTTTCTGTTTAAATGCACCTTATTTCTGGATATAAAGCTGGATATTTTTTCTTTATAAAATCACAATCGAAGAGTAAACCACACAGATCAAAAACTGAACAGATTGATAAAAAAAAAGAAGTAAAATAAATGACTATTAATTTATTACTATACAGATTATTATTTGAAAAAAATATTTTTTAATCTTAATAAATAGCAAAAGCTTAAAAACAGCAAATAGAAATAACACATTTAAGTGTTTAATAGTTTACTACGTATTATAGTTAACAAATTATGGGTGTGTTGATCTAAAAACATGTTAGAGTACTGCGTTTGCTTTAAATTATTCTCCCAAACATTATCTTAGGCATTCATATTTTAAATAAGTGTAGCATTACATTCAAAAAACTTGCATACAGACACAAACTCTGATGTGAAATTCAACCAGAATCTTGAACAGAAGCTCATATCAAAAATGCACCCTTCAGGTCAAACTCAGTTCAGAAAGAGAAAGTAGAGAAAAAGGGACCGGAAGAGATCAGTGTCCAGATTGAGAAACTGAGATATGGAGTGTTTGAGCAAGCAGAACAAAACAGCATTTTTAAACGAAAGCTATCTAATCACTCGTATTCTCAGTAATCAACCATTTCCTTCTTTCAGCATTCATATCAAACCTGCCTCACAACAACCTCTCGGTTTATTATAGTCTCTGAAAGAGAGACTCGATAGAAGTGAAAACAATACCTCAAAGTTACTGAGAGACTGATTATTGCTGCATTGTCACCTTCATTGTTTATTAAAACATACACAATTTATCATTTGGAGAGTCCGGAAACACACTCCACATTCAATTGTGATTCATATATGTGTTTTTTTTTTTTAAACATTGAATAATATAAGCAACATTTTGACATATTCTACTGACTTCTAATTGACGGGAGCAGTTGTGGTCTGGTGGATAAGGAGATCCCGGGTTCGATCCCCAGATCCACAGAGTTGAAGTTGGTGTGAGCGATGAAACACTTGCTCTCCATCTTCATCAACCACAGCTGTGGTGCCCTTGTGCAAGGCGACTGCTCCAGGTGTGTGTTCACGGTGTGTGTGCACACTGGATGTGTTAAATGCAAAGCACAAATTCCAGATATGGTCACTCCATATCTGGCCGACTTTCACTTTCTAGTGGCAGGGAGTGAAAAAAATGTCTCAACTGGACAAACATTCTTGCATTAATGCTAAATTGTAAAAAAGTTTTACAGCAGTAAAACTCAGCCTCATGCTGTTCCAGACACCAGAGAGCTTTATTCTTCCTCAGAGCGGAGTAACATGATTTCTATTTTATGATAGAGACTTTGGAATAACAGAGCTTGGGTTCCTTAGAAAAAGTGACATTTTTATCATTTTAATCTGCATTGGTGTTGGGAGCAAAATTAAGAGCAATTAATGACATTTTTAAATGTCTCCGGTTCAATGCCTGAGGCCCAGGCCTGCATGTTGCACTATCCTTCTCAGAGCCACACTTCCATTCCCAAATTCATGAAAATAAGAGCATCAAACATGTCAGTTCTTTTAATCCTGAGGCTCCAGAGTTTTCAACCATAGCTCTAATGCAAACTTGGTTCCGGTGCTGACCCGTTCAATGTCCTCACCATGATCTGGTGCTCGGTTACAGAAGAGAGACACTGGTAACCAGGAATCCTGCAGCTCGCCACCTGAAGAAACCTCTGTCACACTGGAACACACATAAAAAAAACTTAATATGAAAATCATGACATTTAAAACCTGCTGCAATGTGGCTATTTATTTGTACAATTTTCTGATTTTTTTATCTAATAAAAGAAAATTAATAAGTAATTGTAGCTGTAATACTTTTAGCCGTGTGTTATTAATGCTTTCCAAGAGAGCACATGAAGACTTTTTGTAAAGCATGATAAGGAGACATGTGGAGACATTTTCAAACAAAACTAAATCCTTTATTTTAAGGGAAAAACGCCTCCTTCGTTAGTTCGTTTTTATGCTGAATGAAATGCGCCTTTGGTGTTTTATTAACACACAACCTATTTATTAACTTAATGAAGATGTATTTTCTCACAAGCTTTTTACCATAATTATGAGGATTTTAAGTTTTTTTTAAAACTCAACCAAATTTTTAGACATACTGTATCTATATTTTTTGACATCCTTTATTCTTCCACATTTCACAATCATCTTGCTCTGTTACCTGATTCTCTGCGGCAGATCGGCTGGCATTTGCACAGAATCTTTCTCGCCGTCTACGGCCGATACTATGACTCTAACCAGATCTGCATCGACCCACACACATGCGCTGACTTCTGCAGGATCTGGCTTCAAACTGGTCTATACAGAGACAGAGAAACAATACATTTAAATCAACATCATTAAGCGTCATTTACTTTGAAGATATTGAAGATAATAAAGCAAAAAGCTGTACCTGAAGCTGAAGATGGGGTTGACTGCTCTTCAGAAGAATGTACGTGACTATGTGATGCCTCTGAGGCATTCCAAGAGACAGCATCGGGGGATACACAGACTGAAAAGGAAGAAAATCAACATGTACTATATTAATAATTGTGGACTATTGTTTCTCTTCTAAAAGTAAATGAGTCATTGCAGTTAGGAAAATTGTGAACAAAGAGGGCAAGGAATTTTATTTTGTTACAATACCGGTTTTGGTCACAAAGTTGCAATTGCAACTTTAATGATCACATAAATATGTAAGAATGGAGAAATCACTAAATTTTATAGCATTTTAAAACAAAGTTACACTATTATTTAACAATTTTTGCGGAATTAAATATTTAATCAGCATAAAAACTATTTAGCTGTGATTTGAATAAAAACCTTTTTCAACCAAAAATGCTTCTGTTCAAAAATTTTCAGTTGCTTTACTCCATAAGTTTTAAAAAGGACCATGCTGCACAAACAAAATGACTGCTGCATTAATAGTATGCATTTCCTTTAACACATTAGAAGCACAAAAAGCACTACTCAAAACAACTTACAAAAAATTAATACTAGCAAAAACAAATAGACAACCCAACATAAAAACACAATTAAAATTATCAAATTAAAAACAAAATAAATAAACAAAAGAAATTATAAAAATACATAAAATCAAAGAAAAGAAAATTATAACAAACAATAAAATAAAAAAGTAAACCAAACAATGACAGAACACGAAAACAAAACAATAAAAAACAATAACAATCATATTAAAAGTGGCAACAACTCAAAACAAAAAAATATGAAACAAATCTAAACAAAAAAGAAACAGCAAAAATACAAAACATTATTATAAACAACAACTCAATTTACCGAAAACAAACAACGAACAGCTTACACCAATATAACACAACAGAAATACCCTAAACCACACAAACAAATAACACAAATCTGGCTGGGCTACAAGTAAATGTATAATAAATGCATCTCATAACTTATTTTAGTGTATATTGCAATTTCAATAATAATAATAGTTAATTTTAAATAAATTCTTTCTTAAACTTCTAAAATACGCGTTCATTCAAATATTAAAAAAAATTTAGCAAACAGCCCTGAACATTTTGGTCAGAATTCATTAAAGCTACACCCTCTGAGCTTTTCAAACACCAAGCCTCAGTCTGTCAGAGGCAGGATATCTTTCAAACACACGCACGCACCTCCCACAAGCCGAGCAGCTGAGAGGAGACCTCTCCAGGGTTCAGTTTCAGACCCGTCTCTTCCTGCAGCTCCCGGAGTCCTGCATCCAAAAGCTGGGATTCACAGAGAGGAAGAGATCACTGAGCTCAGAAAACACAGTTTATATGTTAAAAACACAGACCTGCTAAAAAAATAGCATTACATAATCTAAACATTGTGTTCTATACAGAAAAATCTTGCTGTATGATTGCGACTGTTACATTTCCTTATATTCAATCAACCTATACTTCAGTAGACTTACAGTTACATATTATATTATATATATTATATATATAATCCAATTCTTCTCTTCTTCCTACTCCTTCTTTTTTAGGCAAACATAAGATGTTGATTTCAAATAAAGTCAGTTGAGGTCTGGTGGATGAGGAGATTGACTTGTAATCAGAAGGTCACCGGTTCGATCCCCAGATCCACCGAGTTGAAGGAGGTGTGAGCGATGAAACACTTGCTCTCCTATCTTCAACAACCACAGCTGTGGTGTCTTTGAGCAAGGCACCAGTTTCCCGACTTCTTCCTAGGCGCCGGAGCCATGGCTGCCCACTGCTCCGGGTGTGTGTTCACGGTGTGTTTGTGTTTATTCACTGCTGTTTGTACACTGGGATGCAGAGCACAAATTCCGAGTATGGGTCACTCCAAATCTGGCCAACTGGTCACTTTCACTTCACTTTCAGATATTGAATTGAATTACATATCGTTACATATCGAAACATCTAAAATCTAAATCTAACAACCCTATTGCAAATTATAACACAATTAACTCATTTATTGGACTGTAACTTGGGTGTATTGTGTACCTTCTCATCCAGCTCCACATGCCCACCTAAAAAGCATATTACAAATATATCATCTCAAATGTCACTAACAAGAATTTTGAAATATTCTTTAAAAATATTAAAATGTATACTTTTTCATTAGAAGCATAAAACATAAAAGGTAGTAGGACAAGGTTAACAGATTAAGTGTTTGCCTCTCTGTCGCACTCACCAGGTGGAACCCAAACATTGGGAAATATCCGGAGGCTGGAGGCTCGCCTTGTCAGCAAGAGCTTCTGATTGGCTGATTGCACCAGCAGGGCTACTCCCACATCCACCCCACGTCTGAGAGTCTCAGGAGGAAGTGAAACAGCCTCCGAGTCAGATAGGTATTTGATGGGGCAAAACGATGCCCTCTAGGAGTAGACAATTGGGTTGAGACACAAATGCTAAGTTGAGTTGAGTAATATGTGATACTGGAATAACAACATTAGAAAC
The DNA here is from genome assembly GCA_900490495.1 of Danionella dracula. Classification (NCBI taxonomy): domain Eukaryota; kingdom Metazoa; phylum Chordata; class Actinopteri; order Cypriniformes; family Danionidae; genus Danionella; species Danionella dracula. The sequence continues at coordinate 4,512,823 of UELW01000039.1, read as the reverse complement.
TAACTTTGAGAGGAAAGCCTCCATCACAGAAGCGGTCACATAAAATAAACCTGTTGTCCTCTAAAGAGCAGCTCACTGTCGCCTGATCCTCAGCATTGCTGACAAAGTGACCCGTAATGCTCTGAAACACAGTCACAACAATGTGGTATACACAGAGGCAGAGACTTTGGTTGCTTCTTTGGCTAAAAATCTAATTATTTTTTGCAAAACCTGGACCTTATTTACAGTACAGCACTTAATAGGTTTAATAAGCTTTATTTTCCTGTACAAGGTTAATTCCTTAATGGCCTTTTGCCAAATTCAAGATGGAGATGGGCACCAGTAAACTTGTATGACCCTAATTATCGCTCCATTTATTAAATCGAACACAAATTATATACAGCACTAAACTAATGCTGTTCATCTGTTAATTTTTACACAAAGTTAGATGTTATTGGTTTGATTATGTTTGCATTGTGGCACAGTGGGTAGCTTCAATGTCTCTTGGTAAAACCAATTTGGCAAAATGTTGCAAGCCATTGATATAATGAAAAGATTTTTTTGTTAAGTCCATTATAAAATTAGAAATTCCACCAGAGAATTAGATTTCACTGTTTACTTCAAAGTCTCTTCAAAGACACTGTAAAATGTAAAAAAGGTGACTCTTTCAATTTTTGTTCTATTTTAAAAAGAGAATTTTTGTAAATAAAATATATTAATTTTGCAGAATGTTGATTAAATTAAAGGAAATTTCTGTACTGTAGATACAGAAAATAAATTAAAAAGGGTTTGCACTCAGAGCACCTGAACATCCAAGCCTAGCGCGTTGTCCATGACGCCGGAACCATCAGCTGTTATTCCATATTTTAACTCTATATTTATAGTTATTTAAGACATGAATAAAGCGCGTCAGAAAAACATAAAAAGAGGAAGTTTACAAACTTTCAATACAAACATGTTTTAAACAGAAATAAATAATTCTAACCATTATTTTAGTAAAGTGCAAGCTTTAAGCTTTATCTTCTCCACTGATAAACTAAAAAAAGACAACGATAGCCGCAGGTGTTCGGGATAAAATGGCACCTATTTAATCAGCAGACTATTCCAGAATGCCAATGTGAAGGCATTAGATTGGCTGAAGGTTTAAATTTTAAATATATATATATATATATATATATATATATATATATATATATATATATATATATATATATATATATATTTACATTTATGCATTTGGCAGACGCTTTCGTCCAAAGTGACTTACATTAGGGGAGAGACAATTTGCAATTTGTTACACCGTCAAAGTCTATCTCAGCTTCTCATAATAGAAATTGTATCAACTGGTCAATAAACCAAAGCAGTGAGGGAGTAGAGGAAGAAGATAAAGACAGAGGAGGGAAAAAAGAGGGTAGATTTTTTTTTATAGTAGGTGTTCTCTGTTTTCAGTTGCTTTTTGAAAGCTGTTAGTGTTGCTGCTTTCCTGACTGGATCAGGGAGTTTGTTCCACCAACCAAAGACAGTGAAAGAGAAGGTTCTGCTGAGAGATCTTCTGCCCTTGTGGGATGGAACCAAAAGTCGCTGTATATATATTAATGTATATATATATATATATATATATATATATATATATATATATATATATATATATATATATATATATATATATATATATATATTAAGCAAAAATAATTACTGTTTTTCAGCTCCACAGTTGGTCAGTTTTAAGTTGTGAAATATCTAACAAGCAAATATATAGAAAAAAAATCTATTGGGTGGTATAAACTTTTAAACACAAATAAATATTGATTCATCCACAAGTGTATCATGTAGTCTGCATGCAGCTGCAAATATTAATGTATATAAATAGCAGGCGTATGAACGAGTGGCTCTTCAATATAGAGCAGTTTGCAGCCTTTTGCTCAATGATTCACCAAAACAATCTAAATGTGAACGATCGGAATGTATAAAAAAATAGGAATAAATATTGAATACTGAAAACAAGAACAGTAAAACATTTACAGTAAATGTGTATTATTCAACAAACATGTACTTTTCAATAATTATGATTGTTTTTTCAATTTGTTGTTCATTATAAACTATATTTAACTTCGTTTATTTTTTAGCTCCAGTAACTGTTGTTTTTCTGAACCAACAAATAAACGACACTGGATGAGCTCAGCTGACCTGCACGAATCTCGCGCACTGCGGAGCCGCGTTCTCCTTGGACAGGTGGACCAGAATCCTCCGAACCTTCTCCATTATTTCCGCGTGGTTATCACAAAATATAAACTAGTTCCTCTCATTCCTCTTATGATACAAAAACACTCATGCAGCACAGAAAATGCTCTAAAGCGACACACATTTATGTATCTTTCGGGTAGAGGTCTCAAAAGGTTTAATGCAACTATGAACGATTTCATGAAGTCAAGTCTCCAAAAAACCAAAACAAACCAGCCCAGAAATGGCTTCGAGAAAATGGCTTCGTTCACTTTAAAGTAAAAGTCTGGCTGGCACGTACAGTGCGTGAAAATAAGAATGAATGTAATACAAATTTATGCAGTGCTTTGTGTTTTGAAAGCTTTGCTGTAATCAGGAAGAGAGCAACAGTACGTAATAAATATTAAGGAGGTTCAGAAAATGCTTTAAAATAAAAGTCTCTTTATTTTCAATGGGACGGACACAAGCTGATATTATTGTATAAATAAATACATTAACAATGTCACAATAAAAAAATAAATATGTTTCCTCCCATTAATATATTAGCACAAAAGCAAGCCTTTTAAACATTAAAATGTTGATAAAACTGCAGTGGTTTCTTTTTATAAATATAAAATTCCAATTAGAGGTTATCCATTTATTTTCTATTTTTCGAAGTTTGCTTCATTCTGCACTTGTTTCTATATAGGTTATTGTTTATATATATACATATATATATATATATCTTAGAAACTTTGAGAAATAAAATAAAAAACACATGACTAACTACTCATTTAAATTGTATATTTTATTAAAAAAATTTTTACAATATATATTAACATTATTTCCCAGCGATGGGTTGCGGCTGGAAGGGCATCCGCCGCGTAAAACATATGCCAGAGAGTTGGCGGTTCATTCCGCTGTGGCGACCCCGAAAGGGAAGAAAGCCGACATGAAGATGAATGAATGAATATTAAAAATATGTATTATATATTAATAACGGTTTTTTTCTTACATACTTGTTTTATTTTTTAACAGCATAAATAATATGCAATTAATAATATAGTACATTTATAAAGTGCTTATCTGAGCAGTCAAAAGTCTTCACATGTCCAGCTTGATGATGTTTTTCTTGAGCTGTCATTCTGCTCCAGAACACCCCGCATAAAAGTTTACTACTTTGACAGTCAGACTTTAACGGATACATTTGGCAAGGATGCAGGAGTTACTGCCCAAGGAACATACTAGCAAAGCTCTTTGATTATTACACTGGAATTAAAGTGTAGTTCAATGTCCTGAAAAATATCATTTTTTTGTAAAATTAATATAATTTAAAAGTCAACTTTTAAAACTTTAAAATAACCAAAAAATATTGAACATTTAGTTATTCTGCTACTGGTCTAATCCAATGTAATCATCTATGCTAAGCTATGCTAAAAGTGCACTCATTAAACTGGAGAATGGTTGCCAAGATTTTAAAATCGTGCAAATGTATCAATTGTCAGAAAAAGTGTAGCTTTCCTTTAAATATTTCTATGAGATCTTTCATTCTCATTAATATTTCCTAATCTAGAAAATATTGCATCGGACATTAAATGATAACACAGCAAAGAAAAAGATTGTGTATTAAATTGAGTTTATTTGAAATGACATTCTGTTTTTGTCAAATACAAACACAGCCATATATTTACTGTCCAGACTACATGTTTTCTTTTACTACACGTCACGAAGTCACAGAGAACAGGCACAATGTAAATCTCACATGCTGCAATAATGACGAAAATCTACAGACACGAAACGAACGACACATGCTTCCACGAGAGGATTCTACATCACCAGTCGAGCCCTTGACTGAGGGTTCAACCCCTGACCTTTAGTCCTTTTTTAGGGTGTCCATGATTTTGGTCACAATTGGTGGCACTTACAGAGTTGGCAGTCATCGTAGCTTTCCTGAAGAATCAGTACAGTTAAAACGAGATGACAAAAAAGCCAAGCGATGCTGTCTAGATATTCACTGGTGTTCTAACTCACGATACTCTGCTCTAGAGGAGTTCCACTGAACACAGGCCACATGTATCAAGCTTTACACTTTCATTGCAAGCATATTGCGTTTAGAATTTAAAATGTAGAATTTTTACGTTTTGTCATTCAAATCAATTTAACTTGATAAATGTAGCCTATCTATCCTCGTGTGGCTAACACAAACATATTGCTATAAATATTCATGCAAAAGGTTTTACAAAATACTGGACAAAACAAGACACTAGTCACAAAACTTTCTTACCGTCCCATCTGCCACCTACAACATGTACCTAATGCTGCAATTGACATATTCTTAGAAGAATACACACAGTTACCATCCTAACACTCACCTACAACACTGGCCTGTTATATTTGATTAGCATGCTAAGAAGCTTCACATTTTAAGCAAAAATAAACAAGATGCTAAGATTTTTACTGTGAGCATTTAGCCATCCTACAGCCTTTGAGAGCGGCAGCCGAGCAAAAATGAGATATCTGTCATTTTCATTGTTGAAAAGTGTATTTACAACATCACAAAAGTTTTTTTTTACTGTTGTTGTTGTGGTTGTTTACCTGTGAGTGGTTTGTGGGTTAAACAGTCCTGTTTTTCAGTTGGTGTAAAACTGTGCTAAAAGTGGGCCTTTTGGCTCTGAGCATTTGGGGTTACCATAGGTCAGTTTCCCCCAATGATGGTGTTCTGGGACTGAACAATAACACCGTAATGTTGGTTTGCTGTAGAGTGGGGGATGGGATTCAGCTCCTAAGAAAAAAAATACACAGGTATTGCAATAGATAGTCGGTTTTATAATCCAATTTTTTTATTTTATGTGTTGTAATGTTAAAAAACCCACTTTGATGGCACTAACAGAAAGAGAGTAGAGCCCAAACAGAGCCACGACCAGGCCAATGATGCAAGCGAGCACCAGGAACCCAATCAGTGTTCCCAGGATCCCGTTCACTAGGAACTGTAATACAAACAACAGTTACAACGATAAATTTTATCCGCATAGACCTTACATTCTAAGTAAACTGTACTCTACGCATGCTATAGTGATGTCTCTCAAAAAAAGAGTAGAAAGTGGGAAAATGTTGTACTTCACTAACCACTAAAAATGTTCCGTAGTGTGATACATTTGTGTTTGGTTTTCTATTTTGAGATTTCTTCACATATTTGATATAATTTCTTAAGATATTACACAGCAGAAATGAAATGTATTATTTAGGGCCCAAGTAAAACCTTTGGTGAGAGTCCTCTTGTTTGCCTGAAAACTTTGGTAGAATGTTATTATGTTTTTTGCTTTGGTTGACTTTTAAAAACTTAAGTTTGTCCTTTAATCAGTTGCTTTCCATTTAGTTTTGAGAAAATTTCTGCTTCTGCTTTTTATTTAGATTAAATAAACACACAAAATATAAATTAAATATTTATGTTTTTGTTATTCTCAAATATTTAGTTAAATGTTACAAATACTTTTCCCAGCGATGGGTTGCAGCTGGAAGGGCATCCGCTGCGTAAAAAATATGCCAGAGAGTTGGCGGAATGAATGTTACAAATACTAAAACCTCCATACATAAATCTGTATTTTACAGTTGATATGCATTGGTTGACTACATGATTCAGGATCAAAATACATTTAAAAAGTCAGACAGTCTTACTTAACCTGGGTCAAATCTTTTACATTAATATGAAGACAATGTGAATAGAATTTTATAGTGGATTTATTTCCTCGGCACCATAAAGCTTGTAATGCGACTCACCTCTTTATGTCCTCCCTTCTCCCCTTCTCCACAGCAAGCCCAAACAGAGTGAAGTGGGTCACAACACCACTGAAACAAGCAGGACAGAGCCTGGAGTCACTCTTTCTGCTCACACACACTCACTCTCTCACAGACACAAACTCGAGAAGCGTCTGCGACTGAGACCAGATCTCAGATTCTGTTAACTGAATCCTCCACTGTCAGATAATAACTGTCACCAAAACTACCCTGAGCAAGTGCGAGTTTAAAGGAGTCATGAACTGCATTTTTTATACTTTGTGCTGGATGTCTAGGTAAACGATTACAGTGATTTTTACAATAAATCCTAAGTTTTACGGTTAACATCAAATCATATTGTATGTTCCAATTTATGTTCTAATTTTCTTGTAATTTCTAGAAAGCGTAGACACTTTTCAATCACATTTCATATATTTTCCCACTCTGAAACTCTTAGACTGCTCCCACTGAGCAAGCAACGAAGTAAACAAAACCTTTTGTCTGAAATCATACTCTAAAATGACTCAAACTGAACAGTTTATGGATGTGAGTGGAGCTCAGAAACATGCTGGACTCACTTTTGGGACTTTTTTGAAGCTAGGCTTTTCTTTGTAGCTTTCATCTTTCCGCAAAGTACTCTAGAGGCTTTTTAATACAATGAGGAGAGCTGGATACTGAGAGCTATATCGATAACTCTGCAGAAAGCATGTGTTTGGGAAAAGGTCAGATACTTTCCTCTCCTTTGATATCTTCTCATGCACTGGAGCTATTTCTTGAACTATTGTGCTTTGGCGAGTCCGAGTTGCTTTACACCAGAGGCTCACAGCTCAGTGAGAAAAGATGGTTTTGGTTTTTCGAGGACTGAAATGAGAACTTACCAGCACAACTCATTCATTTAGGCGGAGGTCAGGATCATCAGGGACATACTTTTCAGCAGCACAGAAGTGCAAGAGCAGGACTCGATGTGCTACAGATTGTCACACTGTCTTCTTCAGCTAAAGGATAACTTCACCTTGATGTTATAGCCTTGAATTCACTGTCAGGTGAGATATTTAATGGGTTGGCAGTCCAGCAATGGAAATTTTCTACAATCTCCAGTTTCTCAGTACATGGCCCCTTTAAAATGTCCTCACCGAACTTTCCCCCATAGCACACATTAAAAAAATTAAAAAATTATTAAAAAAATATTAATTTGAGTAATTTGTGATTCTCTGGTTTTTACATGAGATCTAAAACGGTTTACACACTTTTAAAAAAATCTTTAAATAGTTGCTTTTGTTATTCAGTAAGCTGTACAGATTTTGTTCTTCATTTCAATCACATGTGTACAGTGTAGATCCATACATTTAGTCACATCTATGTCCTCAAAGACTCCCAAGAATACTTTTGGAGTCTAAAGAAACTACTACAAGTATGCTGAGAATGTGATAATTAACCCAAAAAGGATTCTTCTATGGATTCAAAACAAACTTTTTCTTTATGTTAAAGGGATGGCTGCTATTGTCTGTCTCATGAATTCCATATTTGACAAACTCAGTGTCCTTTGACTTAATTTGAAGTACAACATTTTCCCACTTTTAACACAGGTTTCTGTCACTGATTTGAGAAGGGATGTTTGGGTATTAGCTGTGGGATGAGCATCTTGGGAAATCCTGTTTGTTTTACCTCAGTGTCTCTGTAGTAGTAGGACTCTCCTCTGAATGGGATGTGTCTGGCCATCAGCCCAAATCCAATAATATCAAATGCTGCTGTAAGTAACTGCAGAACAATGCTTGTCAGCACCTGCAATTAAGAAACAGGTATTTCAACAAACTCTACAGACATAACAAACTCAAAGATGATCAACATTTGAACCAGGTTTGTTATATGTAATGCAAGTCATGTTCATAAACAAAAGGGGTTGAATTTAAATATAAATGGTCCCCTTTGGAGTTATAAGACTTTTTGTCAAAACCGAGTTATTGAAATACTCTGATTCCTTGAAACCTGATTTAGATTATATGATGTTTTTTTAAACATTATTTCATGTTTAGGCATTTTTGAAAAACAAAACTAAAGGAGCTACTTGAATGCAAGATGTTGAAGCTAAAAACCCCTCTGAACTAAGATATAACCTTATAAATCAAAGAGGACAAAATGTATCAAAACTGAACCTATATAACCCTGAACTCTGTAAATACTAAAATCTGATTTGATTTTGAGTTGATTCTGTACCCTTTACATTGCATTTGTCCTGTATTTTTAACATGCTTTTGCAGTTTATTAAAACTTTAAACTATAAAAGTTTAAATTGCACAATAAAAATTGATGAAAACTTCTCTAACATTGCACCAGTCTCTATTATAACACTTCATAGCTAGCACAGAAATAACAAACACAAAAGTTGTCAGAATACTTTAAAATGAAATGTATATTTAATGTCTATAAAATAACAGAATAAATAAATATCTAAAAATATGGGAAAAAACCTGTGTAGGCTAATATGGACCAGATGGTGTCTTGAATTCAAACCTTTCCAGTCGACAGCTTATGTGCTTTTAATAAAAGGATCTTCAATGACAGTAAGGTAATTAGTATGATTGTACCAATAAAGCTAAAAAAATTATTTTTTTCTTACCAGGCATCTAGATGGCCTCCTTCCAGTATGCACCAGGACAATTCCAGTTATGACAAGCTAAACGAAATAATATGAAGTGAAAAAAGCAAATGTTTAATCATTTAACATCAATACTTGTCTGTGTTTGTGTTAGTTTGTACCTGAGCACCATTAACGATGAAGATGATGATTTCACGTTGGATATGATAATGCAGCTTGTACACGATTGTGCTCAAGATGACAGTCAGAATTCCAATGACGATCTCAATAGCCTAGGGGAACGAGAAAAATGAAATATTGCTAAACCAATATTTTTTGGACCTTTTTTGTGAAGTTGAACCATTGCTTCCACATGACAGTGGAGTAAATGATTTGAGTAAATGGACTTGGTTACTGTTCTTCAGTTATCTTTAGCTACTTTGTACTTTGTACTGAATTCATGCTGATTGATTTCCGACATCAGATAGGCTTTAAAAACTAAGGCCTTGAGTTTGAATCTGATAGTGTACTGTTAGAGACAAAGAGCAGAATGAGGAACTTTGGTGTGACAATTGATTCATGTCCTTCCTTAGTTTGTCTTCATTTTATCTCCTCAGATTGTAGCTAGACTGTGCCCTATGCTGTTTTTCTCTTCCGCTGAAAGACTGAGCGATGCATTTGTCGCTTCTCATCTGGATTACTGTACTGCTCTCCTGGTCAGGTTTCTATGTCTACTCCGTTCAGAATTCAGCTGCTTGTGTCTTGTAGTGGAAGTGAACCATGACCAGAGCATGAGAACACATCACACCTGTTCTTAAATCGCTGCTCTGCCTACGTGTTGATTTCAAAATGTAACCCTCTCCTATGAATTGATTCATGTTTTGACTCCCGAGTACTTGTCTTCTCCATAGTTACACTATCTAAACATAACATCTAAAATGTAAATACTATCTGAATTATAAAAATACTTGAAGTACAATAAAGTCTTTTTTTTTTTGCTTCGGGTCCTGAAAATAATTTGGTTTGACTTCGATCCTAACAGCCATGGAGATTATTATTTTTTTAAGATGCATGCATTTTTTGACTGAATGCTATTGACACCTTCTGAAATACCACAAATCACAAAAAAAAGTTGTCCGTAATCATTAAAATGAGAAAGCCTCTTTGTAGATTTACTGCAGGGTAGTGAAAACGTTCTAATTTCCTCAATCTTATACTAAACAACTTCTCATATAATTAAAAAATGACAGAATTTACATACAGTTACCATGTATGCATTTGTATCAGTTTGTGGTAAAGCCAACTTTGTTGACAGGATTTCCTTCTGCTTATCAATTTTCCTTAAAGACTTGATTTGATCAGAACTAAATTATTGAAAACTTTTTCAACACCCAAAATGATACCCTCCACTCCTCACATTCTAATCTTTTATCTGTACTAAGAAACCATGGAAAACATGTTTTTTTTTTGTCCATGCACCAAAACCGTGGAAATGTCTTCAGCGGTGAGCTCAGGGATGCACAAAGTTACACATTTTTAAATCTCATCTTAAAGCTTATGACTATTAACATTTTATGCATCTTATGCTAAAACTGAGTATTAAAAATGCAAGCTTTTTAATCACAACTTGACTACTTTTTTGATTAAACGGAAGTACTAGTAGATTTGAGTGGACTCTTTTCATCGTTGCAACTCTGCATCTTTCTCTGCTAGTAATTTCTTGGGCAGATGAGGTGATATCACCATCTGCAGGGATCTAAAGGTAGTGAATGGTACGTAATTCAGTTAAACTAATTCAGATCCTGATATACTTTACAATGGTATTGTAATTATAATGTTACCAAAAGATTATATACTTTACTGAGATGAAAATGTTTTTAAAAACTCGCCTTCTTGTATCCGCCACTTAGGAGAAACTTCTGTACATTATCTCTGAACCCTGAAGTATGCACCTAAACCGTTCTTAATTGTTTGTTTGAGGAATAAGCTGCAGTGTATATTCAGTTGTATAGATTGTATAGTAAATTCAGTGAACAGGCTGCTTTTCAATCGTTATTGAGCATGTCTCTCTCGTTCTCACTGTCCTGATCTAAAGCTCTAATGAAACTGAAATCTGTCAACTTTGCAAAATGCACATGCCAACTAATCAATAACAGTTTGACATTGGAGAAAAATGTGCTAGATTAAAACTTGATAAACGAAGGTGATGTGAGTGTAAGAGTTTCTATGTTTGTCATGCATGATGAGGAAACTTGAGGAGATGCTGCAATGCATTCTTTAACAAATACATTGGCTGACCATAGAAGACTATGAATGGTTCTCCTTTTTCCCCTTGTTCAATTTAATCAAATCAAATCTTTAAGGAAAATTGATAAACAGCAGCAAATCCTAACAACAAAGATGGCTTAACCACAATCTGATACAAATGCATTCATGGTAAATGTGTAAATTCTGTCTTTTTGTTTTATAGTTGCTATTTTGTAAAGAATTATATGAGAAGTTCTGTAATGATTACAGACAACTTTTTCGTGGCCTGTGGTATTTCAGAAGGTGTAACTAGCATTTAGTAAATTAAATAAAAAAACGAAAAAATAGAAGAAACCGAAGCAAAAAAATACTTTATCGTTTTTCAAGTATTTTTACATTTCAGTTAGGAAATTTAAAAGGCAATTACAAAGTTTTTACTTTTGCATCACACTGTCACTCAAAATTTAAATTCATTTTAAATTATTGCACTACCTTACATTTTATAAAATATATTTGACTAAAAGATTAAGTGAAGATACTTTATAAATTGCACTTATACCATTATTTTTATATATATAATTTTAAATTATGTAATTGAAAGTACACATTATAGAATCAACGCTGTAATATTAGGTTTGAGTGTATTTCAAGTTACATTTGAGTCTAATTATGACGTGAAGTTATTCATGCTCATTTAAAACCTTATACTTTAAGTATATTGAAAAATACTTTATGTTTATTCAATATACTTAAACCATATAAAAGTATACTAAATACACTTAAACTGAGCTTTTCTACTATATTTACAATTAAAATATATTTAGCACAAAATTAGTTGTTCAAAAATAGCATTCTTTAAATTATCTATAAATTGAAATATAAACTTAGGTATACTTAAAATAACATTTTTCACCTGGGACATCAAAGCCAAGCAAATTATACTAATGTTACTAAATGAGCACTCCCTTTAAACATGCCAACATTTGAATAAAAGTCACTTAATTATAGATGCAAAATAAATACCCCTTAATAAAACTTAAAAGGCCCTATTATAACAATGACATTGGTTTAATAACATACTGCTATTACGCATCCTAGGATGTGAGTTGCATCCCGGACGGATATGGGTGTGTCCTTGGATGCTGGCCAGATATTATTTATGAATAGCATGTGCAATCTGCGTTTATTTCAATCACTCGTGCTCATAATATTCGAATATATAACTTCGTATCTCAAATCTCTGTAGCAGTAAGCTCCACCAGCACTATGTAAACATCTGCGCATGCATGCGAACTGACTCCCATCATAACAACAATACAGTAGAGTAGATGCAGCATCCTCAGAGGCTGAACTACCGCATCATCAGTCTCTGAATGTGAGAGCGTGCAATCGTAAAACTCACACCAACTGTTTTGGGCTCTGATCTCTTAAACGCTTTGTTCTGAGACGCGTACAGCGACATCCTGATGGAGAAATCACCAATCCCTCATCAACAGCTCACGATCCGCTGCGAACACAAGCGTCAATAAAACATGTCGCATTAGAACTTGAGGGTTCCTCCTGCAAACATCTTCGAAGCGCTTTAAGATGCGCCTGTATTGTAAGAGCGTGCTTACCTTTGCGCACTTGCGGTTTGATCTGCAGCAGAGGTCCAAGCGCGCGGCGCGGCGGCTCTCCGCAGTGGTGACGTCACGAGGAGGCGGTGGCCACACAAGCAAAAATAAAGCCACAATGCTATGGCTTGCATTTTCTACAACATGCACCGTTGTCTTTCACTGGCATGGGCTTAAGAACACATCCGGGACATGCTACTCTGATTAGAGCATAAGAGGCTGTTGTGGAACTTGGTTTGGATTCTTTTTTTTTTTGGCATCATATCAAATTTCCAGAGTTATACTTTTCTACTGATTGGGTCTAAAGTTGTATATGTGAATGTTAATTGACAAGCGCTGTAAAAAAAAATGACACAAAAAGCAGGAAAGTTGTCAAACAATAAATAGCCATTGTTGCTTTATGGAATATTTGTTGTTTCTCTTTTAAAAGGATTGTATTTATGTAGATGTTGGAGGTTTAATACTTTTACATACAGAACAAAAAGATAAATAGATATAATGTATCTGTCAGAGGACCACCAGCATTAACCGATGAACATTGTTGTGCTAGTCACCGAAAAATAGTCACTGGTTACAGTTACTAGTTACTTAATTCAAAAAGTAACTCAATAACTTGTTTTATTACTTATAAGTATTTTTTAATTTACTTTTTATTATTATTCGTTGAGGAATGAACGATGACACAGGTTGCAATTCACTGGAGTGATTTAATCTTTACGCTAAACTAACGTGAAATGATATGTGTATTTCCACTCATAAAAAAATGGTTTTTCCTTCATTCTCCAAATGCATTTTCTCCTTCTGTACTTTGAGGGCCATTCACCAATCCCATGAAGCATTTTTTTCTTCTTTACGTACATAGGCGTCCAGCATTTCATGCAAACCTTAATGTAATAACGCAGACAGTAGAAATTGTAACAGAGTTGTTTTATTTCAAAACTTAGAGTATTAGTTACTGCGATGTTATAGTAAGGTGTTATTAGTAATCCATTATTGTCCAACTGTTGATAAGAGTCAAACAAAAAACGAAACTTACAGGAACAATCCTCAATCCACTGTGCTGTCAGCTTCTAGCAGTCTCATCAAGTGATCATCATTCATCCACTCACATCCATCACTCTCCCCTTTAAAAATTATTTTCTTTTGAATTACACTGTTAATAATCAGAATTAATAATCAGAAAACACAGGGTAGCAAGTTCATTAACTCAGATTTGTGTATTTTGTTCTATTTTTAGGTCTATGTCATAACAGTTTGCAATTAGATTTTTTTTCATATTAATGAATCGTTTAATTAAAACTTTCTTTAAGAGTCAAAAGAAAGAAGCACCAAAAGCTCCCCATCATTGCTCATGGGACAACAGTCACATGTCCGGCTTTTTTATACTCTTTGAGGTCGAATAACTCTTGATGATCGGACACCCACAAGACTGTCTATACACTCCTATTTCCTGATTTCTTTCTCTGCTCTTCATCGCATTTTTCTTTGACACACTTTCCTGTCATGAGGTCAACGTGAGAGTGTGTACTGAGCAAAATTCAGTATGTCACACTCACATCATCAAAGGCTAAGGACCCCACATCCACTGAGTTGAAGGTGATGAAACACTTGCTCTCCATCTTCATCAACCACAGCTGTGGTGCCCTTGAGCAAGGCACCAGTTTCCAGACTACTTTTTGGGCGCTGCAGCCATGGCTGCCCACTGCTCCGGGTGTTTGTTCACGGTGTTAAATGCCGAGCACAAATTCCGGGTATGAGTCACTCCATATCTGGCCAACTGGTAATTTTCACTTTCACTTCAAAACTATACTTTGGATTATCTGAAAACAATAAAATACAGCCAGAAGCCTGAACATGGTTAAAGTGTAGGAGCAGAGCCCATGGAAGACAAGAGAGGCTAAGAGACACGATGAGAGTTCTGGGCCACTGTAGGTTTTAAGATTTGGCTGGACCATCTATAACTTATATGCTATATAATGAAATACAACTTATACAACACATATGCTATACAGTGTTCTGGACCTGGCTCTGTTGAAACTTCTGTTGTTTATGCCCTGTCATCTGATGTATACTCACCATAGTTATTACTCTGTGTTTATCACCTAGTAAAAGGTAGGTTCTTTTTTTGTAATATTTCATGTGGTGTAGTCAATAAACATCCAAATTCAGCTATAATGCATTCTTCTTCTGGTGCTTGACAGATCGCCAGACCAACAGAAATGATCTCCAAATGAGAACATCTCCAGCGTGACCTGCCATTGAGGGATGAATATTTGTCTTATTGTCTTGAAATGGAGAAATGAGGTTCCTATATAACTGAAGGAAGACCACCATCATCTGTTTAAAGAGCTGGAAGATGCCACGCAGGGGCAATTAAATGTGTTCTTCTTGTTTGGTGTCCCTCGTGTCATCTGATGGAATTCTCCAAAGAGGCTAATCGATATAAAGGGTTTCTGTCGCAGACTGTTTTTTTCCAGAAAATTAACCCAAGTCTTCCCCTATTTAGCTAAAGAAATTTTTTATTTCTCATCTATTTATCCTGCTCCCTTGTATAGAACTAGTCTGGTTGTCCACTGCCCTTTAAGAAGCTGGGATTACATTTTTATGGGGTGTACCATGTAATGCATACACTAAAAAGAATAAACGCAAATAAAGTTTTAATTTAAGATGAGTTAATTTAGTGTTTAGAAAAAAGGGGGAACCATAAAGCATGTGAAAATTAACATCCTCATCTTTACACTATTTGCTTGCCCCATAAAAGTGTTTAAATTTCATTGGATGGATATTTTTAGGCTGGCTGTTTGAATTATGAATTATGAAGTAGATGCTGAATCAAGAGCTCTCTCAGCCAATCTTCAGCTGGACATTTTTCCATTATTGCTTGTTTTATATCCATAAATCATTGTTGTAAGCTGTAAAATGCATAAAAAGCATATTCTGTCCTGTTTCTAGGTAAATAAAACACCATCAAATCAGTCGGAAAAGTGCAAGTGCATAAAAAATGTAAATTACACCCTAATTAATTATTTTCACAAGTTTAATAAACAGGTTTAATTTCACAGGTTTATATTTAAAGCATATAAATGTATTACATATTTCAATCTTTCCGAAATTTTCAAATTTTCCATCTGTTACAATTCAAGGAAGACATTATTTCGTAAAATCAATACAGTCTAAAAAATTACTACTTACATAGATATCCATTTTCTAAAAGTCCTGGTTCCAAAACATAAAAAAAATCTGAGCACTTCCAGTAATTTATAAATGTTTTATCTACCAATGAACAAACAGGAACAAATAGGAAGTGATACACTGACCACAGTGAACTTTTATAGTGATTTTAATTTTTTATAAAAACAAAAAGACTCTTTCTGCCTCAAGTTTATTAGTACCCTAAAGCTGTTTTACTTCCATACAGATACAAGTACAGTAAGGGTGACACACCTTTTTTCAGGCAATGTCCACATGATCAAATAATTTAAATGATTTATCTTAAACTGAGCAAAAACTCCACTCACATATTTCCTGTACAAAACCCTCCTCATTTAGGTTTTCTTTTCCTCAAGCTCTGTTTGCCAAATTTTGTCAGACACATTATCTTTCTGAAGCTGAGGGGAAATTTTGCTACATCTCAAGTTGAGCCACCAGAGAAGCACAAAACCAACAAATACGAAGAAACAAAAAACAAACAAAATACAAAAAGCTACCATTTCTGAGTAGTAACTTTTCTGGGAAATGCACATTGTATCTTCTGTGTTAAATTCAGAATTAATTCTTGAACGTTTTTCATCACGTCCTACTAGAATCTTTCCGGAGTCCTGCTTTAGTGTTGTAAAAGCAGGAATGGGAACGGACTGCTGGTGTATTGGAGGAGTCTGAGATTGAGGCATGATGGGGAGAACTAAAGCAAAAACAGCCATGGTTTGCTCAAAGCCTAGCTCTTCGGACACACAGTGATAGGTGTCCAGGGTTTGTGGAGTGATAGTAAAGACCAGGCTTCCATCGAGGTGCTGCTGGAAAGCAAACTGAGGAACATGGCTGTTGTTTGAGAACCTCCAGGTCACCTTTGCCAGTCTTGACCTCGACTTGCATGGCAGAACCACAACATCATGAAGTTGAGAGATTTGTGTGACTGGAAAAAAAGAATGAGCATAATTGTGGATAATCAGTTTCCTTTTATTTTATAGAATTAGAGCCAAATACATTTGATTTGGACAAATTTCTATGTAGAATATGTCAAAGCGACACCATTGATAGTTTGTTGCATTGTAAAAAGAGAAAAATGTTATGTGACAAAAAATAGGCTGTGGGTGTGTCATCAGTAAATAAAACTGAGTAAATAAACATGGGTTTAATTCCATCAGCTTTAACATGACCATACTGACACGCAAAGGAAGAGTGACAACAATTTTGAAATCTGAAACGGTCAAATTTTACAACTATTTTGAACTATACTCAGAAATCATCGTCCATCTTCCCAAAAAGTTTGTAGATTTATACAATTACTGAAAATGAAAGCAAAGAAGTAATACTTGAAGTAAGATCTAAAATGTGTTAAAATTGGGAAAAAGTGGGATGCTAACCAATTGTAGTTCTGAAATAGAAACAGAATTTTCCAAACTAAAAATCATGATGCCATAAAATAATTGATTTGAAATGTGAGTAAATCGTAGACGATAGAAGATGTGTTACCTGTAGCAGGCGTTTGGAGGAATTCTGAGCACTGGTCTGTGATGTTTCCTCTCTCCACGTCTTGCCGCCTGAGTTTGAGACACAAAAAGAGCAGAAGAGACTGAAATATATTACTGAAATGATTGCATATTGTAAATGAAATGAAAGCAAAAACTATAAATAAAATTATCAAAATTTGGTGTAACTAAAAACAGAAAGTTCAGGCAGAAAATTACCTGGACTTTTTTTTTTTAATCTCTACTCTATAATGATAAAAAAATGTGTTTAATTTTAGATTTATTTAATTTAGTGAACATTTCTTTATTGTACAATACTACATTTAATTTCTTAATAAAGAAGAAAAACACTGTTGTGCTCTAAACCAAAAAAGATTTATACATTTTAGTCTTTTTAAACAGAACTTTTTTTTTATCAGGTTTTGGGGAATTTTATGTTTAAAACCTGAATTTGCAAAAAATGTTTTATTAAAAATAGTATGTCCTGAAGCGTTGTCATTTCATATTCTTGACATTTTAGAATAAAGCCATCCACACATAGAGGATGTTGAAGGCTCTCAGAATTTTCATGCTAAATGCTAAAATGGCGTGCATTTCACGTCAACTAATTTAAATTCTCTGTATAAGCATGTGATAAAGCTTACCTGACAAGAGAAAAACATGTAAATACAAATACATTTTAATAATTTATTTATGCAATAAACTGATACATGTATTATTTAAATTCCTTAATTCAAGGAATGGTACTTTGTCTAACAGTAATGGTTGTTGTATAACAACAACAACAACAACAACAACAACAATAATAATAATAATAATAACAACAATACATTTTAATTCAGGCGCCTTTCAGGTCTTTCAAGGACACTGTACAACAATCACATAATGCATAAAATACAAAATAAGATAGAAAAACATAGAGCAATAACAAACTTAGAGAATAAGTTCTATAATGATAGAGAAGTTTCTATATATGTTTTTAACACTTTAGATATATTTTGCTATGTTCTGCTCTTTGGTCAGCTTTTTAATAATCAATTTGGCTAACTTTTACTTCAAAGAATTTCAGAGAAATCCTCAGTTGCCGAATAACTAATAAAGTTTGACATGACAACTTTAAAATGTTTTTTAATTGATGCTGTTCAGTTCAAAGTATGACATGCGTCTGGTGCCATGACCAAGAGGAATAATTTGACGTATTAGCTAGGCAGGATATAGAACACATGTCTACAGGACAGGTGATGTGATGCTGGTGGGACAGATATCAGAGATGTAGAAGGGTAGACTTACAGATTGGATTTAGATCCTGACACCATCGTACACATCCCTCTCTCTGAGTGCCAGCCACAGAACGGGTCCCGCGCCAGCACACACTCAGCACAGTTTTGGTAAGAGGAGCAGTTGGACACAGGCACTTGGAACACACCCTCGGAAGAGCCAAAGAACAGTACACCCTACAAGAATTTCCCCAGAGAGTCATGGGTTTAATATAGCGTTTACATTATTGGCTGTTTTAGGTATATAGAGCAATTAAAGTGTTCTGGAATATTCCTTATTTAGTTTCATTAATTTTCTAGTGTTTTCTCTTTTTTTCTATTCATTCAAAATTTTCCATTACTAATGTACTACTTGTCTCAGACGCTAAATATTTTATTTTATGACAAAACTCTCTAGAAACAAAAGTTTGTGATGTCTGGATTAAAAAAACATTGAGTAAAAATAATTTAAAGTACAACAGAAATGGAACTAAAATTACAGGTATTTATTATTATTTTAACTTTTTTACCTTTTTTATTCATAAGATTCTGTTTTACGGTGTTGTGCATTTATACAACTGTATCCATACACTTTCCACAACAATTCATTAGCTCGCCTTTGTGAAAAACAAGTGTATAAATATACAGGGAAAATCTGTAATCTGTAACACGATGTTCAGATTTATTCTGCTAATAAATACATGTGAAGCCTTATGATTCAATAACACAATAATTTCAATGCATTGCAGTTAATACAGATGGTAAAACACAAAAAAAATCTCACTTTATCTTGATTGATCCCTATGCTCATTAATCTGAGTTTAATTAAAAGCGAAAGACAGCAATACAACACAAAAAAAGAACCTTATTGGGAACCTTATTGTTGGAGAGGATGATGTTTTTCACATTCTGTGGTTTTCTAAAAACCTTGACCTCCTCGATGATATGGGGGCCATCATCAAGCAAAATAACTTTATGTAGAAATCCAGACTCTGAGGGACCGAAAAGTGCAAAGAAATTACCTGGACATACAGACATCAGGAACTAAACGTGAAAGCTGTAGTAGATTTAGTGTTACTAGTGAGCAGGTAGAGGACTGTGTAGGTGTCTCCATTGGCAGCATGAGTTGTGTGAACAGCTAGGTGGCTGTAACGCTCCACAGTAGACAGAAGCACTTTATTCCCCAGAGGACGCACAGGCTGCTCAGTAAGAAAGCTCTTTTTCACTATGTTCAACACGCGGTCAGTGTCATTAAACAATCCACACTGCAAAAGAAAACAAAAAAAATCACATTTTTACACATCGAGACAGATGGCAAGTATAATAAGCTCTCTTGCCCAAGGTTTAAATTTCAAGCTTGGGTAAGTTGTTCATTTCACAATTTTTCAAACAGGAAGCCAACTAACACTTTTTCTTATCTGGTGTGAACATCAGTGAAAAGGACTTTTTTGCCGATTTGAGTATGTCCTATACATTTTTTGTGGAGTTGCATATTTTCCCTGCTTTTCCATCACAGGTTTTCTCCACACGAGTCTCATTTCAATCCAAAATAGTATCAGACTGATTGGCAGCCTAAATTATGAAAAGGTGTGACTGTGAATAACTTGCCTTGTAGTAGCCTTGATAACTTTTCAATAATGTCATCATGATTTTAACCCTGATCAGTAGTTTTATTATGCAAATGTATTAAAACCATGCATGCCACCTTGGTTGAATGATTGCCATTTTAACTACATGATTGAAAAGCGACACAGAACATAAAATCTCTAAAAGAAATTTATTTTACGGTTTAAAATAATAAAAAAGATGACAAGAAAACCAGCATCAGTAAGAAAATCTTTAAAATAACATAAATATAAAAATAATTAATAGCAGTTTGATGTTTTATTTACAAGAATCCAGATTTACTTTTTGGAAACATATTAACCAACAACACATATTCTGTATACAGCTTTGAAATCTCGCTCTTTTGGTTAGTTACCTTGCCAAGCTTGCCATCTGTGTTAGGCTGTTTCGACCAGTGGTTTTGAACCAAATCAAAGGTCTTGTAATCACCTGAAAAAGCTGCTTTAATATCTTTCAGAGTGAACGCACACACTGCTGTTTGAATAGATGAAGCTGACCTGGGGGAAAAAAGAAACATTATTAGCTGTGATCAACCATATTCATATTATTTGGTAGGTGTCTACTTCTCCTACTGTCAACCCTCTGGATGTGTGGTCGATCTTTATCATTCAGACCCTGTCCACATGTACCCGGTTATTTTGTAACAATACTTTTTTATGACATGTATCCAGATCAGCGTTTCACCTTAACCGTGTTCATTTGAAAACGGTGGACAAAAGGATTTTTTTTTAAACAATACAGATTCATTTCCACTTAGACAGCGTAACCACATTAATTATGGTTATTGGCAGAATTTGGAGGAGTTATAGGCTTTTTAATGATGCAGCTGCATTTGCTCACAGAGCTCCATGGTTAATGGGGAAAAAGCGATATGCTAAAGCATATCTTCTGAACTGGACTATACAAGCACAGAATATATTTAATAACATTTTTCATCACAGAACAGACACTGTCCCAAAACACAGCAAAATACAGGTTATTGCTGCTGCCGTGCTCACCCCACATGCCTCAGGTTTGAACAGGAACTGTTTGAGCTTCAGATAATGAGGAAGTTTTGAGAGTGAAACAGTTGTTGGTAAAGACTGATAAGAAAATTTCTTATCTTTGTGTGCGCTGTATTTCCCTGCCATTGAAAGGAAACGCTGAAGAGCCTCGAAGCTGAAAGAAGCTTCTGATTGGTTGATTTAACTAAGGTTGAGGAGTCGGCTGCCCTCTACTTTTTTGTAAACAGGGAATAAAAAAAATCTGTTTAAATCAATAACCGGGTAAGTGTGGACATGGGCTTAATTCTAATATATAGTGAACTGACCACCAGTAGAGGTACTGTTTCTGTCACTTGGATTAAATTAAACCTACCAATCTATCAGTAGGTGGAGCATGTATCATATGTGTCACTTGAATGATTTGATAACTATCATTCCTTTAATAATTGTATAAAACCCCAAATGGATGATTTCCCATGTTGTCAGAAATGAATGTTACCATTGTGAGGAAAAGAGCCCGTAGAAGAGGGTTTGCTCATGACTTTCACTGTCCAGTCGAAAAACATCTTGGAGCTTATTGAACTGATATGATTTTCCATGTTGACAAAGCAGTTGAGCTTTAGCAAAAGATGTCCAGCGTTTTTGTAAGGTCAACCTCCCTCCATTATCATCCTGGAATTAAAAAGGGGCTTTGTTTATTGAGTGACCTTTTTGTCTTGCCATCCTTGTGTAAAAAGCTAATGCTAATTTTTAGGTAAATATCAAGTTAGCTTTTTTTGTTGTTACCATTTTTATGTAGCCAAGAAAAAAGACTGTGAGACTACTACAAAGGCTTTGCAAGTGTTTTGAGTTAAATGGCCATTCAGTGTGCCACCTTGTTTCTTCAAAATTAAACCCTTTTTAAACAATATTCTATTTTTTTTTTTGAGTCAAGGAAGGAATTAGAGTCCGTGGTAATCTTACCGTACAGACTTGCGCCACACGAGACACTGTAAAACTGCTCATGAACGAGTCTCCACTCAGCTCTCCGGTCTCACTAAAGAATATCAGAATCTTTCCTTCACTAGCCACATGAGTGGAAGCAACAAACTCAGGTTCTACGAAAGAAAAACAAATTGTTGGATTTCAAGCTTTAAACAATCCTGTTTTTAGCTGACATTCTCATTTTTTTTCTCATAGATTCACACTAAATCATGATAAACAAAATAGTTATGTTAATACAAGAAGTTCATTATGTCTGTGCTACCAGTGCATCTTCTTTTAAAGCTCTTCATTGTCAAGTAGACGTTGTTGAGTGACAGTTATACTATGTGCATGTGGTGGGAATGCTTTTGGAACAATTTGCAAACATACCTTGAAGAAGCTTTGGCACACTTTCGAGCTCTAGATTGTTGTGTGTTCCTCTGCTATGACAGCGAGAAATTATTCTTTTGTTCCCAAAGAAGCCAATATGTGATGCTGAATACAGCTCTTCACCTGTAGGCAAAAAGGCTCTAGGAGTTAAAGTGTATCAGAATGTTTGGCACAAAATGCATGCGTAGCATCCTTAAGGGGCACCAAGTTTGTGACCAAGACTGATACAGCCACAATTGAAAAAATGCTTTGGAGCATGAACTCCCCTCACTTCCCAACTAATGGTTTACAGCTATAGGCAGTATATTTCCAAAATAATGATATACAAAATACACAAAATAGTTTGTGTAAACATAAGAATGAGTCAGGTAGAGCTGAGTACTGAAAGTCATGGGGCAGCATTAACACTCCTTTGATTACCAGCCGGCATAACCTCAGCATAATTGTCTTCATAAACCACTTTGTAAGGTACATCAAAATATTAAACATTTAAAGTGATTCTGTTGCTAGGCACAATGTATTTTGGACAGATATGAAACCAATATCCACTGTAGTAGTGAAAAAGTACACCATTGAACCAATGGATATTTGGGTTCAGCAGCAAAATCCAGAAGATAGAATGCAAGAAGAGGTTTTAAATCTCCCCTTATATAAAATTGTTAGATTAATAAAAGTATACTTATTGAATGTGTCAGGAGCACTCTCATATGCCAGGAAGAATACAGATTTATTGAATCTTTTTCACATTAACGTCAGAGCCGGGGGAAAAAAAAACACAGACCATTACTGAGGAGAACCAGAACGTAAATATAAAATGCGTGACAAAGGGATAAGCTGATAAGGTGAGAACAATACATTTACATTCATGCATTTGGAAGACGCTTTTGTCCAAAGTTATATTCAACTTGTTTTAAAGCCAAAGTCTAGCTCACAATTGATCAGTTTCATCAGCTGATCAATCAACCAATCATAGAAATAAGAAAAAAATTGAAGGAAAAGGAAGCATTTTTTAAAGAGTAGTGTTGAAGAGAAAAGTTTTTAGTTTCTAAAAGTAGTAGTAGTGGCTTAGTTTTAGCTGTTGTTTAAACATATTTAAAACAGGTGATGTAGAAGCAAGAGGGTGAGAATTAAATAATGAGCATGTGAGAACAATAACAAAAGATTATAACTAGGGCTAACAGATTAACATAACAATAACCATAGACCTAGATTCTGAAGGAATTAAAATTTTCTTAAATTCTCTCACCAACAATAGTGGCTGTGTTCCTCCGAGTGGCGCTGTAGGGGCAGCAGTTTTTGGCATCCTTCGTATCTCTGTGAGAGCTGAGGGAAGCTGTCGGCTGAAACAGAGATGTTCAGTCTGTCAGAGCTGGTACAATCAACTTCTACCCCAGAACTTGTTTTTTTTTTTATAATATCAATCCAAGAACTCACAACAATGATTGCTTGCGGTTTATTGGCATTGGTTCCACAGGCGTAAAGATGAGTAGAGTTGAAAAACTGAAGAATGCTTATGATGTTGCTACAGTCCTGTAATGGATATATAGTATAATATGGTAATGTTTCAAACTGTGTTTAGCTTGTGCAAAATAACAACGATTAACACAAAAAGGATAATGAAAATAATAATAATAGTTTTTTGGTTAAAGGGTTCAATCAGTTTTATAGAACTCTACACTAACATACCTTATTGTTAATTTAATGAGGAACAGAAACCAACAGAAGGCCATAAAGACATTAAAAAATAGATAATACGTAATAGTGACAATAGTGTATACAGCTACAGCGGCACCTGAAGACATATGTTAAAGAATGGCACATACCGACTTTGAGGTCTTTTTGCAGATGTTCATGTTTTCAGGAGACACTGCCCATTCTAACTGTTTTAAAAGTAAAATGGGCAAGTGTTATATTCAAGTTGCCACCCTTGGCATCAAAATAATGATTTCTCTGCATGCAGTATAATTTGTAATTATTCATGACCTTATCTTTGAGTGTAATTGTATGAGGCTGACTGACATCCAGAGAAAGCAAAGCTTCTTGAGCCCCAACAAACAGTGTTTGAGCGTCATGGCTGAGCAGCAAAGTTGTGTTGTTTTTCACTGCGGAGCTTTGAAAGATGCCAAGTAGCCGCTCTTGACTTCCTGTGGAAACCCACAATGAAGGAGTCTCTGACTACCTTAGGTTTAACTACACAACACAAACACTCATACGCATGCAATAAACACATGATCAAAAAGTGTTGCGCAATTCTCTTAATGAAGCTATTAAATATACCAATTATGCACAGTGATAATTTATCTTTAAGAGTATAGTGAAGAATTACAAGGTCTACTCTCATTGGCTACAAGAAAAAACCTAACCACAATAAATGATGAAAATTTCATTACTGTATTATTTAAGATTTTTTTATTTATTTATTTACATCCTGTTTTATCTTTGGGCAAAAAAAGAGGAAACCGTTATAACTAGCTCAGTTTAGCCACTTTAAGTGTATTTACTATTAAAACTTAAACATCAGTTTTCTTGAACAGATTTGTTAAACAATATTCCTTTTTAATTCTGTTGTCCTCTCAACATGTTTGTATAACGAGCTAGTGATGAAACTCCAAGATAGTTTCCTCTTTCCGATTGGAGGAAATAGATCTTAGTCACATTGCCACATTGTCATTATTTTCTAAACATCTTCAAATCTGATGCACTTCCGTACTTGTTTAGATTCTAACCTTTCCTTTTATAGAAATCCTATATTGTATCTGTAACTCCTTAATTGTTATTTTGATGTTGTTTATTTCCAAAGTGTACAGATGAATTCTCACAGATTATTCTGCAGTAAGCGTCACAGTGGCGCAGTGGGTAGCACGGTCGTCTCACAGCAAGAAGGTCGCTGGTTCGAGCCTCGGCTGGGTCGGTTGGCATTTCTGTGTGGAGTTTGCATGTTCTCCCCGTGATCGCATGGGTTTTCTCCGGGGGCTCCGGTTTCCCCACAAGTCCAAAGACATGCGGTATAAGTGAATTGAGTAAGAACGACTGTCCATAGTGTTAAAGTGAATGAGTGTGTGTGAATGTTTCCCAGCGATGGGTTGCAGCTGGAAAGGCATCCGTCGCATAAAACACATGCCAGAGAAGTTAGCGGTTCATTCTGCTGTGGCGACCCCGATAAGGGAAGAAAGCTGACATGGAGATGAATGAATGAATGAATATTCTGCAGTATTGTATCTTAAATTATCCTTTCAAAACCATCTCTGGCAAACCTGACAAATTATTTATGTCAGCCTCTGAACAGTTATTAGACATAATAATTTTGTCTGTTGTACTGTGCAATAAGTAATGTTATTACCTGTTGTGTAATCTGTCCAAGTCCAAGAATGAGACTGTGTCATCTGCCAATGACTGGTTCGATAGTGCTACATAATTACATCACATGCCCAAAATGATGCCAAAGAAAGCATGGATGGGCTAACAATTAGACAAATGTAGGAAATTCCATGGATAAACAACTTTTTCAGGTCTGCGGTTTGTCACCAGTATCTTATAATAGTATTGTCCCAAAATTGAACATGCTATTTAAATCAATAAGTGATTTCAATTGTCTGAAAGAAACACATCCTCAGGGTCACAATTACAACATCAATGGTTGATTGAACCTTGCACTTCTCTCTACTTAGTCCTTCAGAAACAGACGAGGGCAGAACCCTTTCAGAGTAGCCCTGAACAGGTTTTGTATATTGTCCCTCCTACTCTGGAGACTGCTGAATTGTTATCAGAATTGAAATGTTAGCGCCAAAATGAATGCAGGGATATCAAAGAAAGAGAGATGAAAGAGAGAAAGCAAATCCAAAGTTTGTTAATGAGTTTTGTGGCGCACAGAGGACTGGCAGATAAATGTAAGGTAAGCAAGAATGCTTTATTTAGAATCTCACCAACACATACTTTTTAATGCATGTATTATATTATTATAACTTTTTTTAATCAAAATATGGTAGAAAATTACGTTGTATTTTTTGTTACTTCCTTACAAAAGCATAATATATCAATTTAAATGCCTTGTTCAAATATGAGACAATTCCATATTAAAAACATCCAAAACTGTTTCAAAACAGCCTATTTGAAGAAAAGGGCTATCAGGAATTAAATATCCAATAACTATTAATTTCAAAGGTTTAGGCAGAACTGCATTTGTTTAAATTTAATACTAATAACAGGTTAAGCAAATATTCCTCACTCTGTGTATGCAGCTAGGTTGATGATCAGAATTTTCCTTTAACCTTTAGCCTAAGATAACTACAGTATATACGATTTGGTTAAATTTTATTTAATTCACAAAGTTAAAACTGACCCTGCCCAAGAGCATTATTTTAACATTTACCATTTTAAATGCACAAAGTCACAGGATGATGCGTTCAAAAACTTGAAGACAACAGAGTAACCATTTGTTGAAAAGGTTATAACAAACAACAAAGGTTTTTGATTACTTACCCCAAGAGAATGAAATACGTGGCAAAAGTGAGGCTTTTGACAAATCTAGTAATCCCATTAAGAGAACTTCAATCATTAAAACTCGTAAGAATCTTGCCATTCTGGGGTTGCTGCTTTCACAGCTTCTTGTCAGCAAATGATGGACGCGCACTTCCTCTGACAAGACCATTTTTCGCTCTACAGGAAGGAATAATAAACCACTCTAAAATACTCTCGGCAGAAACCATTTCCACTAATGACTCTTCTTGTAGAACCACATTCAATTGCACTTCCATTATCTTGGCCCAAGTCGGACTACTGCTCACCAAATAATGCTGGATGATCATGTGCAAGAATTAGTCCCACATGACTTCAGTGATGAAACCATGCTGACATTTAAATATAAGCCCACTGCAAAAAAAACATGCATGCATTGTGCAAGTTAGTATTAAACAAATGTTTTTTGAAGTGGTATTACAATGTGGTAAAGTCAGTTCCCCTTCAGTAGGTTACTTCGAAGTATGTCGAATGATGAGTGTGGAATGTGCTTGGAGCAAACCAATTCATCTCCACACACTCACAATGGGGAGAAATCTCCTTTCCTTCGAGAATTTGCATACTTCCTGGATGAATATGGAAGGAATGCAAATACCAAGGGGCAACCTCGTCTCTCGATGTGTAATAGGAAGTGACAGAACTGCAGTTCTTTGGCCGGCTGCTTGAGGCAGAATCTCCAGAAGTGCGCAGGTTCTCATTCCCTCCAATGCTAAAATGACCACACTGCATGACGATATTCAAAGCAAAACAACATTCAAGCTGAAGAAAATGGCATTTAACTACATCCTTTGCAAGCCCTGAAGGGTGAAGCTACTGAAAGCTACATCATTGCTGGGTGTTTTTGTCTTCTAAAAGAGCTAGCCAGTTAGAATTTGGACGTTTTAACGATGTCTAAGTCGTGCCTTTCCTCTATATGTGAGAGATTAATGTCCTTTTAAGAGGGCCACAGACACCGCAAAGACAATGATCAAGGGATTTGAGAGAAGAATTAAGATCAACGTTGATGTTCTTTCAGTCAGCCACTGGAGCTCCCTCTACAGAAATCACCTATGAGCTCTATGATGATGCACTGGGGGCACTGTCAGAGCACCCGGGGATTCTGAAGAGGTAGCAAGTTGTATCCCTGAAAGCTGCCTCCTTCTGGAATATAAGCAGAAGAGCAGCTCTGTGAGGAGATGACAAAGTTGCTTTCCCAGGTGCTCAGTGATATTGGCTTAGATGTGGCTCTGCCCCTTTGATTTAATACCTGTGCCAGGCCCCCACAGTTTCCAGTCTGCCAGAGACAGTTCCGGTGTGGTGTCATGAGTGTAAAGGACTTCAGCCCTGCATATGATGGCCACCCTCCAAATCTTAATGCCCAAGTTTTTCTGCCTTCATAAATTGACTTAGAAAGAGCATTTTACAATCTCTACTTTCTCGCCCCCAAGTGTAAATGTGGGCTACAACCAACCCTAGACCTATGTTCCCCGAACAGATGCTTGACAGATCATGACACACAGGTGTGCCATCTGTGGTTGACCCAGGCTTGGAGTGCTCCAGGAAGATTGGAGGTGTCCATTAATTCTTTTAACAAAATTCTAAAAATAGTTGGTTGAAATTGTGACCTTTTGTGCTTTTAAGGTTGTTTTGGACCTAGTTATAACAATATCATTACAATACAAAAAACTGAGTGGACTGTCAGCTTAAACACTGACAGCCAGCTCCACTAATTATGAGATTCTCAGTTTGTGTGGTTTTCCAGTAAACCGTTACAAAACAAATTGGTGACCATTTTACAAGAAGTATGCTGATCAAAAAAGGCCCAGAACCCACACAGCTTAAAATAACAGTTTAATAGATAGTAAAGCTTAGCAAGAAGTATCACCTCGTAAGGTTACATGATTTAGTTTGCGCAAAGCTGAGTCTCGACCAATCCAAAACCTATGTGACATGAATTGATGTCTTTGTTATAATCAACCTTAGAAACATTTATGTTCATGTTGAACCTCGGCCCAGACACATCTCCTTCAGACTGTTCCTAACACCTCAAACCATTTAGTCAAGGTGGTGTTAGTACAACTACGTTAGGAAGGGTCTTGGATCTTGGCTCATGAATGATCCCACAACTTGTTGATTTGTCACAGAGGTAGGCTAGTAAGACAACAGACTGTATTTGAATTTCAGATCAATTTAGAAAAAAGCAAACTGACCTTGGCCAAAAGCATTATTTTTCCAGGTTTGGAGCAAGAGTACACCATTCATGTGAGCTCCTGTAGTAGCAGTTATGCCACTGAAATTGCTCCATATGAGACCACTCCAGCATTGGCTAAAGCTTCAAGTACCCAGAAGAGCATGGTGTAGAGAACAAGTGAAGGTGCACTACCTGGTGGCATCATATTGTCCACGGATGATTCCGCACCAAGCTTTCTCATTAGAAAGTTAAAAAAAAAAGAAAAAAGAAACCCTGAGTTACTGCCGCCAATGAATTTTGACAAAATAGTTATTAGTAAATATATTTTTTTGTTTTCTTACTGTAGAACAACAAAAGGGGATTTTGACAAAATTCAACCTGTAGTAACGCTGCCTGGCTTGTCGGTAGTTAGTAAGTCCAAACAATTTAGAGAAAAAAAATCTTTCAAAGACAAGTTTGTTTCATTCATCAGCTTTGGTTTATTAAAATAAACTTCTTCACATTAAGGGATGGCATACATTTTGAGAAACCTGAGAAAGATAGACATGAGACGTCTCTTAGAATTATTACATTGAGGCCATCTAGTGAGCTATATATATATATATATAGTTGATAACACAGCATGTAAATCTGATTATATTAGTGCTGCAAAACATCTTCTACAGACTGATGATGAACAATGTCTGTGTTCCTTATAGATTTGATTACGCTTTATTCATTACTCCACAAGAAGTTATTCCTTACATTTCTTGCATACTTAAATTCATTTTCAGGTTTTCTGCAAAAGCACCATTTAAACTCCATTTTCAACCCTGTATATGAAATGTATAATAACACATTGAACTCAAGGACACCAAGTTAGCATAAAAAGTTAAACCAAAATTTGGTAATAAAAACAAAACAGTATGCAGTTAAAGAAAGGCTTCGTTCAAATTATGACAGCAATGTTATAATATTAGCAGAAACAAAAATCCTTCATTAGGCTATTCTGTACATCTCATATAAAATACAGAGATTCTATATTAGGGTTCACCAAATCTGGTCCTGGAGGGCCACAGCCCTGCACATTTTAGTTGCAACCCTCTCTAATACGCATATTACTCTAGCTTCAGACAATCAGAGAGGACCCTAATTAGTGCAACAGGTGTGTTTCATGATGGATGAATAAAAAATTTGGAGGGCTCTGGCCCTCCAGGACCGGATTTGGAGATCTCTGTTATAGATGCTTGCAAGAGATCTAAGATAACAGAAAAACTTTAGTCAAAGTAGATTCAATCTCACTGAATGGATGTCTTATCTTGTTGAAACTTTAATAAAAAATAGTCACTCATCAATCCCGCCCCTGATTACCGGTCTCCAATAAGAGCCTGCAAGAGATCAGCCATCGCATATAAACTCTGAGCACAGACCACTTACGTGCCAGGGTCCAGCTCAGGCACCACATGCTGGCTTACAGGACTCTGGTTCTAGTCTGTTTTCATGGCTTTGTAAATGGATTCGTTTACCAAAATCTATACATTTATTAAGGCAGTGATTTGTATAAATTAATGTTATTTATGTATGGATTTGATGTAATGATTAATACGTATGTTAACTCATTGTCAATGCATCATTAAATCGTAAATTAAGACTTGATGCATATACTAATGAAAAATGATGATTCATGTCACCTTTTTGTAAAGTGTTACCGAGTATGTGTTTGTTAATTGAGTTTTTGTGGATTTGAATCATATCTGTAACGGTTTGTTTAAATATTTCACTTAATTCATGTTTTGTCCCCTTGTTTTCTACAGGGTTAATTTCACGGTAACCCGTTTAGCCTCGTCGTTAACCAAACGCAATGATTGGCTACTCTTGACCAGCGCTGAGAAAAGCAACAAAGAGCACATGCTTTTTCAACCACCTCAACTACCTATTTCAGATAGGACCTATTGTCAAAATAGTACTGTATACGATACCAGATTTTAATACGAACAAACCTTTCTAAAGTCCTAAACCCCACCCCCTGCAAACCGCGCCCATCCTGGATTCTCCAGTGCGCTCTTGCTACCTCACGCTCACGTTATTCTATGGCTCCAGTGAGAGTCTGTCAGCTGGAGACCGAGCACCTCAAGAGAAAGAGCAGCTAGCAGCGCGTCAGCGAGAGACGGTCATGGCATCGTTAAATCTCGGCGTTAATGGGGCTCGTAAGAAAGCTGCGGCGCGGATCAGAGCCGTGGAGAGGAGGAATCTAATCACCGTCTGCAGGTAAACGAGCTGAAATATTCATCTTCCTCATACACAACCTCCGCAGAACAACACAAACACAGCAGCCCTGAACATCTCTGGTGATGTCATTTTCTGCAAGTTTTGCTATTGCCAAGAGCTGAATCAGGGAGGTGATGATGCAGTTACCTACGTGCACTGACTCCACACTGATGCTGATCTGACATCAGTTCCTACCTCTTCATGTGGATGGAGATCTATTAAACATATTACATTTATGATTCTGGAGAGGAGTTCAGTATCCTACATCAAGTCAGATGTATGCATCATATTTTAATTAATTGGTGGCAATATGTTTATGGAAGCCCTTATGCACCATGTGTAGACTACTCCCTTAAGTCAAATAATGCATTATGTTCTATTTTTTTATGTCAAAATAATGAATCACTTGTTAAGCCAAAATAATTCGATGTTATCAGTTTTCTCATTCTTTGAAGGTCAAAAAAATATATATATTTGGCAATTATCTCAAAAACAACGAGTAAGGAAGTAATTTTTTCAAAAACATTTAACCTTGTTATTTTTTTTATTTGTGTCTGAAATGAATGAGAAGTTGAGTTGTTGGTCGGACTTTGTTACTGACAAGAATGAGAACCTATTTAGTTTAACTTGGTAAATCCAAATAATGAGAAATTTAAGTATTATTTTGTTTAAATAACTAAAAAGTATAACAAGCATGTCACACACTTCCCAGTGTTTAAATATTATAAATATATATTAATGTGCATGTTTTTTTTTTTAATAAAATAAGTAAACATTTATTTCTTAACCTGGATACATTATCATTTTCCGCCCACCCTATTGAAATGTTAAAGCTAGAAGGAAGCATTTATGTTCTTGAGTCTGTTCAATAATTTTCTTATCAGCTTTAGATCTTTTTTTTTTATTCTTGCACAACAACATAGATGTCCTTTACTGCATGTCAAACTTTTGACTTAAATTTCACCAGTACATGGCTTTTCATATCCACATTAATTTGGAATATTGGTCCCAATGTTTGAGACAGCCTGACTTCAAAAAGTACACCAAATGAATCATATTAGCTGGCTTTAAAAAGAGCTCAGACTGATACAAAGAAATAATGAAAAAAAAAATGGTAATGGAAAATGGTATGCCTTTAAAACGGGATCAAAAATATAATAATAAGAGATATTCAATTCACTGTGGTTCTAGTTTATGTTGAATGCAGAGATTTAGTTGAGTTGGAGCTGTGACGTTCAAGATATTAATCAACCACTACAGATTTGTCAAGCCAGACCTCAGAGGCGTATCTAAGCCTTACATTGTGCTTTATTAATGATAATTTTGAGCTGAAGGTGTTATCGCAATATCGTAGAGAATGCATTGATTTAGAAGCTTTTGGTAGTGGACATCCCTTCTGAACCACTATTATGATACAGTAAAACACCATTTATTTTCACTTTCACAACTGCAGTGCCCTGCAAAAGCTTTCACACCACTTGGTATTTCACACAGTGGCTTTCTTATGCAGTGAAGGGGGACCTTAATCAGAGTTGATGCAGGATCTAGTTATAGCAATGAATACAGAGTAATCTAAAAGAACCTAAAACAAGGTAGATGAACCTCCCATCAGAACAATGGTTTTTAACACAAAGCTACAACTAAATGAGTAAAAACAGACCTGATCAACAGTGATCAAAGTCCAGGCTTAAATCCAATTGAAAGTGTCTAGCAAGACTTAAAAATATCTGATGATAGATCCTCCTATCTATCCAATAAGAAGAATCTTGAGCTATTTCACAAGTGAGAATGAAGTTTAAAATGGGCAACTGAAATGGAAATTAAAGATAGTCTGCTTCTGCTGAGATGCAAAGATCTATTTCCCATCATTCCCCATCCACCAGCTTCTTGTCACCTTCATTAACAAGGGTCAAATGTGCTTTGTTTGAGGAGCTTGCACTGCTAGGTGTCACCCTCATTATTCTGTAGTTTCAATCCCGTTTTTGTTTAACGTTATATGATGTTCCAAGCCTGACCATGTTGTTTGTGTCTTGTTTGATTGGATTGCTTTTGTGGCTGTTGTATGGTGGGTGAGGGGTGCAACTCAAAAAACAATTATGAAAGCAGAATCAGAAGTTAAAACACTAATACAAACAGAAAAATAGCAATTTAGGATGTATTTCAGTAAATGAGAAATCAAATGACAAGTTTAGGTAACACAACAATTTCGCCTAACCTAAAAGGGTTTGTTTGCTTTAAGAACTGAAAACTTAACACTGATTGGATGAGATTTCTGTCTTGTATGCGTGTACACAAGCAGACCTTAGTTTCAGGTATAATATTCGTTAAACTTTTATGTTCAATGAATGCACTTCTATGGTTGATGAGGACAATGTCCCTCAAACAAACTGTAGATTGTTTGATAGTTTGAACTATACTTTACTGTTTGGAGGAGTCTTTTAAGCAACACCAATTCATCCATTATGAGTTGGAGATTGTTTTTTTTTACTCGTCATTTTGCTTTCATAATTGTGATTTGCACCTCTTGGCCAACATACTATTGACTTTTGCCTATTTAAAGACACTGATTCCTGTTAGTCATATTAAAATATTCAGTAAAACCTGCATTTTTTGCATTCCCTGGCTCACCCTCTTGATGCGCAATAGAAAGTGGTAGACACTACAGCTGAGGCTGACTCCATAAGTGTTAAAAATGGCCAACTTCATAGCTAAAAAACATGTCAACACCCCTATCTCCATTAGATTTTTCAGGAGGGATTTAAAGTTTACCATTCTTTCACCATTCTTTACTTTACAGATACTTTCAATCCCAAATATTTAGTAATTATGTGGTTGTGAAAAATATGTTAAACACCGTTTTATTTGATCAATTTTTGGAATTAACAGCTTTTCCCTGGTTTCAACTTTCATGAAACAGTGAATGATCACAGCGAAACAAGGATACAAAAGCTTAAAAAAGTATTGTAGTTTTGTTTATTTCAATACGTTTTTACATTTTTATTTCAACATTTTATTTCAGGAATGTTGGTTTAATGACATACTTCGGTGACATCTTTTGACTCTCAACATTTTCTATAAAGTTAACTGACAAAAAAAAAAACATATATTTTTTTTGTTATAAGTTATCATATATTATAACATAATTGATGATGATACAATGGAAAAAAGAAATCATCATAGTTATTTTGTCTTTTAATTACATTCAGTAACACTCCCCTGCCCAGTTTACATTTACAGCAACTGCTGTTCAAAGTGTAATTATTGTTTGTTGAATATTTCATTTGTGAATATTCACAGTTGTATTAATTACATAGATTTTTATTTTTATTCATTTTTCATGTATTGTTCTCTCAGTGGGCTTCTGCTGGGTGTTCAAGTATCTAAAAAAAGTAGTCTAAAAAACATTCTTTGGGAGAATTGAAAAATTTAAATGTCCCCAGGATTGAATGTACCAGTAAATTGAGACTGATTGTGGTCCTGCTAAAGATTGTAGACATGTTTAGGTTGTGCCCTTGATTTTGTCAAGAAGCAAACATAACCACGTGCCCCAAAAGTAAATAGATGTTTTTTTAAACTAATATGTCACATGTCCCATCATATGATTTATTTTGTTGTATCAGCCATGCTGCAGTTTGCTTTCACAAGAACTAGAAAACCTCTCAGACATCACAACCCAATATACAAGTTAGACCTGTATGGGTTTGATTACATTGAAATATCTAATTAGGAGGTACCATGCTGAGCACATTTGAAGCAGCGCTCTGGACACAAATGAATGTCACACACACAGAGGAGACACAGCGGGGATAATCCAATCAAAAGGCTTCAACAGTGACGTCATGTGACCACACAATCACAGCCCAAAAGCTCAAACAATGCCTCATGACTGATTGCATCAGGAGAGGGAAGAAAGGAAAAGATGATGAGCAAACAACCATTTAGTCTTGAGTAGAACCATCAGATCCCGAGCTTAGTCGGGTTTGGGCAAATAGTAACAAATCACAGCTGGTCATTATCGGCGCATTGAAGGAGATTTGGCCATTTTTGCTGTTAAATGCCACAAAAGCATGCATGGATGTCCAAGTCAAAAATGTCCTAGGTCAAAAAACATATTTGCTTCAAGTTGAGATCCGGACAAGTTCAATGTTTATAAAAACATATTGAACTGATTGCACAGAGCCTATAAAACCAAGACCTACTGTTAGGATGTATATTATCTAATGATTAGATAAAGAAAACAATATTTTTATTTCGATTAATATTTATGTTCCTACTAATCACTGATTTACATTTTACACAATCCCCCAGTCAAACTTTTGTTGAGTTCGCAAGGGACAAGACAAGCTTATTTGAGAGGTGGTGTTCGGCCAGTAAGGTCAGCACATTTGAACAATTGAGTGAGTTGGTTTTGCTGGAGGAGTTTAAAAACTGTATTCCTAATAGAATTGTTGTTCATCTAAATGAACAAAAGGTTGCCTCCCTGAATGCTGCTGCTGTTTTTGCAGATGAGTTTGTGCTAACCCACAAGGCTGTGTTTTCTTCACCACTTCAATCTCAATACTTTAATCGGCAAGCATTTCCCAAACGCAATTCTAAACCTGAACAGTCACCTGACCGTTCTTTGGAAGATAGGGAATGTTTTTACTGTCACGACAAAGGGCACTTAATTTCTACTTGCCCAACTTTAAAACGTAAAAACCAAAGGAATAACCTTCATGGTTCCAAAGGTGTAGGCTTTATTCATAAGCCAAAATCTGATGGCAAACCTGAAATTGACCCTTGTTTTGAACCATTTGTGTGTGACTGGGCAGTCTCTCTCACTAATTCAAATTACAAAAGTATTAGAATCCTTCGGGATACTGGTACTGCACAGAGTTTCCTTCTAGGTAGTGTGCTTCCCTTTTCAGATCAGTCTAGTTGTGGTACTGATGTATTGGTTCAAGGTATTGGATTAAGTATTTTGAGAACTCCTCTTCATCATGTCTTTCTACGCTCTGATATTGTGACTGGTCTTGTAAAAATTGCAGTTCGCTCAGAGTTACCTGTTAAAGGTATCTCAATGATTTTGGGTAATGATCTTGCTGGTAGCAAGGTCAGCCTGCTACCAGAGGTCATCGAGGAACCTGTTGTGTCTGATATTGATGCATTAATCCAGGAATTTCCTGATGTGTTTTGTTCATGTGTTGTGACTCGAGCTCAAGCTCGGAAATTAGAAGATGCAGTGGATCTTTCAGATTCTTTTATTTGCTCTGAGGTGGACAATGGGAAGGAAGAAGTGAAAAATTATGAGAATACTAATGTGATTTTGCCAAACGTTGACTTTCCCTTTTGTAGAAACCAGCTTGTTGCTGCTCAGCAGGCTGATGAAAATTTGGTGACCTGTCGCTCATCTGTGGTTGACAGAACCCGATTAGATGAGTATGACCTTGCTTATTTTGTGAATGATGACGTTCTAATGAGAAAATGGAGACCTAAAAATTCAAAAGAGGAGTGGAGAACAATTTTCCAAATTGTTATACCTAAAACGTACCAAAATTTTGTTCTTCAGTTAGCACACGACCATGAACTTTCTGGACATTTGGGTGTTCGTAAGACGTATCACAATCTGCTGAAATATTTCTTCTGGCCTGGAATGCGTTCTTCAGTTTCAAATTACTGTCGGTCTTGCAGTTCATGTCAAATTGCTGCGAAGCCTAACCAAACCGTTGCACCAGCCCCTTTGAAGCCAATCCCTGTCATGAATGAACCATTGGAAAAATTAATAATTGACTGCGTTGGACCTTTGCCAAAAACAAAATCGGGACACTGCTACATTCTCACCAT
The DNA here is from genome assembly GCA_900490495.1 of Danionella dracula. Taxonomy (NCBI): domain Eukaryota; kingdom Metazoa; phylum Chordata; class Actinopteri; order Cypriniformes; family Danionidae; genus Danionella; species Danionella dracula. Next base: position 4,475,775 of record UELW01000039.1, on the reverse strand, counting down.
GATGTGTTCAGCAACCAGATTTCCAGAAGCTATCCCTATTCGTTCGTTAAGAACTCCACAAATTGTCAAAGCCTTGGTGAAATTCTGCACTACTTTTGGTATGCCAAAATTCATTCAGTCGGACCAAGGTACAAATTTCACCTCACGGTTATTTAGTAAAATGATGACCGAAATGAATGTGAAGCACAACATTTCAAGTGCTTATCATCCTCAGTCTCAAGGTGTTTTAGAGAGGTTTCACCAGACACTGAAATCTATGATCCGTACCTTTTGTGTGGAAAAGCAAAAAGATTGGGATGAACAACTACCACTTTTGCTATTTGCAATTCGCAACACTATTCAGGAGTCTCTTGGGTTTAGCCCCGCTGAATTGGTGTTTGGACATTCATTAAGGGGCCCTCTGAAGCTGCTTCAGGAGCATCTTCTTTCCAAAACCTCTCCAGTCCCTCCATCAGTGGCCATAATTGATCATGTTAGCTCTTTTAGAGATCGTTTACACTCTGCTTGGAAACTTGCGCGCACTTCCCTTGCTTCATCTCAGACTCAAATGAAGGAGCATTATGATAAGAAGTCTGTAAAGCGTTCCTTTGAAGCTGGAGAAGAGGTTCTTGTTTTGCTCCCCTTGCCTGGTTCTTCTCTCCAAGCAAGATTTGCCGGACCATACAAGATCGAAGAGAAACTTAGTGAAACAGACTACGTAGTGAAAACTCCGGATCGTAGACGCAAGTCTCGCTTATGTCATATTAATATGTTAAAGCCATTTATAACTCGCTGTGATGCTGACTTGGTCCATCCTAAGATGGCTCCCCTCGCACCTACTGCGGTCCTCCCTGCAGACGTGATTAAGCCATGTGTTCCCTTGTGTACTGATGAGCTCAGTTTAGGCAGTGTGGCTGTTACTGCAGGTCGCTTGCCCAATACAGAAACTCTCGCTGCTCTCTCTTCAAAGTTAATGCACCTTAGTCAGGCCCAACAAGATCAAGTAAAACATTTAGTTAACAAGTTCACTTCCCTGTTTTCTGATGTTCCCTCCCTCACTACAGTACTGGAACATGATATCGATGTTGGAGACCAGCGCCCAATCAAGCAGAATGCATATCGCGTAAACCCTGCCAAACGCGCCTTAATGAAGAAGGAAACTGATTACCTTCTTGAGCATGGTCTTGCAGTCCCTAGTACCAGTCCTTGGTGCTCCCCATGCTTACTTGTTCCAAAGTCAGAGGGTACCCCTCGGTTCTGCACTGACTTTAGGAAGATCAATGCTATTACAAAAGCTGACTCGTATCCCCTACCTCGCATCGAGGATTGTGTAGATCGTATTGGAAATGCTAAGTTTGTGACAAAGTTAGATTTATTGAAAGGATACTGGCAAGTACCTCTTACCCCTCGAGCATCAGAAATATCTGCCTTCGTTACCCCAGATGCCTTCCTACAATATAAAGTACTGGCTTTTGTACTTAGAAATGCCCCCGCAACATTTCAGCGTCTCATGTGTAAAGTTCTGGGCAATGTCAATCATTGCGAGGTCTATTTGGATGATGTAATTTGTTATTCGGAGACGTGGAATAGTCACATGGAAACTTTAGAGGAAGTGTTTACTTGTTTGCATAGGGCAAACCTGACATTGAACCTTGCTAAATGTGACTTTGGTCAGGCTACAGTATGCTATCTTGGGAAAGAAGTGGGGCAAGGTACTGTACGTACCAGTGATGAGAAAATCTCTGCCATTGCTCTGTTTCCTGCTCCGCAGAACAAACGACAGCTTAGACGCTTTCTTGGAATGGCAGGAACAGGAAAAGATGCATCACAGTAACAGGAAGTGAGGAAAGCACAGGAACAGGAAGTGAGGTCCTCTGATGGGGGAAACACACACTACAACAGAAAGAACACTATAAGGGGTCGTAACATTAGTAAAATGAGAAAATAAAATTATTAAATCAATGGTATTCTTCAGTTCACAGGCTAATGTTGCATTGTGGGTAATGTAGTGTTGGTGTATGCAAAACACAAGCAAGTGGCCACAGCTTGTGGTCTGCTGGCTGGTTTCAATAATAGTTAAATATCATCCAAGGTGTATATAGTAGATAATACGGTCTTGACTTTGACTCATTTTCCTCTAAAGTAATTGTTAGTCTAACGTGTTTTCAGTGATGTCACATAGTAAAACATTAGAAATGTATACGCCGAGATGATGTCATGAGTGTATTGTGCTTGGGTTACTTTCAAAACAACTTGTATGGTGATATTGCTTTTATTCTATTTGAAATAAATACTTTTTTTTCTGAGATGGTCATGCAGTCATGTTTAATTCTAAACACATAACTCAAAGTGCAAGACATAAACCAAATTCTTGGTGCTTAAAATATGAAAATATGATATTTCGTATAATTCCAATGAAACTGTGATTGTGTTGCCACGTTTGCTCTGGTGGTTTCAGAAAGAAATGTCAGAAGTGAAATTATTGCTGAGCAAGTGACATTTACATGAAAGCTCTTGGGTATGTGTAAGTCATGAGGAGAGGAGTAAAAGCACAAAAGCTGCCGATAATGAACAGCAGAGTGGTTTATGCCATAAATACATCTGCAGAGAGACACTGAAATAGTGCTCCAAAGAATCTCGGAAGCCATCTTTTTGTTCACGTAATAGCCTTACTTTTCACTTTATTTTATGACCAAACTCTACTTGACTTGGTTAAACCTTAAATTACATTATTTTCCGATTATAAATTAAACTGTTTTGTATGTTAAGACACATTAGAACATTTAACTAAAAATAAATGCAAATTACCTCCTAAATGATGAACATAAAGGGGGTCAGGGTGCAATCTAAGTTACCAGACTCTGGACAGGGTAAAATGTATTAGAATGCAATTGTAGCAAATAGTTTTTTTTTGTGTAGTCAACATTGTTAAATAAAAGCAATGCTCATTAAAAATCTTTACTATCTCCCTTTTCACACGCCTACTGTTTTTTAATTCTATGTTGACCATTCAGGCTAATTTAAATTTTGTGCTTGTGTGTGACTTAGTATTTAACAACTTGTAGGGATTGGATTAGCATGGTCTAATAGTGCATGAAGGTCGTTGCTTTTCCAAAGTACCATGTTTAATGAGTGCATAATTAAGTAGCACATTATGTTTGCAATATTGTTCATAAAAATCATTTTACTGGGATCTTCAGGAAAAAAGACAGCAACTGTGCAGAGTACAAAAATGACTTGCAATGTACCCTGTTGTTCAGTGTAGTTGTTGAAGGTAGATATTTGAAATTTGATATTTTTTGTATAGGATGCTTCCTATGTAATCAAAATGAGAATACATTTTTAACAAAAAAAATAAGTTACTGCCTTTTTGCTTTGTACAGGATTATAGCAGTGGATTGTGTTGTGCTGACTGAGCTGTAAGACACCACTCTCATGGTTATATCTGTGTTTGTTTCTGTGTGAACAGGTTTTCAGTGAAGACGCTAATCGATCGCTCCTGTTTCGAGACAATCGATGACACATCTGCTGAGTTCATCAACTTTGTCTCCATTATAGAACAAATTCTGAGCCACAGACTGAAGGGTGAGGGATGAAACTCTGAAAAGTACAAATGTAACTGTGAGGTACCATTGGTGACCCTTTAATGGGCAGGTGATCATTTAGAACTCAATCTGTTGCACTGTAGCAACCTGCAGACAGCAAAAAAGCTATATCACAGAGAGAACGTAAGATTTCTAAAAAGACAAGATAAAACTTTTTTTTAAACATTAGGGTTCAGAAAGGAAACATTCTTTTAAGCAAATAAAATTGAAATAACTGTATTATAAACGTATTATGATATAAAAATATATATATGATGCAATAATATTATAAACAACATTTTGCAGTTAAACTTAAAATAGAGACATTTAAAAACAGGGACCAGCTGCTAACTGATAACAACTAAAACCTTTTAATTTGTACTGTACTAAGACTGTAACCACAGCTGACACTCTGTAACAGTAACACTTTTGTTGTGTTTATTTTGGTTTTATAGCCCTCTCGCAGAGGAGAATTTGACATATTTAAAATGTCTGTACAATGAAGGACAATGTGTTAAAATTTGTAATGTTGTAAACAGTTAAGTGATGGTCAATGCCAAAATGTTGTTTATATGTATGTTGTTTCTGCCCTCTCTCTCACTCATACTCTCTTACTCTCTCACATGCTCACTCGCTCTTTCACTCCCTCGCTCACCTACTCTTACTCTTTCTCTTTTTTTCCCCTGTCTCGCTCACTAGCTGTCACTCTCTTTATGGCTCAAAATGCACTTACAATAAAAAAAAACACCAACAAAATTTGTGTTTAAATCCACTTTGCACCACAAAAGACACCATTTGCAGTTAAAACGCCCTAAATTTGTGCAAAACACAGTTATAAAGTATTTAATATAGCAAGAAACATTTTTGAGAGCTCAATTTTAATATATTTGGTTAATAATTTTCATGCTAGTCCAATGTACTATGATGACACGCACCTAACAAACTAGATTTACCATGTCTCTCTTTCTCACTCACTCACTCCCTCACTCAATCTCTCTCTTACTCTCTCGCTCACTCACTCTTAAGCAGATGTGACTGTGAACAGCCAAAGCTCTAGTGTGTCTCTTTTTCAGTCTTTTGTCATTATCAGATCCCTCATGAAACTTAACCCCTGTGGAGCAACACTCGAGGAATCCAGTTTTCTCATGCACTGAGACTGATTTTTTTTACTTAGAAAGGCATACTTCCCTTTACACTCATTGTATACCAAGTTTTCATTCAAGTATATATTTATAAATGTACAAGATGTTTTTTTTATTTTTAGACTAACATGTTGCCCTTCTACTGAGACAAATTTTTATACACAATGCTGCTGTATTAAAACATCACATGATGAGATTCTAATGAAAGAATAGAAGGTTTAATATTTCCCGGTATTTTATGGTGTGTTGCGTAGGTTAATATGATTTTTACTAATATATATATATATATATATATATATATATATATATATATATATATATATATATATATATATATATATATATATATATATATATATATATATATATATATATATATATATATATATAACGAAAAATATACAACAATAATAATGGTTTAAATTGTATTTTTAATGTTCTATCTTAAAGTATATTTCTGTATATCTTCTAAAGCACCTTGATATACAGAAATGTATACTGTCTTGTGCTTTAGGGCAGCTAAGCTGGTTTGGCTATGAAAGTGCACGGAGTTTCTGGGATTTCATCCGTGTGGCGTGTGTTAAAGTCCCTCACAGCTGTATCCACAGCATCGAAAACATGGAGAATGTGCGCAGCTCCAGAGCAAAGGTCAGAAAACATGGAGATATGATACCCTGTAGTTTTACTGATGTAATTCATTCATTGTCTACCATAATTAACCCAAGTAAGGGTAAGGAGTCAGACGGTAGTACTGGTGCATTGAAAGGTCACAAGTCCATTGCAAGACCACCTTCACTTACCATATACTCCTGTGGACACTGTGTCCAATGTTCCAATGTTATTTGGATTGTGGATGGATCTAAAGCACAAAATGGAAATTTAATCTATGTACTAGTAATTTTGAATAACTAACTTCTATGAAAATTTATTAAACATTTTTTGGAGGCTCAAATAACCATCAAGTGAATTATTTATAAAACATCAAATGTAAGTATTTACCATAGAATATATCAAAATGTCTAGTTGATTATGACCTGGGATCCAGCATTTTGCTCATAAAAAAATAGCTTAAAAATAGCTTGAAAAGAAAAGAAAAACAGAATCCAAAGATCTGGAAATCTGGAAATTCCAAGACAACTATATGTTTCTCACCTGAAATTTCACAACGTTTTAACCTATATAGTTAAACTGGTGCCACCATTCATCTAAGTGTTCTGGAATGTTCCTAATTTAAATTTTTAGCACTCATCATTTATATATATATATATATATATATATATATATATATATATATATATATATATATATATATATATATATATATATATATATATATATATATATATATATATATATATGTGTGTGTGTGTGTGTGTGTGTGTGTGTAATATAATCATGTATAGTCTTAATCTAGATTTTTTTAATATTATTTTATTTTCACTGTTTAACATTTCAACCCATTGATACAAACACTATCATGCAGTTTTAAATAATTTTCTCTCATATTTGGGTGAGGGAAAAACATCTAAACTATGTGGTGTATATAAAATAATTTTCTCTCTAATGGAAACATTAACACTCGCCTTAACTTAAGCAATGAGGCTGCATCTCTTTGGATATATATTTGAAGGGTCTGTTGTGACCTTTTGGGTGAGTTACACTCTCATGGTAATTTTGATTAGCTGACCTATAGAGAATTCATGCTCTATAGTAATCTCTACATTTTAAGATAAAAGCTCTTTTGATTAAGCTGTGATTTGCTGCAGTCCCCCCCAAAATGTTTTTGAACGGTTTCCACTCTGAGATATATCAATGACTCTTTTTGTTCCCCTTTCTCTTTTTTGTCATTTCTTTGACTCTCTGTGTTGTCTAGCTTTTCTGCATCTTTTGGTCTACTCCTCTTTATCGAGCAGACCATATTTAAGTGACATCTTGTTTGTGAACTGATTGGGCAGTAATCAGGGATGTGTGCAGCTAGAAAAATAGAGCATATAACTTTTTGATTGTGAATTTTGAATTTTTACTGATATATATATATATATATATATATATATATATATATATATATATATATATATATATATATATATATATATATATTATATTAAAATTAGTCTGACGATTAAAGTGCCACATATATACAAAAATAGTAAGTAGGGGGACTTCTTTTTTTCAAAAAGCTGTAATTCTCAAAAGCTTTCTTCATCATTTTGTCAGATCTTTGATGCTCGAAAGATAGAATCATGCTAGATGATCACCTCAAAGGTTGTCCTGTTTAAACCTATTTTATCCACACAGATGGAAAGACCACAAGCAGGAACAAGAGACAGAGCCTTTGATGTTAAAATCTGTCATGATTCGGCTTAGTGCCTCCCTCTCCCTCTCTTCCTCTCTGCAGAATGATATTACCACTGAAGGCTTTTTGTTGCTGACAGGTACAGTAGAAGCAGCACTCAATCTCGCTGTCTCTCTATCTCTCAGGGCCGTGCCTGGATCAGAGTGGCTTTAATGGAGAAGCGTTTGTCCGAGTACATCTCTGCAGCTTTGAGAGAATTCAAAACTATGAGGTATAGTTAATGACATGTAGCCTTCAATCTGTTTTATATGTTCATGTCATCCAAAACAAACTTATATGAAATATTGAAGCCTATAAAATTAACGGTTAAAGCTTTTGTTTGTATGAAACAGGAGGTTTTATGAGGAGGGGGCTGTAGTTCTTGGGGAAGAGGCGGGGCTTCTGGCGGACACTCTGATTGGTTTGAACGCCATCGACTTCAGGTACGTTCAAGTTCATTCACATCCTCTCTGTGGGAGATGCTGACATTCAGCTGAGACAGGGGTGGCGCTCAATAAACCCCTGCTGAAAGGTGTTCCTGTACATCCACACTCTCAGGCACGAAAAACAAATAAACAACTCAGCAAGCGTTCGTTCAGAGGAAGTTCAGTTCTTATTCTGATCTTCTTCTATTTTGATTGACAGTTTCTGCCTGAAAGGGGAGGTGCTTGACGAGAGCTGTCCGGTTGTCATTGATTATACACCGTATTTGAAATTCACACAAACGTAAGGGCTAACAAATAACAAAAATCATGCAGATTCTTAAAACCTTTGGTCGATTGTCACCTGTTGATTATGTTCTCTCTAGTTCTGACAGCATCAGCAGTGATGAAGAGGAGATGAGGACTCTGGGCAGCAGTGGAAGTGAAGCAGGGACTCCCGAATGCCACCTGGCTGCCAGTTTGATGGCTGACCAGATCACCTGGTACAGCAAGAGCAAACGAGTAGAGCAGAAATACAGAGTGGTGCTGGAACAAAAGGTGAGGACCTATCGCTAATGCACTCTTTATGCAAAGTACAAATTTTCTTTAATTTTCACCTGCTACCGAGACATTCTGAATACAAAATGTTTTAAAGGGGTTTAGTTTAAACTGGTAAAGGATATCTAATCATATGCAAAAAGGGATTTTACATGGTGCATCATTGCAGATTTGAATAAAATTAGGAGTCAATGAAGTCCATCATATTCATGACTTGAGGTTCTAATGCTGACAAAAAAATAACATTAGTATAAAGTTCATGTTTAAAAGTATTCCTATATATATATATATATATATATATATATATATATATATATATATATATATATAACAATAGTATATGAATTGTTATTATGTAAGATTGCAAGCAGTTACAATGACACTTATAATATATAATATTATAACACATAATATTTTGCCATTAATTTCAGGTTTACCTAACAGTAACATAATTTAAAAGATAAACAGGGCTCATATAAGATTTTTTACACATTGTAAAGTTTATTACATGTGTTCTAATAACGGGTAATGACTTGGATATCAGACTTCCAAAAGCTTTCAAAATGAGGAAATGAAATCTGACATAATATTTTCAGTTCTTCATTGGCTATAATGCTGTCTATCTGAATAAAAGGTCAGAGTTTCCATACTATATATGCATGTGACTATTTTTCTTACCACTAACTTAAAGGTTGTCTTTTTAAATGTATTATTAAAATGTAGTATTAATTTAGTACAGCATCTGTCATTACATGTCAATAATATGGAGGGGACAATGTAAGTGGCAGCATGTATTGATAACCGTTAGATAATTAAAAGTAAAAATAAACACAATTATAGATAAAAATTACTAAATAAATAAACATCCATGTCATTAATTAGTTAAAAGTGGATTCAAATGAAAGTGACAATTAATTAATAAATAAGTAAATGTGGTGTTGACCGGTGGGTGGATCCTAGTACCTGATTGGTTACCCTTCACATCAGCCAAGGCCAATTGATTCCAAAAAAAGGGATATATGCAGGACTAGAGAACATATTCCTATACATTAGGTGGAAAAGTTTTTTGGCAACCAATCATAGGTACTGCTAAATCCATCTTGGCCAGTCTTGTAAAGTCTGCCAAAATCTTCGATAAGCAGTAAATAATAGCTCCTGACTTTGATGGCAAGTTGACAGATATAAGGAAATAATGAATGAAAAGTATAACCATCCAATAAAGAAATTATGTATTATCTTGAATGTTTTTACATAAAGCAATACACATTTACTAACACATGCATTTAATGACATATTTTCAATAACTCATTACTTTTTTATTTATTTACTTATTTTATAGTTTATTAATGGTACATTGTATTCATTTGCAAATTAACTGTGTATTTATTGATTTAGTCATTTAATTATTTGTTAGACCTTTTGGACCTCTACATATTCAGTCTGAACTTTTTGATCAAATGTTATTTAATAATTTTGAAACCATGGCAAATGTAGTAATATTAACATGGTTTTAATACTTGTTTGCTGCATAGGTGTGGTAAACCTTTTTGTGTAGACAATTAGAGAGCTGGTTCAATCTGACCAGCCATGAACCAAATAAACCAAATTTTTAGTCAACAGCAGGACCTATCATAAAATCGATGAGGTCGATTGTAATGCAGCAAAGTATATAAATGTCTTTTGTATGTTACTTGAGCATTTTATTCCTTTCATCTTCTATGCCTATACAAAATCTGTACATTGATACGCTTCTTCTAAATGATTTTGTGACTGCTACTAAAGATTTTTTGTCACATTTTCCAGTTGTTTCGAACTGAGCATGTTATACAACCCTTGAAAGGAAGCTTACAAGCATGTACATGACTGTCATTCTTTTCAGTTCATGTAAGAGAAATATTAATCATATAAATAACTTTACTTAAGTATTTTTGAAATATATAAATAAATTCGCACTTTTACTTGAGTACAATTCTTTTATCAGTCATTTGCTATTAAGATATCGACCTCCAATAATATATGCATTTTCTTCTGATCCTGTTTCAAGAGACAAACCAGTCGTTTCAAAACAAGGTGCTTAATTAATGGGATCAAGTGTGTTGCATGAGGTTGAAGTAAATTGTTGCAGAGAAACTGATTTGACTCATCCATTTCCCTCTCCCCTGAGGTCATGATTCAAAGTGACATTTTCTATAGAGGTCAATGTGACTACTGTGTTCGTTGCATATCGTGACCAGGAACCTGAACAAGTATTTTAAGCACATAGTAATGAAATGTGAGCTGAAGTCTTTCAGGCCTCAGATCAGCTCAGGAGACAGACAGCTGATCTCTGTCAGAAGTGATTAAATCTCTTGCTTGTGTGCTGTTCAGGGTTATCTGGAAGAGCTAGTGCGTTTGAGGGAAGCTCAGCTCTCAGAGTCGGTCTCTCAAAATAAAACTCTGGTGCAGCAGCTCAATGACACTGAAATCAGTCACAAACTGGAGAAAGAGCAACTGGAGATCATCATCCTCGAGCTCCAAGATCAACTGTGAGTATATGAAAAACAACTTTCTATTAACATTCCTGTTCATTATCTCTAATGCTGGCGACAAATGGTGCTGTGTTGAAAAAAAAAAGTTTTTGTATTAATAATTTATAACATTTATTAATAGCATATTCAATTGTCTTCATTATTATGTTTTCCCTTTCCATGGAGTTTGTGGCTGAGCTGATTATAAAGGTGAAACAGTGTTACCATGGAGACCAAGGAAAATAAGTTAATAGATTTTTGCTCTGTGTTAGCTGCAGAGTTTGATTAAGGAAAAAAAAAAGACTTCAAGACTAAAAGGCTACAAAAAAGGCACCAAAGGTCTAAATAATGACACATTTACACATTCTAAATATTTAAATGTATTCGACAGAATAAATATATTTGTCAAAGAATATATTATTTAAAACCCATAAGTTACATATTGGTTAATGGTGGTTAGTTAAGCCTAATAGCTAAATTGAGGTAGGTAGTTGCCACAACAGTTATTGTAGCATTAGATATTAAAAAGTTCATGATAACTCCTAGCATGTAACCATAATAACTGGAGAGTTAATAGATAGTTAGTTCTGCAGTAAATCACTCTGAGTTATGCATTAACTTAAGAGTATTTTAAAGTTCTTGTGCTTGAACTAGGCCAGAAATACTTTATAAATGTTTAAATAACTGCTGATTAGCTACTAAAGATTGCTTTTTATGTCTAAAATAAATGTTTGTTTCTGGTTGTAATATGACTACTTAAGCTTCAGAAAGGTAGAGGGTCACATGGACCTGAAGCATTTAAATCTTTCTCACCATCTTTGAGTAGATATTGGCATGGATGAAAGAGCTAACAAGTGCTTTATATTTGAATTGATTGTTGTGAAAATTAATGCAATTTTTTGGCCTGTTTGCTACAGCTCAATAGATAAAAAGCTTCAAACATTCATGCAAACCTGCTTATAAGCAGTTTACTGAAGCAGACAAGAGTCCGTCTGTCTCTTGGTAAAGCTCTGTGTATTTGCTTGTTTAAGCTGCTGTGAATCGGTCCAGAGGCCTGCGAGTGTTTGTCTTCCACCAACAATGATTTTTTTCACCTGAGTGCTGGTGGAAGGTGTCTAAATATTGTTTTATGGTTTTAAATTAATCCTTTACACCTTTATTTAACCTTTTTATTTATTATTCTCAGGTTAGGTTAAGCATGTTCTAAACCTTTTAATTAACACTTGGTCTGAAGACTACTTTGTGGTCTGTTTTCTCAAAGATTTTGCATCCCAAGATAAAAAAAAACTCGGTAGTAAGTAATTGCAATGATGTTGGTTCTCAAAGCATAAGTCTTTTCTCCGCTCAAAGTTCTAATCCATCATCAGCTGGTATCTCTGGCGCCGAAGACGAGCTGCTGCATCTTCCCTTGTTGGCCTGTTAACTGTGTGTCTTCATCTTTTATACCCCTTATGATGCAGTCTAAACTCAAGAACTCAATGGCTTCTGCTCCAACTGATGTTTATGTTAGTGGTGCATCTACAGAGTATGCTAAGTTCATGTGTTGCTCACTAGAGCCCCGTCTGTCCATTAGGCAGTCTCACAGATGTCCATAGCTAACTTTTACCCTACATATCTGACCTTTCCCCTACATCTCCGTTGAATGTAGTTTAAATACATTTCTTGCTAGATAACTTCAACACGTTTTGGATTAGTATTACAATACTTGTAATATCTTTACAATATGCACAAAAATAAAGTTTAAAAAGGAAGGAGAATTGCACATTATTGAAGTTATGCAACAATATTATGATATTTGTATTTTAAAAAAATTGTCATTTGTATCTCCAGGACCGTTTTGAAGAATCACGATCTCAGATCCAGACAGGAGCTTACTTCACATCTGACTCAGCAGTGGCCCTCGCCTGTCACCTTAGATGCCAATGCGGTTGCCCTGGATACGCTACTCTACAGGAAAAATACTCGACCATGGGAAGAGTATGTTCTCTTTTTGTTCACCACTGTATTGTCTCAGAATGCTTGGGCAGACAATATTAGACAAACTATTTAGTTGTCTGAGAAACATGGAGCTAGAGATCTGCCAAAACAATCTGTATTTGAATCGCATTGATTTGAATTATTGACAATTTTAATTTAATAAACCTGAATATTATATGCCATGAAAAAAGATTTTGAATTTGAATTTCTTTCTTAGGCTTAGTTTGAATTTGAATTTTGTAACTTGAATATTGAACTTCTGAAATTTAATACCACAGATTTTTTTAAAGGCATAATCATTTATAGATGTATTTTCAAACTTCACATTTTTAACAAATATTCAGTTTGTAAAAATACAGCTTGAAGTTTTCAAGAAGAATATTTTCAAAACATCAATTCAATATTCTAAAATTCAAACTGCAAAATTCAGGTTGTGAAATTCAGATCTAACAGAAAGTAGGTCAGGGGTCATCACCAGGGAAGAGTAGACGATCACAGAATAGTCAATGCAGCATTTTGGCTAATCAGCAATTTTTCTAGAAAAGTTTATGGCTCATCCGTGTAACCACATTACTAGCACTCATCACCAACCACACTACTAGCACGATTAGCAAGCTACTAGCATTTTGTTAGCATGATGAACAAATCACCACAATGTTCCTATAGCTTCATCGATTGTTCTGTGATTCTGTGATCATCTACTCTTCCCTGGTGATGACCCCTGACCTACTTTCTGTTGCATATACTTGTGGCTGTTGCATAACACCACATGATCAAAATACATGAAAAAAAAGAAAGAAATAATGAAACAAAATAACATGTTTGTTTTAAGTACGAGGTTTTAGAATAAATCCACTTAAATACAAACATTTTAACATTTAGAATTTAAAGGTTGTCATTGACTGCAGAAATGAAAATGATCTTAACCGAAACTGATATTTATGTTGACAATTGAATTTTTTTTTTTTATAATTTTTTTTTATCTTTTCTTTTTTTATACTCATCTACTGTTGTAGGCTAAAAGGTTTGTAACAATACCAGAAACTTGGATTCTGGCTCGACAGAGATTGTGCGGCAAGTTCATATTGTCCAAAACACACAAGAAATGTCTTTTACAGAAAAAACATTACTGACAATCACACTATTATTATTATTATTATAGCCTTAATACATATACTACAGAACACAAAATTTCCATTATGTGAAAAATTACTTGAACCTTTATGGTAGAATTAAATCAACTTTATGCAGAAACAAAAGAGTAACGAGGTGAACAGGTGGGGAATATTAACCGGTATCCTTGTAACGAGAACAGATGAGATCAAGTCACTACACAGGCAAGTTCATGTCACATTAAAGCAGAACAAAGTCATGTGCTTAACAAAATAATTAAAAACTTAACATTTTCACACTAAACAAGCAGCTTTAAAAACTCTCCAGACGCATATTATCATAGAGACTCCAGTTGCGTGGTCAATACTAATTAAAGCAACAACAATAAAGCACTTACTAACATTGCAGAGTGTGCACCCTGCTTTGTGCAATTCGTCTCATCTCATCTAACATTGGAATCTGGTGCAGTTCAAAGAGTGATTGAGTGACTGGCTCCAGTTTTAACCCACGTCTGCAGCCTTCAAATCAATTTACAGTATTGGCTTATTTCCTACAGCTATACTTCATGTGTTTTTTAAAGCCTCAGTTAAAGGATCTGAACTGATTTCAAGCATGTGTTTTAGGTGAGAACAAGCAATTTATGTTGTTAAAAGCAAATCCTGTGTTCTTGGAGATTTGGTGTGAGAATTATCAGATATTATATTTTAAACCTTCATCTTTCGATATGCTTTATAATATAGACTATTATAATAGTCTATATAATAAATATTTTTTGTTATGTAAGTAATCTGATGAATGCAATTATTGGACAAATTTAATTGCACTCATTTATATTCAGAAACCAAATATGAATTTTAACTTCCACTATTAAAATAGAATTAAAATTAAAATGAATTTTCAAAAATGTCTGAAAATGAACAAATACAATCAGAAAGAAAATAATGAAAAAATATTTTCTGAAGGGATGCCACGGCCAGGTTCTTTAATGGTTGGTTTGTATGTGTTTCTTGGCAGGAAAAGTTTCCCAAGTCTGGAGCAACTGTCAGCAGATATGAGTCTCTCTCAGATGTCTCTTGACCCCGCACAACTCAACACACATAGTCTGGAGAGCAAAGCAGCATGTGAGTGTGTGCAAATAGCTTCATGTGAATAAGCTACATTTTAAGCAAAAATGTTTAGTGTACTCTTAACAAGTATCAATTTAAAGGTGTGCTTTGTAATATTTCCCCACTAGAGGCCACACTTTTGAAACCAACAGGATGTTTTGACTTAGTGACCAGTGTAATTGACCTGTAAATGATGCTATAGATGCTACACGATAAAAACACGGATAACATGACCAAGATTGCTTGATGCCACATGAAATTTTATAAGCTTAAGGAAGGACATTTCAGAAAGTACAAAAAGTGATAGTAGATTTCACATATCAAATCTTAGATATTTGAAATAAGACAATACATATATTAGTAATCTCTAATGAGCAGGTAGCTTGTGTTGAGACTGTTAATGTGTTATTTACAAATGGCTTTTTGAAGTGAATCATAAGAATTAGGTTAGTACTCTAAATGTACGCTCGCTCGCTCACGTGTATCAAGGTACTTATTTCTCTCTCTCTCTCTCTGATTAATGAAGACTCAGATATTTTGTCAAATATGTGTAATTTAAAGACAAAAGCCTGACAAAATAATATCAGTGGCCCTGAGCTAATCTGTGGGTCTCTTTTCTTAGGGAAGGAGGAAACGCCGTCTCTGAGGGGGCTGTGTGGCTCTTTAACCTCCATGGCCAGTTACAAATCTCTGGCAAGTCTGAAGTCCAGCGAGTTTTTGGCCAGTCCCACCACAGACATGACCAGCCCCGGTCTGACCCCTTCCTGAGCACAAAAAAGTGATTAAACACACCTGGGCATCCTCAGAGAAACAAGACTGCTTTAACGTCATTCCAAGTGCAATATCATCTCTATTTATGAACATTAAATCACTCCATCTATAGAGTGAATGTCCTTTTTGATAGACAATTGTTTTGTTGGAGGAAGAGCAGTTGTTTTTCTCAAGTTTAGAGATAAAGAAGAGATTTTGGTCACTTTTGTTGTAAAAGTTGTTAATTTATGTGAGCTTAAGTGTATGCTTTAATCAAATCAATTCATCAATTTAAATTGCATTTTTGTTGCTCTTTGAGGTCATTTGTTTTTGTTTGGTTGATGTCTTACAAGATGAGTTTATGCCATTTTTCTGGCTGTTGTCAGTGTTATTTTTTACAACTGTATTTCATTGTTGATGTGCTAGCTAATTGACTTTTATTTTGTAATAAACAATATTGGAAATGTATAAAAAAAAAAACAAGTCCAGGTTTTGATGTTTAACCCAGAAAACAAGAATATCTCTGACCGCCTGTTTCAAACTTTTGCGCTTCGCTTTTCTGCTTACTTTATATTCTAAAGAATGTAGAATACATAGCTGTTGATTTTCAAAGTACAGGAAATTCCATGGATGTCAGTGGCTACTCAATTCTAGCCTTCTTCCAAATATCTGATTTATTAAATACTTACTGATTTATTGTTTAAGTTACTTTTTTTGGGGGTAAACTTCAGTTGTGTAAAGGTTTTTTTTTTTTTTTTTTTAAACAAAGGCTGTCAGTTTATCCCAGGGTTACATGAAACATGTACACTACTGTGCTTTAATATGTGTCTCAAATCAACTTAAAATGCATGTTTCTGGACTGTGGGGTTCTGGGTTCCCCTGAAAAAAAAACTCATGCAAACAGGGAGAACAAAGAATATTTGAACCAGGAGCCTTCTCACTGAGAGGAAGGAGTTGTGATATTACTTTGGTTACTCATTTAGTGAGTGATCTAAAATAATAAATCAGTTAAAGGCATACAAATACATGTAAGCTAGGAAGTACCAAACTGAACAGATATCAAGATGTAGAAGAGGTGAAACAGATCTCTAAATCCGGTGCTGGAGGGCCAGAGCCCTGCATATTTTAATTGCAACTCTGCTCAAATATGCATAATAGAATACCTTCATTAGTGCAACAAATGTGTTTACTAAAAAGCAATTACAGAATATCTCTGCTTTACATATGGAACTGGGGGGACACACTGTTAATTTTTCCACTACAGTTAAAAATCTTGGCGTTATTATAGATAGTGAACTGACGTTTAAGAACCATATCTCTTATGTTACTAAGACTGCTTTCTTTCACCTCAGGAATATTGCTAAAGTGTGGAACATGCTGTCTATCGTAGATGCAGAAAAATTAGTGCACGCTTTCATGACCTCCAGAATGGATTATTGTAATGCTCTGTTAGCCAGCTGTCCAGCTACCACGCTACAAAAATTACAGTTAGTCCAGTACTCAGCAGCTAGAGTTCTCACAAGAACAAAGAAATATGATCACATTACACCGGTTTTGTGCTTTCTTCATTGGCTTCCTGTACAATATCGCATTGACTACAAGATTCTGCTCCTTGCCTTTAAGGTGCTAAATGGCTTGGCGCCGGCCTACCTGAGCAGTCTCCTATCACGATATATTCCAGCTCGTTCTCTCCGATCAAAAGAAGCAGGACTATTGATTGTACTGAAGGTTAGTAAATCCACAAGAGGTGGAAGAGCGTTCTCATATAGAGCCCCGAAGCTCTGGAATAAACTCCCGGATGTTGTCCGCAGCTCAGCTACGCTCACAGATTTCAAAACTAAATTAAAAACATATCTGTTTAAACTGGCATTCCAATAATTATCTCTTGGTATTTGTCTAAACAGACCTGGTGTCTGAGCACCATATACATACAAACTGTTTGAAAAAAACAATGTGGTTCAATGTTCCTCTCGAAGCTCTCCTCATCATTTATCTCTCCTCCTGCAGCTGATGCTGATCACTTGTTTGTTGTCTGTGTTACAGTTTACTAACCGTTTTCTCCATTTCTTAGTTCCTGTTTTGTCTTTGTTTGTTTTGTTTTTTGTTTTTTTTTTTCAGGTCCTGTCCGGCAAACCGTTCATCGATGGATTTTAAGTTTGTATGATCTTTATGCTGGGGAGGTGATTAGCACCTGCCACAGTCAGCGTGAGTCCCCTCACAGAGGGATCTCCTGTCTGCTCTGCCTGATCCTCACGGGGACTTTGTGAAGCTGCTTTGAAAGCAATTGCTAAAGAAGCGCTATATAAAAACTGATTGATTGATTGATTGATTGATTACTGATGGTTGAACCAAAAATGTGTAAGCTTTCAGCCCTCATGGATGGATTTTGAGAAGCATGGCAACTTCCCGATTCCCCTTCGCATTAGCAAGCAACTGAACTGCAATTCCTTGACTGACCACTTGAATCTGGAGCCCAGCACTAGTAGATTCCTTTTGACACCGATGTTAAAAGTGACAAACATGAAAAAAATCACCTGTAAAAAATTGCTAAATGTCTGATGGCTGAATCATTTTGCTAGTTTTGACCTTCTTGACAATTGTGTGGGGGATGTTTATTGCTCTTTGATTTAAGTAACATTAAGACATTAAATGAAACCAAAATAAAGGTTGTAGCATTTTGAGAGAGCCCCTGGGCACCTGCTGTCAGTTCTAAAATCTAGCCTTAGCTCATTTTTTACTTTCTGTAGGCTTGTTCACTCTCTACAGAAACCCAAAAGAACTCTACATCCATAATGTATACAGTACATGGTACAGAACCTTTAAATAAAGCCATAGTATGTTATTTTTAAGAAGTTGTAGATATGTTTAACAACTCAAAAGACAGTAACTGGTCATTTGTGTTGTATGAATTAACATTTTTCTAAATATTCGTTTTTATGTCTCTTGAGATATTTTTGAGGTTCACTCTGTCCTTGCTGGAAGAGCTTTTGCATATTCATGAGTTCTGTGATTGGATTTGACTGATTAACATACTGTTCTCATCCAGAACTCAAGCAGTTGCTCTTATTTCATTGCCATGATTGATGCTCAGACAGTGACTAAAGTGCATTGCTCAGTGAAATTCGTTGCTGGCCCTGTGTGTAAGAAAGAGGAATGATGTTGAGACATAACAGACTTTTAGAAACTGACAGGGAAAGTTTATTTGATTTATTAATTAATTTAACTTTCAGTCCATCAAGAATTGAGTATGATTTCAGTAAATGTGGATTGTTACCCACTGGTGAAATAGCTAACCCAATACTCACTTTAACAGAAGTCTTAATTGTTAATTTCATTTAATATTTTTTATTAATATAACATTAATTTCAACAAGGCATCCTGACTTTTACTTGTTTGTAACACCAAGTAATAATGTGTAAAAAATTGACAGCTTTCTAACATTCCAGTTTTCGTAAACGTTGCTAAATCAAGCTTTAGAATGTATTTAAATGATTGTTACAACAATTGAAAGTTGTTCTTGGAAGAAACAGATCATTATTGGTATAGGGTTAGCGTTGTATTTTTTTATGCGAACGGGTCAGTTAACTTTATATTTACATTTATGCATTTGGCAGACGCTTTTGTCCAAAGCGACTTACAGTAGGGGAGAGACGATATGCAATTTATTACATAGTCAAAGTCTATCTCAGCTTGCTCATAATAGAAATTTAATCAACTCATCAATAAACCATAGCAGGAAGAAAATAAAGGAAGTTTTTTTTTTATATAGTAGGTGTTCCCTGAAGAGAAGAGTATTCAGTTGGTTTTTGAAAGCTGTTAAGTGTTGCTGCTTTAAGGACTAGATCAGGAGATTGTTCCACCAGCCAGGGACAGTGAGAGAAGGGTTTGCTGATTTTTTGCCTTTGTGTGACAGAACCACAAGTCGCTGTTCCTTTTCTGAACAAGGGCATCTGGGAGGCATGTAGGAGTGTATGCGCTTGTGGAGGTAAACAGAGGCTGATCTGGAGATAGTTTTGTACGCCAGAATCAGCGATTTGAATTTAACCCGAGCTGTAATGGGAAGCCAATGAAGAGTGATGAAGAGGGGAGTAACATGAGCTCGCTTCGGTTCTTTGAAGACAAAACGAGATGCAGAGTTCTGGATCATCTGCAGAGGTTTGAACGCGTTTGCTTGAAGTTCTGCTAGGAGAGCGTTGCAGTAGTTCAGACGTGAGAGGACCAGAGCCTGAACCAGGAGTTGAGAAACTCAGTTAAGGAGGGGCTGTTCTTTCGAATGTAATGCAGTGCAAACCTACATGGTTAAGTTGTCTTGGTGACGTGGTCTTTGAAGGACATCAAAATCATCCAAAATCACTCCAAGATTCCAAAAAGATATTTGCCAATATTTATATTTTTGCCATAATTGACAGTGTAATGTATTGAATGTATTTTCTCATTTGTTTAATAAATTCCTTCAGCCTTTGATTTTGTGTTGCACTCTTACAGATGAGAATGGGAAAATGGTGAGAACTATGGCATGTGGAGAACAACATTATTTATTATTTGTAATTCAACCTCAGTTTGTAGACAAGGTTTCAATTGATCAGAAATTGTCATGTTTCTAAATAAATCAGGCTGAAAATGCTGTGATTGTGAAATATGTGTATTTTATACCTCATCAAATATAGATTTGTTAACATGGGAATAGTTTTCCAGTCATTTAAATTTTGAAAGTTTACATCCAGAAAAACAGCAAATTCTCTTTCCTTTTTTTATCTTTAATTTTATGCCTATTTTAAGAACATTACATATCTTGTATTACTAATTCAAAGCCTCCCTTAATGTCATCCAGCAATAAATGTATTTAAACTGCATTCAAAGCAGATATAGGGCAATGGTCAGATATGGACCTTTGTGACACTTCCTGGAGAGAGAGGGCTCTTGTGAGCTGTACATGCACCTAAAGCATGGACAGCACCTGAAGCAGAAGCCAAAATTGAGTTCTGACGTGTTGGAAGGAATATAAAATGTGAAGACACAAAGTTCATATTCAAACGAGTGGGGACAATGACGAGACCACAGCTGACAATGGACAACGAGAACTTCGAGTGGAGAAAAGACTTGGCTTTGCGAGCCAACAGAAATGTTATTCTTCATTGATTGCATACTGTTAGACTTATTACACATTTTTTGTTCTGTAATATATATTTTACACATTTATTAACGAAAATTAATGTATTTGATTTCAATTATCGTGTTTTAAAATGTTTTAAGACTTTGAAAAAACAGACCACAAGGTAGTTTTCTGATAAAGTGTTACGCAAATGAATCGTTTAGAGTCTAGGGCAGATTAGACTTACTTAACTTACCGGAGAATAACAAATAAAACGGTTAAAGGAATAATTAAACACTATACAACAATACCTTAGAGCTCCCTTCAAGGCTAAAGGTTTTCAGTTATGGCTTTCTAAACTACTGCAAAAAAAGAAAGAGTAGTACATCAAACCAAATCACAAAATGTAAACAATGGGAAAATTCTCAATCGACTACAACTTTCAATCATTGAACTGAACAATTAATGTCTCTTAACACATCATACACATTTTAGCTTTGCTTGTGTGTAATTACCTATAAACTGTACCTTTAAACTTCTTCGGAACTGTAAAAATTAACCCAACTGGGTCCAGATATCAGAATGTAGCAAAACTTCTTACGAACCCACCATCGAATAAAGACATTATCAATCAGCTTTGAATTTTTTATTAAAAAAAAACATCTAAATTACACAGGCATTTCCAAAAAAATTACATTTAGACTTTAACGCAAACAGGGAACAAAAATGTTTTTGGCACAACTCAAATATGCAATATCATGGTCTTAATTAAATGCTAAACATGAAAAACATTTGGTTTTAAACAATATAAAAATGTCAAAAGTTTTTTATCTTGCTCTCTAATTTAGTTTTTCTTGGACAGCGGGTACAGCTGTGAATCAGGTGACCCCGGTTTGAACCCAGCGCTTTTGGTCTTTCCTTCCCTTGCACCTTCCACCTCGCTCAACCCCACTTTTCTTCCTGCCTCGCTCTGTTGTCATATCCATTAACTGTCAAAGTAGTCCAAAATATATATTTTAATAAGTCTGAGTCGTTTCTAAAGAGAATGAATGCATTTGTCTGTCTCTGTTAAAACAATTCTTGACACAGACAAAAGCAAATTTGTACTTGCTCAAGTAAATATTACCCGTTTTTAATAACTACTCGAGTAAAACATTTTGTCAAACCAATTTTCGAACGAATATCTGCATTTTACCCAGAAACTATTTCACACATGATGGAAGAAAGGCAGTGATGTGTGGTTAAGCTAAAATTAAAATCCATTTTAATTATATTTGCCGTATGCTTAAGAATTTCACTCAATTTCAATAACAGAACTGCAATCCCTGCACTGATTGGAAAAATTTTATCAAGCAAAAATATTTGTCCACTATATCATACATCCCACAGGGAACACCATTAAGTGCCATCATGACATATTTTAGAGCAAGTCAGATGTGAATAGACTCCAAGGTCTACAGTAAAACCATTTTCACACAACAGTGATGAACATATCAATCACCCCCTCATGAAACATCCTTCAATCGAATGAATGTAATTATTTGAAAACAGAAGCTTTCAGTGTGTTCAGTTTTTCAGCTGGGTCTGCAGCTGGGTTCCTGTTTTCTGAAGGTTGTATTTGCGGAAGAATGTTTTTCCAAACTCATAAGTGCTGATCATTATAGCACAAGCTGGAGCCACTTTAATCAGCCTTGGCATGAATCCTGAAGAAAAGATTAAAAAAAGAACCGGATGTTCTGCTTAGATATCTAGTGGTCAGAGATGTTTAGAACAGATTCCCTACCTGCAAATAGTCCCCTGACTCCGTTTTCAGCAACTATCCTTTTCATCACAGAATACGTGCTGGGTGAAACTTGCGTGGACACTAAACAGACAATAATACACACTATATTGATCATAGATTAAACCAATTTAAAAAAATAAAGACTGAAGTGTCCATTTTAACTACAAATATCATAGGGTCTAATTCACTCTCCTCACATTTCAATTTAGTGACAAAGAATATATTTGCATATTAACTTAATCAAAACATAAACATAACTTGCATACAAATTAAGCATTACAAAGTTGTTTCACACAAATGTTAACACTTACATTTCCTTGTCTCCAGTTCACCCAGTTCAACTTGTCGTTTAGTTTTGACAACATCAAATGGCAGAGTGACGACTGACGCAAACTAAAACATGAAAATATAAATAAACATGAAAAACATGAGCGAGATGAAGTCGGTTTCGATATAGCAGTCACTCACCGATCCCGACAGCGCTCCTGCAGCGAATGTGATGGAAAAGTTTGCTTCAGAGTAGTTGTAGTGTTGACAGAGCCAGGATTTACCCTTCTCGTAGTTAAACCAGTACAGAGCTGAGGAGAAACAAAAGAAAGAAATGAGACTGAAAGCTGATTTTGTCCTCTTACAGTAACTGAAGCTTTTCAGTGTTGCTGTTTCACAAGAGAAAGTAAGGATTCAAAGCTGTTCTAAAAGACAAGTAAATAATTTCAGTTAAATGTTGAAATGGTTAAAGGTCAGGATATACGCCAATTCTTGTTCAAACTTGCATGACTGGACACTGTAATGTGACAACTGGAGTGTTATTTTTTATTAGAATTTTTCCAATTTGATTTACACTCAAACTCTTAACTTCACCTCTTATACGTCAGTGTAAAGAACTATTAATTTGTACGATCACAGCAAGAAATTGCTTTCCCTTTGGAGTGCACTTTAAATAAGGTTAAAATGCTACTTTTGCCTCTAATGTTATTAAGGTCTGCTAAAATGAGACGTCAAATATTTCCGCTCATATTGTGATATAATACCGATACCGTCTAGACAGTGGAAAATATCGTGATATGAGCTTCTATCACCCACCCCTAGCTGAAGGTTTACATTTAAATATATCTTAAACAAACTAATTAATAAATAATTCACGCCCCTCTGAGTGTTCATGAAGGTCAAAACTATCGATAAACATAAAAAAACTTGAGGAACAAGGCTTCAAATGTGTTTTTTATTTAGGCTCCAAAGTCGCCCAAAAAGTTGCTAATTTCCGTCCCCAGTCTCCACTGGTCAGTCGAGGCACTACAAGTCCAGTCAATTCTTATTGCCATTAAAGTGTAAATCACATCCACTCTTGGTGTGAACAGACACAATGAAAAGGACAATTAACTTTAAAAACAAGTCTGTTTGTCCCCTACCTGAGAACGGAACGTCCCGGAGCAGCGTAGGGCTCCATCCCCTCCACAAACTCCTCCAGCCCTCAGTTTGAACTGCGGAGCGGATAATGGCGCTGAGCTCACTGTATGACTGTTTCTCTGACTGCAGCTTGGTGCGGATCAGCTCCAGCGGGCTGATCACTGTCGCCGAGCCCACTGACACAAACACACACCACACATGTTGCTTTGATACTAAAGGTCAGCTGGCGAAGAAAAGGTCAAACTTTTGATCATCTCTTTTAAACATTACACTACCTCGTGCAATTGCTCCAGCAAAGAGTGGAGCCAGATCGACGCGCTCACCCATCTGGAGCTTGAGAATAGCGCATAGCTGATCATAGCAGGTGAAATAGATCACTGTAGCAGGCACCGCCATTACTCTGCAAAGAAAAATAAGTTGTCGTACATGAACCAGGAAAAAAAATGGCTTTAAGTCCAAATTTTGACAAATTTTGACTTAGGCTGATCTGTAGTCACCCAATTTAACGTTAATCATGTGGACACATTTTTTATTTTTACTTTTATCTTAAAATTTCAACTTTCCAAGTAAAAATTTCAACTAACCTCAAACTTTTGACTTTTAAAGTCAGAATTGAAACTTTTTATCTTCAACTTTCATTTACAATTTTGAATTCATATCTCAAAAATCCATCTAATTTAAAATTCTGAAATTATATCTTAAAATGGAGCCTCCAGCCCACCAGGGCTGGATTTAGAGACTGATTTAAAGTCATTATATATTTTGTAATCTGGAGGAAATTGACTTCCATAACCAGAATATGTATATTATAAACATTTTAAAATTTAAAGGCTTATTTGGAAACATACTTTTTTTTATTTGTTTAATTTTTTTTAATTATGGTTAATAAAAATACATTTGTATCTTTTATGAAATACTTGATTTGTATGTGAAGTATGTTTTTGGTTGTATAATGATATTCCCCCTCGTTTGTAAGTGTGGATTTATTTGTTCATGTGACTGAAATTGTAAGCTCACAATGTTGGAGGAAGCCCACTCCACAGAGACCGGACTCCTTCCATACGTACAATCTTGATAAAGGCATCCTGCAAAAAAAAAAAAACAAAAAAAAAGAACATGGTGCTGTACTAAGTGCATCTAATATCTAGCCCAGTAAGAGAGCAACTAAATTCATAGTTGGATTTGAGGTCAATTTCTTACCACTGTTCCAGAGAAACGACCAGGAGCTTTATACCATACTTTAGAGTTTCCATTCTCACAGACGCATAAATGGTCCATCAGGCCGTTACAATACACAAAACATTTTCCTGACAAAACAAGAGTATGATTGTACCAAAGTAACTTAATACTCAGATGAATAAACTAAAGGTTACCTTTGGGAAAAGGGTTCTTTTGTGCCTGCAGCCTGATCTTCACAACATCCAAAGGTGTAACTGAATGTGAAGAAACATGAACAAATCAATATAATAATGAATCAATGCTCCCATGTTTATTGATGAAGTATATAATAATGAAGCCTGTCAAACTGTAAATAGATGAAGTCGGTACTACTAATCAGCTAATAACAGGCTAACAATTCCTTAACATATATAAAAACATTTGATGAACTGAGAAAGAACATTCCAAGAAAATGTGAAATGCCATTCAACAGAATATATTGCATATCAAAACAATACAATGTTAAGCAGCATATAATTCAATAATATAATCATTGGCTATATACCTAAATACTTAAAGTTGATACATATAGTTTAACAAAAGTTAGTTACCAAACAGCGATGTAATAACTGCCCCAGAGCATGACGCCATCATCTGCTGGAGGGCTGTAATGCCCACCTTGGGAACCATAGAAGTTTTCTTGTCGTTCATGTTAAAGCCTAAGTGGAAAACGATAAAGATTTTGTTGAAGAAAAAGCAGCCACATAGAAACTCTGTCTAGACTTACCTGAAACATGCGAGTACTTTGGTTGACCTTTACTGCTTCTTAATACAGTTGACAATTGCCAAGTTTCCACATTATGTCAACTCAATACGCGCTATTGTTTCGCAAGGAAAATGTAATTGCAACTGTGAAAGAAAAAACCGTAAAGAAACTTACTTGAATAATTTTGAGTTTCACGTTTTCCTACTAACACGCGACATAGCGCTTATTATCAAACGTATCTGTCATGTGTTTGTGAAGAGTACGTTTCGTAGCCGCAGATTCGCTACTTCCGAATATTTAAATTTCCACGTTGAACTCAAGAGAACCTTCACAAACACAAACAAAGTAACGTTTTCATGATTTGCAGTTGTTTCTAACGTGTGTTTTATACAAAATTCAACAAAATATATTATATTAAAATTATATATATACATATACATTTTTATAAGAGTTGTTTTAGAAACGTCAAAAATGTCTGTCGAATCTTCTTTCATCAACATGAAGGTTGATTTTTTTTATGTCGGCGTGTAGGTCTCGACTCTCGAGCGGGAAAATGGAAAACGCGTTCAGATGAGTGTTTGTTTATAGAAATTTACGAACATTTGGAGGTTTGGCGCTGTTTTGGTTGGGTTTAAATTTGGGTTTAGCAGCAGGAGCTGCAGCTTTAAGAAATGCCACAGAAAAACTTTGAATTAACTAGTTCGCTAGTTTAGTGCTGGAACCGTTGGGACTAACTTCTCCATTATGAAACAGGACTCTTTCTCCCGTCGCAAGGACAGAGGTAACGTCAATGAACTTACCGGTTTCGTTTATATCTGTTGCTTTACAACCACATGTTATGTGTGTGTGAGACAAACATTTTGACGTTTAATTGTGTCTTCTTTCTAGTGGCACGCTTTATTTCAACGTTATATAACGTTATTATCACTGCTGTGCTGTATTTTCAGGTGCTAAGCTGGAAGGACACAAAAATGCATCACCCAGAAGCAAAATTAAGCCCAAATGTGATCTTCACAACAAACCTTTTATTGGAAGAATATTTTATTTGGATCTACCATGGAACATGAAAACTCAGCTTTTGGAAGATGACATTAAACTACTTGGTGGTGTAAGTAACACTTTTATGTCATGATATTTAATTATTTTCTATCTTTTATTTAATTTTGTTGCATGAAATACTTTGTGTGTACAGTGTAATGCTTTATTGCATTACCGACTATTGCAATTACAAGACCTTTTTTATGCATTGCAAAAGAAGCACACCTTAACTTTATATTTTGTGTCGTTAAAATTACATTTGTGACCTATAAAGTTAAATTCTTAACTTGGAGGAATTATTTAGCCGTGAAAAAAAAAATCAGTTTCAGCATGTGTAACTTGTAAAATTTGTTAAAGTGATGTATGTATGTATGTATGTATGTTTATATATAAGAGGTTGGCATAGATACATTTTTTTAGTCTAGATTAAAATGCCTTATTTGAATTCTGCCAAAGGCATTCAAAATATGTGTCCAAAATAGCGGCTTGCTATTTTAAATGGTTTAGTGTTTAGGTAATTTAGATAAATAAAAGATGATTTTGTTGGAAGTGATTTCACACACAGGATCCCAAACAGATGTTACTAACAGCTCCGAATGGACGAGAAACAGAAACAAGTCATTTTGATCCCAAAACAATTTTTATTAAGACTTGTTAGCCGAGGACAGAGCTTGGGATCGAGTCGGTGCAATTGTCGGTGCTATTGGTGTTTTTAACTGTTAATGAGAGCTCGAGGTAACTTCACATAAAGTTGCAACAGATGTTGCTTTTTTGATATGTGGATATTGATAAATTTTTTGTTAATTTAAGTGTTTTTAATTATATCCATATTCTGTTGGGTACATTGCATAGCAAATGTTTTTAATGCTGATTTGTATGCTTGATTGTAGTTTTATTTTTATGGGCAAAAACATTTTGTTATGTGTCCCATCAGGCTTTTACAACAATTCCCATTATATGCTGTTATAAATGGAAAAAAATATTAATTGTGTTAAAGCTTTAAACAAAGCCATAACTTGTTGTATGTGTTTAATCATGAAATCTATTAAGTATTTCGTGGGGCCTGCTCGATACGAAATCTAGGTCTTGAACAGAAACAAAAAGAAACACTCAGTTAATTTATTTGATTAAAATGAACCCATGTTTCACTTCTTTATCGACAGCTGCTCATTTTTCGTACCTTTTCTCAGTTTCCTTCACTCTCTCTCACCTATTCCTGACTTAAATTTCAAGCAATGAGTGTGTGTCTGTGTTCATAGCAATGTTGGTGTGCACGTATGTGAACATTATAACAGACGTTATCCTCATCTTCTGGTGTATTTTTCCTCGTCAGACTGTGGAAAAGTTTTTCAGTAAGGAGATCAAGTACCTGGTGTCCAGTAAACCAGAGGCACGCTATGCCCAGCGTCTCCTGCCAGACTCTCCAGTCCCCAGTCCAGATTCTGGTGTCAGCTCTCCTCATCCCAGCAGCAGGAGGGAGAGCCGTGGGCGCAGGGGCAGCTCTCAGGGAGCTGCAGATATGGTTGGTTTGGTGCTTGTTGCCTTTTCCTCTTTGGGAAGCCTTAACAAGAACAAAATGTTTTTCTCTCTATCTGGTTAAATGAGTGAAGCATGTAATATTAGCCATTTCAATATATTGTACTTCCTAATTACACATCTCTACTAATTTTTCTGTTTTATTAAAACAACTTTTTGAGATCCCGGATTGTTTACAAATTTGGTTCTTTCTTATCAAAGTGTGTAATGGTGTTAACGGTTGGGTAACAACCAATGCGTTTCCAAGTTTGTATAAAAAAGAAATCCAATTCACTGTCATAGCATTATAATTGTACATTTTAGTATTTCATTCAATACCACTTGACATTGCTTCACAAAACTGTTTCACGTTGATTTCAAAACTGAACTTGCTTTTAAAACAATGTACATGTTACTAAAACATACATGTAAACTGATATTACAATGAAATAAAATTTTAACTATGGTAGCGTCCTGAATATGGTTCTTCAGAGATGTAAAAACAAACAGCAAAATTGTAAACCTGATTCAATGTTTATCAGGAAACGTGTGCATGAGAATCAGGACAGGGGTAATGTGTTCACTCTTTTGTTTTCCCTTTAAAAACCACATTCTGCACTGTAGTCGGCTTGGGATACACCAATATAAAGAGAGTTGCAGTAGTCCAATCTTGGGGTTCTAAAACCATGCATTGCGGTTTCAATCATAAAAAGATGATGATGAATAAAAACAAGACTTAACCACAGAACCAATCTGTTTAGCCATTTTAGTAGTAACAATTTTCAAGTGAACAAATAAACAAGTATTAATTAATACTAAATATATTTAAATTGGATTGGTAGCCTAAATATTATTAATCAAACCAAAATGAGCCTCCCTAAATGCTGCATTTTTAGTTTGGTCTGATTAATAGGTTGTTAAAAAGAAGAAATCTGACCTCAAACCTTTTGCCACTTTGTGTTTTCAGAGTAAATGCTTCATTTTTTTGTGCTTTAATTTCACAGGCAACTATAAGTCGGGGGAAATCTCTGGTGGAGAAGGTTGTCAAAGATCAAGTGAGTGAATCGTTCATCCGATCTCTTGTTGATTCATGAATGAACTGTCCTGAGTGATTAATCGCCATCAGAATGTGATCAATGGTCTCTGTGTTTAGGAGCGTTTTCAGATGAATGGGATATTGGCCAGTGCTGTGGAATGGGGGGTTAAAGTCCTGTATGTGGAAGGTATCCATTTCACTTGTTTTTTCAGACTAAAATATAATACAGAACTCAACTTTGGTGTCTGTGTATAATCCTGGCATTTGCTTCTCCTTCACGTAGATGTGCTTTCATACGTTGACAAGAAGAAAGCTAAAGTCACAACTGCAACACAATCTAAGCTTAAAGGAGCCGTGAGTAAATATTTCTGATAAAAACAAAGAGAACCAAATGTTCAAGTTTTAAAGTAATTTATTCAACTGCTCATCTTTTTTATATATATATATATATATATATATATATATATATATATATATATATATATTAAGGCCAGGGTTAAAGATGCAGAGAAAAGTAGTATCCAAACCAGCAGTGGTAAGAACAATAAAAATTGCCTGTTTTCATTAAGACTGTTGGTTAAAATAACCCAACATGCATAATATATTCCTAATTAAGGTGGACAAATTCGTCGCCCATTTGTGAAAGTTGAGGATTTAAGCAGGTGAGTCTTCTTTTTAAAATTGTGTTATTTATTTATTTTTTTTACTTTCCCCGTATTTGGTTCAGTTCGCTAATGATTCATTATGCTTACTTCAGGCATTATCGTCCCATCTACCTCTCTATGAGCAACATGCCTGTGTGCAACCTGTGCTCTCTTCCTCCCTGCAGTCCATTCCTGATGGAGGAACTTGGAAAAAATGATCCCAAAAAGAATCAGAGAGTGAAAAGGTGGAAGTTATGTCATTAACCTGTTCGATTTTAATGATTATTTGATGTTTAGTGTTGAATAAGAATGTGTCGTGCTTCAGATCTGCTGAGGAACGAGGAACTAGAGGAAAGGAGAAGAGACCCAGGGGTCATGAGGGCAGAGAAAAGAGGAAAGGCGGATATTGTGAGTGCTGTGAAGTCAAGTTTGAAAATGTAAAAGGGGTAAGTGTACAAATAAGAAGCCAGTTTAAACTTTTGGGAGCTGAGCCAGGTTTGGGTGAAGCTTATATTTTCTGCTTGTAATCTGCAGCATCTGGAGAGTGAACAGCATCGGGCTTTCTCCAAGAGTGATGAATATCAAGTTGTGGATCGAGTCATTGCAGGACTGACCTGTGATTTCAAGAACCTAAGCACACCACACAGAAGGTTAGTTTATGTTTACAATTAAAGGAAAATGAAATAAACGTTTGCTTTCATTAAATCCAAGACATTTCTTTCCATCTGGAGGAAGTATTTTCTAGCATATTTTGATGTTTTCATGCCACCATATACAGGAAATAATAGTTTTCTTGGGCCTAGGGCCTGTACTATGAAGTCTGATTAACTGGCACCCAGCTAAGTTTAGAGTTAGTTTGCCCCAATCCTGGGTTTTGGGAACTATGAAAGGTCAATCTTTGACACTGTGGTTACTTGCGCCATACGGCTAACCTGCTCTGGGACAGGTTAAGTTCTGGATTAGAGATTGCAAGCTTACATATGTTCAATCGGCGTATATAAAAGGCACTTTAAAGTGATGTGAAACTCCAGCGTTGGTAACAATGATCGTTTTACTTTGGGGTTACATTTTTCAAAAATGAAAAAAAAAAAGGTTATATAGATGTTCATCTTTTAAATGAAACATACATTTAGAATGTAGAGAAATAAGCATTTACTTTTATTTTGTAATGTGTTAACTTTACATAAAAAGTAAAACGTATTGGAATTAACCAGCCAAAGAATATTCTACCGTTATCATATGCATGACACTCAATTTTACATTAATACAGAATGTGCTTCTCTAACATACCCTTTCACACAATCAGCATTTTTTTGCAAACAATCCTGTCTGGCTTTGGCAGCAGCCGCAGTATTACTACGACCCAAAATATATGTTTAAATGCAACAAATTTTAAAACTGTAATCTCTAGCTCCTCCACAAAGAAATAAAATAATCTCCCTCTATCCATGTTCATTGTGATTGGTTATTTGGTACCTACGTTAGTCTTTTATGTGCACATGTCTGTGAACTAATCATAGCTTCAGGATCAAAGCCTAATGATGAGCTGCATCATGGTACCAACTAAGCATGTTTGAAAAGATTCAGATTGTCAAGTCGAAACCAATCCAGCAATACTGAGTTTGTTCAGCTACATTTGGGTACAGGTCCCTAGTGTAGGCTCATGGATGCCTACACTAGTATATAAAATATATATACTAGTATATAAAATATAAAACTTGCTTTTCCGTTTTGCTTTTGTTAAAATGATTATTTCATGAAGGTGCTTATCTTTTACAGAGTAAAATGCAGTTCATCAACACCGGTTCTTATTGCTGGAACTGTGCTGCCTTTAACGGAGGATCTGGTGTCTTTGATGGGGGTTTGGCAACAGGAAAGTGAGGAATTTATGTTTTTTGGCTCCACAGCAAAAGAATCTCTTTCAGAACGGACTGTAGAAACACCTCTGCTATTTCGCAAACGCAGCAGAGGTCAAAGTGAATTTCCAAGGAGCAACAGGGACTATCCAGATATTCCAGAGAAGTCCCAGTCAAAGCGTTTTGTCAAGGCGTTTGAATGGGAGCTTAGTTTGCAGCCATGTGTTCATGAGACTGAAGATGTTTCCTTTCACAGCAGAAAGCAGGATTCTTTTGGATGTGAAAGAATGGCAGACCAGCAAACTGGAACAAAATCTAACTATGAGGCTGGAACCAGAACAGAGGTTTTGTGGAGTAATTGTAGTGAAAATCATACACAGAGTGTGACAGAAAATCAAGTTGAGAAGTCCACTCTTTTACCCAACTCAGAACTTGTAAAGGACTTGAATTGCTCTCGGTCACTGCAGAGAAAGGTCAAAAGTGTCAGACCCAGAAGAAAAAGGCAAGTACCAGCTGTGCATATTGAATCCAGCAATACAAGAAAATTATCGAAGTCTTGTTCACATGATCAGCAGATCCCGGAGCAGTGTGAGAAAGCGCCAGTGTCTTTTTCAATCCAGTGATGAATTGGATGAATAGTTTAAGGGTAGAAGAACAAGAAAAATATATTGCAATGTCAAATAATATATGCAATTAAGAGAGGCTGGTCTTTCATCTGCACCACAATATGTTTATTTCATTAGGGAAAACTGCTGTGTCCTGGGGTATGCACATTTTCACATGACCAGCTACTTGTCGTTTAAATGAATTTGTGCATTAAAGGGAATGCACTTTTTACAATTATTTTTAAGCTTTTGGCCTTTATTTTATTCTAGAGATATGAAGTTGTTTAATCTATTAATTTCACTGGTGATATATTATTCACTCATGCAGTTAAGAATATCAAATTTTACCATTTATTATTAAAAATGAGTTCAGGTGTTGATAAAAAACACTGTATGAGTATGAGTGTTTTTATTCAAATGAATACATAAGTTTCTATTTACTGTAATAAGTTGTAAATTAGTGTAATAAAAGATACTAATAAACAATGGGCTAATGTTAGGGGTTTTTTTTCACAGTTTTTCTAAAATAGGGTTTAAAGGGGTTGTATATTATAACTTTTTTTTTACATGCTTTATCATTGTTGCCTCATCTAAAACATGTCTCAAGTCATTTTCAGATTGGTCTGGGCATGTTTGTTTAACCCTATACTTTTTCTGGGAGCTCAAAACGGCTTAATGGCTGGAGCACCATTCACTAACCAACCGATAACCGCTAGTGCAACTCAATCATCAACTTTGTGCTGACTGACCCAGAAGAGTTACTGTAGCAATACCGCGTCTGATAAACAATGAAAAGAAAGGGTTTATGGATATCTCAAGTGCATAAGTGCTTTTTTTTTTTTTTTTTTTTTTTTTGCTTACCAGAAGAACCCAAATATTTGCATTTTTCACAAGTACGTCAAAAAAAATTTACTATTTCAGGTATATATGATGGTAAATACACTAGATGGAGTGGGATTTAACAGAGGAAGGATTTATTAATTACCAGGTTGGTAAATTATTTATAACAAATTGTTTAAAATAGGCATGATACGGGACCTTTAAATAAATGTATTTAAACATATATGAACTTTCAATGTGCCTGTGTGGACACTACAGTCGCCCACAAATGAATAATTTCATACTTTTAAAATCATCTTATATATATATTACATTAATCAATTTTGTGTTCTTTCATACATATCTGTTATAGATACAATCCATAAGCCTCTGGTTACACTACTACAGCGTTTGATCGAATGTTTTAGACCAGATTGGATGATATTTGGTGAGAGCTGGGGTGCACCTTAAAAGTTTTCCATCATCACAGATCCAAAAAAAAACTTTTAAATCACTTAACTTTTAATATACTACAAACAAAACTTACAAAACATTTCAACTAACAAGCCATCCAAAAACATTTGAATTGACAAAAGCTGGTTGACACCAACATTTGACAAAAAAACTATTCAAGCAAAATAAATGTTCAAAACAAAATTTAAAGCTCCAAGAACAACTGTTGAAAAACTTGACTTTTCAACCAAAAAACATTTGAATGAATAAAATAGTAAAAAGGTGCAACATTCGCAAAAAAAATGGAAGCTGGACATTTTAACCTTTCAACAATCTTAAAGAACATTTGAATTAAAAAAATGGTTCTTTTAACTAAAAGGCCAAACAACAATGACAGGTAATGTGGTAAAGTCCATTACAAACCCTCACACAAGCACAGTGAGAACAATCCCACTCGGTTTAGGAAAGCTGAATGCTTGTCTCAAATCAGCCCTGTGGCTCAGAGACACCCGTAGGTGTTATAATATTTATCATAGAAACATTTTAAGATTAAACAAAATATTCTGCACTGCTGTACAAGTACAGGCCTATTGCTAACCTACCGCAAATGTTGTTGTTGTTATATAAGATGTAAACATGTAAATGTTATATTAGAGAATTAAAATAAAAAGCACAGACGGTGGCTGCAGGTGGAGCACTACATTACCCGTCGTCCCTCACGCATCGCTCGTTTGCGCTCTCATTTATATTAATGAGGCGTTTCTGCAGTGAGGCAGAAGCGACGGGTTATTATTGATGCTTCACCGAGGAGGTGCTGGTGTGCTCGCTGAAGAAAAGCGGTGCTCGGTGTTGGTTGTCTAGAAGGAACAGCACCCACCGCTCAGCTCCTTCTGATGCTGCTCGCGCGTCACTAATGGCAACCAGAGACCAAGATGCCCGCGCCTTCGTGAGGGACGACGCGAATCACCTTTAACCCGGGATTTCAATCTCAAACTGGGAGAATTATAGGACGATACTGAATAAATGCGATCATCTGAACCGAATGGATGTAGGAACGATGCCTCTCCGTGTCGGGATTTCCTTTCTGTGCCTCTCTTTGAGCTGTCTGGTACACACCAGCATCTCTCTGCCTCCGTTCGGTAAGTGTGCTTTTGTTGATGCGTTACCCCACATTAACGTCTTATTTTGACAAATCGCTGACATCCTTTGCAGGCCTGGTAGACTGTATTGGTAAACAACTCACCCTAAACAAGCTAATTACGTCAAATGCAGTTCGACGTGTTATTTGTCAAAAATAGGTTAGCACGTCTTTTTATGCTTTTAGGAGACGCCTCGACGAAGATGAGGGCTCGGCGGGATGACGCCAGGTACCTCGGGAAGGAGAGCACGGTGCCGGTCCGGTTGGTGTACCAGATGGTGGGCGACAGTCAGACTACTCATGATGTTCTGAACACACGGGTCCGCATGAGCTCTGACAGTGAACAGGTGTGTATTTGTCATCTCTTCATGGTATGGTGACAAGGCTGCTCTCTCATCCCGTTGCTATGGGAGACGAGCTGTTTTGAAAATGATGTTTATGTTTTTACTTCCCCTTTTTCTTGGTCCGATAGAGTGATCCATTATGAAGCCGCTGTTTTTTAAATACCAGTGATTTAAATATGAAAGAAACTCAAACGCCAGGTTGTAAAAGATGCTGATGCTGAGGCCTCCGGAGGCATCTCATGGCATTGGAAACACAAAGGATAGGGAGAGAATGAAGGCTGCTTCCGTGCTATCTGACTAATTTTAGCATGCTTTATTCGTTTTATTGTAGAATCATCCTTGAATGACAAACGGATAACCTTTCTTGAGACTGAAATTGAGCCAACCCAATTGTAGTAGACACCGGGGACTTTGGGTAGGAAATTGGGTTTCCTATTTATTGTTACATAAAACTGTTTTGTGTTGTTTAGAATGTACTAAGCAAGCCATACATTTATGAAAAGGTAAAAAGAAAATAATTTAGGTTTGAAAGGAACTTTTCTTTTTTTTTTTTTAAATAAAGGTTACAGTAAACAGTAAGTGAATACGTGAATTATTTGTATATAATTTAAAAACTAACTGAATAAGTATAGTAATTGAGTTTGTATTATTTAAAAAAAACTACAAATAATTATAAAATTAAAGGATATTTCTAAATACATCTACATTCTAATAAAAAATCACTTGAATGTTAACCCATAGGTTTATGTAAGTCATTAATTTGCTCATTCATATATGATACACAGACATACAGATATTTACCGGTACATGTATTACATGCATTTAGGTAAGGCAAGGAAATGATTTGAGTATAGCAATGTTTTTTTTTTCATCAAAGTGCTTTAACCCCTTCAATCCTGAATTATTATTTAGGTTGGAAAAACAATAAACCTACTTTGTAAACCTACACAAGACGAGACTTGTTATTATTTGTAAAGTCAAACTCTTTAGCTGTAATTTGTGTCCATTCCGAATGAAATCCGATATAAATGAATGTAATTTTCAGGAAACTTTATAAAGTTTTTATGAAAAAAAGTGTTTTAAAATAAAGGGTTCCATTGATAGATTATTTTTCTTCTTCTTCTTCAGATTACAACAGGCTGAGCTTTCCTTAGGTTTTACTGTATAAAAAAGTCCAATATCAGGAAAAATCTGAAAGTAAATAAATTAATTAAAGTAAATAATATGAAACATGGTGTCCATTGGTACGGACTCAGTGTAGACAGGAGATGGCGGCTATTTGTTTAAAATTTACGTAGTCATTTGCAATTTTACAATTGCAATCTAAAAAGCCTAAAACAACTATATATATAATTTTTTTTAATATTCATGTTTTTACAGCACTGTTTTCCGTTGGTAGCTGAGTCTAGTCAAGAGCAGTATGAGAATTGAAAGCTGTTATAATAGCTGTTTTAATTGAGCCAGTGTTATTACTGACAACTTTGATCCAGTTGATATGGGAGCTCTGTTTGACATGTATGCAGTCATAGCGTATTTTGGCGATTTGCACATGTGAAACAAAACAACGCCAATCTATGTTTATCAGCAGCCAGAGATCTGAGGACTGGTGTGATGTGCTCATACTACTGTATATTTTGTAATGTTTAATATTGCTCTAAAATATTCGAATCCTACCTGAGGCAGCTCGGATTAGTTGTAGAAAACTATTTTTCTCTTAAGTCCCAGACAATAGACAGAAAATGTGCATGTGTTTTTAGAGCACCCCTGGCACTTTCATTAGATCCAATATCCAGCAAACTTGTAACATTATGTCTCACACCTTTCACGTATATCTGTGTTCTCATCTACCCGAGTTGTGAGGGGTGTGATGGCTAGTTTGTGTTATGAAAGCATTTGTATCCAGGCACAAATACTGAAACTCAATGCGTTTGTTTTTTGTAGGAAAACATTAAGTGTTTTCCTATAGGTAGCGTTTGGTTTAAAGTTTACCTTTCGGGAATATTCAATGTCATAGATTTCTTAGCTTAAAGTATTATAAAATCATTGTTCAAGTTAAGTAGTGAAAAGCTGATTTGATTATTAATATTATTATAATTTATGTTATGCATGAGTATGCATTTCTTGGAAACACAGAACTTGTTTGTTTTTAATTTCTGTTCTTTTTAGTCTCTGACCGTTTTGGATGTCTGAACCGATTTCCAGACATCACAACTGCAGAAATGTGTGTTTGAAGCACAGACCTTGTCACCATATCAATGCAGAGAATTGATTGTCATTGTGCTACTATTGACACAAGAGAGTCGTGTTCATATCTAAATTTGGCTCCACATCATTTTGAAGACTGGAAATTATTTATAGATGTGCTCACATTCTGAAAACAAAGAAACTCCTTTTACTTTCTAAATTTAGATCTACTTTTTAAAAACACAAGATATATATATATATATATATATATATATATATATATATATATATATATATATATATATATATATATATATATATATATATATATATATATATATATATATATATATATATATATATAAAGATCAGAGTCAAGCATATTTAGAAAACGAATATGATGAAACAGCAATCAATGATGCTTAATGGACAGAGATCTGCAGCCCTCTCATCTTACTGCGATTCTGGTAAACACTCTCAGTGTCTTTATTAGATTTATGCTCGGGTTTCGAGTGTTCTTGTTTAGCACACACAGCCACACATCTGAGGGGAAATAGATGGGTGGGTCTCTGGGAGGGTGGATTCATTCATTGGCTTTCCCCCCTCTCCTTCTCTTCCACCCCTTCGTTCTCTTATTTTTATTGATAACTCTGCTTTGCTGATTTAGGGAGAGCTGTGTGCTCCCAGGAGAGTGTTAGACACCTCTCACCTCCCTCGCTCGCTTCTGTCTCTTCCCCCATCCCATTGCATATATTCACATCCACTCATCAGCTACCAGAACAATGCACGGGAAACCAAAGGCTGCTCTTTCCCCTGAGGGGGTGCTGTACGGTGCTGGCCATATGGGCCCCAGGCAGGCAGTGAATTAACCCTTGAGGAATAATAGGCCCACACAACCACACACCCACGCAACCACCAGTCCTGTCAGCAAAGTGTGCCTGCTATGAATATTATTAATAGAAATAAATTAATCTAAATTTACCGCGTGATGAGCAAGCACAGTTTTGCTGTTTTTTGGCTGTTAATTTAATTGTTAGAAGATGACAGTCCTCTCCCCAGTAGGCAAAAAAGGGGCTCAGTTTATAAGAAAATGATTGTGATGTTGGCTTCAGTTGGTGTGTGTTCAAATATAAACAGTTGAAAAAAAAATTAAGGATTTCTTTTCTTGGCTCAATATCAGCTATTTATTTATTTATTTGCAATTTAAATCTGATTTGGACAAAAATATATATTTTATATATAGTTTTACATTTCAAACCAATGCTGTCATCTAAAGTTTATAACATATATAATGCACAATTTGGTAACATAATTATATTAGGAAGGACAAAATGTCAAACAATATTCTTAAATCATATTTAACGAATTCTTAATCATGGTCAAAATTATAGATTTCTTTCAATATTCTCCCTGTCCATCAACTTCCATCTCCATTTTTAAATCCTCTTTGACTTTTAACACAGTCTGAGACTCAACCGTCATTTTTATCATTGTGTTTTAATAAGCTACTTTTATTGTTGTGTGGATTTTATTATGGTTAGATTAGATTTTACCGTTATTTCACTGTAGTGTTGTTCTTGATGTTTGTATCATCATACGTAGTATCGCAGAGATTTCGTTTTAGTATCTAGTTGTGTTTCCTCAATTTGATTATTTCATCATAAAGTACTTTGCTTCCAGCTGCTGCTGATTTGAAAACACTGAATAGACACTCAAGCGGATATATATATATATATATATATATATATATATATATATATATAGATCAGAGATAAAAGTAGACAATAAAAGAGGTCAGAAATAAAAAAAGACCAAAGGATAAACATAAAAATGTATCATTTAATCAATAGCTAAATAAAAATGTATTTGTATAGCACCTTTTGCAGTTTCCTTACATCAGCTCTATATCAGTTAACTGTTTAATAAGGATTATGTTGGTCAATTCAATGGGGTTGTAGAAATAGAATTATCAGGAAATCAGTTTATTAGTATGAAGAAAGTACTGACATAAACTCCCCAGTTATTACTAACTTCTTACATAAAATTAGTTTAAACCCATTTTGTGGTGAAGAAAGTATACAGATACATGCAGAGAAAAGAACTCCCCAGCGAAAAACCCCGATGTGAGATCACAAAAGGAGTTTACTGTCAATATTGTCATAAAACAATATTGGTATAATATATTGTATCTTTTATTATACTAGATTAGATTCAATTGTGCTATTGATTACATTTGCAAATAATATAAAAACATACAGTTGGATGTTTGTAATATGTATATGAAATAAAAAATAATTTACATAAAAAAATGAAATACCAATTTTCCAGTGTCATCATTGGCTCTGAAATATGACATACAGCAGTTTTAACTCATTCATCGTCTAACCCGAGTTGCCTATCTCCAGCTCACTTTGGGGAAAAAGGCAGATGTGCACTCTAGAGTGGTTCTCCATCCATTTTCTTAATGAATACAAATTTCTTTCTCTACAATAAAGATTACATTTGACAAAACTTGCATGGTATGGATACAGAAATTTAATTGGCTCAACTATTCCCTAACAAAAACCTATTATCCAGGATAAAAAACCCAGGATAATATCGTAAACTGTTGTTCACATTATAACTATTTAATTTAAAGTGAAGTAACGAACATTTTTCTCATATTTTCTGTTTTTTGTTCTCTGACAGAACCACATGGCTCAGACAAGCTTTCAACTTCAGGCTTTCGGTCGGACCTTTATCTTGGATATGGAATTGAACCAGTGAGTATTAGCTTCCTTCTACTCTTTGTGCGAGGCTTGTGAAGTATGTGAGGTCTGAGGAATGTCCATCAGATCTAATTTGTAGGGCTTTTATGTTGCTGCTGATGGACTGCTAGATCATAATGGCTTTTGATTTATGCTGAAGGATTGGGGAAAGCCTGTCTGCTCTATTGATCATTTTATTTTTGTCCACTCACCAACTCCATCTCCTCTCTCTCCTTCTCTGAATTTGCTTTATTATTACTTTCTAATAATAATTGCATCTAAAACAAGAATGTTTCTTTTTCTCTGACATCTGTTAGCATTAATTTGTTGTTGTTAGCAGATGATTTTTTATGTATGGTTTAAATAAGATACATAAGAGAAGAAACTCACTTGATCAAATCCTTCATGAAGTTTATTCAATTATTGTCAATAATCATTTCATCATGATAATTTCTCAAATGATTTGGACCAATATGTTACTAGAGGAGCAAATGATATATTAAGATATCTAAAATAGGCATCTGTGTTTGGTCTATATGTTTTTATTTATTTGAGCTACCCTACTAAGTCCTGGTGTGCTCAGTAGTGGATGTCCTGGCCTTTATAATGATATCTCATGTGTTTGCGTGGTACAAAACCACTCTAAATAGGCAGGAAGTCACAAAAAAAGGAGTAACACTTTTCGGTAAAGGTATACAACTTACCATTAAGTAATGCATTAGTACATGCATGAATTAAGCATTAGTTAATGAATTCATGAGTCATTGAGAACTAACATGAGTTCAAAGAGTTTCCTTCATGACTTCATGGGTGAACTATAGATGAGTTAATGTGTTAACTAAGCTGGACACATCATCATGATTTATCATTTATTACACATGATCATGATAGTTTCAACATCCATAACAAACATCCTTCAAATCTACTACTTCAAATAACTACTGTTATGATCGCACATTAATTGATGAAAAGCTATTAATTTGTTGTGCAACTTACTTTCAAAGCAAGTCCTTCCCTCTCAACTAGTAGAGTAGGAAACCATAAGAGTGTGAAGCAAGGAGTGCTAACTGAGGAATACAATGAAATAAAAAACCTGGAACATACACATGACTGAAGAAAGAAATAAACACAAGAAAACACTAGGGCTTCCTTCCTTTGGGTTAATTAGTCAATAGTTTACTAGAACATGTTTATTCCACTGAAACTTTCATTAGTCAGTTAGTCGGAAAACAAAATACACAGGAAATCATGCAGTCACAACAAGGTCCTAAAGCCAGCGGACGATGTCGAAAAGAAAATCTAAAGTGTGGGATTATTTTGAAAAGTTAAAAGACGCCCCAAAAAGGTTGTCTGCAAGCTGTGCAGTAAGTACTAAAGCATTTAGTTCAAGCATTAACCGAAACAAAACTGGTAAACCGATATTGAACATTTATTACAATAATAATTTAGGGAAAATAGCAAAAAAATAAAATAGAAATAGAAAATAAAATAGCAGAAAAATTAAAATAGCAGCCTGTTTTGGTTCAAACACATAAATTACAAAGGCGATAAACACATTTTGCAATGAATTCCTCTTTCATAAATTAATTCCTCCTTCATACATTCACTAATAAATAATAACTTCATAATTTAAAGCTTTTTTGCATGAAATTCAAAACACATGAAATACAAAAGAATACAACTTTTTTCAGTTAATTCCTCATCCACAAATCGTTCATCATCCTTCAATTGTCTTGATAAAACAGTTGAGTGATGTCAGTGTTACCACAGTGATTCAATCAGATGTGAGGCTTTGTAGAATACCAAAGTTGTTATAAACCATTTTGATTTTGCATTTTAAGTGACCAGCATTCACATATAAGGCGCACTGTATTAAAAGACGCTCTGATGCTTTTTGAGAAAATTAAAGAATTTTAAATGTGCCATATAGTGCAAAAAAGCACGGTAAAAACCATATGTCGACTGTTAGTTGACTATTGGCTTTAATGTACAACTAATAGTTGACCAGGAAAACCTTTAGTCGAGGACAGCCCTAGAAAACACAGAACCAGATCTTACAGCATGGTTAAATACTGTGTGTAAATAGATTGAAGAAAATTGCTGTGAGAGGTCATTATTGAATCTATAAAAGGTTATTTATTTAGAAAGTTCTTCTACATAACTTTAGTTATACTCACTCCCGTCTTTGCATTGAACACAAACACACAGTTATAACACAACAGACTCAATATATCAAAATGGTGCCAGATGGAAGTCAGAGTCAGCCGATTTCAACACATTAGGATAATGCATCATGAATATTTACTCTTCCATTGATCCCACAATGTATATGTGGAGACAAAATATGGCTTGAAGTAAATAAAAGTAGTTAATGAATAAAGTTGAGTTGAGTTTCTCGAGTACAGCATCATGGCTCACGTTGGTTTGGAGGTTAGCACTACAGCCTCTCAGCAAGGAAGTCCCTGATTCCCAGATACAGTAGTAAACCTTTCTGATGTTCATGTTTCCTTGATTTTACATCAGTTTACCTTTTCAGCACTTTTTTCCTCTTCTCTCTTGATTTTCGTCCTGCTATGCTTCATTGAACAGTTGATACAACTTCTACTACGAGCGAGCTAAGATAGACTTTATGTAACAAAATGCATATTGTCTCTTCCCTACTGTAAGTCGCTTTGGAAAAAAGTTTCTGCTAAATGCATAAATGTAAAATGTAAATGTAGATAATCTTAACACTACCTGGGGGTGATACTTGGAATCGTTGCAAGCCACATGAGATGGTGTCATCCCATCCATCATTATAACAGTCATAAATCTGCACAGGGTAGCAGGGCATGGTGTTCTTTATATGACTACCAGCTCGCATAGAAGTTAG
This sequence comes from Danionella dracula, assembly GCA_900490495.1. Classification (NCBI taxonomy): domain Eukaryota; kingdom Metazoa; phylum Chordata; class Actinopteri; order Cypriniformes; family Danionidae; genus Danionella; species Danionella dracula. Next base: position 4,432,845 of record UELW01000039.1, on the reverse strand, counting down.
TCTAACCCATGTACTTAGACCAGGAAAATATGTATGAAAATGGCAAAATAAACATGAAAATAATAGATATAATTTTTTGGAGAATACACTGAAAATTAAAAAAGTAGTTCTGTGTTTTGATGATTTAACTCACTTTTCCTTTTTATCCGAGTGTGAAACAAATTTGATGTACTTTTAAAGATATGCAGCCTATCAACAGACACTCCATGCTCCAACAAACATTGTTGTTGAGTTTGTTTCTCTGCACCCTTGGAGATCTGGCAGTCAAATCTAGATTACTTTCCCAATTGTACCGTGAAAACCAATTAATTCTTCATTTAAATGTTGGGGATTGCCTTCATTTGTTTGTGCCTCTGTATTTGTGTGCTATTTAATTTCTCAAAGCCTGCACAAAAACAGTTTTTTCATTCTATGATTGTTGTTGAATATCTATAAGTTAGCATTTTTCATAGATCCAATGGTGATTTTTGTAGAGGTATTGTTACCTGGATATTACTCTCATATGACTTTTCACACACTGACAAGCTCTGTCTCTCGGGCCTGCCCCCTGCATCCTCGCACAAGTCATGAATAATGAATGAGTGTGTTTGATTAAATCGGATGAAGCAAATGGGGTTTTCTGCTTTTCAATCACGCTATGTCGCTGTGACGACAGACCATGAGGCAGAAAGGAAACTGCAAAGTCAGTCAGACATCATGGATGGTGAGGTGAGATCAGATTTTTGCAAAATCAGATATCTATAACTATACTATGAATTATTCAGTGTTAATATTTGTACTTGGTGGTTAACTATGCATCACAGCCTCTGTTCATAGGGAAACAAAATGTAATGTTTTTCAAACTCAAGTATTTTTTAAAAGCTATTTGTCAAAGCTTTTTTTGTGTTGCTCAAATGATGAAGAGTATTAAAGGTACAGGTTAAAACATGACACTTTAAAGATAACGCAAGCTTATTAGACATTTGTCATTCAAAGTGCTTTACAAAATAAGAACTGTTGAGACAATACTATTAAAGTTTATAAATAGCGTAGCATAATAATAAATAAGAGGATAACTTTTTGGTCAGCTGTGTTAATCTGGTAAATACGATGTCATAAAGGGTTCATGAACCAATAAACCAAAAAGATACCTAATCTTTTGTCAAATAAAAACTCATGTGACAAAAAATGTATAATACAATTATAAGCTCTTGTTTATAATTGCCTATTATCGCAAGCATGATCGGTGAGAAATGGAGAAGCATACTAGGGGAACGAGGAGGTAATATAGTTAAAATACCTCCTTTTCAAAGAGGCGAAGGGGTGGAAGGAGGGATAGGTTGCACAATGCTGATGTTGTCCCTTAGGTTATGTCTGACATACTGGAATTTTATAGGGGGGAACATATAATTTGATCCTCAATTATCAGCAAAGCTCCTCTCGAACTTATGTTAATTAGAATAATTAACCTCATAACAACACTGAAGGTTTAAGGACTGAAATGGCTTTGTTTATATTTTTAAAAACTGCTTTTATTAGAGTTGGTGTGGGCTGAACTGTGAAAAAACACAGTTATCCTAATTTATATTTAATTAAAAAAAATTCATCACCTAGGTTGCACACTCACTTCCAGAAACTGGAGGAAGGATTTTACAACTAAATCAAATATGAGTTAATAATGAGTCATCTTCCATCTGCTGCTGTGAGTTCTGCTTTGTTCTGGTGAGTTCATTGGTTACGTCCCATCAGATCAAATCTTCCATAGACGTGTCAGATGGTGAGTCAAAACCTTTTTCAGCTAAATATATGAGTTGCAGGATCTGATTTGTGTCTGCGGTGTGTTTCTGTTGTATCTTTTGTTCTGATAAATGAGGTTAAATATACAGAGCGATGTGACCTTTGAAGGTCAGGTGCTCATTTTGAATCACACCAAGATTTCTGAAGTTGAAATGTTAATTGTGGAGGATCCCAACTGCATGGTGAGATCATGATGCACAGTGAGATTGGCAGGGACTTCATATTGAGCTGTAGGTGATAGCTCTTCATCCATGTAGAGATGTCGTCTAAGCATTCTGGTAGTTAGTGTCATCAGCATAACAGTGGTGAGAGAAGCCATGTCTATGGATGATAGGGCCCAGGATAGTGGTCTAGATAGAAAAGAGAGTAGAACCTAAGTCTGAACCTTGAGGAATCCCTGTAAGCAGTTGATGAGTAATGGGCAGCTTAGTTGACATACTTTACCTGCACTTTATAAAATTCCCATCACTAACTTGCTTCAGCTATACATCTTCTGTCTCATCCAAAAGATTTATTTCATTGCTGGATGGCTTTAACATGTTTGTCCCACTACGTCTCACTTGTATTCTTTGATACAAGATCTACTCAAGAACCATTTTCCCTTTTTTATTTTTTTTCTTGTGACATATTTGCTCCATCTTATAAGTTGCAGAAGACAGCGGTTTAAAAAAAAAATGTATATATATATATATATATATATATATATATATATATATATATATATATATATATATATATATATATATATATATATATATATATATAAATATATATATACAGTATTTTAAATACTTTTAGCTATGTTAACATAAGTTGGAGAGAAATTGAAGGATATATGTATAATTTTTATTTAGTATGTATTTCTTCTTTGGTATGTCATCACTATAGCTGTGCGGTAAGAAAGTAAACAGAAGAAGTAGACAGAAGATCAAGCGGTTGAAAAGCCTAGGTGATTCTGACCAGCCGACACCCTTGAGTGCACGTGGGTGTTTAGTAAAGGAGGGAGATGCGATAGAGATGGAAAAACAACTGGCGTCAGAGCCTGGCAAGGGCTCTCATTCATTTTTTCACAAATAGAGACTCAAGATATTTTCAGAAACACATTTGACAGATTCTACTTAGATGTCTGTTAGAAACACTCCGTTATGGACTCTTCCCCATATGTAACTAAATTCTGCTGAACCATGCTCAGGTTTCCTTACTTTGTTTCTTTGCTGACAAGTAGAGAACTCACTGGACTGGCAAAATGTAGAGGGTGTACAATGCTACTCACCCAGCTTGAGCTTGAGAAAGGAACCCAGTGAACCTTTACAGTCAAACAGTGCTTTTCAAACAACCTGTTTCATTAAGTCAGCGTTTGGCTGTGGGTGCTTTTGGAGGCTTTTCCACAGTGGCATCTGCCTAGCACCAGTGCATTTTTATTAGCATTTCATAGAGGGTCTATAAAATAACTGGGTCGAGTCAAATTGATACTTTTGTCTTATTTGCAAAATAAATACTTATATGACTAGTTGTCAATTACTGATCAATCATTGAGCTCTCTGATTGTCTAGAAAGAATCCCTGACGGCCATGTTAATTTGCGATGTGTAAGAAGATATTAAGTTACAATGTTATTTTACACTTCTATTAAAAAAATTAAATTTACCATCTAACGGATGGTTGGGGGGTTGCATAGCTTTCTTTACTTCAAGTGAATAAAGAAAGTGGATAGATGGATGATTATACTGCCAAAATAAAAATAAAAAAATAATAAAGCCATGCCCCGAAAGTGAACTAATCCAAGTACTATTGTGCAATAAGTTTTACATGTCAGAGATCAAAGGCAAAAAAAAAAAACTAAAATGGAAAAAATTATAAATAAATATATATATATATATATATATATATATATATATATATATATATATATATATATATATATATATATATATATATATATATATATATATATATATGTAATATAGTGTTTAAAATGTGTGCATGAAAAATGTTGATGCATGAAATTGCATAAACGCTCTAATATTTAATCTTGTACAATTCACTGTGTAATGCCCCTGTGTATAACTGTGACATAATAGTGTTCAAGCTGTTGAATGGACGATCAACATATATGTGAACATATCTTCAATGGACAGTTATTAAACTGGGGGCAACACGATTATTTTGTTCTTGTTGACAAGCAAGTTCTCTTGTGCCATCCATGTGTGTTATATGTGTGTTATCTCTTGCATTATTTTGCATTGCTTTTTTGACAACTTGCTCTGATAACAATATATTTTGTTCTTGAATAAACATATATAACATTTCCTATACAACATTTATAAAGTTGTTTTGAATATTTATATAAACAAATTCATATATGTAGCAAAAATAAACTTTTCACAGTTTGTCAAAAAATCTTTTAAATTCAAAGAAAATTAAACTGTGCAGTGTATTGTGGGTGATATATCTACACCAACTGGAATAAATCAGCCATAATCTGTTATATGATTTGTGGTCTCTTTTTTTAATGTAATCTAGCATGGGTGGAGTGCAGATTGGGATATAGGAGGTTTGAAACAGCATGGATCTCCTGTTATTAGTAGATTTATTTTTGAAGGCAAACTGGTGAACATAATGAGCAGATTTGATCTTAACAAGCTCAGTGGGAGGAGCTGGTGAAACACCCCCCAAGCACACAAGCTCCCATGCACACAATGAGAACAACTGCACCTGCTCCCTAAATAAGGGGGAAGGGTTTTCTGCGAAACACCAAATATATCTAGCATTGCAGAAACCTGTATGTGTTCATGCGTGTATTTGGTCACCTTCAGCTGCTTTTCTTTGTTCTCAACTCACTCGTGTCGTGGGACAGACGGGTTGTTTGCACAGAGCGTGTGTGGAGGAGGCTGGATCCTCGCAGGTCTTTTGTTTGCCGATGCAGGCATTTTTGACTTGAGCAGAGCTGCAGGTTTAAAAACTCCTGGACAGCAAAAGGAAAAGAGTGCTCACTACACACTTTCCAGTACTGGATTCAGCGTTTCCAAAGATGCTCTCAAACGATACTGTAACTAGGTTTTTGACATCTTGATTTTTTCTTCCTGAAATTTAAATGGAAGATGATCGTCTCCACCTAAATGATTTAGCTCTATTTCTCTATGAACATTAATTCTCATGAAAATAAATGGAACACGTTAATAGAACCGGTATGTGTCTTCAAGTGCTAAATAGATCAGAGACTAGTTTGCTCCAGTCTTTAATTGTGTCACATTCTCAAGGGAAATGTATTTGTTTTGTTCTGGCCTCTAGGGTTCTCAGCAGAACCAGACTTGCATGTTCTGCAATGTGTTATGATTATGCATAAGAGTGAACAAAATGTTTTTTTTTTTTTATGAGAGAGATTAAAAATGGTTGAAAGAAGATATTATTTTACTATTTTTATGTATTCGACTATTTACCAACACAAAAATCCTGATTTGCATTTGAGGTGTCTGCTAAAATAACAAGAAAGCATTTATTTCTTCTTTTATCCTTGACTGGCATCAAAACATGAACCTCCTCAGAGACTTATTTTTCTGCTATGTACAGAATAAAAATTTCTTGAACACTATTTGCCATTTTATCTGTTGAAACAATAATCATGCCATGATCAAAATGTAAAAAAAAAATGTGAAAAGAATGAATTGCAGATAACCTTTTGGAAAAACTCACTCTTTGGTGATTTCAAACTTTCCTCTGTTTAATCAGGGCGCAGGAGAACTAAACATGGAATGATGCTTTATTATGATGTTGTAGTGTGAAACGCTGAGATAAGGGCTGAAACTAATGTCTGCTTTATTTGGTGTGGGATTCCCTGTGTCACACACCCCCTCCTTACCCCACAAACATATTAATATGGTGCTGTCTCATGACTAGAAAACCACTCTCATTTCTCATGCAGAGCCTAATGGACTGGTCTTTTGTATAAGACAGAGGTACAAAAATTGGGAAATCCTAAATAATAGAAAAAGCTAAACAAGACTGACTAGAGCTCACAGAAATGTTTTATTGCGTTGTGTTTAATTATCATTTGTCAGGGTTTTCCAAACTGTTGTCTCGTTTTTTCTGTTTTGAATGACAATTCCCAACAAGCCCTCTTTAAAACATTTTAATCTTGTGTCCTTTAATTTGTTAATACTTTGTTGCTCTCCTTTCTGTTCTGTTTTTCTAATATTTCTGCCATGTGCTCATAGTCTTGTTAAAATATGTTTTATTTTGTGTCCTTTTATTTTGTTTATTTGGTAATACTTTATAATAAGATGACGTGAATCAATATTAGTTAAAGCATAAATTAGCAATTGGTTTATGGTAGGTTAACATATGTATCCACTATTAATTTTAGGATTTAGGCTCCCTGTGACCTCATGGAGGGGTTCCTTGCTGAGGATATCTTTTCTCTGCATGCATGTGTTTTTTTTTACACAAAAAAGGTGTCTTGGTTGCTTCATTTCACCACAATAATGGTTTAAACCTGGCTATTCTTTTATAATAAATCAGAGATTACTGGTTTAAATTAATATTTTCCTCATACTAATAATGGTATGGTAGTTTTATTTCTACCCCATATAGTTATTCAATAGGAGTTCCTTTTTTATTCTCAATCTACATTTTTTAACAGTTGATTCAAAGCAGCACTATATACAGAAATTTGATTGATTGGTTGATTGGTTGATTGATTGATTGAATTCATTGAACAGGATTCCATTAGACATGTGAATTAATGCATCAATCACTGCCTTAATGAATGCTTTGTTTTTTCAATTAACACTTTGAGGCAAGAATTAAGAACTACGTCTTTTAAGAATTTAATTACAAAACAAATAAAGCTGAGTTAAAGAAAATGGGTTCCCTACAGTAAAGTGAGCCTTAATAATATGAATTACGTGATCAACTAAAGGTGATTAACTAAAAATTCATCAACAAAGAGCTAATAATGTTATGTACCCCTCTCCAGTTAATCATCAAAAGGGAAAAAAGTGAAAATTCATCATTAGATCATTATTATTACCCAGCAACTTTACTTTAGGAGGCAAATTATCAGTTAAATAAAAGTAATTGCTGTGTTAATGAATTAAAAATCAGAAACAAATTATTGATAAATGGCAGTAATTGATTAATATGACTCATGTACCACTAATGAATTCATGATTAATGCAAATGCTTAATTCATCCTTAACCCATGATTAATCAATAGTTAATTTATGCATGAACTAATGATAAATCGTGTAACCTTATTCTTAAGTGTTACCTTTCATTTTTTGCTGCTTTATTTCTCCTGCTCCTTTTTTTGGCATCAGTGTCTGATTATTTTGTTACACCTCCTCTCTTGTTACCCTGCTCATTGATTGCACCTGTACTTTCCGCGTGAATGTTTGACTATGTGCCCTGATTTCTCAGTCCCTTTTGGGAATTAGAATTTGGGGAATGGGTTTTCATGCATGTGCCAGAGGTCTGCTCATTAATCCCAATATCTCTTTCCTCTGACATATCACTTTATCACTCGCTGTTTATGATCTTCTGTCCTAATTGCTCTCTCTCCCTACATCTCCATCTTCTTCTTTTTTTTAATCCTGACTTGGATGATTTAGAGCTAGCCTACACTTTATTTATTTACACATTGCGCTGTTAACTTTGGTTGTTTACACATTGATCGATTAACTTTGGTTGTTTACACATTAAGCAGTTAACTTTGGTTGTTTACACATTCAGCTGTTAACTTTGTTTGTTTACACATTGAGCAGTTAATTTTTTTGTTCACACATTGACAATTAACTTTGTTTGTTTACAAATTGAGCTGTTAATTTGGTTTAGACATTGAGCTGTTAACTTAGTTTTTTTACACATTTAGCAATTAATTTTGTTTGTTTACACATTGAGCAGTTAACTTTGTTTGTTTACACTTTGAGCAGTTAACTTTGTTTACGCATTGAGCAGTTAATTTTGTTTGTTCACACATTGAGCAGTTAACTTTGTTTGTTTACACATTGAGCTATTAACTTTGTTTGTTTACAAATTGAGCTGTTAAATTGGTTTAGACATTGAGCTGTTAACTTAATTTATTTACACATTTAGCAATTAATTTTGTTTGTTCACACATTGACAATTAACTTTGTTTGTTTACACATTGAGCAGTTAACTTTGTTTGTTTACACATTGAGCAGTTAACTTTGCTTGTTTACACATTGAGCACTTTACACATTGAGAACTTTGGTTGTTTACACATTGAGCTGTTAACTTTATTTGTTTACACATTGATTTATTCACTTTAACAAAACATTATATTCACCTTTATTTATTTTTTTATGGTATGGAATCAATCCTTTTTCATTTTTCAGCCTAATCACTTTTCACACTTTAGCCTATTTTATTGGTAATTTGGTTTGAGTAAATTATTATTAACATTGTCATGAAAACAGAATTTGATGTTGATTTGAAGTTTGTTTCTGCTCTTTTTCCAGTGATCTTTTGTCCTCGAAATACAAAGAGAGGCACATATCCAAGGAGGGAAAGCCATTAATCAGCAATGTGAGTATTTACTCAATTGAGATTTGTTTCAAAAGTATACACTTTTTTTTTATTGACACTTTATTATAATTGAAACTATAAAATATTATTATAACACCCTATTTACTACCAGTGTTGGGAAAAACATTACAAAAGTAATACATTACAGTAACCTATTACTTTATGAAGTAAACATGGTAGTATAACTTTGTACTCTTAATTATTCTAGAATAAGTAACTAGTATCATGCTCAGTAATGCATATGCTACAATGGAGTTTTTGCAGAAAATAAAAAAGAAGTAGTAAAATAAATAATTTAAATAAAATTTTGCTCTATTTTCTGGTCATGCCTAATCATATTCAGCAAGGATAGCAAAGGGACATTCGCAAGATGGTCTCACTCACCTTATTTTATTAGGTGGTCATTGAATGCAATATTTGTGCAAAGCATAAAGAACTATCTTAGTAAGAATTAAGAATGACAGACAGACAGACAGACAGACATAGTGTATATATTATGAATATTAATAATGATCTGCATGTCATTCCTTTTGAGCAATTAATTAAAAAAATGTATACCACTACAGTCATTATGCCTACACAGAGCCTACAGTCACTGTACCACTACAATCATTGTGCTAAACTATATGCAATTTCTGCATGAACCTTTTTTAAGTAACTTATAAGTAATAAAGAGCCAAGTAACTTATTAGATTTCTAGGAGAATAATATTGTGGTGTAATATTGTGGTATTACCTTAAAATGTAATTTACGAGGTATGTTATTTTTTGCAGTATGCAATATATTACAGTTTACGAGTAACTAACTTGATTAGATCCCCACCTCTCCATCTACGACCTGATGTTTGATTCTGGGTGAGGAAATATAGCTTGACCATATCAGACCAGTGTCTTTGTGCCACAATGGGACTTTCAGCTTCATTCTGTCAGCGTAGAGATACACGTGTGTTCTGAAAGCACTGATCACACCCCAAGCAGAAGGTGTTTGCCTGTTTTAGCCTTGCGGCAGATTGTTCTTGTCACATCACACACTCAAGCCCAGCGATGCAGTGTCCTATTTGTGTCCTGAATGTTAAAACAACTTTTTTTCATGTGGCTCATGTTCAACTTCTGAGTTATTCTCCAGAGGTTGTGCTGGTCATGGAAGAGGTTTTATGTTGTTTTTGTTATTGATTTCAGAGATCCACAGAACACAGATGGAGAGTTTAGAGTATAAAACGTCTTCTGAGGATCACATTTTTGACATGAATTAGCTGAAAAAACTGGGCACAGGGTTTTTATGAACAATGTAAATGTGTGAAAGGACAAAATAACATTTTATTGCCATATATGCCCATTTTAAATAATTCATAATAAATACTTGATCCCTTTAGACTATCGTGGAAATCTTAATAAAAATCAAAAGGCAGTATGTATTGTAAACAATGTCTTTGAATCACCTCAAATGGCTGTGCTTCGCCAACGGAGCGATGCACCTCCTGTTTCCCCACTGCCATTGATTATCTTGCCTATACTTACTGTTGGGGCCCATTTGGTGACCTTAAGTAGCTGCATTATCTACTTGTCTACTTATAAATCCAGGCTTGAAGGTGAGGTTGAAAAAGAGTTTTTGTCTCTGCAAAATCGAGCACATCAACAAGACACAAGGTAGTTCTACTGCATTAACGAGTTCTCTCTGACACAGACTTCAAAGCAGACTGGTCTTTCTATAACCATTGTTTTTGAGCTTTTGAGCAATACTTCAGAATGAGATTAAATTATTTTTTATTGAATATTAATAAAAACAATACAGCAACGTTATAAAACACTTTGCAATAGCAAATACATTGGTAAAATGGATTGTTTTGGGAAGCTGAATTTATTATAAATCTATTGATTATTGTTGTTTTTTTCCTGTAGGGGGGAGAGCACTGCTACTACCACGGGAAAGTTCGTGATATTCCAAAGTCCCATGCAGCGCTTTCCACTTGCCATGGATTGCAGTAAGTTGACACTGCACACAAACAGTGTGATGTTGTTTACTTTTTTGCTGTTTTTAATGCTCATTAAATAAATAAAGTTATCTGAGCAAGGAAAAGCTGCAATCATCTCATTAAACCATTAGAGCTGGATGATTAGAACTATTATCCTACTCTCACGGCTCATGGAAGCTCTCAGTACTATGTATAGGAGTGTAATGGATTTGTATCATGAAGTGTGCCTGGAAATTTCTTTTCACAAATAGAACAAGAAAAATACAACATTTGAGAAATGGTGCTGGTCATAGAGTTACAATATCGTACAAATGTGTATTTATTTCAGAAAATACATTAAAAAATTTGACACTTGTATATTATTTTTAATCCGTACACACAGATGTATATATATATATTGAAATGTTTATTTCCTTTCATTTTGATGATTACAGCTGAAAACTTATAAAATTGTATTATTGTGAAAAGGTTCAATATTGAAGACACCTGGTGCTCACTCTAAACAGTTAATTAACTCACAACATCTGCAAACACATTTAAATGGTATCATAGACTGGTTCTGTAAGCTACACAACCAAGGGGAAGACTGCTGATAGTTGCCCAAATTTTGCACAAGGAAGGAAACATGTATTAGAGGTGCAAAAGAGGCTGGCTGTACTGTGTCCAAGCGCACAAACAATAGTGTACAAGAAATAGGGATAACAGCGTTGTAAAACAAAGCCCATTCAAAAATCTGGGGGAGATTCACAAAGAGTGGACTGCAGCTGAAGTCAGTGTTTTAGGAACAACCAGGCACAGACTAATATAAGACTTGTGTCGGCTCAAGTGACTCAGCACCAGAACTAAGCAAGAAAGTGTCTCATCTGGGCTTAAACAATTGATGATGAGTTGTCCAAAGTTAAGCTCTTTGATGAAATAAAATATTGCATTTCCTTTGGAGGAGGAGAGGAGAGGATAAACACAGTTCACATTCACATTGCTTTGGCTCCGGTGTGCAGTTTACACAGTCAGTGATGTTTGAGGTGCCTTGTCATCTGCTGGTGTTGGTCCACTGTTTTCTGAGTTCCACATTGAGCCTATATTCACATTGAACCATGGAGGTTGCACTGAAAGGTTCAATATAAAACAAAGAATTGCTGCATCCCTAGTGATGTATTAAAAGCTACTTCTGTGTTGGGAGGAAAATGTTTAGATGTGGATGGTTTCTGTGTGTGTTTTTTAATTCCTGTTGTGTTCTTTGCACAGCTGAATTAAATCTAGCTTTGTTTCCAAGCAGCCACTTTATGGCCAAAGAGAGCTGGATAACTCTCACTAGCGCCACACATACATAAACCGCCTCGCTGCATGGTCCTCTGGGAAAGCTCAGTTCCTTCCGTCTGTATTTTTAGTGTTAGGGGGAGGCAGGTCAGATCTCTCCATTTCTCTCTCTCTCCCTATTCTGGCGAACACTTTACATTTACACCCATCACAGTCAATCATTTTGTCCTAGAGATTTTTTGTTGAAAGTTGAATGTTTTCTAGGAAAAGTTCTTGAAAATCTATAGAAAATCTAGATGTGTTGTATGCTTTAATCAAAGCTTAGCATAGATAATTGCATCAGATTATACCAGTGGCATTTTCATATCAGTTGGGGTAAGAAATTAAAATAGTGGGTATGGCAGTCCTTTAAAACTTGGATACATCTTCTGTTGGAAGTTATTCCCACCTCTGTTGGAGAGTGCATATGCCCCTATATACTGTCCCTACCCTACTTGTTTTAAAATATCAAAACTCTAATAAACAGAGGGGAAAATACATACATTTACTCAAACTAATATAATTGAGTAGTGAGACAGCAGAGAAGACTCTGAGCTTCTTTGAGAGAAAAACTTGCTAAGGTGCCATAAACAGTTACTCTTTACTTGGGTATTCTGAGAATATTTTTCAGACATTCATTTTACTTGAGTAGTTTTATGATGTGTGCTTTTACTTGTATTTGCGTACATTTTCCCTGAAGTAGCAGCACTTTTTTTGAGTACAAAATCTTTGTAGTCAAAAATAAAATACTGTTTTGGTATTGAAACACAAATGCTACTGATTGAATTCAATTGATTTATCTATGCTAAGCTATGCTAAAAAAACAGATAGCAGTTGAAAAGATTCCAAAATTATTCAACATTACAACCTTTTGATTTAGATGTCTGGTGGAGACATACCTAATGCATAGCTACAATGTAAAAACCTGTAAATTATTGTACATCTGGATTCAAATAAAATCTAGTTAAATGTGACATGCTACATGATGAGACTTGACTGATTTTATAGGGCTGTGCTGAATTTAAATATTGTAAAATAAAAAATGATTATACATCCAAGTTGAAGGAAAACAGCAGAGGTTTTTAAGCGATTTACTAGGGGGCAAATGATTCTATTGAACTCTACCGTGAAATAGCAGTGTATTAACTGTTTTAGACTTTGCTGTCAGACCTTTTGTTGTTTAGTTTTTACATTGTATATAAAAATAACTTATATTTTCCATTCAGTCGGACCTAAAGTTTTGTTATGCAAGAATGCCCTGAGGAAACAGTCACCCTAACACTTAGTCACTGTGCAGTGTTTAAAGTTGAGAGGTAATCTCAGTATTAGAATACTGTATGACGTGTAGGTCTATATTTGAGAGGAGAATCTGTGCTGCTGGCATTGTGCTTTTATGGCATTTAACTTAATGCCATCATAACAGGTTAGGCAAATAGTGGTATACTGTTGAAGAAGCCATGGCAGATGATGAGGGTTTGCAGGAAAGATGTTTAAAGTGCTCATCGACTGAGAGCTGTTTTAGCTCTCAAAGATCAATGACCTGGAGCCATTAGTGATTTCCTTAGCATGATGTCTGTGTGTTTTTTAATATCTACTGTATATCTACTATAGTCTGTCTACTATACCATTAATGGCAAGACAGGAACTTTGGATTCATTCAGGATATGAAATAGCTTAATTTAAAATAAATTAATTTTTTTTGAGAGCCAATTTTGACACCACCAAAGTAAACACGCAGCTATTTTATTTTATCTTGACATCACATGCCCCATCTTTAACTTAAATTGGAAAACCCCTATTAAAGGTAAATCATGCTCAAAGTCTAAATATTTATACAAAATGTAGATTCGTTTTACCCTTTTTTAAGTGCTATGCTTTTTAGTTCTTCTAAAGTCAAATATAGAGCGAATTCACAGAAATAATTTGCTTGTAAAATAAAATACAAAATATAATTTTCTGATTGACTTGTCATGAGAATGCTTTCTGAATGTATGGATGCAGTCTGCTGACTGAAGGTTATTGGTTTAATTTCTATTAAAACAAATAGTGCACTCAGAAGTCACCTTGGGTGTATTGACTCTGTCTTGAGGTCTTCTGAGAGTCATAGACTGATCTGAGAGGGAGACACCATAAGATCAGAGAATATTCTCCTCGCTGCATTTCTCAAGGCTAAAAGAGACACAGACACTTGCTGTTATGCTTCATTACTTCCTATTGTAGTTGTAATAGAGAAAATGTTTTTGGCAGTCAGCGATGCCATGATGAATGAATCTCATTACCACATACCAAATGTTTGTTCACCAAATTTCTATTAAAACTGCAAAGTAAACTCTTTTCTATTCAACTGGATATCCCTCACTAAATAAATAATGTTCCGTGACGAAGGTTATGTACAAAAATGTTGCATCATGAAACATTTCAAGGTGCCCTGCTGTTTACTACTGAGTACAGAGCAAACGATCTCAAGACGAGCATAAATATATTTAAAACATTAAGAAGTAAAATATTAGATGGTGAGCAATTGTATGGCAAGAAAATAATGCATTTGATAGATGGAGATCTAGTTTTCTTGTTATTATGTTATAGGGAGTTTTTTTGATAGTTTTACATATTTAGTTTCTTAAACAAAAATTCCAGTGTCAGCTACATAATTAGTAACTGTGACAAGTTGCTAAGAATGGATTTTCTGCTTGTTGTAAACACTTTTTTTCAAAGCTATTTGTATGATAATATAATTAGTTCTAATTAGTCCTAATTAGTAGGAAAGAGACAGTTAGTGTTTTCAAAGATTTTAAGTTTCCAACTAAATTAAAAGGCTCAACCCAATTGCAGTTAAATGTTATGAACTAGTCCATGCACAATTTACAGGGTCTTGTTCTTGTTTTGAAATGCGTGTCGCCTGCAGATAGAACAGGTGACATTATTTCCCGAACACCTCCCAGGTGTTTTTTTTTTTCAGTTAATCAGTGGAGTAGGTAAAACTTCTTTACTAAAGTAGATGGTTAAATAACATGTTTCTGTCTGAATAGTGCCTGCTTGTGCTAGTCTGAAGAATTGTATTCAATTAATTTGAAAACCAATTCATCATAGCCATGACTTCATGGTATGTACATTTTGCAGTATTTTTTAAAGTGTATAGGGAAAAAAGACTGCCAGATGTTCTAAATTCTGTACTCTTGACTCTGAATATTCTAGAATAAAAATGGTGTATATTCACAAATCTTTAAATAAAAAGAGCTAATGTCTTTGATCAGTTAATCAGTTTGGTTTTGAATTAAATACTTTTGAATTAAAGGAGAAAGTAAGTGAGAAAAAATAGCATGCTTATCAAGGTGGTTAAACTTGTGGAATAAATGTAAAGTGAACCCATGTATTGAATCTGTGCAATAGTTTACAAGTGATCACTAGCATTACCTAGTTTTCAGTCATTCGTATACAGCACAAAATAATAAGAAACAGCTGTATTCTAAAAGCAAAAAGTTCTAAAAGCAAAAAGTTCTAAAAGTTTATCTCTGTCTGTGCACTTTTCTATTTAGTTTTAATCTAAAATGTACAACACAAAAACGGTGTGTTTAGTTTAGTGGTTAACCTAGACATTGTAAATCTGTTATTATTGCATTACAAAGATTAAAAAAAAAAAATTGGGATAAGTGAAAAAACAAAACCCTAACCTTTTATATCATCCATCAATTTTAATATTTTGCTGTACAAAAAGTTGTGCACAACCATACAAATTCAATGTTATAAATCAGATTTTTCTGTTTTCATCCAGTAAACCGTAACTATTGATCTAAAACTTTAAACGTTTTTCTCTGTTTAAGTGGGATGTTCTTTGATGGAAACCACACATACATGATTGAACCAGGAGGAGAGAATACGACATGCGTGAGTACAGCCGATTCGCACATTCAACAACTGATTGAAACAGTTTTTCATAGGGCTTATTCACTAAAAATGTCACACCATGTATCATGTTGATGTCTGCTTTATTTGGATTTTAAGGTGTCTATAGTTTATACTATACTTTAATTCTGACAGTTATTGTTTGAGACAAGAACATTCAGACTAGTCTGAGAATTTTCTTGTCCAGACAAGAAATATATTGACTGATAAACCATCTCTCAGAGGAAAGAGATCTGACTCTACAAACGAACAGCTAGTATCTTCTAAAGGTAAATATCTATGTGAATGCGATGTGCAACATCTTAAAAAATTGAATGAGTGTAGCTGCCAAACTCTTCTTCCAAGTTGTCTTTTAAATCAAAGAATGTGTTAGCATTTTTATTAAAGCTACTATTAACATATCTTATCTGAACAAATGTTGTGTTATATTGTATTTTAAGCTTTTGTAACTTTTCATGTTTTAAAACTGTCCAGTCTTCATATAGCCCAAGATGTTGGCACTGTTTAAATAACAAAAAAGTCTTCTTTTAATGAATGAATGAAAGGTATTTATGGATGGAGAGGTTGATTTTTAAGGAACATTTTTATGCTTTTTGTTTACATTTTGTGGTGATTTAAATATTCAATAAAAGAAAAGTAAACAGGTTAGAAAAAAGAGAAACACTTTTGATGGAAAGAAGTATTGTATTTAAGTATTGAAGAAATGCAAAGGATATTTATTAATGATTTAAATCAAGATGCTTGAAGTAATAATCAGTATTAGGATATAATTATATATCTGATAAATCCTGTGGTATATCATTGGTACAAGAATAAAGTTTAAGAAGGGAAAGGGGCCACAAACTAAACTCTGGGGTACCCCACTGAACCTTTGGCTATTTATACTCCAAAGTAAAGAATTAAGATCTAAAATATCAGAATATCCACTAAAAAGCTTCTATAACAAGAACTATTTTTTATATCATTTTGAAAAATAATGACGTAAGAAAATGTGGTTTTGTAAAAGTTGTTTTCAAATCCTGTTTACTTTAAATGGCAGCATCTTTTTTTTATCTGAAGCTACATATAGGCTAATACTTTACCTCCTGATTGATTTTTCCCACATTTTCCAACAACTTTGAGCATGTTTTTCTGTCTTCTGTTGAACCCTTTGTCATGTTTAACCTCATCCTGGTGACTTTCTGTATACTGGTGACCTTACAGCAGGTCAGTCCTTTGATCTGATTCATTCAGACACAGTCATAGAGCTGGACAGGTTGGTCCTGACAACCATATGGCTCATACATCTGTCATCGGCCTGCTACTACAGCAGGGGAGATTCAGACGTGTCCCTCTCAGACCTCTCTAGTGTCTCTCACTGCTGGATATGGTGTAAAGCCTACCAAGGGATAAGAGAAATCAAAGACTATGCTTTGTTCATTGTTAGTGAATAGCAGGTGATCAATTGGTTTAAGATATTCAAGAGTTTGTTCATCTTATATTATATACACATATTTGTGTCTGTTATAGAGATTTATTGGATGCTTGCCCAGCTGTTACCAGATTATTGACAGGTTCATACTAACAGTCTCTTGCAGAGTCATTCTGTCCTTTTTTGGAAAGTCACCAATCTATATCACATGATTTTTTTTAACTGTAAGTGGCAGACATGGGTCAAACTCCCAAAATGTTCTCAGAAAGACCCAGAGCTGAAATTCAAACCAGGAATCTGGAGGTCCAGTAATCTTCAGGAGCACCCAAGCCTAAGAATTACTGATGCACAATGTATGTGTGTTGTATTTGCAGGTGCACAGCAAAAACAAAATCATATCCAAATCCAAAACTGAAGGGGGTGATGGGGCTTGGGGGGGTGGATGAATGTGAGATAAATATAAATGACTAAAGAAAATATAAAATTAATATAATTTCAGGGTTGTGTTTGTTTAAAGGTTTTTTTATATGAATATATTTTATGTATATTTTATAAATATTTTATATTTATACTCATTCATTCATTCATTCATCTTCATGTCGGCTTTCTTCCCTTTCGGGGTCGCCACAGCAGAATGAACCACCAACTCTCTGGCATATGTTTTACGCAGCGGATGCCCTTCCAGTCGCAACCCATCACTGGGAAACTATTTATACCCATACGGATGCATTTTTAATGAATAGATTTAGAGAAAAATACATATCTTGAGATATTATAGATAATATATTCAAATTGTTATAAAAGTTAGAAAAAAGTCATATACAATAAACTAGTTATTTAAGATGTAGGAGTTTCTACCCAAATAAAGACGTTTCATAGTGTCAGTGCAGGTGATGCAGATCCGCTGGAGCAATGACTAGCACATTACTGAAGTTATTCAAAGAAGTTGTACTGCCAAACTCACTTTAAATATAAAGTTTGAAGGCTAAAAACTTTAGCCTTCAATGCCCAACTGTATTTTTGTCCTTGCTGGCAATGATACTTTTCACTGTTATTTATTTATTTTTTTCTCCATTTTCGTACATCTAACCTCTAGTATTAGACTGTTTATTTTCAGTGCACATTCAAAAGTGGCTTTTTGAACCCTATATCAATAGCATAGACGATGCTATTACTAGAAATTACGAAGAAGTGTTTCTGGACCCTGAAGCTGCTTTAAACAGTTAAGGGGGTCTCTTCCTTGACCCTCGGTGAGCAGAATCCACCTGGATGTCCCAACATGCTGGCACTTGGCCCCAAAATACACGTCACACACAGGATTATTGTAATAAAAGAGACTGAACCCCCTCCCCTCAAAAAAAAAATAAATACATTTGGACAGTGGTGTAGTTTATGCGCCATTGACTGTCAGTGTGATCACGTTGGGGGAGGAGTGTCACTCATCACAGTCACCCCACCCCCTCAACATCCTTAACACACTTTCCAAAAAATAGAAAGTGTGCCATCCCCCAACCTGCTCTCTATTCATGATCAAGTCCCCAGGAGGACACGCACACCCTCCTTTCCTCCGGTGCAGAAAACCCCATCTAATTTTAAGCCAATCCATCTGAGAGACCATCTGCGTTATACAGCTAATCCTTCACAAAATGCCGCCTCTCATCCAGCAGTGAATTGGGGGTGGATGGAGTAGCCTCCATCGAAACGAGGTCTGTGTCTCCCTCGTCTTTCTTATCTAGCACACTGATATTCCCCACCGGCAGGCGGCCAGTGCAGGAGGGTGTGGTGTTCCTGTTATTTGTTGGAGGAGCCTGCTGCTGGCTTTAGTTTTTACATCCACATGTTACCATCGCTGTTATTTCAGGAGTAAACACAGGTGCTTCACATCTCACTTTCAGGAAAGCGCCTTCAGATAAAACTTGAGCTGCTGCTGTAGCTCATCCCTGTGCAGTCCAGCTGTGCTTTCAGAGATGCTCTCCTGCAGGTTTTGGCTGCGATGACAGTTTGTTTAGAGATACTCAAAGCATTCTGGCCATTCTCCTTTGGTAACAAATTTTTACTCTTTTAACTGAACAATTTTACTCTTATGAACAAACATCCCTCAGCTAAGAGAAACTCAGATCAGCACATTATGAATTATTCAGAACAGCCCTTAGCTGACAGCAACCATCCCAAGTTTATTTCCTTAATCGACTCTCTTAAACATGTTACTGTCATCTTTATGACATTAATATCAAATTTGTTCATTTAAAAAGCTTTCAATTCTGGGGTATACAAACCTAAGCAACAAAGGTACGATCCTCAACAACAAGATTTCTTTATATATGTTTTATATGTGGCTTATATAAACTGCTAATACACCAAGTGGGGCAAATTATCCAATAGTTTGTATCAAATTTCAGTCTTACAGTCTCTGAAGATTGGAGAGAAATTACTGTTCTGAACTACAATGTTAAATGTGTGGCATTGAAATAAGCTTATCAGGTGACATTAGTAACACATCCTCATCAAACGTAGCATGTTAATAGCATTTCATAGTTAACAAACATACATTTTACATAGTCAAATCTATATATAAAGAAACCTATAAAAAAGAGGTCATAAACCGGATGTCCTACATGAAAAAAGATCTGTCGTCTTTTGTACAATGAAGTTTCTATGGTGCTGTTTTATGAACTTCCAGAGTAACTCTGCAAGGGAATCAGTAAAACAGTTATCTTAAGTATGCACATTTTTTGTTATGTCATGTAAACACGAAAAAGGGGTTGCTCCCAAAGACTGCTTATAGGAAACCAGATTGGAACAGGTAATTTTTTGCCCAATGTTCCTCTTAGCATTTAAACCAATGTTTTTTGTTTGTTTGCACAAAGCAGCTAGTCGATAACTTCATAAAACGTTTTAATTTGCCTTTTAAATCCAGATAATTTGGAATATCAAATTACAAAATCTCAGGGGACCCCATCAATAGAACCTGCTCTCATAAGTCTTTATTGCTGTTATTTATGGTTCAGCATGAGTCGGGGCAATTTTGGACAGGAGCAATAACAATGTACAAATCGAAATAAATAACATATACTGTGTTACACCAGAAAGTAACACGTTACAGTAATAAATGACTTTGGTAAATGTTACAACAACACTGCTGTTAACCATGAGGATCTAGGATCAAAATGTCCCTTTCTTAAGTACCACCATACACCTTTTTTTTTTTAAAGTCCTTTAATTAAAAACCAGCCTTCATGTACGATTTTACACACGGATGTTAAAAATGCTAAAACTACAATTATTCTGTGCAATATTTCCTAGAAAAAGTAAAGACATACATATGTTTTTTTTTATTTCCACAATGAAGCATGTAACAATGAAATGGCAAGCATACACTAGCGAAACATTTATATTATAAAGGATGAGTACAGTTGTAGTGGCGACAATGATTTTAGGAAACATACATCCATTAAAATCCATTTAATCAGAATTCTGTTTGTGCAAAGTTTAAAAACTTTGAGGAAAAAGGCATGGCATAGGTGGAGGCACATAGAACCATAATAGGCAGCCATAAACAAATAAAAAAAAAACTGATGTAAACATTAAAAAAAAAAGATTTAAGTATTGCAATAACATTTGACCAGTATCATGAAACAATAAAAATGGTGAAAATAAAAAACATTACTCCGCAAATAATATATAATTTTTTAAACAAACAAAAAAAAAACAATACACAAAAAAGCAAGATAAGAGCACGTAAAAATATCCTGGAACTTCATGGCACTGATAGTGACACATCTCAAAGTTAACAGTGCTTAGCATCAGAATCAAGTTTAGTGTTTAAAAGCAGGACATGTAACAAAAGAAGAGTCAATTAGAGGGTGTAAACTTGCCACATTTAAAAAAAGTGGCATGCGTGACTATGCCACATTTCAAGTAGTGTAGTACAAACTACTTTGTTGAAGTGAATAAACTTAACAAGAATAAGACAGTTTTCATTTCAGTGCTTGTCGTGTTTCTTTTAAAATACATCATTATGAAAAGTTCAGGTCAAATCAAACCCTGGAAATATTCACCCACTATTAGTCTGTAAGCACAGGAATGTCAATCTCAATACCAGACATCCGTGAGCGAGTGGAATAGCGGTGGCCAGGGTACCTCTGTGATGGGGCATACCCTTGAGAAGGGGCGTAACCCTGGGAAGGGGCGTAGCTTTGAGAGGGGGCATAACTATACACCTGAGATGCACCCACTTCAGACCCATAGCCGTCCTGCACAGACATCTGAGGCATGAAGATGTGGGGTGGTATTGGCTGAGCGAGTCCCGGCTGAGGGTACCCCTGTGCTGGTACAAAAGCAGGGGCTTCTAGAATGGCGGGTGGGAAGCTCGGAGGTGCGTATGTAACAGGTGAAGGCAATCCGTTGGTCATGAGAGGCTGCGCAGAGAGGCTGTTGGTCATGGTGGGCACCTCAGGGAGAGGCAGCCAGAAGGGCGAAGGTAGTTTCTTACACATGCAGTACCACATGAACATCAGCAGAGCTGCCAAGATTAGGCCTCCAGCACTGCCGATAGCCACATAAACCCCAAACTCCACAGCAAACAGATGATCGTAGCGCTCATTCAGGTCACGAGTGTGGAACAGGAACCAAACAGAGGGCGGCATAGCGATCGCTCCACCTAGAAACAGAAGCAGGCCTGCTACTAGATGACAGCCTGAGCTGTTTACCAGGCAGCGAGAGTTTTTGATGTCCTCTGGGGTTTTTGAGCAGCAAGCAGTTTTACACATCCCAGTGAGACAGAGAAGAAGAGCTAAGCTGGAAAACAGCAAACCTAA
Source organism: Danionella dracula (assembly GCA_900490495.1). NCBI lineage: Eukaryota > Metazoa > Chordata > Actinopteri > Cypriniformes > Danionidae > Danionella > Danionella dracula. Next base: position 4,411,125 of record UELW01000039.1, on the reverse strand, counting down.
ACAGAGGAAGGAAACGTCACATTTATGGAATAAACACAATGTCTTGTTTGACACATTGAGAAATATGATCATTAAATACCATTTACCATTCATATTTTTAATTATATTTAACATCTAGCGTTTAATCAGGATAATAAATTGCTTTGTGCTTGTCCATTGAAACATTCTGATGAAAAATCACAAAAACATAAAATACGCTGTAGATTTGTGGATGACAAACTGCCAACACTATCAGGCCAGTGTACACTTAGTGAGGCAAGGCTGGGGATTTTCTCTCCCTAGGCCCCAACCCTGAAAATTGTATGAATTGGGACACTACAGTGAAACAAACACAAGAAAAATACATATAAACATGTCATGGACCAGTCTATCGTGTAACATTAATGTTAATAGTCTAAAATCATGCACTGTTCATTTGTAAATAGCTTTTTTTATATAATAAATGACTATCTAATTATATATATATATATATATATATATATATATATATATATATATATATATATATATATATATATATATATATATATAACTCCCTAGGCAAGTACCCTTCTAAAATGTCATAGTCCAATAACCCAACATGATGAATTTATTTATATATATATATATATATATATATATACATACTTCATACAAGCAGCCTCACACTTAACCCACTTTAACTGTTAAACCCCCAGATAACTGATTAAAGAACATTTTCAAATTGCTACGGTGCGGCCGTTCTCGCAAACAGAACAGACTAGACGTTCCCAGTCTGAAAATAATAGTGGCACGTTTTTTTGTGGAAACCCCCCTCTGAATTGACCCCCCAGGCAGCCGTTTACACTGCCTGAGCCTAAAACCGCTAGTGCGCTTTGATCAATGTAGAATTGGGACCCACCTTTCCCTTCACTTCAACATGTAAAACGGAGAATTAGGTATAATGGTTATGGCCAAGGGACAGAAATGGAAAGCATGGAAAGCCTTAAAGCATGCTCATATCAAATAAAAAAACTTAAACCTGCATATCTCCTGAGTCAGACCATTAGTCACCAATAAGTGATTTTCATCAAGGATTCTAGATGGCTGCTGAATTCTTTGAATGGGTGTGTGTTCTTAGTTAACATAAAACCCTATATTTTTATGAAAGAAATGGTTCCTGAGACTGGTTCCTTGTGTGGAATCAAAAGAACGCTTGGATAAAATGATAAGACATGACTTAAATTGTGTAAGAGTAGAACAGGCTCTTTGTGTACAATGCCCCATGTTCGCTTATCATCATCTTTGGGAAATGCAGCAAACAAGGTGCTAGTTTGTGCTATTCAGTGTTAAAACAACTTAACTATACTGAATTCATGCATTAAAACATGTGTGTTGGGTGATTCTTCACCATCACGTCATGGGTTTATTACCGAATAATGGACGCTTAACCAAGGTATATCTGCGAGTCTGTGAAACAGTTTGTTGATAGAATAAACTCTCTTCTAGAAAAGATTAAGTTCCATGAAATGATGAATGGTTAAAGACTTTATGAAAGTAAAAGAAGTAATTTTTACAGAGTAGCTAAAAGGGGTTTAATAGCTAAATTTAATTAGTTGAAAAGCAAAGGAAATGACTGTGGTGTGCTTCACCCGTCTCTGGCGATCGACTTCTCTGATCTTAACTGATCCTGACAGGCCCAGAAAGGTCAGAGCTTTTGATAGGGTTAAAATAATTGTGTTTTCAGGGCAGTTGTGATCTGGTGGATAAGGAGATCAACTTGTGATTGGAAGGTCGCCGGTTTGATCCCCAGATCCACTGAGTTGAAGGATGTGTGAGAAATGAAACACTTGCCGTCCCATCTTCATCAACCACAGCTGTGGTGCCTTTAAGCAAGGCACCAGTTCCCCGACTGCTCCCCTGGCGCCGGAGCCATGGCTGCCCACTGCTCCGGGTGTGTGTTCACTGCTGTGTGTGTACACTGGTATGGGTTAAATTCAGAAAACAAATTCCGGGTATGGTTCACTCCATATCTGGTCTACTGGTCACTTTCCCTTTTTAGTGAAATTAACCCAAGAGCCTGGACGAGCCCTGGTTTAAGGTTGAAAGTGACTTGCACAGCTCATCTTTTCAGACAGTGTAAATGTGGCTAATATATTATTCTTTTAAAAAGGTTTAAGAGCTTAAAATCTTAACCATAAAGTGATATTTCATGAAAACACAAAAGCTGGCATGATAGAGGATCCTACCAGCAGGTAAACAGAACTGCAGCAGTCTGAGGTCCAGCTGGTCTACTTTCATGTACCAGTCAGCATCAAAGTAGTAGCACCCCATGGAGTCATCTCTCTGCACACATTTGGTCCACAGGCCATCGTATACGGTAACATTTTTAGCATTTCGATTGAAGGTGAGCAGGCGTGTGGTTCTCCATTGTGGAATGAGAGTGGCGACGGTCAAACCGCCCACCGACAGAATAGCGACAACAAAAGCGAAGGCATTAGTGGCGTGAATGTCTCGACAAGACATGGCTGCAGTCAGGAGCACCTGGAAACCATGAGAGATGGACACTGATTTTATTCCATCACAAACAGGAGGAAGGCTTTCATTATTCTGTGAAGTTCAAACAAACTTGATCAACTTTTAACCATAGACTGGTTCGCTTAAAAAGTTACTCTGAAAGTAACTAGTCAAAGAAGTTTACTCTAATTACTGTTGTGTAGCGAAACATATTTTAACCATTTAAAAGTTGTAAAAGGTCCCTGATTCTTGTTATAAAAGTTCATCAAAATTTGAAGATGTGTTGGTTTCAAATATTTTATTTAATTTGATGGGGGTACTTTTGCATTGCGTGTAAGTGTTTAAACATTGAATAACAAATAATGTGTGCATGCATCACGATAATAAGTACTTACATTAAGCAATAGGTTATTATGCTCTTGTTACTCAAATGTCAAAGTGGAAGTCCACACTTTATTTCAACATTAAAATGTGATTACATTTAATGATGAACTATTTAGAGTGGAATAAATAAGCAAATACGTTCCTCTGTATTGTATTTGTGCGAGAACAGGACTGTCATTAAAACAATAGGTGCCAGACAATCACATCTCTCTCTGTCGCGTAGCCTCAGTGACGCCACTTTTTGTAAACAAGCGTTGAGTTATTATGTTTCACTTATCTTTTTAAATATAAAGTCTCACTACAGGTCAATAATTAGCGAGTAGTTAGACTCGAGTGCTGCTAACATGCTAATCAACGCTAACGTTAGTGGCTAGCATCGATACAACCTGTTGCGCTTTAAACAATTGACAAACCACCATAACTTAGTTGTTAAAGACAGCCTGGTTAGATAATTCGCACGACGTACCTCATTAAAGGAAACGATAAAATGTCTGTTTTGGTGATAAAACGCTCATTTTCTCAATAAAGTTGGTATCTTCCGCTGGCACCGAGGCGTTTGTTTGGGGACTCACTTCTCTTCGGGAGCGCGCATGAAGTCTAGGCTGCAATGAAACGTCACGTGCGCGTTCATGTTTACGTATTCCTTTTGAGCTCCGTCGTACAGCTAGCAGTCAAACACGATTACAATTTCATGCACAATATTGTTTTTAATGATTTATGTTTGTGCTGCGATACACAATTTTTTGATAATTATTGGTCATCCAGAGGTCACCAGCTATTGTTACCTTTTAAACAAACAATACTTGGTTCTTAAATTTTTGGTTCTCTTGACGTGTCTTTTAAGGTCAGTTTTTTTGTTTTCTATGAAAGTGTTTAAAGAAATTAAACGTTAGTTTTGGGTGTTCAGAACGTTCTCTTAACAATATGGCTGGGGGGGGGGGGTATGAAATCACTAAAAACTTGAGGGATAATATACATCCTTTAGTACATTGTTTGCAACAACTGGAATTTGTTACAGTTTGAAATCTCCGATGCATGGATTTAGCAATTAACAAAAATGTATTCTTCATTGGTCTGGCTTCAGCTTGATGAGTTGAAGTCTTTTTGTCTGCTCAGTATAGCACCACTAACTACCGGGTACTGTACTTTATGTTCACGAGTCGATATGAAAATAATTTGTAAAGTATGTCTCAGGTGGATGATGATGATAGTAATACTGTATCTTACATTTGACATCCTGACATATTCTGTCATTCTCTTTGTTTAGGAGGAAGTTCAAGAGCATATGATTTATCAGTCCCACAGTTTTGACACTTCTGAAGATTTGATTTCTCCAGGTGTGTTAAACAATTTACAAATTCCAATTACAGTGGGAAATTAGATAAATGCCTTTTTACTTTAGGTCAATTTACTGATAATTGATATCTGTTTAAGTTCTTCTGGCACAGTCACTGTTGGAAAATCCTACACCTTTCACTGCAACCCTCAGGAGGAAAAAGAGGCAGGTGCGTATACCATCTTGAATGATATTCGTCTGTATCTGTGTTGACCCTCGGAACGGTATTTAGTGCTGTTGTAAGTGCTTCTCTCTCTATTTCCTCTTAGTCTTTCCTTCCCATCTCACATCCTCTCATTAAAATTTCAAAGCAAGGCAGTGGACTCTTTATGGTACTGATGTATAGAGAGCAGCTTCTCTGCAGTGAGCATTTTCTGCTGGCTGCAGTCCTTTGAAACATGCTTGAAACTTGATGATAGAATAGTTTCAAATCAATTGAAATGGAACAAATTCAATGTATTTAACTTTTGCACTACAATCCACTGTTTGTTCGTACACAGGTATCGCGAAATCCTCACAGTGTTGCAGACGAGACCAAATATGTTGAGCTCATGGTCATAAATGATCATTTGATGGTAAGTTCTACTTGAGCAGTGACTGAAGTAGACTGAAGTTATCTTTGTTTTACATTTAGCTCATATTATTTGTGTTAATTGTTCTCAGTACAAGAAACATCGACTTTCTGTTGGACAAACAAACAACTTTGCCAAATCGGTTGTGAACATGGCTGATCTGGTAAGCAGCTCAAACAATATAAATGCCTTTTTTTGTTGTTTAAAATATCATATCAGCATGTGGCTGCGTTCAGACTGCAGCCCAAACCAGATTTTTATTTATTTATTTTTTTTCTTATGCGACCTGTATCTGATATTTTCAAGACTGGCTGAACAACTCAATTCTGACTTTTTTCAAATCTGACCCATGTCGCTTTTATATCTGGTCCTGAATCTGATTCATATGTGTTTATTTGCAATCCGACCTCAGTCTGAACTGATTTTATGACGATAGACATAATATATCTGGACGTGAGCAGGAAGTTTAACAACAATCATCGATGAGGCAGGGGCAGAAAGCAGTCGGTGGAAAGAAATTCAAGTAACAGACCTAATAAATATTTCTTCTTTGTCTTCTTTGATATGATTTGGTTGAAAGGATGGTGACTGGTCAGAAATCAACTGAAATAAAGCCACACAATCACCTTTAATCACATTCTCTTCCATGTCTACTTTCGTTTTGATTAAAACCATTGTCTGGGTATACACTCCTCACAGTGAACAAGATTGCATTCACACAGAGGACGTATACAAGTCGCATTTTGTTGTTAATGGGAATGAGCACAAATATTTCAGATGTCATTTAAGAGTCGCAATTTAGTATTAAGAAGTCTGAACGTAGCCACTAAAACTAACCTTTAATTGAGCCGGGTTAGTAGCTGGATGGAAGACCTCATAAGAAAACCAGATTTCTTTCAGAAGTGGTGCTCCTTTCGTATTCTGTGTGGGTCCTAGTGTCCCCCGCAGTTAGAGGGGGTATATAAATCATCAGATGAGACTTAAAACTAAGGCTCTGAATGGGTGTGTGATCCTGGCACTCCAGCCAATTGGCTCACATGTTTTTGACCTAATAATCTGTAGCTTCACTAGTTTTTCTGTGTCTCGCAGTAAACCATTGTCTGATGAGTGTTCTGGTGCAGTGGTTCGCATCATTAAGGTCAATGATTCACATCGATGCTGGATTAGGAATTAAAAAACACTTTGAGTGCAAGTGTGCAAGTTCTTTTTACTTAACATAGGAAGGAAATTGAAAGAAGATCACTGACAACAAGAAGCCAATGAAGGGTAATTTGAACCCTGTTTTAAATACCTATTTTGGTACCTATTTTTAGATCTACAAGATGCAGAGAATAGGGACACATGAGATTCACCACAGACAGAGAAAACTTTAGAGTGAGAGAGAGCATTATAAGAAAAAAAGAAGTTACTTTAGACAAAATAAGAAAATGATGCCCTCTGAAGGGAATAACTTCCCAGTTACTTACTTCCAGTTTTTGCTGGTTTAATTCAACTTCTACTTCAAATATGTAGAAAGATGAAAGGGCTGGTATGCTCTTTGAGATGAATGAATAAACAAGCATTTATACGTTAACAGCTTTCAAAAAGTAACTGAAAACTCTTCTCTTCAGGGAACACCAACTATAAAAAACGAAATAACGAAAATAATTTTTTTCCTCCTCTGTCTTTATTTTCTTTGGCTATGGTTTATAGATCAGTTGATACAACTTCTATTATGAGCAAGCTGAGATAGACTTTGACTGTGTAACAAATTGCATATTATCTCTCCCCTTCTGTAAGTCACTTTGGACAAAAGCATCTGCCAAATGCATAAATGTAAATGTAATAAAGATGCCTTGTAACTCCAGAAAACAGCTCTCATTGGGCTAGTCAATATAGACTTCACAAGTCACGACACATGCTGTTTATTTGTCTTTGACAGTGAAAGTGACAGTGACATTTGGCTGCTTCAGTCTGTTGTTCAGAAGGTTTTGGGATTATGCATGCAGTCTCTGTTGGAGCACAATAATATAAATTGCTTTTAATCCACTGGTTCTTGTATTTATAGTATTTCAAAGAGCAGCTCAACGCTAGAATTGTACTGGTGGCAATGGAAACGTGGGCAGCAGATAACAGGTTTAACATCAACGATGATCCCATGGTGACACTACGAGAGTTTATGAAATACAGACGAGATTTCATTAAAGAAAAGTGTGACTCCGTTCACCTTTTCTCGTAAGTTATTACTGAAAAAGCACATACTTAAGTTATCAGATTTATGACCAACTGAAAGGCCATTCCTAATGAGATGTTTCCCTGAATACAGAGGCAACCGTTTCCATAGCAACTGGGGAGGAGCCTCTTACATGGGTGGAGTCTGCTCTCTCACGAAGGGAGGGGGAGTCAATGAGGTTTGTGGTTTTAAACAACATCAGAATCTTATAAACTCTAGTCTTTTGTTTACTCTAAATGTTAATTGTGTGTTTTAATAGTATGGAAAAGAAATGGCCATAACTCTTGCTCAGTCCCTGGCACAAAATATTGGCATCTTTTCTGATAAGAAGCGCATTTTAAACGGTGAGTGTCATTTCTTCCCGTTCAGTTCTGTTTAAGTTTGTTCTTAGACTCTCATGTCATCTGTCTTCCGCACACAGGGGAGTGCAAGTGTGACGATAAATGGTCTGGTTGCATAATGGATGATGTTGGGTAAGTTTTAAATAAAGACAATTTACTAAACATGAATTGATTTTACTGCAACAGCTTGTCATGGCTTCTGCGTAATTTTTGTGGCGATTTAATTCACATGCTGTAAAGTTAGTCAATGAAACATTGTTGACATTGGCACCATGTACTGATCCATAACACTTTCTGTTAAACTGAATGTTAGTAGCTAGCAAGTCTTGAGCAATGTTGAGTTGAACACAAAGTCTGCAGACTTTTCTCAGTTACCTGTAGTGTTCTTGAGTGGACCACACAATGCTTGTGAGAGTTTCCTCCGGGGTGTTAAAAACATCCTTTCCAGGCCGGCGTAGATCAGAGAGTGAATGATGATTGATTGTGGCCCTCGATCAGGTTCTTCACACCAGTGACCGACGAACTGAAGCACTATATATGTCTTCCTTGGGTCTTTTCATGACTGGTTCTTTTTATGAAAAAAAAAGAGCACAGCATTAGACATATTAACAGTTTACAGAAAATGGAACTATTAAGTATTAATAAAAGTTCTAGGAGAGCATTTTTATCTAATTCACCTCAAAGTGTCAATTAATCAGACACGAATAATTACTTAAATGAGTTTAAATGTTACTAGTTTCTAATCTAATTGACTGTTTGCAATCCTTTCTATTTGGGTATATTTGTCATGGGAAAGTGTTATTGATCATTCTGGTTAAATTGTTTGATGCTTGGTTCAAAACCATGGACATTTCACTGTGGACAGTGTATGTGACTGTCAAATGTATGCACTAAATTAACAGCAGTTGACTGTTTTATGTTATAAATGTTCACAGTCATCCAAGTGTGCAAGTTATCCTCGCTATGGCTGTGGCATGAAGATGATCATATACTTGAAGATGTTGTAGTGACCATGTGAAGAGAAGCTGGAGAGATTTTTTACTAAATAAGTGGAAGATGGGCAAGATTAAGAGGAATACATTTTAACTCTATTTTAAAAGCAGTGGCCATTCTAAAAATGTTCAATTGGGGTGGCCAAGTAAATTCTAGCGGTGGCAAATACTAAGAGACTTGGGAATTCTGTAATACAGTAAAATTGATACAATGAACATAGACAGTAGTTACTTTTCTAGACGTTTTTACATTACAGTGAAAATAGATCCAAATAGAGATTATAGAAACTTTGATACCACAGACCCATAAAAGCACATCACTAAAATATCTGGCCCTCTAAAATATACAAAGTGTTTGATATCATTGCTTAAATCAAACAATGATTGTACAGATGTATTTAAATAAGAAGGTTAAATCAAGTAGAGAAATTGCAACACACATTTTATGTTCTAAAGTAGGGACTTTATTCACGACTTTCTAAATCCATTTTGTAATTTTTCAAGAAGATTGGTACAGAGCAACTGGTGTGGAAATTTAATTAATTCCTTTAATACATAATGTTAAAATCGTGATAGAAAAAACTGACACTTATATCTTCAAAACATTAGCTAACAACAGATTAAAAAAAATGAAATGCAACTGCATTATGACTAAACAAAAAAATCAAATATAATGTTGAAAATCTTGGTTAGTTTGGGCCTGCTTTTTTCTAGTGTGTTATATAAAACCGAACTGGAAGCTATAAAGTTAACGTATTTCATTATTTATGGTCAAAATTTTATATTTTCATGTTACCTCCTAACAACAAAATGTAAGATCACATCATGTGGATCTCGTTACTTTTCTTAACGCCCATCGCAAGAGCTGTGGAGCTCGACAGCAAGACAACTGTTTAAGAACAGTTAAGAACAATTTGGTATCAAGCTTACCCTCTACCATGCAGACTTAAAATTCCCGTTGAAGACAAATGAAAGTTCTTCAAATTAAAAGTGAAGCGTGCTTGCAACTGTGTGAATCCTATTAAAGGAGAGTCGTTGTGATGTCATTGCATTGCATTGAGAACATAATTATAATGATTTTATATGTCTGTTAGTTTTATATGTCTGAGTTAGCGTTCGTTTTTTAAATTTTTTGGGGTTGGCTGTCCCCACTGTCACTGTGTTTGAAACCAGAGGAGGAGCGCTTAAAAAGGGGTAAATAATTAGCACGACTCCTGATGAGGAATGAGCATTAGATGAGCATAACTGAAAAAAAACAAATAGCAAACCTCACAAAATCCTAACAGTTCTTTTATTTTTGATTGCTGTATATACATTACTTTAATATATTGAAGAAATATAAGTATGTGTGAATGTAATGTTAGATTTAAATGTAATAAAATGTGGAATTTTGGACTAAATATTATTATTGGTGTCATTTATTTTATTGTATTATGTTTTTATTAGAAGTAGATATTAGCAATACAGTCATTTTGCTACCCCATATGTCTACAATGAAGGAAAAATACTGCTACTCTGTTGATTTCTTGAAATTAACTTAAAAGTTACATAGAGTAACTCATTACATTTCTAGGAAAGTAATATTGTAGTGTAAGGGATTACTTTTTAACTGCAGTAATACATGGATGTCATCTCGACCCTCACCCAACTCTGTATATAATCATCAGCATACAACAGGCCAGAGCGAGGACTCTTTCAAATGTTGTGGTGTCATGTCAAATGTGCATCTGTGCTACTCGTGTGCTGGTTTGTCTTTGAGTGATTTAATACCTTTGCGTTTCCTCTCGATCCCAAATGGGACAGCAGGTGAGCAGAAGCTTGAGTGTGTCATGCTACTTGCTTGTGTTTTCTTGATCAGTCAGCTGCCGAGTTACTTCAGTTTCTCAGTTTTGATTTTATTCAGTCAAGAGAGCAATATGGCGGATGTGCATTGTGTTATAATACTCAGCAGTTCTCCTTATGCTCTCTTAAACTGGTTTTTAGTTCAGCTGACAGCTCATTGTGCTAAATACATGTCTGGTGAAGAGGTTTTCAGGCTCCTTTGTGTTTAAAGAGGTCACATTTTAATGATTTTTTTTATGTTTCTTATTTGCTAACTTTTTTTGCTACAAAGTAGCATTTAGTTTTAGCCATTATTGAACTTTTTTGTCATATGACCCCTTTAAACAGTTTAAAATGATTTTACATTTACATTCATTAGAACAGAACAATCATGATTTCATGCAAATGCCATAAAACCTGTGTAAAAACACACAGTCAACAATCTCTCACACACGGCATTCAATGCATCAGTTAAGAATAAAAAAGCTGTGACACTTTTATAATGACAACGATGGAGAGAAAAATCTGTATCATCTTAGTAATTGACCGTGTGAAGTTTGCTGAAGTTTTGTCATTTGTTCACCTCCGTCTTGCTGTTTGTTTAGACTTCTTCTCTTCAGAAATCATGTTTCTGAAGTTATTTATTTGTCCAAACATTTTCACTGCGCTTCCTCTTATCTCTCTCTAACCAATATCATGTATAATTTGCATTCTGTTTAGAGAAAAAGTGTTGGATTTTCCATGTGCTTTTTCAGTCTGGGACTCTTGATAATAAAAGTCTTCATTTCTGAGTTTGAAAAGGCTGTTTTGTAGTGTACATCTGAGTACAGTTGCTGGGTTGTGTTAGATAAGTAGTTAAAAGTTGCAGCGCACCCTCATTTTATTAACATTGTCAATGGCCTCTCAGGCAGACATGCTCCTGCTGGTCTGTCTCTCCATTGATGGACGTTTTGGACTTTTATTTTTATTGCAGCCTGCATGTTTATTGGTAAATACTAACTCCAGAGTTAATATGGTGGGATGGCTTGTTTTCTCTATTTTGCCACTTTAAGTTTGTCTTCTTGCTGTTAACAATCCTGTGAAAATGACTCCACCCAATTCAAATTATATCTTCCCATTTAAGCAGGTAAGACAAGGTGCCCTTGTGTTCCAGGAACACACTAAGTGTTTGGTAAACATGGAGGAACCACTCGCATAGGGCTCATAATGTGAGATCTGCACTTATTGATTCTCAGCTTGCGGTGGAGGCTTCCTGAAAGTGCATTGCTGCAGAGAGTCGTAGATTGGAATAGTGTGTGTGCGTGTGCGTGTGCTGTGCGCGCGTGTGTGTGTGTGTGTGTGTGTGTGTGTGTGTGTGTGTGTGTGTGTGTGTGTGTGTGTGTGTGTGTCTGAATCATCTCTGCAGGAGATTGAGGGCTGTGACAGTCTGATACACATTCTGAGGAACTTTCAACATTTTCCCTGTCACACATACATGTTCTTTTTGCCAAACATCTGTTTTAGCAATAGGATGATTTCTTTCTATTGTTTTTTTTTTATGGGGCAGAAAATTTATGCAGAAAAAAAGCAGCAGTTTTAAAATAATTGATCAATTGTTAAAATGGTAACATTTTACATTAAGGTGACATAAATCATAAATTATTATTTCATTCGAGGAGTTAATGATGAGTTAACACATATGTTATTCATAAAATCATTAACCCTATACATGGGTCATATTAAGTTATACGTCAATCACTGCCAGTTTATTAATGTATTAAATATAATTTACCACATAATGTTAATGAACTATTCATGAACTTGGAATTTGGGGGGGGGGGGGTTGTTTTGTTTTTGTATAGTTTTTTACCCATTGGTGATTTACTTGGGACTGGTTTATATGCTATTATTAACTCTTAATTTAATAATTAAATTAATTATTAGTTCATAATTAATTAATTCGTTTTAGGTGGTGATTTTACTTTAGGTAAACACCTTTGTTAACTCATCATTAATCCCCTTTTTACAAGACCATTGTTGTTTATTTTACCTCGAAGTCTCAATTAATGCATTAATAATTATAAATAAATATCAGAATCTAATCATGGATTGAGATAGTAACTGATGTATTAAATCGTATGACTCATGAGTTAATCATTTATTCATAATTAACTAATAATAAATTAAGGATTACAAGTGTATTTTGACAAAGGAAGGATGAATAGGTATATACATTTTAAAATAATAGAGCATCTCCTCTGTATTAGTTATATGGACCTCAAACCAGTTTTGACCCGCTAGCTTTCAGATTAAACCAGCTGCCTGATTCCAAAAACAGAGCTAGAACTGGTCATGCTGGTTTTGGAAATGGTCAAATTTGACATTGAACATCTAATATGTAAAACCACAGCATAACAGTAACTGGGTTTGAAGGTTATGAGGGTAGATAAAAATAAATGTTACATGTTTGCAAATTTTCCCAGCGATGGGTTGCGGCTGGAAGGGCATCCGCTGCGTAAAACATATGGCAGAGAGTTGGCGGTTCATTCCGCTGTGGCGACCCCGAAAGGGAAGAAAGCCGACATGAAGATGAATGAATGAATGAATGTTTGCAAATTTGATCAAAGATTTTTGGTTGTAGTAACTGTATACTGACCTCTACTGGCTGACAGATTTTAACCACACCAGACCAGAACGATGACGTGCTCATGTTGCCATCAAAATGACCTCAAAGTAATCATGTTGTTGATTCCTGTTTTCTGTTTAACTTAAGTTAATTTTGTAGGAAGACAGAAGCTGATTTAAACTTGCTCATACCACTCATACTTTTATTATCAGCCATCACGTTCAAAAACACAGCTAGAGCTTTTTATTCCAGAGTTTCCATTAGAAGTTGATAACTGACAGAAGGTTCAAATTAACTATTTTTTACATAAAATTATTTTGTTATTTTTTAAACAATCACAAAAGAACGATCCTATTATAGTAATCAGTTAATATAGTTCAGGTTCTTTTATTTATACCTTTAGGCAGATTTGCTCGCTGTTTGTTGATGCTGGCTTCCAACTCACACAAGGTGTCATTTCAGTTCATTATGCAACATCCTTCCACCAGCATGGACACCAAGTATCTGAAGTAAATAGATAAAAAAGTACAAAATCAATCTTTTATAGAGAGCACATCGAAGGGTATAAGAAAATCCAAATAGAGGCAATTCAATGGTTGAAAAGTATTTTTTTTTCTACTTAAGAGATTAAATAACTGTGACAAAAGCAGTAGTAGCCCAGTGTTTGGTAACTTGTGATTTGAGAGGATAGGAGTAAACAATATTTGTCTCTCTTCGACAGCTTCTACTTACCAGAGAGATTCTCAGACTGTAACGTTGAAGAGTTTCATGATTTCCTGAACAGCGGAGGAGGCGCTTGTCTATTCAACAAACCTTCAAAGGTAGAAACTCTTCAGTTAGTAGCTTTTCAAATCTCAAAATTCTGGCTAGATGACAACTTTCGGTGTTGCACAGTAAAATCTATAGAATTTTTAGAATAGATGTTTAGATGGTGACAGAGAGACTCATGGATATTTTAACTCCGTCCGAGTGTTGTTTGTACCCTCTTCGGAGTTTATTTTGTGCAACTCCGGGAATTAATGTTTAAGCACTAAAAACATGAAAGTAAATGAACTCTATCCAAAAATGCTTTACACTTGTTCAATTTATTAAATACTCCATCTTTTATAGAGCTAAACCAATTAAAAACATTAAAAAGATTGAGTTATTTTTACATTTATTTTAACCCAGTTTTAATTATTTTTAAACATTTTTTTATGGTTTTATTTATTTATTTTAGGAATGTTTCACCTTGAACACTGAGCTAAACCAATTTAAAAAAAACTTTTAAATTATTTGATTTAAAATGTATTTTAACCCAACATTTTCAGTTTTTTTTTGTTATTGTAATAAATTGTAATTTTTATATATATATATTTTTTTTTATTATAGAAGTTCCTCACATTGAACGCTTGGGAGTTCCAACAAAAAGATAGTTGGCATATTGACTTGATGATGAGTGATTGTCTTGATAAAGATGCTTAGTGAGCACGAACACAGAATTTCACAGAATATGAGATTCATCAAGATCTCAGGAATACTTTATAACATAATATAACACAACACCACAACATTATATAATATAATATAGGAATACCTCTGGCAAATCTTAAACTTATGTTATACCGTACATGTTGGCCTTCTCTCAATCAAACTATTTACAACATAAACAAATAAAAAGTTGAAAAATGTTAACGCGTTATTAAGCTGTGTTGTTAACCTCACTTTGTGTTTCTGCCTGTAGCTGCTGGATCCTCCGGAGTGTGGGAATGGTTTTGTGGAGGCTGGCGAGGAGTGTGACTGTGGAAGCCCGATGGCGAGTGATTCTACATCAGCCTCAAGATCCCAATATTCAGACTACATTAGATAATCTGTTTATTGCATCTGTCATTCTGTAGGAGTGTGCAAAAGAAGGGGATACCTGCTGTAAAAAATGCATGCTGACACAAGGAGCCAAATGCAGCGATGGGCTCTGCTGTAAGAACTGTCAGGTGAGCGCTGAAACTTAGAAGGATTGTTTGTTTTTTGTGATATTTGTTAATGCTGTTGTTTGTGTCATTAGTTGGAGTTCATGGGAGTACCGTGTCGTGAGGCAGTCAATGATTGTGACATACCAGAAATGTGTTCAGGGAACACCAGCCAGGTGAGAGCAGTTCATTCATGCTTTAGCTCATCACTTTTAACCCCTTCAGATGCTAATTATTTTTAAAATCCAATGTTCTAAATTTCTAAAATTCAAAAAATCTTGTACTATGGAGATATAATAAAAAATAATTGCACAAACATTGGACCAATTTCAGGATCTACAGACCACTAGGGGGCAGTGTGCTGACACCCTGCAGAAACAGAAGAACATGGTTATGATCTCATGTTACAAATTGGGTCTTAGTTTGCCGATTGTGTACGTTAAAATGCTATTTATTAAATAATTTTGTGAACAATTGAAAAATATTATCATTATTATTAATAATAATATTTTAAAAAATTACGAAAACAATTAAGCGAAGTAATGGTGGTTCTGCACAGCTTGAGTTCAAATTTGGTCCATATTTAAGTCCGACTCTTGTTATTACGTGTGTCATATTTTAGCATTTTTATGCAAGCCGAACTTGAGCTTGCTGTTGACTTCAAAGCAGAAGAAAAATTATAATAAAAATGAAGAAGAAAACCAACATATACAACAGACGCTCACAGTTATGTGGCTTTACTTCTAAAAACTTAAACACCAAGTAGCAGTTTCTTTAGCAGTTGTTACTGCTATTTTTGTTTTTGTTGATTTCTTAGAACATCGGATTTAAAGCAATGGACTTGTCAACTGTCTTCTTGCTGGAGTTTACAGTTTCTGTATTTAAATGCAAACAAAATTGAAATAAAACTGTGGTTTTGTTGTTGTTATTTCAAATTATTTTTGGTTTCCTGACTTTTGAGTCGACCAGAAACATTACATTTTATGGGAAAGATTTAAATTGAAAAAATGTATAGAAGCAAAAACAAATGTTCTAAAGTATGAAGTCAAATGTAATGAATACATGGCCTTTAAGGGATATTTAATTGCATTGTATCTAACTTTTTGCATACTGGAGTTTATATTCTAGTACGAGACCTTTCAAAGGATAAAAGTTGAGATTTAGAACAAATTAGCTCTTCACTGAAATACAAGTTTGTCACGTTCATTTTCCATACTTGCCATTTTCTGTTAATGTACAAATGCGTTTGACTGTTTTGTTTCTATTATTAGTTTTATTTTACATCTGAACCCCAATTTGTTCTTCTCAGTGTCCTCCAAACCTGCACAAGATGGACGGCTACACGTGTGAGAAAGATCAAGTACGTTTATGTTTTTAAGAGAGGGGAATTACTTAAGCAATATTGCTGTTTTATAGCATGTAATAAAATTAAATATGCATATTTCAGGGAAGATGTTTCAATGGAAGATGCAAAACCAAGGACCGGCAGTGCAAGTACATATGGGGAGAGAGTACGTGGATTTAATAATGTTTGCATATTTTAACCTTACCTTAATTAAGTTTATTTAACATTTTATTGTTTGTTTTTTTGCTTGTTTTTTTGTTCAAACATTACCAAGATTAACAATTTTTACGCATTTCACTCTCTGGTATTGATTTGATGTGGAGTGTACAGTTGCAGAAAGTAAAACACAGAAAAAAGAAGCGCAAGATGAAAATACAGTTGACAATTCATGGATGCCTGAGAAGCAGATTAAAATGAGCTTCGCTAATTGTTTGTCAGCTTTAGAAAAGTGTGCATGGGAAACTGCTAAAAAAGCACATATCGACTGTGCAAAAGTTTTAGGCAATAGTGAAAAGGTTGGAATTTAATAATTATGTAAGAATTTAATATATCCACCTACTCATTGGTTGGCTCATTGACATAAAGATGGAATTGTAAGAAATTTGCTCAAATGAGAAATGTGCTTCTCAAATTCTCAGTCAGTTATTTGCAGCTCTCACATGCTTTTTTAAACATACATCTCAAAAATCAGCCAAAACTTTTATTTTTCCTATTTGTGCGCATTAATTTTTTACATTTTTTTTCTCACAACAATTAAGTCAAATTAGGCATTTCTGTTTGATTGACGTACTTGCAGACAATAAATCAATTAATCCAAAATCAAAATTATTTTTATAGTACTTTTATGGAATTGCTTCAAAGCAGCTTCACAAACAACAGGGCTAATGCAGATTAAAATAACAATAACATTCTAAACGCAACATAGAGTGAAAGACAGTTGTCTGCGTCTTTATTTTTATTTGTAAAGGTGTGTGTTTCTGTTTGCAAAATTTCTTTTCCCGTCAAAACTTCATTCTCATTGACCAAAAATATTTTTTTCTTTCGAAACGGTTTGTGACCATATATGGCCCTGCCATGAGTTTTTATGTTAAAAATCCCTTTAGTCTATTTTTTCTTTATTTAAATTGGTGTCCACATGTAATACTGTATGTCATTTTGGAAGTTTAAGTGTCTGAACAGACTATTACATGAATTTAACACAAGGCTTTACAGAGAAGCACTATGTAACAATGTCAAAATTTGATGTATTCTCATCTTCAATGCTTTAGAAAGACGTGAAGGATGTTTGTAGGACTGACGGCTAATTATTTCTTTTTTTAAAGAGGCAACATCTGCTGAAAAATTTTGCTATGAGAAGCTGAATATTGAAGGCACAGAGAAGGGAAACTGTGGAAGAGACAAGGACACCTGGATTCAGTGCAAAAAACAGTGAGTTTTATCTGGAGCCCATTAGCGTGTGTGTGCGTGTGTGTGTGCGTGTGCATGAGCGTGTGTGCGTGCGTGTGCGCGTGTGTGTGTTTTAATTAGCAACACTTATCAATTTGTTATTTTTAACGCTAGTTTCAATGGGAGACTGAATCAAAAACAATGATATTTATGAGCATTTTGATGAGTGACTATAGTATTTATACAAGAAATATATATTTTTGAGTCACATGACATGATAAGATATGGAATGTCTTTGAATTTAAAGCCGAGTTGAAATAATTTTTTTTTTTTTTTTTTTTTTACAGGGATGTTCAATGTGGTTACCTGCTGTGCTCCAACATCTCTCCGGCCCCCAGACTTGGAGAGCTGCAGGGAGGGCTGACCTCCTTCTCTGTAGCTCAGCACAGCGCCTCTCTGGACTGCAGGTGCACATATAGACACATTCTCAGTAGCTCCCCAGAGCGTAGATGGGGTTTTCTAAAGTAAGTGTAAATGTTTCAGTGGAGGACATGTGGTGATTGACGGAGACACTGATCTGGGATATGTGGAGGACGGGACAGCGTGTGGCACGGACCAAATCTGCTTCAATCACAAGTGCCTCCCGATGCAGGACTTCAACTTCAGCACCTGTCCTGGCACCAATGAAAGGGTGATCTGTTCTGGACATGGGGTGAGACAAAGAGAGAGAGAGAGATCTGCTGCTGTGATCTAGCAGGTTTTGTGTCCAGATGTATTAAAAATGTTGCTGCTTTGAGAAGCAACCATTTAAAATATTTGAAATGGGGGAAAAAGGCACTCTTGAAAGAGTTGTGTGAATGCAAAGAACTATTACAAGTTCTCTTTTTTTCTCCAATTTTGTTGAGGTACAAAACATCTGTTTTTGCACATCAGCAAACATCCAACTCTTCAATTATTCAAAATCTGATTTTAAACAATGACATATGTTTAGTGTTTACTGACACAACAGCTAATTTGTTTTTTCCAAAGAGATAGAGGTAACATTTCTGGATTTTGAGTTTTAGTGTCTGTGTCTTAATTACATTTTCCTGTTTTGCTGTCAGCTGAACAGAAATTAAAACTTTGTTCTTGCCTTAGTTCGTTAATTCCTGATCAGTTATAATACCCTCTTCCCTTTAAATCAATTGTCACAGCATTAGTTGACATTGACCCAGTGTTCTGTGAGTGTTATGTAGGAATTCTGGGATCAGATATTCGAAGTGAGACAAAAATAAAAAATTAGATCTTTTTAACCCCTTTAAGAGAAACTTTTAAGGGGAGAAGAAATGTTTGTTTGATGATTTATTTATATATAGATAGTATATATATTTAATTTGGCATTATTTTGTGCAAAATACTTTTTTAATGTTCATAAAATAAGGGACTAAACTTGATATATAATAATATACTAACAGTACACTATTATATAGTATAGTATAACACAAAAGTATACTAATTTTTAAGTTTGCAATACAAATCTGTTTAGGCAACTATTTTTACTCAGGATCCTAGTTTAAAGTTAATGCGTCTGTGGATGAATTTGCATATACGGATTGCAGACAGAGGCGTCACGGTGGCGCAGTGGGTAGCACGGTCGTCTCACAGCAAGAAGGTCGCTGGTTCTAGGCTCGGTGGCATTTCTGTGTGGAGTTTGCATGTTCTCCCCGTGATCGCGTGGGTTTTCTCCGGGTGCTCCGGTTTCCCCACAAGTCCAAAGACATGCGGAATAAGTGAATTGAATAAGAACAATTGCCCATAGTGTTAAAGTGTGAATGTGTGTGTGAATGTTTCCCAGCGATGGGTTGCGGCAGGGAAGGGCAGCCGCTGCGTAAAACATATGCCAGAGAGTTGGCGGTTCATTCCGCTGTGGCGAGCCCGAAAGGGAATAAAGCCGACATGAAGATGGATGGATTGCAGACATTTAAACAATCACACCAATAAATACATTATAAAGCACTCATGAATATTTTGTATTCTGAACAGAAAATATGAAGTCTAAGCTTGTTTTGCTGCCCCAATTTTAATTTGTATTAAAATTTCAACATAACTTGTTAAATTGATATTTTGCTGGTGTCAGATTTCATGATGGAGTAAATTAAAAAAACTGCAAATAATAATAATAATATATCCATAGACTATTTGAATAGGTTTTTATAGCGAGTGGTTTGAAAATGAATTATGTCACTTATGTGACATAAGTGCTCCCAGCTTATTTTTAAAAGTTATTTTTTCTAGTCATAAATCTGTGTTATCTAAGATATGGATGATATGCATGATCTGTACTTTACAGGTGTGCAGTAATGAGCTCAGGTGTGTGTGTGACCTGGGCTGGGCGGGGGAGGACTGTAACTCCACCTCTCCTCTGAGTTACCTTCTGGTGAGGCCCACAGCCAAAACATCAGGTATGACAGAAGTGTTTCTTCTCCATCCTTATTCTCATCCTCCAAGTATTAACGAGAGGAACAAATGGCGCTCTTGAAGCATGTTTAGAAGCTGTCCCTTGAGTGGCCACTAATAATGTGTTTAAACAAAGTGTTTCACTGAAGAAGAAAAATTTTTTATTGAGTTTCAATGCTTTAGTTTTCTTAAATCCCACAAGTCTGTTTTTCTTCTGTTAAGTTTTCATGGTACTGTTCAGCAGCTCATTCACCACTTGGACATTCCACATGCTTTTAATTTTTTGTGTGTTTTTCTGTTTCATGGGTTTTATTCATCCGCACACACAGGCTCATGTCTGTTTCAGGAGTGACAGTGAGTTAGATTTGAGTTGTTGTTCCTCTGCTGTGGTTTTGTCCCTCACTCTCCCTTGATCCTCTGTGTTAAATCTACTGTGCTGTCTTGTTACAAACCTCATCAAAACCCTTTCTTAATGAAGTTAATGTAAATGAAAATATGAGTTGGTTCATTTAGATATGCTTTCAGCTGGACAAAAATATCAAATATATATTAAACATGCAATTATAAGTGAGTAAAACATGTTTTCCCTTTTCTGATTTTTTAAATGTTTTAGATCAGTAAACATAAGTAAATCATCATGCAGTTTTTAAACGAAGGTATTTTTCTACTTCATATTATGTGATAAACATCCAAGAATAAGTTAATCAGAACAGAGCAAAAACATTTTCACATTGTATGGTGCTGCGTACAGATTAGATTTGGTTTGTCCAGATGATTGGTGTTCAGGTTTGGTCACTGGTTTGTCTTGGAAGTAATTGCTCTGTTTGCTCTAACAGGTATCATGACAACAAACATCATAATTGGTGCTATTGCCGGCTCCATCCTTCTCCTTGCTCTGATACTAGCCATCTTTGCCTGGGGATTCAAGTGAGTCACATGACCCCCAACATGCTCTTTAACTGAAAAAAATGAAAACCAAGCAAACATGCAACAACTTATCGACATTAGGATCACATCTACAGGATATGGCATCTTTTGTTTCAGATCCAGTTTTAACCACTTTTATCGTTGTGTGCCTTTAGTGACTGGTGTTTGTCATTGAATTCACCAAACTTGTAGCCATGCTTTGGCTGAAACACAGTTGGAGCCCACAGAGATAAAGACTTGCATATAGAAACCTCTTTTTTTGATGCGCAGACTGAAAAAACAAATAGATTTCTATATAAACATGAGTATTTAGAAGGAAAAAAGTCAGAATGTAAGACAAAACACATATTCAGGTGGAAATATATTTAGTACATCGCACTGACCTTCCTATTGTATATTTAAAAGTTTAAATTGTTTGGTATCCATGGGAGAACTTTTTTTTTTCTTAACCAAAAAATAATAACAATGCAAAAAAAATACTTCCTAATTGGTCATGTTTTTATCAATTATCAATTTAATTATCAATTAAATTTTATAATTTTTTTGTCTTACACACACACGCGCACGCACGCACACACACACACACACACGCACACACACACACATATATATATATATATATATATATATATATATATATATATATATATATATATATATATATATATATATATATATATATATATATATATATATATATATATATAAGACTGTTGTTGATCAGAGAATGCAATAAACAGAAAGAGAGATGTACCCAGGTTAGTAATTTCTGTCTGATTGTGAAAGGGTGGAAAAAGTGAACTAATTTTTAAATGTTAAATGAGAGCCTTCATTACAGATTAACAGTCCAAAATGCCTACAGTGCTCATAATTCTTTATCTATTATATATTTTTAATGTATTTGTTTTTTACAACAATTTTCTTTTGGTGTCTTATCTTTTATTTCTTTTCCTTTATTCAACGAAGGAGCTACAGAGAGCGACAGTATGCAGAATCAGACGTTCACAGAAGATTTTGTCGGTCAGTGTTCTTTTCTCCTAATTCTATGAGTTTTGGGTTAAGGATTTGGAGTTGTTTTGTTAATGCATCAAACTCTTTGTTTTGATTTTGTGATCAACGTTCTGCTGTAAACTGAGTTTTCAAGTTTTCATAAGACAATTAAAACAAGAAAATAGTCATATTCTTAAAGTTCATTCCTGTTCTTTAAGTTCTTTAAAAGAAGTTATTAAAAGAAGACCTCGAGGGCCAGGTGGAATCAGAGATTATTTTGTTGATTCCTGAGCAGAATTTTTAGCAATTTCTTAATTTTTAAGTTTTTAACTCGGGTAGCTCAGAGTCTAAGTAGTATCAGCTGGTTAACTAATCATAGAAGGAAGAAAATGAAAAAGTAGACATTAGTTTGTTTTTACATTTTTATTCATTTTAAGATTTAATTTTTTTTTAGATGTTTAGTTTTTTCATGATGAAATTAGTTTATTTTAAGTGTTTTTGTATGCATATATCAATTGTAGCGATCACATCCATACATTTATATTGTTTATATAACCTGGTTTTGAATTTGTAAATTTTTTTATTTTATCTAATGTTTTAAAATCTGAATAATCAAATTTGAGTTTATTGCCATATAATGAGGAGGTTTCCACATTATTAAGAATTTGCTTTGGTGAATTAGTGCATAAAGAGGCTAACATAACAAGTACGTGAATACAACAAAAGGATAGAAATAAGAATACAAATATGTACTGTAATATAGTGCAACGCTGTAAAGCTATATGGATATAGGTAAAGCGATAACAAGAAATTAATCTGAAACTAGATAGTTAAGTCGTAACATTAAAGATAAAAATCTGGCATAGAACAAGCATGAAGCAGAACATAAGTGTTGACTTAAATTATTTTAAGATGCTACATAAATAAAAATGTATTGATTACTTAAACAGCTACCTAATTACTCTAATTAAACAAATATTCACTTTAAACTTGTTCTTGTGTGTGTAATGTCTGTTTTTGTTTCAGTCCGATACCTCCAGGAGATTATGTGAAGAAACCCGGAGATGGGGATTCTCTCTACAGTGACATGCCTCAGGGTGTGAGCTCTAACTCGGGCAGCAGCTCAAAGAAGAGGTCTGCTTACCTGTCTCACCTCCAGATCCATACCTGCTCCTTCACCCCCTCCATCCCCTCCATCAGCCAGAACATCTCTCTGTTTGGCTTCAGGTCTGCGCCATCTTCATCCTCATACTCATCTCCATTGCTCTGTCTCTTCTAAATGCTGATGCTGTGCTGGGAAATTCTCTATGTGGGGATCTAATGTTGCATGAAGATTGAAGTTGAGAGCTTATCTGACTTAGTTGTGGAGAAGAAGATATTTATAAGATTTCCATGGGTTCATTTATTTTTTAATTAGTTTGTTTAATTTATATTAATATTTAAACCTTCAGCCAATCAGATGTCTGTGCTACGCCTCTCTGGACCTGGTTTGGGTTACGCACTTCCATGAGGGCCAAGGCCAGCTACGTCCGTTCTGAGCCTCCTTTACCGTTCATACGAAAAGTCACGCATGCTACTTCCATCATGTTATATGCGTGTGGGTGTGTGTGTGCACGTGCGTGTATGTGTGTGTGTGACTAAAGAAAGACTGTTGAGCGTTGTGAAAAATGGCTGAAACTCCTGATGAAGGTGCAGTGCACAGCTGTGGCTCAGTATGCTGTTTTTACTGTTTGTGTCTTTTTTGGATGTTTTTCAAGTTCCGTCAGACTCTTGTTTTATCAAACCTGTGGCTGTAAGTAAATCAGTGTTCTGTTGTGTCACATTTCCATGATGTCATCCACATCTCACCCATCATACGTGTTTGTTTCTGATCATCATAGTAGTGTGGGATATTTCTGCTTTGCAAAATGTTTTAGTTAATGTTTCAGGTCACTTCACTCTATATTATCTATAATGAATTTCATGACATTTGCAACTTTAATTTACAGTAAATACAATAAAAAACATTGAGTGTGGATATAAGATAATTACAAGATTTTGAACTCACAAATCTTAGAGGAGACCTTTTGCCTATTAATCTCATTTTCTGGTAGAAAGCTGTAAAATTGATTCACTTTGTTGAGTAACTCTTTACAATATTCTGCCTTACTTACTGTATAACTAACATGGAACTACCACCTAACTAACAGGTAACTATTCATTAACTATGTAGCAGTTACTGATAGTTACTAAGTTTAACTAATTAGTAACTAATGCTAAAGTAACTACTGTGGTAATTATCATTTACTGTCAGTACTTAAAACATCTCATTAACTACCATGATTATTAAAACTAATTAATACATTTTCTATGTTGTTATCAGGTATTTACTAGGGATCTGTATCAGTACTGTAAAGTAAAAACACAGGTGACTATTGTATAGTTATTGGATAGTTATCACATAGTTATCAGAAAATTATTAGGAATCCTGAAGAGTCACTGTGAAAGATTATTACATGTCTGGCCAAACAATTTAAAAAAATAAAAAAAATCTGTCTAATTCACTTAGATGAATGGCTCCTGAGTAATTATTTAAGGGTAAATAAAAATAGTTAATGTTAATTACCATAATAGGTACTAAAGCTGTAGATATTAATTAGTTAAGGGTATTTACTACTCAAATCTGGCATTGTCGATTCCAAGATTCAAAGAAAAGTCTAAGTCCAGGACAGTCAAGGCAGACAGAATACCGAGTTCAATGCTATTCGACTCCAAGTCAAAAGCTGCAACACCGTATTTTCCCTGTTGTTGCATAATAGGAAATCCCTGAACTGTAATTCCTTCACTGGCCACTGGAGGCTGGGCACAGAAGCAGGCAAACTCCACTTTGAGATCCATGTTAAATCTGTTTAACTTAACCAAAAACACATTTAACTCCTGGTACCTTAATGTTTGCCGATCGCTGGTTTTTACCTTCACACTCTTACACTGTTAGGGTGGTACTACATAGTTAATGAATAGTTATCTGTCACTAACTGAAGAAGAGTATTGTAAAGTGTTAGTCTTTGTTGCAATTCTATTTTTCATAACTATGGATGCATTTAAAGTCCTCTGTCTAGCAGCAATGGCCCATGTGACATCACTCAGTCATGTATTTACCCTACACCTATTCCTTGTAACATATATAATCAATGAACTCAAAGCTTCTGTTCTTTTAAGATCGAATGGTCTTTCTCATTCTTGGAGTGAACGAATTCCAGATGCCAAGCACATCTCGGACATTTGTGAAAATGGTCGACCGCGGAGCAACTCATGGCAAGGTAAGACTTCAGTAACGATGAGTCCGCTTTTAGACAGATATGCTAAGGTGCAAAAAGAGTCTGACCAATAAACTGTTTTATTTTTTAAACAGGGAAAAATTAAGTGCACTCTTAAAAATGTTTTGAAATAAATGTTGGCCTAAATTATATTTTCAGTTGGTGAAACTATTAAATTGTTGCTGAAATCTGCTGGAAATAGCTAACAGGTGTTAGCCGGTGAGGTTACCCTGGTGTGTACTCTTTTATCAAGCATTTGAGTTATTTCTGTAATTAAATCATTTGCACTGGGGTCCCTTTGGCTGTGGTCTGCAACTTTGTGTTCAAACCTAGTGAGGGGCTTTAAATTAACACACAATCACTCTGAATGCTTTTATTTTTACAACAAACAAGTAGAACAAAAGAGCTACACTCCAGTTTGTTTTGTATAAAAACATTTTTTTTCACTTAAATCCTTGAATAACAGTGATTAGATTCAGAAGGGAGAAAGAGAGAGAGACACAGAGAGAAAGAATGGGAGGGGGAGAGAGCAAAAGAGAAGGAAGATGGCGAGAGAGAAGGGAGAGAGGAAAGAGCGTGTGAGAGAATGGAGATAGAAAGAGAGAGGAAAGGGACAGAGAGAACGAGAGAGAGAGAGATAGATAACGGAGACATAAAGCGAGAGAGAAGAAAAGATGGACAAGGGAGAAATAGAGTGGGAGTGAATGGAGAGATAGAGAGAGAGAGAGAGAGAGAGAGAGAGGGAGAGAGGGAAGGAGAGAGGGAGGGATGGAGGGAGGGGTGATTTTTTTTTTGTGGGAGACCAGTTTTATGCAATGGTAAGCCCATGCACTAATGCAACCTTGATCCTGCAAATGTGTTTTTCTGTAGGAAGTATTCAACAAATGTTATTTTTTACAGTATAGGAGTTATCAAAATAACAATGAGGCTAGATGCGGTTTCGTAATCAATGACTATGAAAGAGTTAGAAGCTCATTAAACAATGACAGTGTTTTAATGTAGTTTCTGTACTGATTCCTAATGCTCTTCTTCTCTGTTCTGTTCAACAGGAAACATCTCTGGTTCTCGTAAGAAACTGAAGGGCAAGAAGTTCCGCGCTCGCTCCAACTCAACAGAGTAAGAGTCCTACTGAAAACAGCAAATTTGCTTCAAATAAATCTTATTATTTAGTGTATTAGAATAGTGTTATAGCACAACATTTCTTACCTTGCATGGCTGATGGGGAAGCAGGGCAAGGATACGCTTTGAGCATTCACATTGGAAAAGTTCCAGATGAATTGGTTAAGAATAGGATAGAAGTTTATTTGGTAACGGTTTGCAATAAGTTGACATGAATCATCATTAGTTAACCATTATTTATGATGAGTTAATGATGAGTTAACATGTGTAATAATCAATAAAATCATATAAGTTACTGTCTTAACTAAGAGTTGTTTCTGAAGCAATTAATTTAAGCTAATTCGTATCTTTATTTATCTATTCAGTAATGTTTTATGAGTTAATGACGATCTGTCCACTAAATTAGTCACCACCTAATAATAATTAACTAATCATGAACTTGGGAATTTGTTGTTTTATATTTTGTTTTTCCAATTGATGATTTACTGACATATCATTAATTTATTGATTGATTTACTCTTTCATTCATTCGTTTATTTTTCATTCACGATTACTTAATTATTATTAAGTGGTGACATTACTTAAGAGGTGAATCATTGTTAGCTCATCCTTATTTTATAATTCATTCAATTTCTACCATTTCTTAA
Source organism: Danionella dracula (assembly GCA_900490495.1). NCBI lineage: Eukaryota > Metazoa > Chordata > Actinopteri > Cypriniformes > Danionidae > Danionella > Danionella dracula. The sequence continues at coordinate 4,384,295 of UELW01000039.1, read as the reverse complement.
TTTAGACCAAAAGTATCAATTAATGCATTTATTACCAATCAGAATGTATCGTTCGTTAAGGCAGAAATTAGTATGAGTAATTGAGTTTGTGATTAATAAGTTTAACTCATCATTAATGCATCATTAACTCATCATAAATTAATTGTCCATTTATGCATTAACTAATGGAGGTTCATGTTTATTGTAAAGTGTCAGCATTTAGTTAATTTTATTGCATTGAATGTGCTTTTGGAATGAACAGCACGCTAAAACCTGCACGCCTCTCAGCATCTGAATGAGCATTAGATATACTTCAGATCTGATTTCAGCCTCAAGGTTTATTACTATATGACGTCTTTTGTGTGTATGCAACATTTAAGCTGAAGGATCAATTCTGTTACCTGCAATATTCCACCAAGTTACAGTTACAGTGCACTTCACACCAAGCAATTCACACTTTACAATGTTGTGTTCTTTTTTTCCATCGTGTTCAAATCAAAAAGCCTCAAAATGATAGTGTAGTTTGCACTGCTGTCGGGAAGTTTCCCCTCCATTCTGGAGCATAGAGAATGTCAATTCTGCTGCTGTCTTTCTCCCCTCTCTCTCTTTTTTCCCCACCCTTCCTTCCTCTCCGTTCACCATCACTCTTTCTCCATCCTCCTCCTGCAGGTATTTAACCCCTTGCGACAAATCAGAGTATTATGTAACTAAATGGGTTGAAGATGTGAATAAAAACACTGAAGGACCTTATATTAGGTATTTTACCATCCGACTGCTTTGTATCTCTTCCCTGTTCATCCGTTTCCCTCTTCAGTTGTTTTCGTCGAGCTACTTTTTCAGAGAAAAGAGATTTGTTTTATCCTACACATGGAATGATCTATAAAAAAAACTTTTGAGAAATTCACTAAAAAACATTTAAAAAAACTGCTCCTATAGTTTTTATCTTTTCACTATGCTTTGAGTACACAGTCAAATCTAGAAAACAATTAAATTAACACTGAACCTCTCAACTTGACCTATAAAATTAGAGATGTGATGTTGTTTATATATTAAAATACATGCGTTTATTTCAAAGGTCAAGACTTGGTGGTTTAGATGATAACCTCATATATATTTGAACTCCGTTTGATTGTTAATTGTACTCTATTCTGAGTGTATTTTGTCATAGAGTTAATTCTACTCTCACGGTTTTACTGTGCAAGTAAATCTTTTTGCATTTTTTACACGATAAAGGTGTTTTGAAGATAAAAAGGCTTACTTACCTTCGAATATACTAATTATGCAATTTTGTACAGTTACTTTGCAAACTTGGCACACTGAGTTTGAGGAGTCATGTGATTAGAGCCACCATGTTTAAGGGGCGTGTTGGTACACCATCTGAACCTTAATAATCCATATTTCAATGTTCTTATATCAGTTCATTTGAACCACTTAATATGTTCAACATTAACCTCAAACCATGTACTTAAACTTTAAAATGCACATGTGCAGGATTAGGGATTTGGAGAAGTATCCAGAAAAGCACACTATTAGTGGAAACTAGAGAAACATCACCAAGCAAGGTTTGAAAGCTTAGCTTCAGATAATAATATGACCAATCTGAACTGCTAGCTAATAAAAATAGCCTCTTAAAACATCAAGAAAGTTGTCCCTTTCTAAATCTTCTATTTCAGAAGTATGAAAATGTGAGGACTTTTGATTGATATGTTGGATTGTGTTTATGTGGATGGATATTCATCAATATTAAGATTTTCATGAATCATGACTAAATTGTTTCCATTCATATGTAACCGTGTTTTCATGTAACTGAATGTTTTATTTAAAGCAGTCTGAATGTATTCCGTAAAACCTTTGTGTAAAACATCTGTAAGTGGGAGATGCAAGTATCTGAAAAGGTGTGATTTCATTCCAAAATCAATAGGAAATGTTTGTTTTCTTTAAATATCAGTTAATCACTTTAACAGTACAAGTATACTTTGTTGCCAAAAGATCCTCAACATACTGTCAATTATTGATTTACAATTATTACAATTATCTCATTTTCTTCATTTCTTTATCTTTTTACATTTTGATTGGCTTACATGAATTAAGCTGTGTCAGTGGTTTTCAACTTCAATTTATCAGACTAATTCTTCTGAACAATGGCCTTTTCACTAATTCTAAATTAATGGATTTTATGTAAGATAGTAGAATAGAAGATAAATAAGCAGTTTTGTTAATGATGTGGGGGAATTCATGAACAAGTCAAACTTTTAAAGTGACTCATGAAATGTATAATTATTTTGCACACATGCACTGACCCTCACCATTCTGGAATGAAATATCAGTTCATTATTAGATAAGCTTTTTAGTACTAAAACTATGAAGCCACTCACTATCTATCATTCAATCAATCAATCGACAGATTGATATTTAGTGTTTTTTTGTTGTTACTTCATAGCTTATTTTAAAAGGCTTTGCAAAATGGGATGAACTTAGTGGTTAGAAGAAAAAGATTAGCAGGATTAATTTTGTTGAACTGGTTTATTATAATCATAAAGATTCATTAGTGGTCATCTTGTCATGTTTTGTTCCAAAGTGTATAAAAGTGAGTAGATGATGGAAAGGAAGACAGTTGACCGACTGGACCCATGTGCAATCACCCTTAATTGAGCAGTTGTAAATGAGAAAAAAATAATCTATTTGTACCAGGTTTAAGCATAGTTTTCAAAAATTTCTGCCCATTAGAAGCAGAAACGTTCAGTTGTATGTTCAAGTTCGTAAACCTAATTGTACTTAAACTCATGCTATTGCCGTCCATACAAGGACAGCTAATTACAATAAGTGTTGTCACAATGACTATAACTGATTAAATTACAGATTGTGTAATTAGTCCAAATAAATTAGAACAAGCAAAACATTTTCTTTTGATTTTGGATTTCAATGTGTTTTCCTAAGATCCGCTGTGTTTTCTGTGTAGCATCATTCATTTGTTCACCTGTGTGTCTTCGTCCAATAGACCTTATTAACGGAAAACTGTTTGACCGTTAGATTTACCATTGTCTAACTCTTCCTTCGCTGTACTGCCCATGTCCAGTCAGACTCCTCACTGCATGTTGGTGGCTGCCTTAAGTATGTTGCTTTAGTATTTTGGTATGCATCATCAATGTATGGTCCCTTTTTTGTGATTCCCGATCAAATGTGTGTGTCTTGATCACTTCATCGTGTCTGCCATGTTTGTTAGCCAACATAATATGTGTTTATTTGTTAAATATCACAAAGACACTCAATTGTGCTCAGCTTCACCCTGCAGTCATGAGCAGTGGGTATTTTTGTGGCAAGGACTGATGAAGTTAGTGATTTTGGCTGATGGCTTATCCATGGAAACACTCCCTCTGACTTCTCCTAGAGGTCAAAGGTGACCTTTCCATGTTTGTTCTGTAGTCGACGCTGATATTTGGTTATACGGTTAAATGTTAATTTCAGATCTCTCCTTTCTACAGGACACTCTCCCCCGCAAAATCACCCACCTCATCAACAGGCTCCATCGCCTCAAGTCGGAGATATCCCTACCCCATGCCTCCTCTTCCAGATGAGGAGAGGAAGGCCAACAGACAGAGCGCCAGGGTAAGAGTCTATCCTCATTCAGCAGATGTTAGCACATGTTCTATAGTCCCAGAAAAGACAGAGCCAGGCAGAGTTTAGATAAATATTCTTGAGAATTTTTTTTTTTTTACTCAACTAGAGATTATTTTGAGAGAAGTGTCAAAATCTTGTTGTTAAAATCAAACCTTTTTTTTTTACCTATTCTAAAAAGTTGAATAGTAATTACTGATACTTTACACAATGCATTTTAGTGAATGTAAAATAATGAATACAAAAACAAAAAAATAAACTTAATTGTTATAACTATAAATAACTTAAAAAGTTTCTTACTTTTTTTAATCTTTAAATTGTATAGCTAATGGAATATACACAACTCCTGAAAATTTGAGTAAATTGGAGCAAATTATGAAAACCCCAAAAGCTCGCCACTCCATGATGTAGACCCAAATGACACACTCGAACTACCTCAATTCACCAATCTTGCTTATAAACAAAGGAAGCTAATGATGAATACGATGAATAAAACGGTCCGATAGGATCTTCAGGCGATGCTTGTACCAGTATCTGACAAGATCTGAAGAACAAAAGAATGGGAAATGTCTGTTTCATAATGTGGCATACTCATAGATAACACCAAATATACCGTTTTCCAGTGTTAGAATTATTATTTATTTAAAAACTCATGACAACCTTAATCTACTATGTCCAGTCAGCGAAGTTTACTCAGCATGCAGTAATGACAACAACCAGTGGCATGATCAAACTAAAACTTAATTCTTGTTAGTATGACAACCTCTGTTCTGAAATGCTATGGTATTGCTCTTTAGCCAAAAACAAGCTTATTTTTCTCGCAGTGATAAAGGAAGCAGCATTTATATCGTATGTCCATATTTTTTGGCAGCCATTGCTTAATATCAGTTTTACTGCATTCTGATTAATGAGCATAGTTGGTTCAAAACAGTTGGCAAATCAGAGAGCAGTGAAGAGTTTCCTAAGCTCAAATTAAACTGAGGAAACAGCTAAATTAAATTGTTTTATTGAAACTAAAGCAGTTTTATATACATTTTGCACATAATTTTACCTCCATGAACAATACAAAGTGAAAAAAGTTTTGGAACCCTCTAAGAAATGCATTAATGTTTGTATTTATTTTGCGAATCAAGCTTAAGGTCTTTTAACTGTATAAAATGATCTTTACTTTCTTAGTTTTAGTTTTTGCATTTATTGTTGACTTTAATGCTCAACAGTGCTACGGTGTTATTTGAACAATTGATTATCTTACTTTTGTACTTCTTGTATATTTTTTGTACCTGTATGTGTAAGGTGTTCTTGAGAGCCTTCAAAGGCGGCACCTAATTAAATGTATAGATTATCCGTTGTCCTAAATGTCAGCCTACCTTTATTTCAGAGTTGTCAGTTTTCAGAGTGAACAGTCTCACACAGTTTATTTCTAACCATGCTTTACCAAACACCTGTGGCTTTAAAACAAGTCTAATAAAGCTGGTTAGTTTTACCATGTGTCTTTGATCTACATTTATTTGTTTTAGTGATTTATCGTTCTTACCTAATGTTCCATACTTTTTTAATGTTTAAACGGAGCTGCTCTACAGTACCTCTCTGAACTTTTCCACCACTCATATATACTCGACCATACATATATACATCCACCATACACCATACATATATACATGCTCGGATTGGTTGACCAGCTGCTTCTGAGTAAAAGTTCTGACTGAACTCAGAGGGGGCTGTGCTTTACTGTGACAGCATTACTTCTTAGGAATATCTTTGAAAATTAAACAGGCCCCACCCTTGTCTGTTTTTAAAACTCTCTTAAAGACTAACTTGTGTTGATTGATGTTTATTACAAATGCGAGCTGTTGGCATTTCATCCAATTTTATTTTGTTGTATTGCAATGTTTTAGTTTTACTCTGTCTTATTAATTTTGACTGTCTTTTTCCCTATCGGAGACTCTCTGAACTGTACTTTGGTCAACGTTAGTTGTTTTAAAATGTGCTTACCATTTACAGATATTAAAAGCAAGCTGATTTAGATCAATTCACAAATGAAATAAAATGTTGGCTTTTGCTAAAAAATGGTTTATTCTATTTGTTTTGTTTCAGCTGTGGGAAACATCAATATAAGAGTTCTTGGAAACTGATCTGCAAACCTCTGTAAGGATTTTCCTCTGCTTTTCTATGAACGAGAAAAATGAAGCCAAGTACAAAACAAGAAATAAAAAGACACAAGTGAATGGAAGAGTTGGACTTGGTCTCCTCCGATGTTTGTTCGACATTCGTGGCATGGATCCGTCTTACCCTAGACGCTGAGGAGCACGGTTCACAGATCCCCATTACCACTGTCTTTGCTAAACTGGACTCAGGAAAACCAACTCACATGGAGACCAACCCCGAATGACGGCTGTGCTGAGCAGATACAGAATTAATGCAGCCTCACCTACCCACCCCAAACACATGCTGGTTCTAATTGGTTGCCCACATCCAAGAAGCTCATGCAGAAACAGGAAGTTAAGTATTGTTCTGAACGCACGCTATTACTGTCGAACTGCTGTATGCATGAGAAACATGATTAATGATTCCTTGAAGTTTTATGATGTACTCAAATTTAAGATCGGTTAACTCAAGGATGCCGCATGTAATGAAGGACAGCACTGTAGGCGTCAGAGAGCACGGTAACACTTTATTTCAGGGTGCCCATCTTACAGAGTAATGTACTTATTCGGACTTAATAGGTCAGGACATGCAACCAAGTCAAGGACAATACTATAGACTGTATAGCACTATATATGTAGAGTCAATGACATACAACGTTTTTGTAAGCTAAAAGTGGTCTTAACCAGTTCCTGCTGTTGTCTTCAGTCCCGTAGTCAAAAATCTGGCTGCTCAGCGCTGGCCTATGACTGTGTGCACATCTTTAAGCTGTAGCATACGTTAAATGACTGAGTAATAAACTTGAAATAGACATGAGACATTCAAAGCATTTTACATGAAATTTTGCTGCCAGCCCCATGTTCCTGTCAGCGATTTTTGTTTTGTTTCGTAATTATGCTATTGGTTCATACAGAAAGTCTGCTTACTACAAATACGTTATATCTATCTATCTCTTGTTAAATATTTATAATAAGAAATGTTACCATTTCAACCAGTGAGCCAACCTCACACCTTATACAAGCGCTATATTTTATTGTGTTACTTTAAAATTGGAACTTGTACTTGTTTTTATTGAATTAGTTGCTTCAGGATGAGTTTGTTCATTTTAAAGGATTTAAGAAGTTTAAGTTATTCTTGCATTTAAAGTCTTTAATCAAGTATTTACTCTGTACAAAGGGGAACCGTAAAATATAATGTTACCAATCATATAACATCATTTCCATATCACAACACATCACTAGTTTTTATCTCCCTTTATAACTTATTTTTTTTAACTGTTGTACATATGTCACATAATTAGTATTTAATTTAAAACGTTTAGCTTTAATGTAGGGTATTTTGTCTTCCTTATTTTCTATTTGTCTCAAGCCAAGGGGAGCTTCAAGATAGAGGCACCTTGTTTACGATCCAGCATTGTTGTAATGACGTGAATATTGACCTTTAATATTTGGTAGAAAAAAGTGCTAAAGTTTGAGGCTTGAAATCAGAAAAGGGAGATGTCTTTTTTATTTTATATTGAAGCAATTACAGATTAAAGAAAAGGAGTCTTGAATCATGACGGCAGTGATTTGTGCTCTTGCATTATTTGTTTGGATGGAAATGTAGGCTATTTAAAATACATTTTTGAAAGAAACATTAAGCGACTGGTTAAATAGATTTTTTTTCTCAAGCCAAGCTCTTACTTGCTTACTGGTAATGTTTAATCAGTCAAGTTTGCTTTTAAACCATTGAAAGTTTCTAATAGACAAAGTAAAGATTCCCAAGTAAGGGAATGCAAGATGCTAAATGCTAAAGAGTGTTAGCTTCTGTTTATAGAGTGCACTGAGGCCTTTATTCTGATGTTTTATGAGCTTGCCATGCTTCGTTTTCTCTTTATTACCTGATTCATTTTATTTTGTTGTTGTCAATTGTCAAAATGCTAATAAGGAAAATGTAAACATGTTGATTGTTTCTTGGCCTTTAGAGGTGCATGAATGATTGGGAATGTAACAGGGGTTGAGCCTTTATTAACAACATAAGGCAACACTTCTTGTTTCAGCATCTTCAATTTCATTTAGCCACACAAACTTTAATATATACATTTTCGTGATACATTTTAGACATAAAATATTGTTGAACTTATATTTTTAAGCAAATGGCTGAAATCTTTGCATACTCCCGAAGATACTTTTAATACGTGAATGCTTACAGATCATTTCTTTCTGACCACTGTACATCTCACACTCCTGAATAACAAGTGTTCAATTTCCTAACAGACACATAATGAATATTTTAAACATTATACATTTTGTTTTCTTTCCCAGTGTTGAAGTGTTTTCATTACAAACCTGACGTATGTACCATGCCTAAACATATAGTTTGAAAATGAAAAGTCAAATTTGAAAAGATTGGTTTTAAAAGTAAGGCATCTGGGTTGTGTGTGTGTATATGAAGAACCATAATCCACAGCTCCAGCTCCGTTTACAGCATGAACTTCCTCTTTACCATTTTATCCATGTGACCTCTAGGCCTCCTCGATCGATTGCCTATTCCTGCTCAGTATTGTATAAGTATGGCGGTTTCCTTCTGTACATAGAATTGTCTGCGTGGGCACTGACCTTTGCACTCTGCCTCCCTTACCATCGCTGAATTTGAATTCTTACCCTGGCATCATGAACCTGAAGTATTTTTAAGATTGAACTTTGTAAAGTTTCTGACCCCATTCCTCCTTGTTTGTATATAGTTCACCCTGACCACTATTAAGTGCTTTAGAATGATAAATACTTTGCGCAGAATGAGGTTCTTAGTTCAACTTGTCGCACAATCTTCTGTGTTTGCTGTTTGTGTGAAGTAACAACATTCAGTCGAAAATAAGTCAGTTCACAGTTCGGAGTGATCTGCAAAATGTCCTCTAATTTGTCCTGGGATAAGAATGAATGTTATTCAGGTTTCAAGACATCTTTAACAATAGCTTCTTTTTTTTTATCAACAATTGACCATGAGAAGCAATACATTTGGCTCACTGTGACCCCAACCTTTCTGAAATGTTCACTTACATCAATCCGAATCATTTGAATTGAATCTTGATCCCGATGGACACATCCATAACACTTATGAATGTATTCATTATCAACGAACAGTCTCATCCTGGATGTTATTCATCTTTTGTTGTTCTAAATCTTGCTTTCGTGCCTCACTGTGTAGATTTTTTGCAACCGTTTTCTGTCATTGTGTGCTGTTCTGTACAGACTGTAGACTGATTAATAACAATGGAAGTCTTTTTTCATACATTATCCATTCAGTATTGTAATATATTTAAGATAAAAATAAATCTTTCATTCTGATCATGGCTGTTGTGTTGTGTGCCCCATTGTTTGAAGATTTTACAATGAATAATGCTTTGTAACAACAATATCTGAGAGAAGAATAATATCCATAGAGATGTTGTGCTCCTATTACAATCATATTTAAATGATTTGTTTGAGGCAGTAAACTGCAGAGCATCTGTTCATTTAAACATAATGTAATTTATTTTGTTAATTTTGCCCATTCCTCACTGTGCTGTAGCTGAAAATGCCAAAAGGAGGCAAATTGGGAAGTGGCAGACCCTTTAATTATCCACACTTCAATTATCTACCACATTCTCTTTGTGATTTACACAAATGACTCCTATATTTATACACACATGTGTGCTTAAAATGCAAAAAAAAAAAACAGCATAACCACAAATGACCTCAAAAGTCCATTCTTAGACTGCTTTTTTTGTGACATCACAAACTATAGGATCCTTCTAATGACATCTGTTTGGAAACAATAATCCGTAATCATTATACTGTCACAAATAAAGCCGTCTGAGAATTGTTCTTTTTTTCAATAATTTTAAAGTTTTGGGAGGATTAATACAAAAATTCCAATTCACTAAGAATAAATTAATTAATTGTCAACAGAGTAGCTTTCTAATAACATCAGAGAAAAAATTTGAAAGTTATCTTGGTTCCATCATTCACATAAACTACATTATGTCAGGCCAAAGGCAGGCAAGTAAAGTCAAGTCAAAAGTATCAGTATATAGGGCTTATATCCAAGTTGAGATATAACCTTTCTGTAATATTAGGGTGGAAAAAAAAAAAAAAAAATTATATATATATATATATATATATATATAATAAATAATAATGCCTTCAATTTATACAACGCTTTTCAAGACTCTCCAAAATGCTTTACAGTTATCAGAGCATTATTCATTCACTCCACATTCACATTCTGGTGGTGATAATCTACCTTGGTAGCCCTTAGCTACCCTGGGGCAGTCTGACAGGACGTGACTGCCATTCTGCGTCTATGGCCTCCTGCCCACCACCAAACACACCCCACCAGTCACAAACATCCATACTGGGCAATGTGGGTGAAGTGGTTTGCCCAGGGCCAAAACCGTAGAATGGCCCTAGCGGGGATCGAACCACCAACCTTTCAGTTACAGAACGACCAACTCCACCACTGCGCCATCTTTCTTATAAAAATTTATGCTATAGACTATTAACACAAAGGCTTGAAATAAGTTACAGTATATACAAATGATTTTATTTGAGTGAACCACATTAAACAATTTACACAAAAGTAGAAAAAGTATTTGATTGTTTATTCATAAAGATGCAACTATTATATATTAATAAAAGCAGTCGATTTGAAAATGAGGCACATAAATGAAAATGTGTTAATATAAAGTCTTATAAAAACATATTGAGATGAACGATCTACAAATAAACAGCTTTGAATCCTCTAAAATAGAAATCTCTGGACGTTCTAGTGCTTAAAGAGAGGGTTTGAGATGATCTCCAGTCGCTGTGGTCACAGAACAGTCCTGAACTCATCGAAAATGAAGCTAGGCACGTGAGCCTCTGCCACCTGAGAAAACAGAGCAAACTCAGACATGTCTGAAGAGGAATATCCTTTTTATAGTTTAAATAATAAGATGCAGCATACCTTTCTGGGCAGTTTACTGTATCGCACATAGTCCTCTAGAAAGATCAGGGCTCCAACTACATCTGAAGGCATGTCTGGAATCTTCTGACTGCAGTAAAAAGTGACTGTTTTATTCGACTCTAGGTATTAGTACGTTTTAAAAGCCCCACAAAATGTTTGAAAACATTTTTTATCTTCATTTCTTTATTCTGGTAAGAAACAATTACTGTACTACTCAAATTCATATTTCAAGGCATGTTGAAATGGTGTATTTTCCCCTTTAAGGGGAATATCTGTGGGATATGTTCTACTTTTCAGCTTGCCATGTGAAAAGTGAGATTCATTTGAGCTACTGGCAACCATAGGAAGGCTGACCAACTTTATATTCATTGTTTTCAAGTTAGCAATTTTTTCGACCAAATTAATTTTAAAAAATATTTTTGAGCTTACGCTCTTTGGTCTGGCTTGGAAAAAAAAATCAGAACTAAGTTTCTATGACCAGCAACTTAAAAAAAGTACTTTAATGAGAAATGCGATTGAGAAAGGAATTGCAAATTTTAATAATAAATGTTGCGTATGAATTTGAATTAATATGATTGGAATTAACACGAAGTGAACTTCCATTCAGTGTTTTTACAGAAAATAGCTTGATTTTGTTGGATTAAAAAAATCTATCTACACTGAGTAACATTTGTATCCAAAAAATTTCATCCTACCATTTATAATTATATATGTTTGCTAACTGCATCCATCAATGTACATTATATTCATAGAACATGCATACAAAAATGAAAGTGTACCTGGTGCACTGCTCCATGATGGAGCGAATGAACTGTCCAATCAGAGCCAGGAACTGCTGAGTGTATCTGGAGTGGAACTGTTTGAGCAGTGTAAGGAGTCCCAGGAGGAGAGGAGCCCAGTCCAGAGCATCAGCTGCCCCCCGCCGACACCACAGCCCTGAGACACAGTGCGTCTTCATCTCACTTATTCTGTTATACGAGTGTCCCTTTCTAATAGAGTGTCCACAGCAGACTTAAATGAAGTGTCTTCTACATTTGAACCCAGGGCATTTAAAAGTAGTATTTGATCTTAACTGTACAAGCTTAAAGCATAGAAAACAATCTAATGAAAAAAAATCTAAGTTCAAATAATATCCAGCATTAACAAAAACTGCCAAAACAAATAACTCAATAAAATATTTTTTAGAATAATTTTACAAGACAACATTTTCTATGCCAGTATTTCTTGTGACGTAATTACCTACAAACTGTACATAACATTTGTAGTGCCCAAAAGCTTTTGATAAATAATAATTCTAATGTTGTGCACTTAACTTGCAAAGACAATTGAGTATTACAAAAATAAATACAATCAAATAACACAACTCAGTAATTGAGATGGTGACAGGCTGGTCATGGCAAGCACTGCAACTACTCTAAAAGTTCACAATTATTTGTTTCAAAACAAAGTTTTGAAAGGTTAACTAGAAATCCTTCTTGTTGAGAGAATTATAATACTATTTTACCATGGTTACTACAAGCAGAAGAGACTTGCTATTTTGTTGACGTTTGACTGAGATGCAATCATTTAACCAGAAGTCACACAACTGAAGTCCTGAACTCAGAAACATACCTTGGGTTTTATTATACTGCAGTTTGGGCAGCTGAGCAATGAGGAACAGGAAGTTGATGACGGGAAAATAAGGCAGTCGTTTGGTTGTGATGTAGATCTGAAAAACGTATATTTTTTAAAGTTAAGTTTACATTAAGTAAACAATGTACCGTTCAGATAGTTTTGAAACAGATTGTTAATCAAAACAGGGGTTAATACACCAGTCTTTCTCTAAAACACACTAATATTTCAACAAAACTCTACCTATATTACCAACTAAATCTTTCTACCTACCAAATCTACCAAAAACTTAAATCAAGCCAACAGCTGGATCTACAAACCTAATCTAGAGAAGGAATGTCCCCTTGAGCTTGTCAATTGTCTAATTTGATTGATAACATGCATACTAACTCGGAACCAATTAATTTGCATTCATATAGTAATGCCCTTGTATAGCATGTGAGTAATCTTGCAAAGCATATTTTAGGTTGATAAATTACTGGTTTGTATAATAACTATTATGTTTGGGAATTCTGTCTTAGGTATAGTTTTCACATTCAAAATTATACAAAAACACTAAATTGCACAACATATTTTAAAACACCTATAAGTAATTAAAAATAAGTAAATGAATAAGGTTTGTAGTTGTGAAGCTGCTATGAAGCAAATGAAGCAACATCTACCAACCAACCAACCAACAAAACCGACCAATCAAATGTATCTATCTACTATCCAGTCTTACATAAAAACTAGATCTGTCTATCTACAAACCAACCAAATTTACCTACTCATCAGACCAACCCACCAACTAAATTAACAAATACCTACCCATCAACAAAACCACCCAACCAATTGTATCTATCTACCATCCAAACCTACTTATAACCTAGATCTACACACCTACAAACCAACTAAATACATTAATCTACTCATCAAAACCTACTAAATAGATGTATCCATCAACCTAACAATAAAACTTACTAACCAGATTTACCCAAATAGCCAACCTAAACAAAAACCTATCAACAAAACCCACCTACAACCAACCAAACCTACCTACCAACATAACTTAGCTTCATACCAACCTGCCAAATCTGTCAACAATTAAATAATACCAACCAACCAAAACCTACTTACTAAAGATACCAGCCAAATCTATTCACCAACACTGAATTGAGCAATGTCTGCTTTCCAATCAAGAAAACAAATAAAATAACCATACATCTCCCAAAGCCAAAACTAGCAGGTTGTGACTTCATCCCAACATTGTTTCCTCAAGACTACAAAGAACCCATCATCTCTCTTTCTTCAGAGGTGAAAATTCTTCTATGACACAGTTCTGAATGTCTTGAGCTGCAGACTAACTTTGTCTAGAGGGTTGTGTATTCCTGCGGCCTCCAGATATGCCGTGATCTCATAAAGGAGGGTGTTTTCTTCTTTGGGATAGGGCAGCGTTGGGTCCTGGTAATGAGCTTCAATATCCGACAGAAGAGATCTGGAGTGGAGCACATTAACCATGCAAAGTAATCAGAGAGGTAGAAGGTGAAAAACACTGATAGTAATAAAAGATGAAGACTGAGGACACACTTGTTGAAATTGTCCAGGGCTGCAGCGAGGTGTTTCGAGTCAAACTTGCAGGAGTAATTGAGTCCGTTAGCAATCTGCTGCCTCAAGATCTGCATCTGACCCACCTGAGAAACACCAAAAAGAAGCAAAAAAACCTCTTCAATTACCTAACAGGATACTGATGTGATGCAACATACCTACATATTTCACTAATAAATAAATGAAATGGACGAAACTCAAAGTTGAGGATAACTGACCTTCATAATGGAGTCCAGATATGAGGTCCAAATCTTCTGAGTTTTGGCCACAGCATTAGAGTAAACTTTGTTTGCATTTGCTGAAATATTCAGATAATTTATCAAACCAAAAACAATCATGGGAAGAAGAGTCAGATATGATACTGAGCAACATCATTTACCCACGATTCCTTTGACAGGATTAACAGCTGTTAGCATAGCTTTCAGGGCCTCCAGCACAGCTTTGTCCTTCAGGATGCTCTTCTGCAGTACACCCAGGAAGTTCTGGTACAGAATGGGATGATTTTTTTTTACTATTAAAACCATAAAGAACGTTAAATCTTCTTAAAAGCTAACATCATTTAAAAGTACTGTTTCATGATATTTTTGGTTAGGATGTAATTTCTCAGCTGCTGCTTATTCTTATTTTTCCATGACCTACGCTTTTCACTACAATACACTGTCAGCCAATTACAATTTTTAAACCTATTAATATTTGATATTGTTTCTAGTTGTTGACACATGGACTAATCCAACAAATTCAAACCCTTCTCTCGAATCAGTGATTCACTGAACCATTCATAAACTGATTCATGATGCACTATATTCTCACTTTGCTGTTTATTTGCTTATGTTTTGGTGTGGCTAGCATGGTGGCACAGTGTGTAAAGCTCCTGTCTCTGAGGCCACCAGTTTGAAGCAAGCTGCTGGTGAACTGAAGACCTGGATTTGCCCTCAGCAGTGTCTGGGTGCGTCTGTTGTCCTGTTGGTTTTCACTTATGTACACTTCAGTGCAGTGATAATGGAGCCTGGCTGGAGTTTTATGGGAAAACTTATTTGTGTCTTTGGAGATCTTGTACCCTAATTTACTCTTCAAGTGACTCCCTGACAAACCATGTTAAACAAATAATAATAAAAAGTGATCAGTGGTTACTTTACGATCACATACAACAAAGATCACTTGTATTTGAGCACATGTGAAGTTACGCTGTGACCTGCAGCTCTTTGACTATCATGAAACACAGAAGACGGTCGAGTCCATTCAGGCCGAAGGTTCCCAAAGTTGCTTGGATCTCTGAAAAGAGTCGATTATTGGTGACTTCCTGATGCGTCTTCACATCGTACCAAGTGTTCAGCTGCTCAATGTAACACGTTGTTCTAAAAGAGAGAAATAAAGGCATAATTGTTTAATGATTGCTGCTCTAGTGCATGAAATGTTAGATGTGACCTGTTCTTCAATGACCTACTTTGGGTCAGTGATGCGCAGGATTTCCCTGCAAAGACGTCCGATAAAGGTTGCCGATTCATCAACTGAAGGATATTTGGGAATGGGGATGTGTGTGGACTGGTAGACGCTTTGCCAGTCTTGGATCTGACAAAGAACACAAAATTAAATTACATCAAGAGATAGATCTGAATTGAGAGGTGGATTCATCCAGAATATAAAACAAGTGCAGATTTTTTTGTGATTCCACACTAGTTGCATTGAAGACACTAGGACATTCAGAAGAAACCAGAAAGGGGTAAATGAATACTTTGATTGAATGTGATGCCCAGGGTTAAAGAGCCCTATGTTAAAAGTAAATTTGAACAACAAAAACACAGACCTTTGACCTCAGGAAACTGTTACACTCCTGCTCTACATTGTAGTTGATGATTCGAGAGACTTCCTCCTGCCAGATCTTCAAGCCATAGATGCTGACGTAATCCTGAATGTACTCAAATGAGCGATAGAAGCCATCCATGGTTGCTGCCATCTCCTTCAGCTTGGGCATTAGCTCACTGGGCTGAAACAGCAAATACACCATCCAATCATATACTCCACAAACACACAGCTTTCTGACGAGTTCGAGGATTAAAGGTTTGCTGACTTTGGCTTTGGGGTTGAAGATCAGGCCTTTATGCAGAGCATAAGCAACACGCTTCACAAGCTCCTTCCTGATCCCATCCTCCAGTAGCTGCTTCGGATCCACCTGAAACACACACACAAACTTACAGAGCCTCTGAGCACTCACTTTTTTTTAATTGCTCAAAATAAGCACGGAATGTGCTGACAACCAACACTTCAAATACCTGAATAATGCCAACAAGAGTGGTCTTCATCATCAGGATTCCTTCAGTGAAGACTGAGATGGCATGAGTGAGTTTGGCCACCTGTTAAATAAATGTAACTTCTTAATTCTTTTTCAACAATACTGCAGAAAAAAAGATCACCACGTATATAAAAATTACATATGTACTGTAAGAGAGAAAAAAAATGCTTCTAATGTAGTAGGTAAGAGCTAGTGGCATAAAAATAACATGTCAATGCTTGTTTACATGTTAATAACTTTTTATTAACGACATTAATGCAAACGTATTGTTTGCACTTTCTGTCACGTGTAATGCCCAGTTTTATTAAAATATTGAGAATGCACATGACAACAGTGCATTCTCAGCATTTGCACTGCACTGATCCCCTTTTTGAGGCTTGATCAGCGACTGTATCAATCAATCCATTTTCAAAGCAGCATAGTGTAGACTATGTAGAGTAAATAGAAATTCCTATTAGATTGTTCTATGGGGTAGAAGTAGAACAATCATATACTGTTAATTTCTGGCTTAATATAAAAGCCTGGTTTAAAATGTATATAAAATATATATTAACTGTATTGTGACGTTTATGTCTTCAATGACGATGTCAGAGCAGCAGGTGTAGCCTGCAATGTCTCTGATAGGGCGCCATTGTCTGGAGTGTCCAAGTGTCATCAAAACAAACTCCAACACTGACATGAAGGGTGAGTGAATGAAAATTGTGTTTTTCTCTGTTAATAATCTCCAACTTCAACATAACTAGCGATTCATTTGTTTTGTTTTTTTTAATCGACAGCAATTGGGGGAACTCCAAGTATGTTCAGAGAGGGGAATTACATATATATATCTGTATGCATCTCTCTGCTTTAAATACAGACCACTTTAGGGCTCCTGCACAAACCCCTCAGAAGAAAGCTAGACTCACCGATCCCAACCAGAGCTCAGCCATCAAACTCTTGTCAGATCCCGATTGTGTCTTAAATTTACTTTTTAAAGCTCCTGAACAGTGCTCTTTAATAGGATATATTTAAGTTGGTAATAGTTTAGTGATGCAGTGTGCAGAGGTAAATGTGGCATGCATAGAAAGAAAATACTAGAGGGGAAAAGTTGCAATTTGAAAAAGGTTAAAAAATAAATAAATAACAATGTAAAAAAAAAAAAAAAAAGGGACATGGTGAGTGACGAGGCCTTAAGCCCTATGACAATCCGCTACAATGAGTGCATAAGTGATACCTCATAGCGAGCACTAAGTTGAGAGTAGTCTTTCAGTTTTTCTTTGTCCAGTCGAGTGGGTACCTCCATTATATCATGGATTTGGAGTTTGATAATTTTAGCCAGCGAAGTGAACATACTCTCTGGAATGATCTGCAGCACCTATAAGGCCAGAATAGAGTACACTCTTAATACAATCTGGAGTACAACAGAGAACAAATATGAGGTGATTTTTGTTTCAAACCTTTCTGACGTATGCCACTAGCTCTCCGGAGTAGAACTGAGAGACGCTGAGCAGATCTGGGCTGTCCACCTGGTTGATCCGAAGCAGTGGGAGATCGAGAGCCGACGCCAGCTGTTCACAATCCCAATTAAAAGCAGACTCGTTTACAAAAGTATTGCATGTGGCGACAGCAGACTGAACGTCTTCCAGTTTTAGCATTTGTTACCTTGATTGTTTAAGGTTTCTAACTCACCTTCAGAAAAGTTGCTCTTAGTTTGGTCACCATGGATGGGTTTGCTCTGATACTTTCTTGCATTATAGAGGTAAAGCTGTAAGAAACATTTGATTCTTATTTACAATCCATTATTTTCTTATTGAAAAAGAACATTATTATGAAACACAAACATTATGTATGAAAATTGAAGAAATTTTTTGATTAAACACAAAATTAAACAACTATAAAGGTGCAAAGATTTTAGAGGGATGAAGATCAGTAGACACAGCATCGGATGAGACATTTTGATGTGACTATAGTCCAAAATCAATTTGAACAAATTAAATTCAAATTGATGTTTTGTTGTTAATCTTTTTACATAACAGGTGCTGCATTCCACCATTTTGAGTTCAGTACTGTGTGATACTGATGTTTTATTTTGTCACAAAACCAACACCAAAATCCTGAAGAGTTAACAAATATACTTATTTAACAAAAAAATATATTTACAATTTTGTCAGAATCTTCTAATGAGGATTCAAGTTGAATTTGGTGTAGATCAAACATTCTAACAGGAGTAGGTGAGTGAAGTGGTGAACAAACCAATTAGTCAAGTACGGAGCAAGTGGAATGAATGTCTTCTTGGTAACAGTGTTCAGGGGAAAATTCTAGCCAAATCCATGACTGTGGTTTAGGTATTTTACAGCTTTAATGTCTTTAATGTGGTAGAACATTAGAGAGAGCGCACAAATTGTCAGATGCGACTGATTTTAAGAAATCCCTCATGGTTCTTGGTTTGGAAGCAGGTTTAGTGGGAATTGGCAGGAAAAACCAACGATCTCAGTGTCCTGGTTACTAACCACTATATCGAACAAGACTGGTTAGCAAAGCAGAGAAGATTTCTTAAAATCTTTCAATTTTCTGAATTTGCATTCTTTTGAGCAATGCAAGAGTGTTCTGAAAAACATTTTTAAGAATCAGGTAAAAAAAAAAGAAGAAAAAAAAGGAGGAAATTATCTCCCAAGACTTTGTAAAATATGCCAGTCTTGACAAAAATGTAAACATTGTAAAATTGTATATGGTCTAAATTGACACAACAATCTTAATATACTGATATAAACCTTTTTTATTTCTTTTTAGATTTTTTTGTGTACTGATATCTCATGAGTCACCCAAAAAAACAGTATTCCTCTCACAACCACTAGGTTGTATTGATTAATATAATTCACATTATATTGTTCATATATCAATATTTAAACATTATATCAGTACATATATTTGTAAAAAAAAATTGAAGAATGTAACATTTATGGTTGATGGATGACCAATCACACACACATAGAGTCTACCCCTGTCAAACATTAGAACAGGACTTCCATTGTAAAGTGTTGCCTACTGTTATTAGTGATCAGAAGACAGAATCTTTTCATGGAAAAAAATAATAATATGGAACATAACTACTTATGAGACACCAAAAGAATAATCACTACACACCTAGACGAGTGAAATTTATCTGCCTTTGAGGTAGATTTAAACAACAGAAAAATAAAATTCTAATTAAGAGCTCATTGGTTTCATCCCCTTTTCATGTGGTGTGACCAAACTAGAAGAGACCTAACCTGTCGATGATCTGCCATGCATAGGACAGATCCCCCACAATCTGCATGGTGATGAGAACCTCCTCTTTAATATTAATGGTGCGGATCATCTGATGCAGGAACTTGCGTGTGTCAGCTAGGAACTGACAGACCTGCAGGTTGGACTCCAGCTGGTGAAATTCTTGGACCTGTCAAAGGAGAAAGACTGAGTGAGAAACACAGGAGAGCCTCTAAACTGCACATGCTCAAATGTATTTGTACCTCAACGAGAGCCTGAATGAGCTGCACTGTCTTCCTCCCAGCAGCCGTAGAGTCTTCATAGTTGAGCGACTCAATCTGCTTGGAGATTTCTCTGAACCAGGCCTGCAGGTTCTCTGAAGGACAAACAAGCATAATCAGTGGTCCATGCAGTGTATGGTGCTGTAAAGCCGTAATTCTTTTTACCATTTTTCTCCACTCTGGTGAGAGGTTTGACTCCAGAAAAGACCTCGGCCAGCTCCATCATTCTCTCAGATCCTTCGTTTTTGTAGCTCTCCCACTTGAGCTGCTTTGCAGACAACATCTGCTTGAACATCTGAGTGCCACACAAAGAAACAAGTCATTAGTTGTTGATCGATTACAGTGTAAATGTAATGCACAACTTTGAACTTTTTCAGCATAGCAACAATCTGAAATATATAGGGTCTATCATAAAGCCTTGAGGGACTCCCCAGTTCATTGGTACTTTATTTTGTGCTGCTATAATTTACTGTATTGTGTTATGGCTGTCCCTGGTTGCAATTTTAGTTTTGTTTAACATTTTCCCATACTTTCTCAATACTATGTGGCACTTTATTTTGGTTGGTCCTCTGCAAATGTATGTTATAAATAAAGTTTTTTGCAGATTGCTTAGTAGGAAGTACTCAAGAATCTACAGTTTTACAAATTGGTAACACTGTTTTGCATGAAAGTGATAGCAAAACAATAGCAGGTGATAATGCTCTCAGAGAGAGCATGCTTAATTTATATTCTGGTTCCTTAACACTCAGTCAGCTAAAGCTTGGAGTTTACAGAGTGGTGGATTTCTAAATAACCCAAATCTTCATTTGCATTTGGATCCTTTAAAGCTGATTGAAGATTTGCACATTTTTACCTCTTTGAGGATAAACTCGAACTGAGCTGTGTCCAGTAGCAGCTGAAACAGAATCTTGGGGTTGTATTTGGAGTCGTTGATGACTTGATCTTTGATCTGACGCAGACGCTTATTGTTTGGATCATAAGCTTCAAAAAGATAAAGAGGGAAGATTTAAAACAAAAACACATGAATGAGAAAAAGGCTCAAAAATTTAAAATGCACCAAGGAGAATATATGAAAATTGTCTATCTTGGATCTCTCTCTTTAAATCACAGCCTTGACTTCTCTGAGGAGCAGGGGAGGGGAGCTGGATGACAGAAGCTCTTGTGACCTTTTAATCAAGATTTTATGCTGGATAATGATGATAAAAATAATAATGAAAGCAGGGGCGTTTCTTGGGACTGAAAACATTGGGGGCTGTGCCCAGATTCTTACAGAGAAGTCCTTTACCGTAATAGTAATTTACGCGATCCGGCCCAGAAAAAAAGATTTATTTCTATCATTTCTTGAGCCTCACGGCATCTTTTAATTGAGGCAGAGCTGTATATGCTGGGAATCAAATCCCAACAATCTTTAGCCAAAATGAGATGAGATTGCAAATAGACAATTACCAAAAACTTTTGTACCTCAATTTTAATAATACAATAATTTCCGTTTTAGTTGCTTGACTAAATTACTTATAAGTGGCAATTTTTAAACGATTAAGAACCACTTCGTTGTCAATCGTTCTTCATTCCCAATGGTTTCTGAGAACGATTGAGAATGGCCGCATTTGATTGTCCACAAGTATGCATCATAGTATTTTTGAACACCTTTGCTCTAAATCGATCCCAGGTGCACATAAATTACACACATATGAGTTCAGTACATTTTCTCCTGATGCTCATGTGATGTTAAAATAAAGCAATACGTCAAGTTTTGTGTGTGAGAAATTGAAAGTGTGGGGCAGCAGAATGCGGAGAAAGAAATACAATTCTAAAACTGCTACATTTATATTTGTTCAGAGACCGAGTGAAAGTCAAGATGAGATTAAGGAACTACAGAGAGAATGTTCTTTGTTTTCCAGCATTAGATTTCAGAAGATAAAATTTGCATGTCTCAGTCTCCTCCCATCCGAGGGTCTCACCAGACTCTGCCGTGTGCAGCATCAGCCAACGAATCGCTACGTTGCAGTCACGGAGGTAGTTCAGCAGCTTGGGAATATTATCCAAAATGATTTCCTCTCTCAGAAAACCCTCCTTCAACACCTGTTGAACCTGCAGCCGCAAAGCCTCCACACTGGCAGCGTATCTCCCCGCCTGAGAGAGGAGAAACCATCGACTGTGTGCAAATCGAGAGTCCAGAATAAATGTGTACGATTAAGGATAATTATTCTACCTGTTCTCTGATGTTCATGGAGTCCAGTGTGTAATTAAGTGCTGTTTTGGCAGCTTTATACGGCTCCCAGGCCTCCACCAAGTTCACAGTGATCCCCATGTAAATGCTTATAACCTGAGGGAGGGGTGTAAAATTATGTAAAAAATTTTTAGTATGTTCATGCTAATGCTGCTCCAACACACAAGACATGGAACATTGAACACTTTATAAAGCAACTGAAAAAGTGTTAAAAAAAAAAAAAAAAACTAAACAAAACCAGCATCTAATGTGAAACTTATCTGCAGAGCAACAAGAGCAACAAATTGATTATAGTTTGAAATCGAGAATGCAATACTTTCCTCTTAGGAAAAAAAAACTAAACTAATCTGTTTAATCTAATACTGTGGAATAGCTAGCATTTTTGCATTGTATCGTTCAGATCAGAAGTAACTAGTAGCTAAATACCATAGTAATTACTGCTTTTACGCTTATTCAAGTAAATCATTTGGCATTTACTTTTACTCTTACTTGAGTAAGTATTTTCACAAGTACTTTTACTTCAGTACATTGTTTGGATACTCTACTTCCCTCTTAAAAAACAGTATTTTTGACTTATTTATTTAGCCATAAGAGATAAATGTGTTAAAAACCCTAAAGGAGCACTTTGAACAACCTTTATAAAGCAACAAAAATGAAATGTTTGTATTGGTTCCTACGGTCGCACTGCTATTTAGTGCTACTCACCCAGTTGTCAGGGAAGTACTTGTCCACAATCTCTCTCATCTTGGCCTGCTGGGTGTGCAGGATGGAGGGGGTGAAATATAAACACACATACAGCATGGCAGCTTGTGTTGCCAGCGCAGTGCTGCGATGCTCTGGGAGGGGATATGCAGAGACCTGGAAGAGATCAGGAAGGACTTGAGGATTTTCACATTTTTAACTAACTAAACTCTTGGTTTAAGTCATATTTTCACGTCACTTTTTATACAAATAAATACTCTTTATATATTATTTCTGGAAGACAATATAGTGCGAAAGCAAGTAAAATCTATTTCTATGACGAATTTTTACAGCAAGGCTACCCAAAGTGCTTTATAATAAAAAATACAGTCAAAACTGTAAATAAAATACAAGACATGGAAATTAAGACCAAAACCTAGAGAAGATAAAAACCCAACCCAGTTTAAAAAAGGATGCGAAAGCTTTAGTAAATGTAAAAAGTTTCGAAAAAGGAGTAATCAAAAATAACCATTAACTTTATCGATTAGTATTTTTTTTACTATGGAAAAACACTGGGAAGAGTGAGAGGAAAGATGGATTTGTCCTCAAACCCAAAACTATTAAAGCAAACACTGATCTGATGAACTGTTGTCACTTCAAGCACTTTGTCCAAATTTTAAACATTGAAAACACATAAGAATTGAGGTGTTGTTATATATGCTATCCACTGCAAAAGACAATCCGTTAAAACAAGTTTTAAAATTTTCATGTTAAAATGCTTATTCTGTAATATTAAAACTTATATTCGCTTAACAGACATCTCTTTATTTTATAGCATTAAGAATAAAATTACTAATTAAGGCTTGGAAAATTCTCCACGAGAGGGATTTGAGCCCACATCAGAAGAGCACTTCAGTTTTGAAAACCAGTGCACTTCCCACTACACCAGATGCTGAAAAGAAGTGGTTGAACTGACTTGAATATGTTTACTAACTCAACTAAGACACTACATGTGATTTAGCCATGTTGTATAAGTAAATACGTGTACGCTTTACTTTCTCCACTGACTAAATGAAACAGAAAACAGCAAAAGCCAGTTACTCACTGCACCTGTTCAATCAATTATCCCAGAATGCAATGCTAGTTTCAAAATATGATTAAAGCCATGTAAATAGGACTGAGTCCATAAAATTAAACTTTAAAAAAAATGTTTTACAGTTTACATTGTTACAAAAGCATTACATTCACTACTTCACCAAAGTTAATTTCTTTAGTGGTTTCACATGAGAAGATAAAATAAAAATGCTTAACCCACCCCCACTGGTCTGAGTTGGACTGTGTGCTCACCTGGTTGTAGATATCATCTGAGCGGAGTCGGCCGATCACCATACTGATGAATGTGGAGCTTATGGGAACTCTCTGGAAGTAGCTCTCAGGGTAGTTTTGAGGACGTTTGGCTCCGGCATGGCTGGAGAATCCAGTGCTGCGCAGAAGCTTGCAGATATCATCCAGGTTGGAGTCAGCCGAAGAACGAGCAGCGCTGGGAATGAAAACATCCCATTAAAGAGATAAGTAGTTCAATTTAATAATTGGGAACATCGATATTGCTAATCAATGTGGAACCTTTTTCAAACTATGTTTAAACAGGAGATTGAAACTCAAACAGTTTGTGTCAAATAAAAGAAGACGAAATCATGCTGCAGATTAATGGATTTTGATAGAAATAACCGTTACTGGTATGCTAACATAGAATTAGCACAGTATTCATTTGTTTTAATTAGCCCAGTATTAAAAAGCTTAACTGGCAAACCCAAATAAGTGTATGAGCGTTCCGTGGAGGGAAGCTTAAGTTGTTTATATCCTAGAGAGTTGTCAAATTAACCAGAAACAGCTGCATTCCACGACTTCCATTTAATGTGACCCTCACAAGATGCTCTAATTCAAATACAACTTAAAATGTAACCTCACCTGTATCTGTAGTAGGACACCAGCATCCTCTCTCTCACCTCCCCCTCCATCTTCTGATCAATAACCAGCAACATGACTCCATACAGGTACAGAGCCTCACACTGACAGAATCCACATACAATCACTTCCTGTATGAAGGGATTTCACTGATAAACTTAACATTTAATGGAATTAAAACGAGGCTTACCAGTAGCTGCTTCCCATCTTCGTTCAGTAAAACTGTTTCAAGCGTTTGCTGAATGTAGACTCCTTCATTAAGATCATCCAAGAACCTTCAGAGCAATGTATGTGTTTAGTGGAAAAACATAACTATGTTATGTAAATTTGGCAAAGTAATTATTGAAAAAAACCCAGTCTTGTCAGAGGTATGGTGTGCAATTTTTCAATGGAGCAGATTTGGTCAAGACTTGTAGCCAATCAGCAAGAATCATCAAAATAGGGATGAAACGCTATTGGTTAAGAGGTATGTTTGGGTGATTCAAACGTCAACTGTGGCATTCAGAAATCACATACCACACAATTTAAAAAAATAGGTCTATTTGCAAGAATAGGCCTATTTAAGGGTACAGATGAAAAAAAAACAACAATAATGATTAACTTTTTGACCAAGTACACACCGTATCAAATCTACAACATATTTATGGACACTCTCAAAGGCCAGGTAGAACCGTGTCAGTATTTCTATGTTGTTTTCCCGAAACTCTTCATCCAAATCTTGAAGTTCTGGCTTTGCTTCCAATTTCCCCTCATAGTACTCCGGTCCCTGCAGCAATAATATTCGCATCAGAACCCTTTCCAAAATGGAAATGTTTAGTGCTACTGGAACAACTACCTACTGTCCTTGATCGGCAAAGGCAATACAAATACCTTGAAGTAGCTGAAATCGCAGATGATGTCTCCATACTTCTGCTGGTCACTCTTGTCTCTGAGTCTGAAGACAGCAGGGATGAAGTCTGAGAGTCGCAGAAGCTCTGCTATTATAGCGTTTCCTCTGGATACAATCCTCAAAACGGCCTGACCGCAGAGGTTGTTCTCAGCCAGAAAATCCACCATGATGAAAGAGTAGGAACACTGCTGATCACAGATTCATTTCTGTTTTCAAAGGAATGCACTGGTCTGTCTGAACAGAAAAAAAAAACATACATTTAATTTTGTTCAAAACACAAATAATGTGAAAGTATGCATTATTATATACATTTGTATATAAATATTTAAAGAAAAACTATAATACTACAACAAGAAAATGTGTTGATTTTACAATAACATTAGTCATAGCGCACCTCTGACAATATCAAATAAAACGTATTAATGAATAAAGTGAAAATTTCTTAGCCATTCTACAGGTCTGATTGTTTTTCACCATTTAACACAAAGTCTTTTCAAAATTAATCGAGTCAATACAGCATTGAGTCCACCTTAATGTAAAATAAGCGGTCCTCTTTAGACTATGCAAAAAACTAATGAAGAGACATAAATGTGTTTTATTTTATACACAATGTGTTTTTGATTAAGATTTTGGTCACTCACCCACTGCAGAACAGAGCTCTCTTCCTGTTTTACAAATCACGTGAGTCACGAGGAACCCTCATTGGTCGCTCCACCCAGCTCTGTGGGCAACGGCAGAAGGATTCTGTTCGAATCTGCATACTTGTGTACTGATCAGTATGCAAAATGTTGTAAGCGAGCTGATTGGTATGTTCGATTTCAAAATTATGTTAAAAGCAGTAATGGTGTCCTACACGAAGGATACACACTTCTTAATCCCAGGATGCATTTAGACCCCCCTACCCCTCAATTCGAAAGCCCCTCGATCAACTCCAACATTTGGGTGCGAATAGTTAAGTCTTCATAAACATTCATTTCATCGTCAACATTTTACTTTTACCATCCAGTTTGGTGGACGTGGTTTCCTCTAGAAGAGAGCAGATAATTAAGCCAGACCCAACCAAGAAATTAATACTACATGTTAAGAATGTTTAGTGAAATGCTTCATCTAATAATCAGGAAAAATACTTCAGTCAGAGTTGGGAGTAGCACATTACTTTTTGAGTAGCACTATAGTGTTATCGCCTTTCATATTTTTGTAATAACTAGTAACCAGTACTAGTCACTTGCTGAGTAACACATACGTTTTTGCAGAAAATGTATAAATGAGTAATACATTTATTGTAAATTAAAAAGATTACAAAATGAAACGAAGACGAAGGGACATTCACAATACAGGCATGCTCACTTAATAAAAAATTATCTGTGATAAAGACAAAAAGAAAGTGATCAAGTGCAATACAGTATGTCAAACTCCTTAAGAACTATGCCCATCAAAAATGATCACAAGCAATTAAAATAAAACACATTGTACACCACTAACTAGTAAACTATACAGGAAACATAGGAGTAAATTCATTGTAAATCTACTCATCCTATATGGAAAATGTTATATTCATAAATGTAAAATATCCATTATTGCATTTTTGATTGACTTTCAGATGAATATGGACCCCGGTTCGAATGTCATTTTGTAAACGGTATGTTTAAATGTGTTCCATGAAAGAGTCAATGTTTATGCCAAAAGTGTAATTGATGGTTCTTCCGTCATTGATGAATCTAATAAAATATAATACCTCTTCTAGTAGTTTAACAATCAGTTTTTTTGCTTTGAATCATTCAGATCAGAAGTAACCGATAACTACATAAGTTAATTTTCACTTGATACCTTTTTACTCTTACTCGAGTAAATAATTTGTTACTTACTTGTACATGAGTAAAAATACTCAAAAACGTACTTTTACTTGAGGATTTTTTGTCTACTCTGCCCACCTTTGGCATACATCACCCCGCGCAACATTTTAACATTTTGAGTCCAAATTCAAGAAAAAAGAAATACAATTCTCCATGTTTGTAATGCATTTGAAAATGTTTATTTTTGGCTTTTGACCAGCGAGTAAAACTAT
Organism: Danionella dracula; assembly: GCA_900490495.1. NCBI lineage: Eukaryota > Metazoa > Chordata > Actinopteri > Cypriniformes > Danionidae > Danionella > Danionella dracula. Next base: position 4,356,776 of record UELW01000039.1, on the reverse strand, counting down.
TGACATTTTTGTGCTTCCAATATCTTCAGTGAATTTTATTTAGCATGATTCTTAAGTGTTTTATTCTCATTAATTATCATTTATTTTATAAAGTAAAAATCCGCCTGCAGTCTTTTCATCCAAATGCAATACACTGTCCTTAAACAAGTATAAAATACATCAAGGAAAAAGACCATCAAACAACAGCTCAGTTAAATTAATAGCATTGCACAATAAAGGTTTCTGTGAAATAACACAGACTGTAAATGTTCAATGTTTTAGGGACACAATCTACAGTTTTACATCTGGTCTATAGTTTATGGATGTAAAAACATAACTTTTGATAAGCAACCCTTTTATGTGCAGGGTAAATGCACATACAAAATCAATTTCAAACTACTAAATATTGGATATTGGATGCATGCAGAGATAATGAATATATTTATTGCCTGGAGGAGGGGGGTAATTCATAAAGTACCTGTAATTGTTTAGTTTCATGCACAACCTCAATTTACAATCTTAAGTACCACCTTAGTTTACACGTACATGAAAAACATTCATTTAGTACCAAAATGTCATACCAAAAAAAATTCAACAGTCAATCCAAATTGTATTGTATTGAATATAACACATTTTCTTGCAATTTGATCTCCATCAAACATCTCAAGCAAGCAAATGTCTGGTTTTAAAGACTATTGAGAGAGCATTTGTTAAAGTAACCTAAAACCACTTTCAAAACTTTTCACACAATTTCATAGTTATTTGTGAAAAATAGCACATTTTAAAAACTGTAAAACAGCCTAAACCGCTAGTACAACCAGCAAGCGTGTTACACATTTTCCCACTGAGATATGATTTACATATCTGCTTCATGATCACTACAGAGCAGGTGAATCTAAATCCGAATTTATCTTAATGGCTGACATAATGCCAATTACAAAACATTCAGGTGACAAAATCCCTTCTGTTTGCTCTCTGTGTTCATTGAAAAGAGAACATTCAGAATTATACCTTTGGCACTGAGCGCTCTCAATCAAATCAAATGAGAAACGTCCACTCAAATAGTCCTACAAAGTGGCCTAGGATGTTTTTACACATCCAAGAGAAAAGGTGCATGAACAATTCTGATAGTCATTCCAATTATATGTCAATATTTAAGGGCTCTTGACTTCTAGTGGCCTTCAGTCTGACCAGGGAAATAAAACTGTTTTATTTGCAAGATTTTTGACCTTTTGGTTCAAAAGTTCCAACTCCCTTCTTCTAAAGGTTGTGCTAGAAAAAAAGTAAAATCTTGAAGAAAAAAAAAACAACACCCAATAAGAGTAGAATTTGTGCAGTCATGGCCATGTATGTGGATGATACCCATGAGTGACTGCTCAGAGAGATTTTGACCAATCACAGACTCTCAGACAAGGACATTGTTTTCCGAACACTCAGTGGTGGCTCCCACGAATCACTTTCATCAGAATCATCGTTATCTTCTTCACTGTCTTCATCTCCTAAGCCTGAGGCTCCTAGCTCCTCATTTGCATTCTCATTTTCACCTTGCGATTCATCATCCTCTTCACCTTGCACTTTGTTGCCAACTTTCTCTGAAAATGGGTCAGTTCCCATGTCCTCTTTTCGTTGAATCTCTGCAAACCACTCTCGCACCTGCTCATAGCTCATGTTGGACTTGGTGACAAGCTCATCCAAGTCCTGTTCATTTAGAAACTTGTGCTTCAAATAGTACTCTTTCAGAATTTCTTTACCAGATTTGAATCGGATACTTGGTAGTATCTTCTCTGATCCCATGGTCTTCTTTGCTTTTCGGTTTCGGCTTCTCCCCCAGCCACGATTTCGAATCCTCCTTTTTCGGTTCTTGCTACCATTTGCCCCTTCAACATTTCCACTCTGATAATAAAAGAACCACTTCAAGTTGCCATTCTTCCAGGAATAGCGTGTGTCTCCAAACCAGTTGACAATATAGGATCGAGGGAGTCCGCTCTCTTCAGCAAGTTGGTCATATTCTTCAGACGATGGCCACTGGCTTCGAACAAACGCTTCCTTCAGGACATGAAGCTGCTCTGGAGTCTTCTTAGCTCCCCTTTCTTTGCTTGACCTCTTCCCTCCAGGTGGAGTCTGACTTCTCTTTTTCTGGGATGTTTCACCATCTGTTTTTGACTCGGCTGAATCTGGAACTGGAGCTTTTCTCTTTTCTGTGAACCAAGCATCAATCTCTCTCCTTGTAAGCTTTGTTTCTGCTCTCAGCCTACTGAGCTCTTCATCAGTTGGTGTGACACATTTTTGAAAGCTTTCCTCAAGGACCACTAACTGCTCTGGAGTCTTTTCTTTAAACTTCTGCAGTGTAAAGTCTGGGAAAGGGTTCCAGGTCTTGGCCCGGGTCTCCTTGATGGGGGATGTCATTGGCGATTGTGGCGTTTCGTCACTGGAATCAATAACGATGGTGGTGCTGGTGCTACTTCGTGGATTGTCATTGATAAGGAAGGCATGGTTGTTCTTAGAATTTCGTTGGTTGTATCGGGTGTCGCTGAACCATTTTTTAATCTCACCTTTGGTGAGGTTGGTAAGCTTCATCAGTCGAGCTATTTCCGCATCAGATGCGAACTGATTCTTCAGATAACTTGCTTTTAGTTCAGCCAACTGCTCCTTAGATTTCTTGGGCTTCAAACCAAAGTGATCAGCAGTGAGTGCAGAGTTTTCTTGGGGGGTCAGGGAGGGGGGCTGAATCGTAGTAGCTCTTTTAGTTTCACTGAGTGCAGGGCTTGCCTGGTTCATTGCAATCCTGGGAGTCTGGCTTTGACTAGGCATTCCAGCAACAGTCAGCGTTATCGGAGTCGTCACTGGCAGGTTGTTAGCGGTGCCTACTTGTGTCAGAACCAGACCTGGCTGGCCCACAATTTGGCAAGTCTGAAGAATAGACTGTAGGCCATTGGTGGCAGAAAGTTGATGTGCTGGGATCACTGTGATGGTTTGGGGCACTGTGTGAACTGTGCCATTAAACTGCTTCCTCCTAGCCTCCTCAACTTCCTCTGGTGTCCAGCTAACACCATGCTTTAAACGCTGAGCTGAGAACCAAATCTTTATCTGCTCCTCACTGAACTTGGTCTGAGCAGCTAACCCCATAATCTCAGACACTAATGGGTAAGGAAACTTCTTGTACATGTTGATTAACACTGCGTTGGAGTCCATGGCAGCATTGTAGGTGGGAATGCTGCTTATTGGTATTAGCAGTTGAGCTTGGGCACTCTGCTGTGCCTGCAAGGCAGAAAGCACCTGAGCCAAGCCAGGAGGAAGAACCGCTGCTGGGTTCATAACAAGCTTTTTCGGATCTGCCACCACAGGGTTTGAAATGTTAACAAGAACACTGGGCTTTACAGGCTCTGTGAGCACAGGGCTCATGAGTTCTGTACACAATGAAGCACCAATGGCTGATGCTTCCAAGGGCAGCAGGTCCAGCTCACTTTCTGTCACTGTTTCACTTTCACTGGTTCCTTTAAGAGACACAGCAATTCTCTTGGGTTCTGATTTGTTTTTCATTTTCATTATTGGAGTTTTACTAAGGGAGATTCCAGAAACTGAGGGGTCATCACTATCCTCCATCTCTGATTGCACAAAACCACCTTCAGTTGTCAGATCAGATTGTTCTTGTGATATTTGACCTGAATGTTTTCCCAAAGAACCACAATCCTCATGGCTTCCTTCATAGTCTACAAGGAAGAAAAATAAAACAATCACAGTATGAGAAAATGGTTTGTTATAACAGACAAACTACCAATATCAACACATTCAACACATAGACTTATGGAAATTTAGAATATTGTTCAACAGAATCTTCACCATCATAAATGGGCGAGCTCCCATCAATGTTATGACAAGGAGTTAAAGAAAAACTTTGTTCTTATAATCAACCTCACCTGTCTCCGTTTCCATGGGAACCACTGCTCCCTCTGTAGGAGCATCAGCCATGCTCTCCGCACCATCATTCCCTTCCAGGGCCTCCATATCTGGATCTTGGTCTATGACATCTGCTGGAAGAACCATGCATGGTGTCGTGGACTTTCTTCTGCTTGACATTGTGCTTTTAAGTGTGAAAGATCTAATAGAAGTCCTCCAAGAGGTAGATTTCACATTAGAAACATTTGTTCCAGATTTCAGCTCAGATTCCTGAAAGATTACAAACACCAAAAACAATTAAAATGTACCCCTTTGATTATTCACTTTTTATGGATCCCTACAGCAAATTGTTAATTCACAGCAGATAAATTATTTTAGCTTACAAAATGTCATTGTTTTTATTTACTCAATTACATTTCCCAATGAACGGTGAATAGTAAAAACAAAAACCCGCAATGTTTGTACAAATCACCATAGTCTGAACATGTTTTAAAACAAAAACAACACAATTGTTAACAACTTACTTAACAACTTTCATCACAATGTTCTAATTTACCAGTGTTCCCGGTTATCAATGTACCCTAGCACACAGCAAGGTAACCATGAAGGTTCAAGGAATTGGGGTATGAACATCTAAAACGTTGAAAACAAGAGAACTCATGATACTTTTGGGACTTCGTTGAGGTGCTCTAGCACAGAGATGTGTTGAAGCTCACCAGCTGCGGGTCACAGCGTCAGATCGAGCAGCTCAGCGCAAATAACGTTATGTCCTCCGGTTCAGAGGCAGGAAGAGCGGAGGCGAGATGGACCGAGGTTCGCTGCACGTACAGAGAATGGACCGTGGGGATGCCACGCTGATTGGAGACTACTTTCCCCCGCCTACTTGTCTTGTTATTTCCTAGGCAATCCGGTTGATTGTTTTATGAGTCTATTTGTAAACAAAGTAATCTGCGCTCATTTAATGGCAGTTGTAATGATAACCAGACGGAACCACTGTCAGTGGCATACGTCTTGACGTCATTGCTAGGCGACTCCCATACGTCAAGTTAAACGTAAAAATAACACTATATTTGTAAGTCAAGCGAATCTCAAAATCTCACATGGGACTCTATATTATCCCAACGCATATACCCATGCACTTTATCTAATTCATAACATAACTGAAAAAGAAGACTGATCATAAATACGTGAAACCTTCAAACTACGTAACTATCCAATCAGAGCTAGCGCATGATCACGTGGTTGTCACGCATCACTTCATCGTTCTGAGTGGAATTTTCCCTTCATGCTTCTTGAAAACATGATTCGAAACAGCAGTATAAACACGTTGTTCGCATAAATTCAAAAACAATTTTAATGGAGACAGAAAACGAGAAACATTGTGATAAATCTTTAATAAGCATCAGTATCAACAAACTTCAAAGTATGAAAGAAGTGTAAGCAAAATATACTTTATAAATCATTATGAAACAACCAAAAAAAAAAAAAACTAGACAAACTCTTCTACTTCTTTGGACATCTCCTGTCAAAGAAAAGATCACATTTAAGCTTTTATGTTTTGGAAAACAATGCAGATTGTATTAATAAATCATTACAATATCAACTATACCTGTATAAGTGCAGACTTGTCATAGTCCTTCCTGTGTCTGTATATGCTCTGACAAAGAATTGCATAAAGTTTCTCCAATTGATTAATCTCAAATCCCTCTGACATGTCCACAACCCTCTGCAGAAGTTCCTGGATCAAGAACAACACATCTTTAAGATTTCAACCACATTTCCCAAACAGGAAAACCTAAAGTGAAAGTGACCAGTTGGTCACCCAACATGATTGTGACCTGCCATGTCTGCCTGTTAAATTAGTTTTTTTCTCCAACAAGCTATAAAAAAATAAATTGAAATATTTCAGAATTACTTTGAGTTTGTTGTGATCAACAATCAGAGGCATGCTCTTCTGCTCCAGGATCTTCATGGCAGCATCCACACTGATAACACTCTGCTGTTCAGCTTGCATCTTGAATCCTCTCGTCATCCGTCTTGGTCTAAACTCTGAAACACAGTTCTGAGTCAAATGCAGCTTCATGCTCTCAGAAATACCTTGAAAGGGTTACTGGACCAAACCTATGGCATCCTCTGCAGTTAACTCTGTCTTCTTAGGCTCATTGGTGTCTGTAGTATTCTCATTGCTTTCCCCAGCAGTGTTGTTCGCCTTGTCATTCTGAGCAATCTCAACATTCACAACTTCGTCTGTTGTGGGAGAAGTCAGAAGCTCTGGTCCCTCTCTAGGAATGCTGCTTTGCTCTTCTTCAGAACATCTGGTGGGTTCTTCGGCATCCTTGATCTTTTCAGGTTCTTCACAATCACCTGGTTTCAAATCCTCCTCTTCCTCGTCCTCCTCGTCATCCCCTGATTCAATCATGTTAGAGTCATCTTTAGAGTTCTGGTGTGAGCATAGCTTCTTTTTGCGGATAACCCCATTCTTCCATTGGCTTTTCCTCTTCTTTTTTATCTGCAAAGCTGTAGATAGAGAATATGTTTATTAACAGAGTAAAAAAAGAAAGAGCAAGCCAATCTCACCCAAGCTGTTTTGTTAGTGTGACTGTCAAACCTTTTTTTTTTTGCTTTTGGACCAATTTATGTAACCGGTAAAGATACTTTTTTTAACAGTTGAGAGAAGGTTCCATCAAGCTTTCTAACAGAAAAGAAAGGTGGAACATTGTTGAGAGCCGATTGGTCAAATGCTGAGCTCACCGATTGGCCAGAAAAAAAAAACTTCTGACTTATTTGGATGGTTCATCCATTTTCTGACATCTTTTGTTTGAACGTATAATTATTTGTAATATTATACATTAAATATTAACATGCACTACACACACACACACACACATATATATATATATATATATATATATATATATATATATATATATATATATATATATATATATATATATATATCCTATATTATCTTATTTTGTCCACATAAACTTGTGAACTTGTAATATATTTTCACACGTTTATGTGAACAAAGCAAGATAAAACATAGATTTTTTTCTAATCTTTGACAATATTATAAGCTACATTTATAAAACATCAGGGCATACTCACTAGGAGTTGGAATGGAGAAACCATATAGCCTATAAAATGATGAGACACCTTGCCGTAAAGCGTTTCATCACACCCTGACAGACCTAATATCCTTAATACTAGCGATAAGTGTCAGTATGAGGATGCAAAGTTTTCAAGAAAGTAGATTGTTCGTTATCGACCAGAGGGGACCTACATATGTGGTGCACAAAACAATTGTTAAAGCTAAAAGAAGCAACACGACAAGACTTATCTCAGAAAAATATCTCAACATTATTGGTAACAGAGGTGTGTAATAACTAATTACATTTACTTAGTTACATTTACTTAAGTAAATTTTTAGGGTTACTTTTCTTTCAGTACTTTTCAAAATGTGTACTTTTACTCAAGTACATTTTATGAAATATCTGTACTTATACTTAGTTACATCTGAGTTACATATTAGTTACTAATATAATGGAATAATGGTGATGCAAGAGTTTTTGCCAGCATCTCGCATCAACTATGAAAATGATTTTCCAAAGTTTAATTACTTTCAGAAAATGCTAAGAAAAACAGGTGCATGCAACAAATGTGCAACAAAAGTGAAGGAGATCAAGTTAGTTTTATGTAATGACGTCAGCGTATTTGAATCATGTAAGTGTTAATGACACTATGTTTCCTACCAGTGCTTTGACCCTGATATCAAAAGTTATCTGTCATCTGTCAATGCTTATCCCAACCCCAATGATCCCACGGTTAATTACAAGAAAACGTCTGGGTTTAATTTTTTGTTTTTTAGGTTATGTGATGCGTATGTCCCCATAAAGACTGATATGTATTTTTTTTACTTTAACATATATTTCATAAAAGCAGGATGAAGTTACTTTGAGTAGAGAACTAGATGTTCTTCTAGTAATAATAATAATGCCTTATTATTATGTCTATAATTATATAGCGCTTTTCTAGACACTCAAATATGCTTTACAATTATCAGAGCATTATTCATTTAATCCACATTCACACTCTGGTGTTGATGAGCTACCTTCCGGTTACAGGACAACCAACTCCACCATTGCATCACCTTTCCGTAGTTTGATTTTTTTTTTTTTTTGCTTTGTATCTTTGAGATCAGAAGTAACTTATAATTAACTACCAGAGTAAATTTTTTATGAGATCTTTTTTTTTATTTGTACTCAAGTAAATAAAATGGTAGTTACTTTTACCCTTACTTGAGACAATATTTATACAAATACTAAAATTATTTTTGGGGTACTCTACCCACCTCTGACTGTTAGGTTTAAAGAAACAGCAATGAGGTTGGGTGGCAAATTTGAGCTGAAATTTCGAGTTCAAATTAAAATTCCAATATAAGTGAGTGAGCTTCAGCAGCTGGGAGTCAGTGAAGTAATGATTTGTGTTTTTACATTTACATACTCAATCAGTTAAGCTATTACAGCAAATAATAAACACATTTCAAACCATTAGCATCAAGAATATCTGATTATTTTAACTTTTAATTTGTTTTAATTGAAGACAAAAAACAAGTTACTTGTAATTATCATGCTCACCCAAAACAGCATCTAAAATCTTTAACAGCATTTAACATATTTATAAACTTGCTTATGGCAGTCATAGCAGGGAGTGTTTTAGTCACCTCCATAGAGTCCAGTTTGGCGTACTGGCATCACAGCTGGTGTTGGAACAGGTGTTTGTTCTTTACCGGTTGCCAGATCACTGGACATCTCCTTCACTGTAGCAGACACTTTTGGTAGCACATGGTAGTAAGCAGGAGTGAACCGTGATGAGCTGGAACCTGAAAATAAAACAGCAAAAATGTGATGGCCAGTTATCCAGTAACCTCTGTTAGATTAAGCAGCTTCACAGTGAAACCTCGTTTGATGCGTGACTCCTTGATCTCCACACACATCTTCTCAAAGTTCTCATCTAATTCATCTCGAATTATAGTATGCAGTGTGTCTTTCAGTGTGCAGGCACGATGTCTGATTAGCCGATCTGTTTCAAACACGAAAATCAGTTATTGGAAATGATTTCACCCTACTTTTCTTCTTACGCTCATCTCACCTGAAGGAACTCTTTCTGGGTTGTACTCAAGGGCATTCTGCCAAATCAAATCTACATCTTTCAAATATTCAGCCACAGTTGCATACTTGTGCAAATCAATTTTGGAGAGAACAGTGGACAAGTCCATGGGCTGTTTTATTACTGTTATGTAATCAGGAACCTGTAGAAAAAAATGCACACTGTTAAGAAACTGACTTACAAGAGGAAGAAGGTCTAACAGAATGGGTCCTACCAACCTCCTCGATGTCCACAGGGTTTGTGAAGGCTTTGAAGCGCTTGTCTAGAGCAAGACGGTTGGTGACATCACGCAGGAAGAGTCTGAGTTCCCTGAGTGTGTCTTCTTCCTGCTCCTCAAGTTTCTGCATCTCCTGTTCAGTCAGCTGGCGTGGAGGAGGTGGAGGGGCCACTGGCAACACCTCCAAGGCCTGGAGGACTGAAGAACAGAGTGTAAAAGGGCACATGAAAACATTTGCTCAACGTAAACAAAACTCACCTGCTTCTCTTTTAGACGCTGGTGCTTTAGCGGCTTGATTTAAAATGAGATCTTCAAAGAATCGAAGCCTCTCCTCCCGAGAAGGAAGCGGAACGTTGAACACTTCACCATACTCAACATGAAAGAGCTCCTGGACCTTTTATCAAGCAAATAAAGAAGTTGTAAGTATATTTACAGGATTGCTGCAGGTTTCATAAGGTCAAATTTAAGACCTATATCATAATATCAAAAACATACACAAACCTTTATTGCATTATAAAATACATCGTTTGAAACCCTACCCATTACTTTAATGTTTTTGAGCATATACAAACGTTATCTCAAAACTCTGGCAACCCTGGTAATCTTTTTTTACATTTTGTAACATTCAAGACAATTTTCTAAATCTCTGGCAACCACAACAATCACTTTTACATGTTTTAATATTGATGAGTCTTATGTCAATATCTGGTAACCCTAACAGCTACTTTTAAGATTTTGAGCATTAACGAGCTTTCTTATACTATGGCACCACTAAACATCAGTGGGCAGCCATGACTGCAGCACCCGGGGAGCAGTCAGGAAACTGGTGCCTTGCTCAAGGGCACCACAGCTGTGGTTGGTGAAGATGGGAGAGCAAGTGTTTCATCACTCACACCATCTTCAACTCAGCAGATCAGGGGATCGAACTGGAGACCTTCCAATCACAACTCCATCTCCTTATACATAAACTGTCACTTTAGGAACTTTTAAGGCCTAAAATTTGGCCTTGTAAATGTTAGACTTCATAAGTCCCTGTGGAACCCTAATTTAGGATGAATGAATGAAATAAATGTCATAGAACAAGTACCTCAAGATATAATGCATCATGAGGGAAGCTGCTTGTGGCCAGGAGGAGGCAGGGGCAGAAAGAAGGGATGTCCTGCAGGAGACTGATGAAGGTGGCTCTTAAGGCAGAACTCACTGTGTCCCACCAGCGTTGGATGTGTGGAATATACAGAATGCTTGGGGTGGTCCTTCTTGCCTCAGAAAATACCTAACAAAACAGTTTAATTGCTGTTACTTTACTAAAACAAGAACATTCAGAGCAAATATGTGACAAAAGTCATTGTGTTCACCTGAGCACAGGCCTCCTCTGGAGTGGCTGAACTGACTCCATAAAGCACAGCAACATCAAGTGTGTAAACTGTAAACTTCTCCAGGGCATGAAGAATAGCCGGAGCCAAGTGTGAGGTCTGAGCAGAGCCAGAGGTTCCACAGAGGAGCAGCCTTGGTCTGAAAGAAGTGGGCTGCTGCAGGGCACTCCTGAAACATCAACCGAATGAAGCGGTCAACAGTAGTTGTGGAGACTGGAGTGGAAACTGCATCAAATTTGATTAATTTTACAGCCATTAAACAAGTCTTGAACCCAGCTTTAAAATAGTTGATACCTTCATAAATTGGGTTTTTAGAACGAGGGTGGTAACTTGTTCATAATGTTTCCCTGTTCTTTATGCACCATTTAGAACAATTAATTTAAATTACAATCCACATAATTTTAATGGCTGAAATAAAAAGTAATTTCTTCATGCCTTGGAATCTACTCCAATGTAACTCCGTGCCCTCTGTTCACTCAGACCCCAAAGATACATGAGACAACTCTTCCATGCTGTTTCTAAACTCAAACAATTTTTATATAATCCAGCTTCTAATAAAATTGATGTTTCATGAAAAGGGCAGATTTTGATAAGGCATGGAAAACAGCTTCTGAGCATCCTAGTAGAAAGATACCTATTGGTGGGTTTTTGAACATTTTATTTTATAGTTAAATGTGAAAGTTATTTAACTTTATAGAATCTACAAATGCAGCCAATTTTATTTTATTTTGATGATTAAGAACTAACTGCAAGAACTGACAATGTGATTTGGTGAGGTTTTGGTCCAAAAGCTTCCTCTCTGACAATTTATGCTTCTGCCTCACTTCACAAAGTATTATATGCAAGAACAAAAAAAAATGTTTTCCCCAGAAGTGTACAGTGGCGGAAAATAAACCTTTTTATTTTATCATAAAAACAACACAATAAAGGTGTGAGGATTAAAAACTTTCTATAGTCTTTTCTTGGGTCTAGTTTTTATTTTCCCCGTGTTTAAATCTTGTAGGGTACTTGTTAACTCATCTGAGCTCATGGTGAAAAAACATTAGTTAATAATAGTGGAAGTATTTCTAACCTGTTCAAGTGAAGAGAAGACACGACAGGTCCGGCATTCTTTTGGCCTTTTAGAGTGATGCTCTTGGAGGATTCTTCATCTTCACTGAGCAACAGATCATCCAAGATCCCAGATGCATCTTCAAAAACACAAAACACTAACTTGCTAAAAATGAATTAAAAACACAGCTGTTTTTCTTACTAAGAAAATAAGTTAGAAGCCCAAGAACTAGTATTATAACAGCTGCAAGTGTTTGAAAAAACAAAAATGTTATGCTCACCAACATCTCTTTTTCTTTTCAGACCCTGCTCGGCATGAGGAAACAGTCTTTGGAGCATTCCCATGGCGCTGTTGAGGGCTGCCTTCAACAGGGGTTCAATAATCGGTGTAAGTGCTTTTGCTGGAGAAGCCACTGCTCTCTGAGAAGCAGGAACTATCTTTCTCATGGCTGAAAGGAAGTCCCGGCCACTGACATTGATGGAATCCACATCCAACTGAAGCTTTTGGGAGGAAGCATAGATCTGTGGGTAGCGTCTACGCAGGGCACACAGAGCAGCTTCAGCACACACAGCTTTGATGTCAGCACCACAGTAACCTGGAAGGGGAGAATTTGATTGTCAATAATATATGAAATTACTTCTCATTTGAAAAGGAAGGCAGTACCAGAGGGCTGACAAAAAGTATTAGAGTGAGACAGAAATGAGAGATTACCAAGAACAAAGAAATTTGATCATATTATACTGGTTCTGTTCTGTCTTCATTGGCTTCCTGTTAAATATCGCATTGACCATAAGAAACTATTTCTTGCCTTTAATGACTTGGCTCTGGCCTATGTGAGCAGTCTCATTTCACAATGTATTCCAGCTCGCTCGCTTCCATCACAAGAAGCAGCTCTACTGATAGTTTCGAAGATTAGTAAATCTACCAGAGGGAAAGAGAGTTCTCACATAGAGCCCCAAAGCTCTGGGAACAAACTCCCAGATGGTGTCCGGAGCTCAGTTACGCTTAGAGAGTCCAAAACTAAATTAAAAAAATATCTTTACTCTAGCATTCGAATATCTGGCTTCTGGTTTGTGTCTAAACTGGAATGGTGTCTGGGTGCTATAAGCAAAAAAATAGTTGAAAACAATATGGTTCACTGTACCTATCGAAACTATCACATAATTGATTACACATACAGCAGCTGATGCTAATGGTTGTCTGTTGTTTGTCTTACATTGTTATAACCACTGTTAATTTTTTTTTCTTAATTTTTTTCTCAGGTGCTGTGCAGTGAAAATGTCTTTAACAGGTCACATATAGGCACACAAAAAATCTGATTTGTGTCACTTTAGGCTGCAGTCTAAATGACTAGATGACTAGAGCCTTCAAACAAGGCTGCCCTCTTGTCTGTGAGAAGCCATTCACTTCCAATCAACTTCATGTTGGAACAATAAATACATCACACTACATGTACAGTTTCAGTAAGCCTTTGTGACTTTGACTTAGTTATCTAGAAACCTAGTTAACATTTTAGAAGAGATTTACAAACTTACCAACACATTTATCAGCCAACTCTTCCAGAAAAGCATCGGAAAGCTTCGGATCCCACTGCCTCGTATGGATCTTCAAAATGTCTTTGCGAGCCTACACAAGGTTTTTTTCAGGAACCCGTATTGAAGATTAAAAATTAATTCTAATCACGAATTCAACAAAAAGTACCAAACTTTCACCTCTCTGTCTGGTAAGTTGAACAAAAACTCTCTGTCGAATCGTCCGGGGCGTCTGAGTGCAGGATCGATAGAATCCAGACGATTGGTGGCTCCAATAACAACCACCTCACCACGGCTGTCCAGTCCATCCATGAGAGCCAGCAAAGTAGACACTATGGAGCTGTAAGCAACCAAAACGATAAATCAGATTTTTTAAAAAGCCAAATGAAAAATACTTTGTAAAGCTTAAAATTTATTTTAAAACAAAAAAAGCACACCTGTGTATCTGATCCTGCCGGCTGGATCGAACAGGCGCAATGCCATCAATTTCATCAAAGAAGATAATTGATGGACGCATCTGATATGCCTTTGAGATCAAGCAGAAAGTTATTTTAACCAAGAAGACTTAAACCAAAAGTGGTTCATTTTCAAATAAAAGGAGACCTGGTCAAACAGAAGACGTAGCTGTCTCTCGGACTCGCCCACCCATTTGCTGAGGCAATCTGCCCCTTTCCTCATAAAAAACGCCACTTTTCTCTCTCCTTGACTGCACTCATTTGCCAGGGCTCGAGCCACAAGAGTCTTCCCAGTACCAGGAGGCCCATAGAAAAGACAGCCTCTGAAATACACAGTACACTCCATCAACAAAGAGAACAAAAAAAAATTGAGCAAAGCATCATGAGTAGTGATTTCACACCTTGGGGGCTGAATCTTGAACTTCTCAAAGACCTCAGGGTAGAGTAAAGGAAACACCACCATTTCTTTCAATGCAGAGATGTGTGTGCCCAAACCCCCAATGCTATCGAAGCGCACCTGCACAATGACGTTTAACTATTACAGATGTATTGTTAAACTGTGGCTTTTTTTAATTACAGTTGGAGTACTTACTGTTTGGTCAATTTGCATCGGGTCAACATCTGCAAGACTTGCTCCAATTTTAACCCTGTCTTTATGGATCCCCAACAAGTCTTCTTTGCGTAGATTCATAGGGAGGCATCTACACGTGAAGAATTATTGTGAAATCAGTGTGTGCATGGTGAAGTAAATTGCTGCACCTTCAAAATACCGATTCAAAAGGAGCACAATTTTACCTGTTTATTGACCTGTTTCGACTCTTATTCCTCCTCCTCTCAAACTTCTCTTCATCGGATGAAGAAGAGGTGGAGTCACTACTGTGGATGGCATGTCTTCTTCTGAGAAGTTAACAAAAGTGAAAATCTCCGAAGGGGTTTTAAATAACTGAAAAACATGGGGATGAACAAAAACTGACATATTTTAAGCGATCCTCATCCTTTTGTCTGACACCTCATCAAAAGTGAAAAATTGCTGCTGTGTGAGTGATGTCTGAGACAGCCAATTTCTACACTTCTTCCTGTTAAGTCACCTGGTCATATATTTTTTAATTAAGATAACCTTAATATTATACATGTTTTCATACTAGTTGTGCATTTATAAGATGAAAAAAATATTTTATCAAGTTTAGTATTTTAGCATTAATGTAAGTCTAAACACAATAATGTTACACAATATCTCAAAAAGGACACCTGAATCAGTAGGTCCAAATTTTTTTCCCTGGGGCTTCCCAATGTACATATACAATAGGTTGAGCGTATATTTTATAAAATGTATTAAAATTAAGTTAAATAAAATTTTAATGAATACACACAGGTATTTACATCTATATAAGCATTACCATAGCAGTGCAATTAATTTCAAGTAAGTACAGATCGCAAGTACAGAGGTAATGTTGTGCCATTTTAATCCAGAACACCTCTGACAGCTACTCTGACTGAGTACCGGAGTTTTGAATTGTATCTTGCAGTTCTAGAAAGCGCACAAGCACTTTGCCGTGTAATAGCCAGCAGTGCACCTCGTTGTGTAGCAGAGAGTTTGGTGAAATTTTGACAGTTTGTAACTGCGGTTTGTTTAGAGTGCAGGTATGACGGTATTGTTGCGAGTGCAAACAAGATTGTCTGTGCACATGCAGAGTTTCAACTCTTTGCTCACTCAAAATAAATTTTTATATACAAAAAGAACATTTTATTCACAAAACGCAGCTCACACGTGTGCAAATGGGTTTTTTGGGTCTCAAAATTTGACTTTTTTTGCTCAGAATAGTGATGCTAAAATAACCTCATATTTTTCTACCTTGACACTCATCCACACCTGCGCCCCCCTTGTAAACTCTGGCACCCTTCTAAGGAGTAGAGTTAAGTATAGTTATTGAGAGAAGTTATTGTGCTACATTTAACAACAGGGACATTACATTTTATGCTATCTTACAATTATAACTATTGATTTATATGGCAGTATAGTGTTTATTTGGTTTGAAGACCACATCAAAAATGAGTATTAACAGATGTTTTTTTTTTTCCACAAACACTAAATACCTAAATTAACAACTCTGTTTGGAGTGAATCAATTGACATTTTTAAGCCCTAGCTAATACTATTATTCTAAGGTAAAATGCTTGAAGCACAAAAAAAAAAAAAAACATTTTTAATTGATTATTTATCCATTGGCAAAAAAGCAGCAGGTACTG
Source organism: Danionella dracula (assembly GCA_900490495.1). Lineage (NCBI taxonomy): Eukaryota > Metazoa > Chordata > Actinopteri > Cypriniformes > Danionidae > Danionella > Danionella dracula. The sequence continues at coordinate 4,340,857 of UELW01000039.1, read as the reverse complement.
ACCGTGTGTCTCTCTTTATGTTGTATGCTCTGCTGGGGCTTGAACTGAACGAGTATCTTCGTGTAATGGGGGTGGAGTGGCGCTGGAAAAATATGCTCTGCTTTTTTGGCTCTATAAAAAAAAGTTTTTAATTGAACAAACATACACATCCTACCACAGAGCAGAGTTCAATCAAAGTCTCCATCTACTCCTTTATATTTAAATCTAAGCAATCCTAAAGTCTGCTAGTAACCCTGCACCATAGGACACAGCTGCTGTCAGAGTGAATACAATTCGGATTGTTAAGATTTCAGAAGCTGCAAATGAGTTTCCCTGAACATTTACGTTTTCAAATATAATTCCCTTACAATGTTTGCTATTATTATGAATTATGTAACACCTAGAGGTGTAACTCATCACATATTACACATTTAAATGGAAAATAACAACCTACACCTTAAAGGGGCCTCCATTCCACCATGTAAAACTACACAATCAAGTACTCAAAAATGTCAAAGAATTAGATCTGAATTTCATAATCAACTTCAGGCTAAAAAAAAACTAACCCTCAAGAGGTGCCTGGTATCGAACAACAGCTTTTCTTTGTCTGAACTCATATCGCTTGCCACCGTCCTCTTCGTCTTCGTCGTCGTCGTCATCATCATCTTCATCCTCCTCCTCCTCTTCATCACCATCGTTTTCTTTGTCCCCATGTTCCTCCTCCTCATGGTCACTGTATTCTGGGAATCAAATATAGCACAACAAAACAATTGAGGCAATCATTTAATGAAATATCTTTCAGTAATAGGTCATTATCATATGACCTTTAATGTAAACATAACGAATAAATGAAGAGACATTAATTAAGTGAGATCACACATTAATTAAGTGGTACCACTGTACTACAGTATATTCCTTGTGTGCGCACACATACTCACACTTTTGCAATAAAGCTGATTCTGACACACTTAACGAAAGTAAATACAGGAAATGTACGAAACATGGCTTTCAAAAAAAAAAGAAAGGAAAGAAAAACATGCAAGAAATGCTTTTGAAAACATGAAGTCTTCAAGTTATAGAAAAACATCAAAATAGGAGGTGGAAAATGTTTGGTGACAGCTGTTTGATTACCTAACAGCTACTTTTTCCCTGAATTGCTCTGTAGTATTCAGGGCTAGTTGATACGGCCAAAACAGAATATTTGCTTCATACAAGTCAATATCGATAATTATTATGATCATTAAAACAGATGTTCCCTGTCTATTTCTGTTACAAATAAAAGCAAGTTTTTGCACTGGAATGAAACTTGAACCAATCAACCAAATTTTGGTTTTGAAAGACTTTTTATTGCAAGTCAAGACAAACAAAATCTATGTTTTTATCCTCGAAATGTGAAACTCATGCTTAACATGGAGAAAACAATTCTGTGAGTAATTGTAGTAAACAATATGCTGTTCAGACAGTTATCGAGCTCTTTATCAACCCCTATTTATTATAATGATTCAAATGTATTTCATTACTGTCATTTTAATGAATTTTTACTTAGCACTAATCTCTTATATGTAGAATATGTAGCTGTTGAATAATGGTTCTACAAAATAAAATAAAAAACATGGTGGGATTTATTTTTTAGGATTTTAGAAGTAAGCAGAGATGAGGACCCAGATGTTTAAAAAATAAATTATGATCAGGAGTATTGACTCACTAATCCCCAGTTATTACCATTCTCCTGGTTGTCTGCAGTCTCTTCTCGTTCTTGCCCCGAAGGTTTTGAAATCTTTTTCTTATTTGCTCCAGAGTAAATTCTCAAATTCTAAAAAAAAAAAAAAAAATCATAAAAACATTATACAGTGCTGGCTGGTCGCTGATCAAGTGGTGATGGAGATGCACCTCCTCCTGACTGTCTCTGCTCCTTAGTCTCCGACGCATCTTCTGCATGTCATCCATCTTCTGAAGAACAGCCTCAGCAGTGCTACAACAGACAAGTCAATTGCTTTTGCAAGTGTACAACCCATTTCATTCAAAAAGAATAAAAAAATTACAACAGTCAGTGCATACTTTGTAATGAGCCTGTCATAGAGAACGGACTGGTTCCTGGAGTTAAGTTTGTATCTTGTGATTCTAGAACTTCGCCGGACAGCTCTGTCCTCTTCTTGTCTTTGAGTCCGGGAACGCACATTTCGAGAGATGGGAGTTGATTCCAACTCATCTGAAGAAAGTGACAATCAATAATTGGGAAGACATCAAAGAAACAAGCACGGGCATTTCTCAACCGGCCCACCTGTGTGCTCATCTGCTGATCTCTCTCCATCAGCCTGCAGTCGAGGAGACTTTCTGTGAAACATTGTTTGAAAGAATTAGAACCTTCATCAGATAGACAAAGACCAGAGTTCATTAAGCAACTGTTAAAGATGTGGTAAATGATTTTTTTTTATGTGTAAAAAGAGCTGATTCTGTCAGTCCTTCAAGTTGTCAATAGAAAGCCATGGATTTTGGAATAAGTTAAACACAATTTTAAATAAAGACCATTTTTTTTTCCTGTTTACACGTAATGTTGTGCATCTTAATCTATATATTATGTATGCAAAGCCATAAAAATAAATAAGCAAGTCTTGTGAGAGACTGAGAGTCGTTTGTTCCTTCCAAGTTGCTTTAAGTGCTGAAACTTGTATTTTTCTGTTCAATACAATCTGTGAATAGTACTCTTATCTTTATTGGCATTGCAATTTTTTCCTGTTACACCATTGTGTAAATTTTATGGGGCATCTATGCTAAAACAGGTTGTCTTGACCAAAAACACATACAAGTGTTTTAATTTTTTTAGGGGGGGAGCGCAACTTTAAAGGAGACAAAAAATAATAATAATAAATTTACACTATTATGAGCGTCAAGTTTGTGAATGGCACTTTGTAAAGGCTTTGTTGTTCCCATTTATCACCATGAGCTTAAATGTTTCTGTGTGTTGTCTTGCATTGCTCTGCAATAACACTTGCTGAACACTAGTTGACAACTACTTGTTTTTCTTTAAGGTTTCACTGCTTAGACGTTATGGTTTGTTCTTTTCTGGAAAAGAAACTTACTTAATCAGAGAAGATTTAGTAGTTGTTGAAGATCATCAACATCAAAATACAGTTACTGTTACTTCAACAAATAAATATTTTTGCAAATCTTGCTGACTTATCGGTCATTAATGTTAATAAAAATTGAACACCATAATAAAAACTGAGAAAGACTAGCAGTCTTGCCATGAAAGTAGTGTTCTGATTGGCTCAGTGTTTGCATGAAGCAGTGCCCTGATTGACTCACCTGTTGCAACATTAATTGCTCAAGATTCAACACCTATATGTGTTTAATAAAAAAAAATATTGATATGTGACCACAAATCCGAACAGAGGAAGCATTCACAGCTTTCACTACATCATATTGATCTCCAAGTCCATTTTGTTCTGTTTAAATAAACACAACATTTATTTCCACAAAATTGCCCAGGCTGACTGACATTGTGATTGTGATTATGTTACTCTTACAGCCCTAACTATATAGTGCACTTAAATATTATCAAAACTCTATGTGAATACACAGAATTATTTTATTTGTTTGCTTGTCTTGACAAATTACAAATAATACTTTAAAATGACATTGTATAATGAGCTGAGTAATTTCAGGTGATATCCAGATGTGTTACATCCACCTTCTGACTTTCCATAAAATTGAGCTAGTTTTTAGCCCTGATGTTATTTTGCTTTTACAGATCTAATTTTACCGTTTACTAAGATGGGACAAATTCACCCTTTTGCTTGTTTCTACTCTGTAAAATGCATTATCGTTGACGGAAGGCAGAGAGCGAGTTTAGTCAGCATTTGAAATCGCTTTTGGTGACACTTGCTCTCTGAAATCGCTTACTACACATTTAATGGAAGAGAAAAATGTACACGCTCACCTTAAATTTTTAACGGCTTTCTCCTCTTTTGTAGATTTGCTGGTTTCTCCATTCATGTCTGAGGAAGCCACATGTCTTACTCTCCGTACTCTTCTCTTTGTGTTGTTTTCCTCCTTTATAGAATAAAATGCTATTAATATGCATCACATTCCTATTTCATGGCATGAAACATAATATCAACGTTAAGTTAAAGAAAATATATCAACGTTATAACAATTGCATTTCATAAAATAATGGGGAGTTCTTACGACTTATTTTAAACATACAAATATAACAATCGTTTGCACATTTTCATAACGGTGGTGCAAAATTATGGAAGTAACTGCATAACTTACCGCCAGATAACGTTGACGTTAAGAGCTCATCTGTGTTTGAGCTGCCTTGGATTTGGCAGTTAACGTTAGCCGTCAATGTTTCACGTTAACAGTTTCTATCTCAATCTAACGTTACACGATAACGTTACAAACAGAAAAGGACAAGGTATACTGACGTTGGCTTAAGCTTAAGGCTAACGTTATGTAATAATAGTTCAGATGCAAACTGTCATCAACGGTAATGCTAACACTGTTTGTTTACCTGAGCTTCTGGCGCTCTTTTTACTCCTAACTTTGTTGTGGAAAACGACCGTTTAAATGTAACGTTATCTACGTTAAATATAACTTTGATAGCAATAGTTGCGTGTTAACACTTGCAAAGTGCTGGTATTAACTCACATTTGCAGGACTCTCCTCGGCGCTTGTCAAATTGTCATCGTTGGCCTTTTTCAGTCGAGGGGACTTTCGTTGAGAGTGATTCAGCGACAAAAACTCCGTACTCGAGTCTAGATCACAGTTGCTGCGCAACATCACCATTTTAATGAGCTTTCAAATACCTAAAAGCATACACTGACAAACTCGCTTATTACAAGACAGCGCTGTTTGAGCGATAAGACATCTGTTTTGTAAAAAGGCGCCTCACTCCTCCTTGATTTCTGGCGCCACAAACGTCACTCGAAGGGAATCTAACAACACAGTAATGTGCTTGCGCGAGAGAAACTAGAGACACGTCAAAAAAACTTCACCAAAACAAAATGATCTCCCTTTTACTAATGTGTTGTTTATACGTAAGAATGTAAGAAAGATTTTTCTGTCATTATGAATCGATAAAAACTTTGTCTGACTGCGTATGGGTTGGCGTATGTATACCATTGGAAAGGTGCACCAAGCGCACTTTTGGCGCTCAGCGAGTGACGCATAGCTCTGAATTCTGATTGGTTTAACGAGGCCACACCCCAAACGTGTGTTTGGAAACGTCCTGGCACTGGAAACAAGATTTTGGCGCCATTTGCATACTTCACAAAGGCTAGATTTACAATTTATTGTTAATTATTAACTGCTCATTAACCATAAAATAATACATCTAAAAACTGTAACTTTATTATTTTTCATGTAACACAAAAATGTAATGGTTATTGGCAATTTACTTATATAACTTGTGTTGACTGTTTAACGTTATTGTGTCATTTGTACCAACACTGGAGAATACCCCATGTAACTCAACAAATTACTTGAGTGTGTACAAATGCACACATGGCAATAAATACCTTGCTGATTCAGATTCTTAAAAACAACAGTCAAACAGGTTTGAAAAGAGATTTTATTTTTTTTCCTCCATTGAAAAAGACAGGCTAAATATAAATGACAATACTTTCAATCAATCCAATTGCTTTACACAGACCACAAATAGTCTTCTTAACAACAATGAAGGTATTTTAGTGCTCAAGGTACAGAAGCTGAGTTTAAGCAATAGCAGCAAGGTAATCCTTCACCTCTGTGGGCGTCAGGCGTCTAAACCCTGCTTCGTTACAGATTCCCACCTCAATGTTGTCTTCGGTCATTTGACCTTCAAAGCTTTCCTGTGGAAAAAAAGTCAGTGATCATTTTTTCTAGCATTTAATAATTTACTAAAATATACATTCAATTTAAAAAAGCAGGTCACTAATTGAGTTTCACTGAAAAGACTTGGGATAGAAGTTAAATGTCAACTTCACTCAATAACATTTTTTCTTATTTTATGCCACGTATATGTCTGATGTGTTAATTAATTGTAGATGCAAGTGCCATATTCCTTATTAACAGAGATGTAACTGCATCTAATTGTTGAAACATCTAAACATTTGCTTCATTGAAAACCTGAAAGATGTCATATACTGACAATGCAACTCATCACAAGTTCTACATGTGATCATAGAAGTTGATGTTAGGTTTTCCTTACTTGTGCTCTTGTGACTTGCCAGAGAGACACTGTTTCAAACATAAAATTGTCCCTCAGTTTGACACCATGCTTCAATGTTGGTGCCACCAGGTTGCTGAGTGGTGCTAGGGAGGCCAGCAGGGGGTCTTCACTCTATAGTCTCCATGGATCTAGTGCCCCAATGCAGTGATAAGAACACAGTACTATAAAGGAGCACTTTCGGACCAAAATTAACCCAAAGCCCTGAGTGTGTGGTCATTAAAAATTCCAGGAATTTTCTCCTGGGACTCCTGGTCTAATTTGACCACTCTGACTGACTACCTATGTCTCTTGTCCTCAATTATTCAGTGTGGCGACTGTTCAAGTCCGAAATGGCAGCATACACATCGCCCAGGTAGATGCTGTAGACTAGTGGTAGACTCAGAGATGTATACAGTGCTTTGAGTGTCCAGAAAAGCACTATTCAAATGCCATGAATTGCACATATTTCAGAGTTGCTGCAGCATTATAACCCAACTCAGGTTCTCCAATCAACTGACCAGCTGTTAGGTAAATCGTATTTTATCCCCTTGCATTTGAGTGTGACACTGTCCAGTACTTTGTTGAAAGTGCTTTAGAAATAAAGTTGATTTGGGTTAGACAGGGGTTGTGGGTCAGACTTTGTTCACTGATGTATTGTTGTTGAAGGGAATCTCTTGCAACCTTATTTAAGCCGTTTACACACATATGTACTATTTTTTTTGGTGGTGGAATTAACATTAGGTGTTTCTTCAGTAAAACACATCTGCAATGGCTTCAAGATCAGAATTTTTTCAAACTGTGGCTGGCAAAGAGAACCTATAAGAACTTATAGCCATCAGCAGGAGCTATTTTTGAGGGCATTTCAAAGGTCCACACTGGCTTTGAAATATTATATACTGCACCATTAAACATAACTCTTTCAGGTTCAACAAATCAAGAGTGTGTTCACCTTGAAATTGTTAGTCACATTGTCCTTACAATATGATTATTGCAATGATGTTGACAATGATTGTGTGATGTCCTCATTGTGTTCTTGTGTTTTAAGGTGAATTAGCAGTTCCTTGTTGTTTTCAGAAGTGCTTTGTAACAAGCGCTTTATTATTTGTTTGTGTAGTGTATCCAGTGTCTTCTCTAATATTCTCAAGATATCTAATATGTATATTGGAATAATACCTTAAGAGTAAGAATAGCTGTGTGAATGGCGTCTTCCAGTTCCAGGTCCTCATTGTATCTGAAAACGAACAGCCATGTTCAGTAGACTATATACTTAAAGAAACTGTATGATTTAGAAAGAAAAATTATATATTTGTACCTTTTTTCAAGGAATGTTTTCCCATTCACATAGTTCTTCCCCATTGCTGTGGCTTTCCAAGCAAAGTAAGCTCCCTTTTACAGATTAAACATGTTCATATTTTAATAATACACTTTGTTCACAAATATATTTCTAAAACAAAAATTCAATAGAGAAGCATGACTAACTGAAGGGTCAGACTGAAATAGATAAGGTCGATCTTCATCCCAACCGGCGATCAGAAGAGACACCCCAAATGGACGAACTCCTCTGTTGAAACAGAAACAAGACATCAGTGTAAATCTGACCAGTTAAAAGTAAGCTGGAGACATGACTCTACATACCCTGACTGTGTGTACTCTTGCATGACTGACGCCACCCTCTGAACAAGCTGTCCTGTGGGAATCGGTTCCTGATAGACCAAGAAATACTGCTGAGCCAACTTTCGTGCCCGTCGCACTAGAACCCTGCACAAATAATTTAAACCTATAATATTGCCATTACATATCCAGCCTTTTTCAAGTAGTCTTGATAAATAAAGAAACAATAGCAAAGTGAATATTCAAAGCTTGCACAAACATCTACCATCTTAATGTGTGCCCTAAAATCTAGAAATCTTTTCAAATACAGTTCTATATACATACCTGTAGTCTGGACCCATACCACTGTAGACCATGCCAATGTGTTTGGTGATCGGCTCAACTTTGTGCACGCTTTGCTCATCATACAATATGGACTTCTGTTTCTTTTCGGTGGCCAGAACAACACCGTTTGAAGCTGTGGAAAAATAAAATAAAAGCAATCACTAGTTGCTGTTATATTTTGAAGTTAATGATTATTTACAAATTGTTTTGTACTAGCTATAAATATTTCTTATGCGCATTAAGTACATTGTGCTGTTGGAGATTTGTATAATAATGTTTAGTAACTAAAAAAAACTGGAATTCCCAATTACCTCTTAACAAAAACCAATGTATATGATTACACTACATTTCCTGAAGTACGAAGTTTATTAGCTAACAGATAGGTGGAAAAACCCCATCATAATTGTTTATACCCTACCTTTTATTCCAACTGAAGGGGCACCAGCTGCCACAGCGGATAAAGCATACTCAATTTGGACCAACTTCCCAGAAGGACTGAAAAGAAAAACAAAGAAAAAAAACACAAACGTAAGTAAAGAGAATACGTTTTTTTTGTTTAGGTTTTTTCAATTGGACTTTTGGTAAATATGGGTTGATTTTCAAAGAGAATAACCAAAGTACATAATTGTAATTTGGATACACATTTTAACCCTTGAAACAAAGCAATCAATCAAAATGAATAACTCATTCTCTCCTAAGTTCAGTATTTCTTTTCCTAAATGTAAGACTTACAGAGTACTTCGAAAGTGAAACTAAAATTAAAACTTTTATGATGTACACGGAACAAATTATTCCTTTACGCATGTAGTTGGTTGGACTAGTAGTAATCAACTGTGTGATGCGTAGGAGTCATTATATTCGTGAAAGTTGATGGACGCGATTGAAGGAAGCGAGCATCATAATCACAGTGACTGTGCATCAAGGCTACATTAACGTATTGTCGCATTAGGCAAATCACACTAGCACTGCACGACTCAATATTGAACAGAAGTAAAAAAAACTACTGTCATCTTCATAAATTAACAGATTGCAATAACCCAATTGCACATATTCACCTGAAAGTTGTAAGAGAAAAACTGTAGCCTCTGTCCGCCATGGTTGTTTCTGACTGTAGAGGAAGTGACGACAGGCAGTTAATTGACCTGATTGGTTGGTTTGATGAAAGCGCAGGAGTTGTGGGTGTTGAAGTTTAAATTACTTTAAGCGAACAACTTTGCAAAATCACTTGCTATTCAACATTTATTTGATTTAATTATTTGTTTGTCATGTCGTTCTAATACCAGCTCAATTTTACTTAGTTTAGAGCTAATTTGAATAGTTTTCCGTCAACTACCAGAATGCACCGCGCAAACAACGCACAGCCGCAGTAGATTTTCTGGTTTGACCGTGAGGATGTCTGCTGTCTGCTTGTAGAACTAAAGTGAAATAAAACACCTGATAAAATGTCTTTATCGGAGTTAATACAGGTTCTTGGACGTTCTCTGCAGCGTCTAGAATTCCGTTTATGGCAGGCGGCTGGCTTTGACGGTTTAGGTGAGTAATATATTGGCAAAAAAATACTAAATGTTACATGTTGTACAGCGTTTTGCTAACGCACATGCGCATTGTTTTTCTTGCAAAATCGTTTCGTTTCACATTTAAGGTTCTTGTCAGCTGTAATATCAACCATGGCATAGCTTAACCCTTGTGTGGTGTTCATATTATTGTTACTCAGGCGGTGTTTGGGGGTCTCGTGGACCCATTGCCTTTTGCAGATTTTAATTCACCCAAATCAAAACATTTTATGTTAAAAACTTAAACAATATTTCCTTTACCCAAGAAACATGTGCTATAAACAGCAAATATACTTTATTTATTGTTCTTTAACCTGAAAACCCCATTGCATTTTGGCGCTTTTAATTCACACAATCACACAATTTTATTCTAAAATGTAACATGTTATGTTTATGTGTGATTTATGTTTATGTGGGAAGACAGAATTAAGATAAAGAATCTACCATTTTCACACTTTACCATGGTCGTACGTGTGGGGTCATAAAAAAATCTGTTCTGATATATGTTTTTCACAGGAAATGAGCCAAGCCCAGTGAATCTCAGCTTCAAATAATAAATGCTTGTTTAATTTTTCTTTTGATGAAAACTGAAAATGGGTCCCACAGACCCGAACACCATACAAGGGTTAACATAACATTGTAATATATGTTATTCAGGGCCTAAGGAGAGAAGATCTTTTGATTGACTTTTAATGGGTGGAAGAACAACAATGAAAATAAATAAATCTACAAAGTTTATTTTAAAGTAAATATTTTGCTAATTACTTTTTGCTAAAAAAAATTGTCAAATATCAGTAGCTTATATTTGATATTAATCATATTTTTTATGGTATGCTTCTTTAATCTCAAACAATATGACCCAACAGAAATAAAAAATAAAGTTTATTTTCATATGTGCTCTCTAAATGCATATTCTTTATAGTTTATTATATTATATCACTTAAGTTGACTCACAACCAGATTCCCATTTTTAAAAATATATATAATATTTAAAAAAGTGAAGCTGTCATACATTTTTAAAGTTTTGTAGTCCCTGTTAATAAAGGATGGAAAAAAACAAATTAATAATTTAGAACATCACTTGCTGAAAATATGATCTTTTTTCAGGTCCAGCTCTGGCAGTAACTGGTCCCAGTGTTCGTCTTCAACCCCATAAAAGCAATCATGAAGATGACTCTCAGCCCAGTTTCTTGGACAGTGTCTTTTGGATGGCAGTTCCTAAAAAGAGACGAACCATTGAAGTGAATCGTTGTCGCAGAAGAAACCCAGATAAACTGATAAAAGTCAAGGTGACATCTCATGGCTAGTTCTTCATTCTTAGCTTAAACACAGTTTGATACTGGTCTTGAATAAACATCGACACTAATCTCACTGATAAACGTACTGAATAACATAGCATATAAAGAGACTTGATGTTAAACCAATCACACTAAACACAATTCTACTGTATATACATTAAAATAACAATCAAAAGTTGAGGTGAGGATCAATAAAAGTTATGACCATCTATTATTACCAGAGCACAAACAGTTCCAACACAACTAGGTTTCATTCTTTTATTTTTATTGTGAATCATTTTCTATATTTTTGTACTTTTAAAGTTGTACCTAGAAATTTTGGCATTATTAATCAATGATGATATAATAAAATGTATATTTTTGAAAACATGCATTTTGAATGTAAGGTTAAGGATCCAATTGTTATAGAATACTCTCAAAATCTGTATGTGTAAATCTAATAAATCTTTATATTTCTACCCTGTCTTCCAGTATAACATCGAGCCCTGCCCCGAATGTGGAAATATGAAGCTGAAACACACGCTTTGTGGATTCTGTTATGAAAAGATTAGGATCGAGACCGGGAAAATCAGAAGAGAGATGTCCATGATGGAGGGTGGACCTCTCAATGCTCCCGCTCTGGAGTCTGTGGTTGTGTATGAAAATGAAACGCCCTCCGAAGCTGATAAGGACAAGAGGATCGTAGAGCGCAGCAGGAAACGCCCACATTGGTTTAGCTTGTAATCATGCAAAGAAATTAAAGCAGTTTTGTTAGAGAATGTTTCTTGTTTTTGTGACACAATCACACATAATCACACTACACATTTTCAGTGCACTACAATGATTGAAACACCAAGAGTTACCATGATGAAGTTTAAACTTGACTCTTTACAATTTTGTTTGACATTTTCAATATGTTTTTAAAATGGGATTTTTCTTATGTAGATTGGAATATTCTGATATTGAAATGCAATGATCGGTTTGAAATTTTAAGGTTATCAACCTGAACCTTCATAAATAACCGATTGGAGTTGAACAGCTTACTCTGAGTCTTGCGTGCCAAAGTCAAGTTCGGTATTGGTTGCAAATTGAAACATTTTTGACAATTATCAATCACCATACGTAATAGTGTGTGACACTCTGTCCGCTCGCATATTAATCATAAAAAACTGTAGCTAGGTATTTTAAACCATTCTTCTCATTTTGATTGAAGAAAATCATATACACCTGGGATTCAAAATGTTGGAAATACAGTAGGGAAATATTAATGTCAGTTTACTTACGGCTTGACTTTTTATTATCTAATTGTAAAATACTTACTCTTGCTTAGTAGAAACTTAATTTTGTAAAGCTACTTATTTAAAAATGTTTAATGGATTAAAATTAGTTTTGTTAAATAGTAGAGGTAAGTATATCCACTGGAAAATGGAAAACAAAGGCTGGATGCTCATGTCATGGTCAAAAGGTAGGACACAGGACATAATTACAATAAATGTAAAAAGAAACCATCCGACAAGGAGATGTAAAATACGTGAAGATGAGACAGTGGAACATGTGCTAATGCAAAGTGCTAATACATGTATGATAGTACAGTGCAAAGGATATGAAGAGAGAAGAAAAAAACAACATAAACAATCAGATTGAGCATTTCACAGCAATAAACAGGATAACATGAGGTAAGAGAGTATAATACGCTTTGTTCACAGAATAAAAACTATTCAGAATACAAAAGAATATATTTGATCACAAATTCCTTTCTTTATGCGCTGATCTACGATACAACTTAAGGTAGGTGGCAGTAATGCACCAATAGTCAGGTTTGCAAACGGTCAATAAACAACAACCGAAGAAGAAGAAGAAGTCATGGTCAAAAAGATATCAAATGTCATGCTAGGCTGAAAATGTAATGTTATTTTGTACGTTGCAGGTAATTTCTCGTCGTAAATGTAATTTTGTCGAAGAACCTACAACAGAAATGTAAAAGAAGAACACGTTTATATTATACATGATGTTTTCGGTTGAGCGTGTTCTTTGATTTTAGCGTTCCACATGAATAACTTAAATGATCCTCCCCGGTGGAACATCAGACCCGACGCGGGTGCAGGGGGCGATGAAGGGGGCAGATGGAATTATGCCCTGCTGGTGCCCATGATCGGCCTGGCAGCGTTTCGTAAGTTTTGTTTCATTTTCACAGTAGGAATGATCCATCTTAAAACCAACAAAAATCCCTCCATAAAATACCGTTGTGAGTATATAACAGTCAAGATGGATGGAAGAAATAATAGCAAAATAGTAGACCGAGTTATAACTGATTGTATCACCAAATTTCTAGATGGTGTGTATAGATATCAGATAACCTCTTTGCAACAGTTCAATGTTCCAGACTTCAGACTGATCTGAACAATTCTGGACCATTTCTTCCTAATATCCCACACTGGAGTGCAAATGAAGGTCAGGTGAGAGTGCTAGTTTCAGCCTCAGACAACATGCCCACTGAACCTTGCCTGAACGTCTGATGGCTTTGGTAGACTTAACACATTTTAATTTATACAATTAATCTGGTTTTTCAGAAAAATGTAGTGTCAAGTTGTTTTTTTCAGCCAGAAAACATTTTTTATGTTACTAGTTGTGTGCTCTCTTGTATCGATTAAGGAATATTGTTGTTCTATTCTTGTTATCTCTCATCTTCAGTGAATTTATTTTATAGGCTAACTTGTTGCATGTATGTTAGTTATTGTGGCAATATTTCCATGCCCCACAACATGATGCTATGCTAAACATGGGATTGGATGTTTGATATATCTGTCAAATGGCAAACCCTGGGTGGGTTTTGGTCATGGAAGTGAGATTAAGAAACTTGTTCTTTGATTACAGACTACAGAGGCCGAGACATGCAATATACATTTACATAATGTGAAACACTTTTAAAAGTTACAAAACAAATGTTCATTTTATAAAACACATAGACAAGTAGCAAAATACATTTACATGTCAAAACACATATAAATGATGAGAAACCCTTTTACAAATTTCAAAACGTTTAAAAAACTGGAACAGGTAGGTATCATTGAGAACCAACAATTTGGCGCTGTAACATGTAAATATGTTTTCTAAAATGTAAACTTAAGTTTAAAAAATGTAAATGTGCATCACATATATCGGCCACCTTAGCAGACAGGCCCCACTGACCCCCTCGTTTATATATTTCTGAAGTGTAATGATTTCAGTGCTGTAAGGTGACATTTGTAAGATTGAGTGTATATTATGAATTTTGATAATATATTTTATGCTCTGTTGTCAAACGGTTTTGCTAAACAAATCTTGTTTGGTCGTACACTATAATTGTAATTATGTATTTCTCACTAGGCTGGATTTGGAGTCGAGAGTCACAGAATCAGATCCAGGATGTGAAAACTAAACATGAGAGCGAGGCGGCAGCCATCAGAAAAGATCTAGAGCTGAAATATTCAGAGACACTGAGGGAGAGCCAGAGGACTGCTGCTCACCTGGCACTGGAGCTGGAGAAAGAGCATCAACGGGTACAGGGCTACAAGAACAGCCTGATATCCCAAAGCCAGCACCTCCTGGAGGAGCGACGCCAGCTCCAGCAAGAGCGCCAGCGCCTAGAGGAGGAGAAGAGAAGCCTGCTGGAGTCCGGAGAGACTGGGGTGGCATTGAGAGAAGCCTTGAGGAGAGAGGAGGCTTGGCACCATCAGGCTCAAACATTACTTCAGGAGCTTGAGGAGAAGCTGATTGAGAGACAAGATGCCTTCTGCAGCATTCTCTTTCCACGACAACGGCGTGAAGAGATGGAGGAGAAACTGCTGTTCAAGGTGGCGAAACATCCTCTGGGTGCCCAGTTGAAGCTGGAGGGAGATCTCAGGGATATTTTTAAGAATGATAGACACTGTGCGGATCTGTTTAACATGGAGCGGAGGAAGAATGGTAGCTTGATGTGGTTGTATCTCAGATACTGGCAGTTGCAGGTCACCCTGAGCAAACACCAGAGGGCAGAGGGCACACTACAAAAGTCTGGCACCAAACCTCTCTGAAAAGAAGAATTTTCTTCCTCACTATTTATGAGGCCCAACCCTTTGTAAACTAGTTGAGCCTTGAGTGTCTGACAATCGTACATCACATGCTTTTAATCAGGGAAATTATTGTTTTCTTGTCTATTTTTGACTTGTGCACTTTATCAAAAGTAAAGACATCGAGCACAATCCTATTTGATGTAATTTTGCTGCAGAATATAATTTTTCATCCAAAAGTATAATGACTTGGTAAAAAGGCATGAACTAGAGTGTATTAAATAAGAACAAACTTCAGTTTGACTTTAATTTATTGTGTGATTTCCTTGCCAAAATGTTTTTCATGAGATTTGAGGCGAGGGGATATTTTTTGTGTTGACTTAAAAATTGTAATGATTAAATAGATATATGTCATCTGATCAATCAATGAAAATTATTTAATATATTTTTTTCAAAGCAGCTTTTCAAAGGCCTAATGTGGGTTAACAGTTAGATAGGAATTCCTAGGGTAGTTTTATGGGATACAAATAGAACTACCATATACTGCTACCTTAGGGATTCTAAAATTAGGAAGAATAATTATCCCAGTTCAGTAAATAAGAGAAAGTTTTATATTATGAAGAAAGTGTTGATTTAAACCCCGACCAGTAATCATTATCTAAAATATCTCCCCTCAAAAAACCCTTCATGTTCAGACAATGGACATATTATCTGGAGGAAATTCTCAACAAAAAAAATAGGCTCAGACAATTTTTCTCTATGTGGTCTTTCTCAGTGGTCAGATAATAAATTTCTACTCACATTGGGAATGTAATGACACTGTTAGCTTTAGCCACTAAGCATATACCTCTGAGGACAGACTGAAAACCCTCCTCGATGCACTATCATGTTATGGTGCAGATATAAGAAGCTTTTTGTAAAAAAAAAAAAGAAAGAAAGAAAATAAAATTATCTTGCGATCAGTTCAGCATAGTACTATCAGTACCTGTCTACTTTTTGGTGTGGACACATAAAACATAAAAATGAGAGTTGCTTGTTTAGTGCTCTAGCTGCCAAAGATGATCAGTGAACAGATCAACCGACTTCTTAAATGCTTTGAAAAAATGTTTACTTATCATTATTGCGTTATTGCTTTCACTTCACTTATGATGGGTATATATTTTTTTAAATGCTTGCACGCACACACTCATATACCTCAAGTAGACAATATAACAAAATTTTTAAAATTGTGTTTACTTTTTCAGGTATGTAAGATTGTTTTTCTGCCACAACAACAAATTTAAGCATTAGGTCACGATTAAAAATGTACGTTTTCATCATAAATACAATGAGACAGTATCTCAGCTTTTCTCTAGCCGACTTATGAAACTAAAACTAATGACTGGAAAACGTAAACATTTTACCTTATTGACCTTCTCCAGAAGAATAACTTACATTGACACATAAAAATGTGAGACAAATGTGAGAATTATAATAATTTTATTATTTTATCATATTTTAATATAATTAATACCAGGCAACAACAAGGTTTGTGTTTAGTAGTTGGTTTTAGTTTGTTTAGTTATTTTTTTTACAAAGCAGATTGTGTGTTTGAAAAATAGAGGTTGCGATACTGTCATACTGTAACTCAGTATGTAAAACACTAAAACAGAAGCCAAATAATTTGAGCTATTTTGGGTGTTGTCGTGTAAAGGAAACTTTCATTTCTGAAATTTCTTAAGTGTGCTAGAAATATGTTTGGATTAGCACACACTGTGCGATCTCATTCTATGATATGGTTTTAGCAGCTTGTCCCTCTCTGAATTGAAGGTGGAGCGTGTCCCGTGGTGGAGATATGAGGCTGGATGCTCTGAAGTCTTTTGGTTTCAGAATAGTGCTAGAGATTTCAAGGTCAAAGTTCATCCTGTGCTTGTTTCTGGAGAGTGAGGGTGATGGTTCACGGTTCCCACCAGAATGTGAGATGTCCCTGGGTTTAAATACTGGAATAGGGAGGATGCTCTTATATGGTAAAGCATACTGCTTCAATGGCTGTCTCTCTCGACCCATTTGCATCGTCTGGTTTGGGAGTCGACGCACTGTGAAGCAAACCACCTGCTTGCTTTCGTAGCTCTCCATTCTTACAACATCTTTCTCAACCAGAGTCATCCTGCAAGGAAATATTGGTCATTAAAGAAGGGTTTGCTTTATTATATATCATTATATTATCAATTGTTTTAGATGTTAAATGCCATAAACTCTAACTGTTAACAAATGCCCATGCAGTAGGATTTTGACAAAAACAAGCAATGATTCAAAAGAACAAGTTGTTTTCGCAAATATGTTTCTTAAAGACCCTAAAAGAGAGGTTTTGATTTAAATAATAAAAAAAACATTTGTCACAACTATTTTTTTATTACCACTGTTGTAAGCTACCAAAAACAAATATTACCACAAACTACCAAAACAAACAAGAACATTAGCTTATTATCCTTATTGGTTCAAGATTTGTGTGTATATTTGGACCTTTTTGACAATGTGATGTATATAATCTATGATTATATGTGATGTATAAACTTGTAATAGTTATTTACATTTTTTTGACTGCATAAAAACAAAACGGTTCTACCGGCATTTGCTACATGAAATGCAACAAATTTGAAGCTCAATATCTCAAACTTCTGAAGCAGATAACTTTACAATTCCAAATGGAAGTAATGTTAAAACACATATTGACCCCAAACATCCATCCATCCATCTTCATGTCGGCTTTCTTCCCGTTCGCCACAGCGGAATGAACCGCCAACTCTCTGGCATATGTTTTACGTGGCGGATGCCCTTCCAGCCACAACCCATTGCTGGGAAATTGACCCCAAACAATTAGATGTTAATTGTCATCATATAATGTTCAACAAAAAAGCTGTTTAATAAATCAAACTGCATTTATGTAGCATTTTTAAAAAGTTCTTCAAGTCAGATACACAAACACTATGCTTAAAGCAGCTCACATTAATATTGAAGCTTATAGTAAATTGTCTCATGGGGAGAATACATTTGTTTCCTCAGAGACTGTGCCCTTTGCAAGAATGATTCAGGCAGTGCACTTTTTTTTGTATTTGTTTGGATCCATTGACCCTTAATAAACAGAACTGTATCTCAGACAACAGCAACAACATTAAAACACCTATCAGCAGATTTTCAAGCTGGAGAAAGCATTTTAAATCTTAATAATATTCCATGCTGGAAACAGAACAGCTTACCTAAACTCTGGCCTGGTCTCTATCTGAAGGTCTAACCAGGAGGTCTCATAGGATTCTCTGGCTATCTCATCTGTCTCTTTAAAGTCACTATAGGAATTCAGCAGGTGAGAGAGGGGGCTTCTGTTCAGGGAGTGCATCTTGATGCCAGATAAGAGGATCTTTCAGATGGTCTGGTTAAGCCGGTCACTTCCCTATACTGAGTGTTTAGGTGTCTTATAAGTGGGGTGGCTGCTATTTTAAACTCTGTCATCAGATTGATGAAGGGTATGTATGAGGAGGGAAAATGACTCATGTTTTGGCAATTTACCTAACCTTCATGTCTCCACGAGGAGGTCAACAAAGCTAAATGATCTATCAAAGCTCATATTCCATTTAATGTGCGTCAGAACATGCTTGCTGCTGAGAGATGCAAAACTAGATACTGCTTGTGTGATGCTATGTTGTGTTCCTTCCTGTTATGAACACCCTCTGCTTAATCAATCTGGAACTGTATGAAACAATGCAAGATTTTAGGGGACATCTCTATTTCTAAGTGATTATAAGCTCGCTTATTTTGTTGGAGACCTGTGTAGTATTAACATAAATGTAGTATGAACAGAAAAATAACTTTAGTACATGTTAACTTTCTGTCTATTTTATTGATTTTATATATTTATACAAATAAATGGATGATTTTTAACATAAAGATGCAATTCTTTGTTTAATCTAAGGGAGGACACAAGATAAGCAAAGTCTGAAATTAAATGAGATTTTCTGTATATGTATTAGTTAATGAAAAGTTTGTAGTGGAGTTTCAAAAAAAAAAAGATTATGTAATTATTATATATGAAATGAGCAGAGACAGTCAACAAGGTCACTCAGATGAAGGTGTAAATTCAGTTGTTCAAAAACATGTTTTTTTTAAATATATATTTTAACCATATTATAACTTATTAGATTTAAACATAATACAATATATAATACATATACACATAATACTTTTTACATTTTAAAATGGTTTTATTAGCATCTAAGGAATAAAATATTCTTAAGGTCATAACTTCAACAAAATCTATTACAGTTGCATAGTAAAATTAACATTTAGGTTGTATTTAGGCTTTTTTTTAAGATAACTTTATGGCAAAAATGTGCAAAATAGAGTTACAAAAAATCTGCACAAAACCCCTTAGTTACGCATAGTAACAAGTAGCATTGGGATAAACAATGTGGAAGTGCCCACAGTACACAATTTTGTAAAATTGGATAGATGGGTTAATTGCTCTTACACAAAACATTTCAGCTCCCTGGGTTAAAGAGCACTACAAACACGTTAACTTTCAACAGTCTGTTCAAAGCATCCTTGATGTTTAGAAAGGCTAAAAAAAGAACAGGTGCAGAAAACTTTCTTAGTAACTGTCCAAAGGAATTGTTCTCTCATGCCGAGCTTTTCCTTTCACTAAGAAATACTCTACAGTTCATCACTCAGCAGAACAAGGGCAGTACTCCCTCTGGTGATTGATCTCGCTCCCTTAATGTCCCATCAAGAGATCAAAAATCAGTTTTTAAATGCTTCTTATTGAGAACGGCAGATTGCTCTCAACAAAGTTTAAAAAGGAATAAAACCATCCATGATCTCTAAATGAAAATGTATGCTGTTATTATATGCAAAAATGTTCAGGTAAATGAATTTATTTAGCAGACTATCAGATTCTCTGTCATTACTGTTTAGTTATTTTGATGAGAGATTAGCCTCAGTCTCTGTATGGCTTTGGATAGCACAAGACAACGGCATATAAGTGAATTCAGGGAAGTTTGCACAGGCAATAGGACGGACACCCATGAAGTCTACATCCTTTTAATTCTGATGCATTGTTGAATGGGTGCCTGCAATGCCAGGGATGCATGGTATGCAGCATTTGATAACTAAGCCACAGCAAAGCAAATTAACCTTCACAGTAGCTAATGCCAGTTTCACTTGAAACCAGGTCGAGCCACACAGTTGAATGAAGGAGAAAGGATGAGGTGATTACCAAACATTACTTTTATTGATAATAGAATTCAGTAAGTCAGCCTTTTGAATGGCCAACCTCACTTTTTTAGGTGTCACCACATGTAGCGTAATCAAATAATTTCTAGGCCAGAAAATTGAAATAATGAAAATAGATCTTTTTACTATTCAACATATGCGGGTGCATTTTGGCAAAGAAAATATGGCGGAAATCAACATTTATGCCAGTGGATTATCTATCAAAAACCATGAAAATATCTTTATAGATCTTTTGTAGAGTATGTTTTAATTATTATTATAAAATATATGGGCAACATCTCTACTGTCATTTCCAAAATGCTTGAGTAACTATTTGATCAAAATAAAATAATTTATAAGACCATTTCATTTAAAATATTTACCAACATGTTTAAAAGTTTTTCTTACTCAATAACTTGTCTGGCTTATATAATGCAAAAAGAATAAAAAATATTAAATGTTTTTGATTCATATATTTAATAATATTACATTTTATTTATCTTTATGTGGGATTAAGTTTTACTTTGATGCATTTTCTACCCCGAAACTCCGTTGTAATCATCAGATACTGTTAACAAATTCAAGGCATCCAGTGCCACTAGCCACTCCAAAACATGTTTTGAATTCCATCATTTTTAACTATAGGGACCGTGAATCTGTAAAATGGGGTGGGATGTTCTTTAAAAGTAAAATATTAACTAATTTTGTTTTATCAGTGCAGAATATCTCACAAATTGATTGTGATTTTGTCAAGTTTTAGTAAACGTGGTTAATGCAAGCTGACACAGTTGTACCCGACTTGTGCCTGTACATCAGCTTTAATTTGTTACGAAGTTAATCAGGGTTCTTTATCCAAGTTTATCCAATTTTGCTCTGCTGTCCATGACCAAAGAGGTTAGCTACAGTGCCATAAGCTGTAAACTTTTCATGAACTTTTCATGAACAAAGTATCATGAAAAGGAGATGGACTTGTAACTTTTAAAACTTGTTTAAACATGTGATTGTTAACTTACCTACTCCTACTACTTGCAGTTGGTTTGCATAAATACAAATTACAGGAACAACACATTATTTAAAAGCAAATAGTTTTTCTTGCAATTTCCACAAGAGAGCCATCATGCCCATTTTTAAGTTCTGTAGGAATTTTTTCTCAGGTTGGACTTTTGACTGCATTTTTTTGTGTTGCTCCCACGCAAATAAAAACAGTAAATATGCTTGTGGATTAAAAAAGATGCAATTCGATCCGTTTTCTGAGAATTGCATTTTTTTAAAGAATGTGGATGGTTTTAGCCATGGCTGTTTTATTTTTACCCTCGTGGAAAATCTAGGTTAGCAAGTTCAAGCTGGTTTTAGCTGGTCCACTAATCTAATAATCAGTTAAACCATCAACCAGCTAGCTACCATGGTTCAAAACACAGCTGGCCATGCTGAAATCAAAGTGTAAATCATGAAAACTGGTTATTCTGTAGAATTTGTTCTCTTTGTGTAAAACATTTTTACAGTGTACCTCATCTCAGAATTTATTTGATGGCTTTTGTATTCATGGAATAATTCAAATCACACATATACAGTTTGTCAGCACCGAGCAGTTATGGCGCTTGTCAACACGCAAGGTATGCGATTGCTTTTGGAAGAAGGGGGCCCCAAGAAAGTTAAGGTCACATTAAAGGGATGAATAAGGCTAAGTTAAGATTGCAGCCCATTTGTATCTGAACCTGTATCTGATATTTTCATGATGATCTGAACTGCTCAATTCCAATTCATATGTGGTCCTAAATCCAATAAAGAATAAAATTTGTGGCAATGTGACCTCAACTCGAACAGTCAACTTTAACGTCATTGTACAGGGACAGCAATTGCACTTCTGGACAATGACAGGAAGTTTCACATCAATCATACCTCAAGTCGAGTGAAATATAGATGTAGTGACTATCCATTCCATTTGCTTTGAGAAGATGCGAACAATGTGAACAAAAGAACCAGTTTCATTGGTCGAGCATGAAGCTTCACCTCAAACCAGACCGATATGGCAGAGCCTAACTTTTTTTCAATATTCAGTCAGAACTGTACTGTGTCCATTATTTTGAAAGAAGGGACAAATTGTTGCAAGCAAGCAGTGAAGATTCATGCCGAAATTTGGCCCTTTGGTCTTTACTGACTACTATGTTTAATATTTTGTATGAAACAAAAATGTATGCCCTACTGCTAAAATGCACTGATTTCATAAAGTGAAGAAGCTACATAAACAAAATCTAAAATTAATCCCACTATGGAAAATTCTCTCCACATTTCATGACACTAAACACTGTATCTTTGTTTTATTCTTTAAAGGTAATCTTTCACGCACTCCTGGACACAGTTTTGTTATATGTGTTGTTATGACCACTGTGTAATGAAATAAGAAGTTAATAATGAAATCACATAAAAATACCTCAACAATTTCAGTTCATATTGTATAATACAATTGTAAAGAGTGATGTGTTTGCTGGTTGGAAGGCCCCTCTGAAATTTTGCCCATGGACCCAAAAGAGAGAATCACCTTAATTATCGGAAGAGTTAATTATCGCTTAATATTTGCAGGCAGACATGAATATAAAATTAGACGTATTTAGTGTACACAAACAGCCAAAAACTGTGCGTAATGATGGGTTGAGGCACAGGATTTTCTCCCGCCCATCAGCGACTGAAAGGGTTAACTTCTGTCTGCTGGAGGAGTAAACAGGAAGTGAAAGAACCCTTAACACCGTCCGTCCGTCCGTCCGTCCGTCCGCCAGCTTCGGAGAGTGCAGACCCGGGAGTGATACACGGAGCTCCCCTCTGCTGTGATCGAGATGCTCGGCTGAACGCGATGATATGTGGCGCAGGTTCGTTGACTGAGTTGGTGCCCTTCCTCTACAGCTTCTTTTAACAGAAAGGTTTTTGTCAGAAAACGCTCCGTGGAGATGGAGAACGTTGAGGTCAGTTAAGCGTTACCGTTAACCCAAATTCAGCTTTTCAAAACATAATAAATTATTGTAAATTACTAAAGTACTTTGACCTTATTCGATGTTACAAACTGGTAAGTTTTGAGAATATTTCGTATGTCCTGAGGTGCTGTGTTAAATGAATGTTTTATTTTAGTGTTGCATTAACGTTAAGTTTACATTGGATCGCTAATGTTAGTTACATGTGTATGATACATACGGACGGTCAATTTTTATTATTTGTAACGTTATCATTTTTATTGTTTGTTTTGTGTGCACCATATGTTATGAAGACGATGACTAATGATGTTATTACTAGCCTCAGCAGGGTTATTAAAAAATATCCTCATGTTAATATTATTTGTACCAAAAGTTTAAACAATTTGTATCCAAAATTTCTGTCAACGTTGTTCTAGTTGTTCTAGAATTTCATCATTCTGGTTTATTTGCAAAAAGTGAAAGGGGTCAGAAATTGAGGAACCTAAGAGTATGGAATATTTACTGGTATTTACTTTCAATCAGGCTAGAAATGTTTTTTTTTATTATTATTTAAAAAAATCATTAATTTGTGGTTGGAAATGTATTTTTATGTGCGTCAGCGAACAATGGAGCTTCATATTTTGGAACTTAAAAAAAAAAAAAACAACATTATTTTAGAACTTTTCGTAAAACCAAAGGCACAGTTAATTAATACTGATTATAATAATGCAGTACTTAAATCAACAGAAGTGTTGTCTGTTCCTCATTTGGCTGGTTTGACTTCATTGTGGTTTGAATAATTGTTAGTCGCAGCATGTGATTCATCCTCTTTGTGTAAATCAAATGACATGTAAATCATTTTCAGTGCTCTGGTGGTGCCAAAGAGCTCACCTAAATTCATTCACTGACCTACTTCATGCGCTGCGACACAATTGTGCTTTTGGCCTGATCAATGGTAATCCAGGACGCAGTCGTTACAGCGGTTTCCAATGAAACGGGTCAGAATATTTCACAAAACATTTCTTCATCAGTTTCTTGAGCCCTGTCCAATCAGGTTTGAAACTGAAAGAAAGATAACATCAATAAAGAAGAAACAAGTGTTCTTCAAATCAACACAAGTGGAGAATCAGTGGAAAATATATTCAGTGATGTGATTTCCTCCCTTGTGTTTTGCTGCTATTCAGTTTTTCTGTCTCATAGAGGCAGACAGGGTTCTCTAATCTAGCTTGATCCTGGATTATGCCATTATGACTCTTTCCCGTTTGGCGTACGTTGTGCATGTGGCCTGGGAATGCCTGCTGGAAAAATCTTTAACATCAAGGTCATTCAGGGTAGAATCTAGATTTCTTGTTCCACCGGACTAACTTGAAAGACGTTTCAATCATAGAAGAGAGCGAGTTAAACTGGTTTTGAGTTGGTATAAACAACACAAATCAAATTAGGACAATAGTAGAGCCTTTGACAAACAGACTAACAGATAGCCTCCTGCTTCAGTAAATATTTGCTTTTATTTAAGCTACAATAATTTCTGGCTTCCATTGTTGCATGCGAATAGTGTGTAATCTCCAAAATATATCTACAGACGGATCTCAAAAGCTGCATTACTCTCTTTTCTCTTTAGAACCATGGAGAACCTCAATCTGCTGATTCTGATGATTAAGTGTTAGCACCACCAGGATAGGCATGGAGGATGAATGTGGTAAACTGTGGATCCATTGTAAACTGTGCCTAAACGACTATCCTGAAGCTGAGACCAGCAGGCTGCAGGCCTGTGACTGTGTGTTCTGTCTGCAGGTAGGAACACTAGCAAAGTAAATCTTATCAGTCTTTATACCAACATTTTACAGATTACTTCTTGAGAAAGTGGCGTTAACAGTTAATGAAACAGATGATGCACTTGCTTTTAGATACTGAAGATTACATAAGCTCTATCTTGTTCAAACACTTGCGAAGGTGTTTATCTGTGACTGTTTTGGGTTAATAGCACAGGATTGGCTTGAAAGGCATGAGTACACTAAACAAAGCAAAATAGTATTCCATCTGGAAGAGTGGGGGATGTTTTCTCTCACATGCCGTTTAGGATTAGCCACGACTCGCCAAATAAATCCTGTGGGTCAGACTTACAAATCTGTTGACTTCGGAAGGTTTACAGGGAAAGCGCCATTTAAAAATACAATCCTTTATTATCGTGACTCTCTTCCTCATTGCTTGGTATTCAACCCCTTCACCATCTGTTGTCAACAATATTTCAAAGATGATTGTGGTTAACTATATATTAAAGTGAATAGTAATTAAACAAGTAATTCGTCTTATTTGGTCTTGTTAATAAATATGTACATTTTGTAGAAACCAATTTCTGTTTTTTTTTTGTTTTTTTCACTGCTTCCGAATTTGAATACTTACACTGCATGCTTAAAGTAGATCCTCCTGAACAAGAAAATGTACAAACTACATAGTGTGTGAGACAAGTGCATGCACGATCTGGGTTGCACTATAATGTTATGGGACAGAAGTAGTTGTGCCACATAATTACGCACGACATGTGTGAGAACTTAACTCCTTTTCATTCCTTCATTAAAAAAATATTCCAAAAATAAATATAACACTCTCTATATTGCTATTATTTATTTCTGTGCTTCTTTGTTAAAAGTGAGTCTTATCACAGGCACACAGCAAATAAAAACATTTGTTGTATCACATGCTCATCTGTTTGGATCCAAGAGAAAACTCCTTCCACCCGAGAGCAACGGATTGTGGGTAATATCTGCCAGTTAAACATTGATTGATCTGCACTTCAGAATATAACCGGAAAAAGTACATATCCGAGCACCGCTTGGGTTCTTTTTTTTATACTACGGTTTGGGACACCCTAATTCTCATTTCACACCAATAAAATTGTGAATAGTGCGGCGATAGGGATGCAGGGTATCTGAAAAAAAAAAAAACTTGTGCTGCATTCTGGGACAGTCTGCTGATTGAACAGGTGCCATTAAATCCTGAACACCTGCTGCCTATCGTTATCTGTTTTTTTTTTTCAGTTTCTCAGCGGAAAAAGTAAAGCTTAATATTTTTAAATTACATTAATAGGTTTTCATGTAAATAGTGTCAGTGTTGAGTTACTCAAGATGAGAATACAAAGCGCCAAACTCAAGTGAGTCAGTCAAACTCAGCCAGTATTGTATATAATCGAGAAAAAAATTGATTTGTACTTACTAACTTATGAAAAAAATACATTTGATGAAAAAATGGCCTTATTTCAATTACATTCATAAAAATAAAAACAATGATTAAACCTAATCTGACTGTATTGTCCGGGCAATTCCACCCAATTTCAGACACCACACTTGCATATTGCTCAGCATGAGAAATGCAATAATCAATATGAGCAGTCTGTCTAAATATAAAGAATGTGGAAAACATTAAGTATGAATTTGCCAGATGGTTTAGTGGTACTTGTGATAATTTTCTCCTCTTTTATAAAGAAATGCCTCTGGATTTCAATTCCAGAAAACATGTTAATTTATTCCCAAAACAAAGTTCTCATTTGAAAATGATAGATGGGCCTCAGCTTGTATCCGCATCATGCTAAAGATTCAAAACCATCGAGCAGCAGAACATTTTAAAGCAAGGAAGAAAAATAAAACTGTAGATTTTACTTAATTGAATATCTACAGACTTTATATTGCATTTTCACTGAATAAATCATTTGGATATTAAGAATTGTGTGTGTGTGTATGTGTGTGTGTGCGTGCGTGCGCGTAGTGTTTGCGGCAGTATGTTCAGCTGGGCATTCAAGATGGTGGGGGCAGCGTCATCACCTGCCCAGATCCAGCCTGTAAGAAGAGAGGGACTCTGCTGGAGTCTGAGGTTTGTTACTTTTTATGTTCTTCTAATTTTAAAGATCAGTTTCTTGTTTCCCTGATCAGTCATAATATTATGCGAGCAAACACAGTTATTACGTAGATGATACAGATAAGTTGTACTTATTAATATTAATTGTAAATTAGGTAAGATAGCTATCTTTAGTTTGATATCTCCAGCTGATTGGCAACAAAGTTGTTTTGGTGCTTTCAGGACTTGGACCAAATCTGCCAACTGAAAGTGTTTTTGAGATTTTGTACACCACACCTTTAATGTGAATAACTTGTTATGCCATGCTCATTTATGCAAGTTTCTTGTTTAAACTTGTTTAAATGTATTCCTGTCATATCTAAGCTGAATCTTTCGGACAGTTGCACACTATGCAGCCTGTTAGAAACCTCCCAGAACACCTTAGCAACCAGTTACAGAATTAGAATAAGTGCATTTTAAGTGTTACGATCAATTTCTTAATTATAACAATGTTTCAACACATCTAGAATCATGGCATTTGCCTGATGTTCTCTTCGGAAAATGTTCCATAGCTTAGACATGACATGTTCAAACACAACTAGAGTCTGAATTCTGGTTCTTCTGTGTGCAGATTGCCTCCTTTGCCCCCGGTGATCAGCTTGCACTCTACCAGCGACTCAGCTTTGAAAGAGGTGTGTACAGATGCCAGCATTTTCATGAGAAATTTCCACCATATAAAGATCCAAACTGAGGCTTTGTGAAATCAGTGTAAATATTAGTCAGTAATAAAAAATGTTCCACTAAATACTTCCAAGATGTAGCCTTTCCTTAACTCTCTTACTCTAGGCCTAAAATACTAGTAGACAAAAAAATCATTTCAGCACAAAAATTGTCAGTTTTGCTGGTTGTAGAACAAGCTAAAGAATTGAATAGAAAATGTGAGTAACCTAACAGGCAAACAATACCTGTTTGACAAAGACAGCCACATGAAGGATTCAGATGCAAAATACATCTTTAGTTCTAGTTTTAACAAATTAGAAAGTCACTTGTAATGAAGTATTGAAACAATTATTGCTACTGGTTTGTGGCGGTCAGTGTTCCACTCGTTGAAATAGAAGAACCGAAAACAAGGAGCTTATTATTCACAATAAGAGGCTGAGTATGTGTCAGAGCAGATCCCAACACATTAACTAGAATGTGTTACAAAAGTGAACTGAGTCATTGATGTATACAGGAATCTGCCAGAAATGTAATACCTTTTATTTTTGATTCTGAGTCTTATTGCTCCACTCACATAAATAACGAAATTTTAAAGTCTTGTAAAATTAAATACAAATCTTTATTTTTCCAGAACTCACATTTTTGTTGTTGTTGTTGTTGTAAAACTGGGTTTTAATGAAGTCAGCTCAAACTTTCAAAAATGATATTATTTACTGAGTAAGTGCTTGCTGGTGCTCTATCACTGAGAGTATCTCTGGGGCCTTAAAGGAGACTTTAGATAAAAATCAATACTTTGTCGCTGTTGGACAGAAATGTGGCTCATTGACGTCTGTGCAATTCCCCCCTAAAACCATAAAAATCCATAAATAGAGGATGTCAAATACTTTAAGGCCCTCCCATTAATTACCATTTTAAACACAAACAACCTCAATTTTGCTTACGAGAAGCTATGGCGTCGAAGGTCTGCCATGTTTTGAGATAGAAAGAAGTACACAGCTCTGCTCATTTACTCCCACCACAGGAACTTTTAAGGACTAAGCGAATAACTTGTATATATGGAGGAAACGCTCCGTCAGATCTACCAAAACACGTTTTCTTAAGCCATTTTGTTTCAGACTGCTTTTGAATGAGGGTCATTACAAAAAAGAATTTGCAATGGAGTTGAGACTAGAACTTGGATCTGTACCAGCTCTACGTGATCCAACTCCAAAACAAGTACGTGTATTATTTTTAATTAAATTATTAAATATCTAACGAAACAGTCTCACAATAGCAATCCTAATAATGTTGGCAAAACAATTTGGTGCCAATACTATTCAAAACTCTTAAACAAGATCATGCTGCTGTGCATTCTTTATGAAGAAAAATATATATAAATTTTTTTTACTTTGTATTATTATTATTTTATGAGTCTCATGATTCCACGGCATTACAAAAACATGACACACAGCTAAATATGCCTCAGCGCTTTGTTGCTGGAAGTGGTTTTGTTAAAAAAAAGAAAATGGCAAAAATTGTGTTTTTACAAAATGATTCAGAAATATATATGTATTGGTACAGGCTTTACATATATACTCTACATTATATAATAAATAGATTCTGCCAGGAGAGCATATCAAAGCATTTGTATCTGAGCTGACCCAATCGGAGCAGTTAATGATTCCATCAACACAGCGTTTTGTTATTATATTTTATTATTATCTTATACATATAACACACTTCTATAATGTAGTTCCTGTATTTAAATCCATGTATGTACAATTTCTGCATGTTTGAATATATTATACATTGTTAGAAATTAGTTCCAGTTCTACAGCTGCTTTACAATATTAGGGAAAATGATGACCATATTATACACCCAAGCCACCCCTATGGGTACGCCTCTGCTGCAGCCCTGTTACTTACCCCTTTGGCTTCATTTAAACGAGATGTAGGAAGCTACTTCTCTTCATAGGAATAAGTAAAATTGGCCAGACGTTCTCAGGGGGAGTAATGGAATTTGGCCTAACTCCTTGTATTTGTCAGTACAGGAGTCAAAATTTGAGATTGTATTTGTCACATACATGGCAGGTTTATACAGGCAGTAGTGAAATATGTGTTGCAGCACAAACTTTAGACTGTTCAAATAAAATTGAAGTAAAGAAATTGGGGTAAAAAAAACATTTTCAGTTAAAAAAAATGAAAAGTAGACAAGATATTGGATCTCTTGAATATAGGTATCTCTAAAAAAAAACTACTAAATAAAGATGTGTACTGCTTTGTACAAAATAAATATATATATAAGTAATGTGCAAACTATGTGCTAATAAACTGTTCAAAGATGCAGATTGTCATGAGGAATGTAAATATTACAAAGGATATGTGTTTAAGGTCCTTATAGCCTGATGGAAGAAGCTACTTCTGTGTTTCTCAGTAGGTGCCCTGAGTGATCAGAGTCTTTCCAAATGGGAGTCGTTGAAATAAGTTATTATTTGGGTTATTTTAGTCACTAGATTTAGTTGCACTTCCCCTTTTGTATTTTATTTTTATTCATTTATTATTATTTTTTGTTTACAAAATAAAATGATTAGACTACTTTTCATTTAAATGTACATTTTTATAAAACATGAAATGGGACAATTTGTTTTTGGATAAAAAGGTTGTACATTAAACATAAATGTATAAAAAAAAAACACCCCCAACAAAACTGAGACTATCACAACAGCCCCCTGATTCAGCAGCATGTCTTCATGTCACCGTCTTGTCAGCTGTAAGTTAATAAGATGCCAAGAATAGGTACTTGCGTAAAAAAGGAGTTACAGCGTATAAACACTGATCATTTGCTTACGTGCATCATTCGTTGCAAAAGCGAGAGAGAATAAGCCAGCTGTCTGTACATACAGCTGCAGTTTCGCATTGCATAGGGATGAAAACAAAACTTTAGCATTTCCTCATTTATGAAATGCACATGTGACGCATGTCTTGTAACAATTAACTAACTTTACACAAGAGGAGAGAGATCACTGTCTGATTTCAGGTATAGGTTAACTCTCATACTGCAGCAAATTTCCTGGATTTTAATCCATTCCCAAACCAATCCCTGATTAGATGACTCAGTTTTTAGTCTTTTGTGTTAACAAAGAGCTAGTGACTTCAGCCCCAGCAGTGTAGATTTGTCAACATTACCTTTCAAAACAGGAAGTGCAAAAATTACCCAAAAAGCTAACCATGGACTCCTTTCTTGTTGAGAAATAAACTAAATGAGAATAATTATTTAATTAACATTTAATTAACAAGTTCAATAAGAGGTTGGCTGATAATTTAACATCTAATCATAAGGTCCCACCTACCCATTATGTCTCCAGTATATAAGACACGACTTAAGGGACAACATCAACATCGTGCAAGCTATCCCTCCTTCCACCCCTTCGCTGGATTTGGACGTGAAAGAAAAGAGGGGGGGGGGGGGGGTTGGGGGTTCTCCGGCCCTAGGTCAGTTACTGGTCGTGGACTTGCCACTCGGACACCTCGTCTAGTATGCTTCTCAGTTGCTTGGCAATCACACTTGTGAAACTAGGCAGTTATAAGTAAGAGCGAAGTTGTGAAATGGTTCAGGTTTCAGTCTTCAGCAGACAATGTATACTTGCTAATATCTCCAAATAAGTGTTCTAGGGTTTTGTGACGCATTAACAATGGGTTTGTTGTGTCTTTTCAGGTGTTCAGCTAGATCCCAGTAAAACCTGGTGTCCGGTGCTAGACTGCCAGGCTGTGTGCAGTCTAGCGCTTGGCACTGAAGGCAAAGCCATCCCAGTGCCATGTCCTGTGTGCCAGGGAGTCTTCTGCAATGGCTGCCGGGGCCAGTGGACAGAGGATCACTCGTGCTCCCCGCAGCAGCCACTGATGATGCCACTCACAGCTGACAGGTCAGAGATAGACATTTAATACATGTTTCCCCAACATCAAGAGGTATTTTAACCCGGTCTGTGTGTTCTCTGCAGTGTGATGAGCGGGGAGGGTTTAGAAGCAGTCATTAAACAGTGCCCCGCGTGTGCCGTGTACATCGAGAGGAACCAGGGGTGTGCTCAGATGCTCTGCAAGAGCTGCAAACACACTTTCTGCTGGTACTGCCTGGAGAGCTTGGATGTAAGTCACTCATAGCCTCTTCAAACATGTTTATTTTTGATAATTTGCTATATATATGGCAATGGTGGCATTGTGGGTGTAAGGTCCCGGTGCTTGGCCCAAAAACGGATACCAGTCGGGACTGAAGGCTCACGTGTTCTGTCTTGAAACAGTGCTAAAGGATTTTTAATAATTCACATGAATTTATATATCTGACTCCATAATTGATTTAAAAGGTTTTATCTTTACCGTTATTCTTGGTCACGGCCAAATAAATTAGCATGTTAATTATTGATGATGATATTAAGTTTTAACCCACTCAGTGACCCTTAAATTTACTCACACTTGACGTTAATATTCCTATTAACCCTTAAAAGTGTTTCAGTAAAAGAAGAATGACCGAAAAAGGTTCAAACATTTATTATCATTGATGTGTATAAACAATGCATTACATTATACAGCCTATCAAGTATGAACCAAGAATAAGGAGTTATTGTCTACACTTAATTTGGAATTGATCATTCTAAAAAAGCATTACATTTTAACTCCAAGTTTACTACATGATAAGGGAGCTTTAGAGCTCTTCCTTCATGGGCCGATTTCAGAGACAAAAGGGCCAGGATTTCAGTCTGCTATCTACTTTTGAAAGCTTCTTCAGACCAATCTCCTCCCAGAGAGGTGTGACTTAATTAGGAATGCGAATCAGGAGAGCATTAGCCAAAGCTGTTTGGAGTTTTAGATATTTAAGGCATACAGGATTGGCTCTCTCAGAGAAAAGGTGAGGCTCATCGAGAGACAAAGCTGGTGAGATGTAGGTGTAAATTTAGGGCTAGTCCCATGGGCTTCTGATAATCAAACACACTCATATGCAGATTCAGTAAACACAGCGGGGCACATATTACTCTGACACCCTGAACTGGTTTTTGGCTCTTTGCATTGTCATTTCAATTGGCTCGTTTTGCATGGTGATCCTGTGAAAAGATAGCAGTTCGCATTGGTTCCTGTGCTTTGTTTGGTCTTTTCAAGCAGATCATACAACGACATAATTCAGTTTCTTACAGACGACCCCTTTTGATCGCGCGAGAAGGCCACAGGGGATTGAGTCTTGGTTTGGAAGTAATGCGTGCACAGGTGCCGGTTGGGAAGAGTTGCAGAAGGGGAGATGGAGTTAGTTGTTGCTCAGGGAAGAGGGTCAGGTGTCTCAGGATGATGTACATGGGTTCGATGTAGGGCACCCCATAGGTGATGGAGCAGAAGCTTCTGGAGGTATGCTCAACAGATGAAGATACCGGTTGCTCGGTGGATGATGAAGGAATGGCCTGTGGTGATTATCAGCAGCTATGGAGAAGCGGTTGATGTCAACAAGCGATCCGGCAGGCACAGGGAGATGCTGAAAACCCTCTGTATACACACTGAAGAATGGCCTGTGGAGATCAGCAGCTGCCATGGATGTTGTCGGCAGGTACGGGGAGACTCGCTGGTGTAGATGTCTGGAACTTTGTCTCTGAAACCCGTGCTCGGATGGAGGAGGTCAGCAGCAGCCATGGGTGAGCCGATGACATCAGGAAGGGACAGAGCAGGTAGGGGGAGACGCACCGTTATAGGTGTCTGGAGCTCATCTCTGAAACCCGTGTCCAATAACTGTTGGGCCCTCTGGTGTCATGGATGGATCATTGCTGGATCTGGAGTTCACTTCTGGAGCTGGACTGAAAGCTGGCTGGAGCTGCTTTGGGGCCACCTCTGGAGCTAGGATGATGTATCCCTCTGTGGTCTCATGATGCTCGGAAGACACCTGCCCAGGAGAGTGGCACCTGCGCTACATTCTCATTATTAAAGGCATTGCAGAGCTGGCACATGGAGTGAACTAATGCCAGGAAGTAATCCTTTGGTTAAGTTCATTGTCCTCTGAATCCTGTGTTCCTTGATTGAATGAAGGGAAGGGTTACAAGCACATGTCAAACTTTCACACAAAAAGGAATACATCATTGAGTATAAGAAACCTAGGTAGCATTTGAATGTCCATATATTGATTGTACATTGATTGATTTGTTGTCATTCGAAGATACGGCCTGATGGCATGTTACAGGCAAAGGAAATATCAATCAGTTCAATTAATGAATACGTTTTAGAACCTTTAAAGACATGTAGACCACTAGGTTGTCCCACTTGATTATCTGATCTCTCACCATTGAACCTTTTAGTTGTATTTATGCAGACTTTACATTCACTTGATCTGGGTGAATGAGTGGGAAATTATGACCACAAATACTCTTATCATTAATAAATCACAGCATAGTAATTATACCCAGTATCAGTAATTTCTAGTACACCATTTGGATTTTCCATGAAAGCTCTCTGAATCGCATTCCGACTGTTTGGTCTGAGCTACCCAAGGGAGAGGACAATCAGAGTTCTACAGTACAAGTTGTTAATAGATCTATAATACGTTTTAATTTTTTAACTTTAGAATTCTCCCAAAAGGTAACCATAGGTTATGCAAGAAACTTATTGTGCTATTATCTAAAGTATGATAGATAGATTTTTTTTACTATAAATGAAAAATGTGGCTGCATTTGAGAGAGAGAGAGAGAGAGAGAGAGAGAGAGAAGACTGTGAGCCTTTGGTCTCACAGATTAATCTTGAGATTTTCAGTTTAAAAATTGTGAATCTTGAAACTTGTTAAAATTAAAAAAAATCTCAAAGTTTTCAAAGTAAGTTTTTCCAGAATTGAACAATTGTGGGAGAAACACTCTCACTCTTGTTCATTTTGATCTATGTGTTAAACAGAAAAGTGTTTCAAAGTCTATGTGTTTGTATTTAACTGTGACTATGTGTTCATTTTAAGCATACTCAACGAGGAAGAAATTTTATAATTGTGTTGTAATTTTGGGAGCTGTTTTAAAACAGAGGGCCACTTTAGAAGTGTGCATGAAGTATGTAAAGGCCCATTTAGGTTCAATTCCATGTGAGTATGCATGAAGGTTCTGGGGAGGTTTTTTATCTCATTATTGTCCAACAAAATTCTCTTTCCTGACTTGCAACTGAAACACATTTAATTTAGAATTTTGCATTACTGGTCAAAGCAACTATGGGCACCTTGAATATCATCTTCAAAGTAATCAGAGGTTTATTTTGATCATCCGTATTTTCATACGTACAACTTGATTATTTGTAAATCAGAGGTTAATTTGATCATCCGTATTTTCATACGTACAACTTGATTATTTGTAAATCAGAGGTTAATTTGATCATCCGTATTTTCATACGTACAACTTGATAATTTGTAAATCAGAGGTTAATTTGATCACCCGTAGTTTCCTACGTACAACTTAATAACTCGTTGATGTTTTTCAGAGGTTGCACTAAAGTTGGATCGTTGTGAAAAATGAATCTTGATCATGAGCTGGTCACAGAGGTGTATTATAATTGTCCAAGGGATTCACAGTATGCAGCAGCATACGGATACAGACAATGGACTTACAATTATCTGTGCGAAACCCCTCACGATGACAGGATAAAAAATCTTTGATTATTTCTAGATTGTTAGCTTATCAATATCCTTAATTCTCAGTGTTTCTGAAAGGGTCATTAAAATACTAGGCTTCACACTATGCTGATTTCAGTGGGAGCAAGCTTTTGTTTTCAAAAAGCAGTTCTGAGGTGTTAACGTCAACATCTGCTGTTATTTGCATTTAAAGAGAGAAAACAGAGCTTTTGTCTTCAAAAGCCAGTTCAGAGGTGTTAACATCTTATGACATTTGCATTCAAAGAGAGCAGATAGGCAAAGCCATTTTTTGTGCTACAGTATTTTACTCTATAGGAATTTATAGTTTCAATTTAGTTTCTTTTTTGTAGTTTTTTATTTGCTCTGGAAATGTAAGTAAAAATTATTTGATTTGCAGATTTACTTTGGGAATTTTTGTTAATTCACACTCTAGACATATGCGATCATTTTATTCAATTGTAGTTATAAAATTGAATGTTTAAGTTTGTAAAATAATGGCGGCAAACAGAGAATATTTCCCATGAATGGGCGCAAATTCTTCAATTATAGTTATAAAATTGAATGTTTGAGTTTGTAAATCGATGGCAGTAAACAAAGAATATTTTTCCATGAATGGGCACAAATTCTGCCCCTTTTTACTGCAATCGATATCAAACTTGTAATAAATGTTCTTGTTTTGTTTTCTGATCGTGGGTTAAGGAATCGCTGATAAAAAATATCCTTTATTCAAATATGCAGAAATTGCTATCTCCGTTCCATGAGCCTGCGTGCACTCAAACTCAGACAAAGAACACAACCTCTGCATTTTAAAGACCAGATCTTTAAAACAGCGTGTTTATAATACATGTATCTTTCTCTTTTAGCACATTAACTGTTTGACTTTAATCACAAATGATTCCAATTTCAAAGGCTAATAGTGGATATTGTAAGGAGCAAATTATGGATGTTTTGAGAAGCTAATTATGAATGTTTTACGAAGTGAATTATGGGTGGAGGAGATTTGTGTTTGTTTGATATTCACTTCCAATCAAGTTTATTAGTTGTCTCATAGGACTAGCATCTGGGACTTCATTGCAAGAGCGTCTCTTGTGTTTTCTGTTGCAGTCTGAAACAAGATGATTGGGTCTCAGACAGAAAATGCATTTCTTTATCTTCATTTTTGGTTTGCGCTCTTGTGTCTGAAATCCTTCACATGCTTTGGATCTGGAATGCCATCTACTTTCTATTCTTGATCCCCACTTAACAATGCCTTGAAACGTGTGTTCAGCTGGATCAGCACCAAATAAAAGCGCATTTTGAACGAGGACTCCTGCCTTGTTCAATAACAGGTCCAGGAGCGGTACATGATTTTGGTGTACATCTTCAAAGCCTGAATATTCTTTATAAGTTAACCAAAGCCGCTCAGCAAACATTTCAAATGGTTCATTGCTTTCTTGTTCTACTTCGAGAATCTTTGCCCAATTTGTCTGCGCTGGTCCTCTGAGGTCTAATAATGCCTTTTTGAGACGGAGAAATATTGTTTCGTCACTCTCGTCCTCTCTTTGTGTTATTATGCTGCCGGACCTCATTTCAGGGGTTAATTGCGATCTGAGGTCCTCCGGAATAGAGATTATGGCTATCTGCCATACATCTCGGGGCTCTAGCTGATTCACTGTGGCTTGTAACATTAATTTGTCCCAGTATGGTTGGAAAGAACCGGATTTTGGCAACGATCCCACAATCTCTGTGTGTCTTGAACACTCAACAATTGTTAGAGGACGACTCACGGTGCTGATTTCTTTGTCTGCATTTTTAATTGTTTTTAAAACTGCTACTCTGTTTGTTTCTGGTGGAACTTTTTTCAAGAACGCTGGTTTTGTTGTGCTGATCTCCTCTGTCTCTCTATGATATTTGATTGCGGCTACTTGTACAGTGGGAACTTGGGTTCCGGTTTCATCACAAATTTTCTCAAGAGCATAAATCTGATCTTGCCTATTCTGCAGCTCCTCTTTTAGGTTCTCGATTTTGCGCATTGTTTCCTCCTCTTTTCTCATCCAGTTTAGATTCTCAGATTCAAATGCGTTGACGTTCGCTCTCAGTTTTCCAAGCTCGTCGGATCGCATTCGCTCTATTTCTCTGGTGCTTTCCAACATGCACTCATTTCTGGCTAAAGTCTCGAGGTTGTTTTTGAGAAGGAGATAAGCCATAGCGGTTGGGATTTGCTTGTATTTTGTCTTACAC
This sequence comes from Danionella dracula, assembly GCA_900490495.1. NCBI lineage: Eukaryota > Metazoa > Chordata > Actinopteri > Cypriniformes > Danionidae > Danionella > Danionella dracula. Next base: position 4,303,332 of record UELW01000039.1, on the reverse strand, counting down.
ATCAACCATTTACCTTCAGCTAAATACCACGACATTAGCTCAGAATTACTCCATTGAGAATCTAGCCCTTTAGATTTTAGTTCTACAAGGAGGTGTTTAATTTGTAAAGAAAGAGTTGTCATGACTTCCTGTTCTGCGCAGCCGCGGAGCTTCTCATGCAAACCCATATTACACAATTAGCAGTCAAAATTTCTTAACTGGATTTCAACGGTCTCCAGTCTAAAGAGCATTCCGGCTCATGCTACAAAAATCTGCTACAAAATTGTAATTACATTGCAATACATGGAAATGGGAATTTTTTCACTCACCACGGCTGATGCAGGAAAGGGAGCTTCAAACCACTCGTTCGATTTAAATCCAGTTTTTAGCACATAAAGACTTTTCGCTTGTGCTTTTCAGGCGATCACGTCGGGGTCACCACTTTGTAGGGTCCCGGTGCTTGGCCCAAAAACGGATACCAGTCGGGACTGAAGGCTCACGTGTTCTGTCTTGAAACAGTGCTAAAGGATTTTTAATAATTCACATGAATTTATATATCTGACTCCATAATTGATTTAAAAGGTTTTATCTTTACCGTTATTCTTGGTCACGGCCAAATAAATTAGCATGTTAATTATTGATGATGATATTAAGTTTTAACCCACTCAGTGACCCTTAAATTTACTCACACTTGACGTTAATATTCCTATTAACCCTTAAAAGTGTTTCAGTAAAAGAAGAATGACCGAAAAAGGTTCAAACATTTATTATCATTGATGTGTATAAACAATGCATTACATTATACAGCCTATCAAGTATGAACCAAGAATAAGGAGTTATTGTCTACACTTAATTTGGAATTGATCATTCTAAAAAAGCATTACATTTTAACTCCAAGTTTACTACATGATAAGGGAGCTTTAGAGCTCTTCCTTCATGGGCCGATTTCAGAGACAAAAGGGCCAGGATTTCAGTCTGCTATCTACTTTTGAAAGCTTCTTCAGACCAATCTCCTCCCAGAGAGGTGTGACTTAATTAGGAATGCGAATCAGGAGAGCATTAGCCAAAGCTGTTTGGAGTTTTAGATATTTAAGGCATACAGGATTGGCTCTCTCAGAGAAAAGGTGAGGCTCATCGAGAGACAAAGCTGGTGAGATGTAGGTGTAAATTTAGGGCTAGTCCCATGGGCTTCTGATAATCAAACACACTCATATGCAGATTCAGTAAACACAGCGGGGCACATATTACTCTGACACCCTGAACTGGTTTTTGGCTCTTTGCATTGTCATTTCAATTGGCTCGTTTTGCATGGTGATCCTGTGAAAAGATAGCAGTTCGCATTGGTTCCTGTGCTTCGTTTGGTCTTTTCAAGCAGATCATACAACGACATAATTCAGTTTCTTACAGATTCAGTTTCTTACATGGGTATTGTTGTTGCATAGAAGATAATTGAGCCTAGGGTGAGTGAAGTTTGACTTTGTGAAGTTGAAGTTGTGATTTTGAAAGGTTCCTAATTTGGAGGTCTCGTGCAACAAGTTGACAGGCATTCAAGGTCAAAAAAAGCCTTTGTTCACTTATAATATGTAGGAGCTTAGGAAGCTGGTTTTGTTGTGCTGATCTCCTCTGTCTCTCTATGATATTTGATTGCGGCTACTTGTACAGTGGGAACTTGGGTTCCGGTTTCATCACAAATTTTCTCAAGAGCATAAATCTGATCTTGCCTATTCTGCAGCTCCTCTTTTAGGTTCTCGATTTTGCGCATTGTTTCCTCCTCTTTTCTCATCCAGTTTAGATTCTCAGATTCAAATGCGTTGACGTTCGCTCTCAGTTTTCCAAGCTCGTCGGATCGCATTCGCTCTATTTCTCTGGTGCTTTCCAACATGCACTCATTTCTGGCTAAAGTCTCGAGGTTGTTTTTGAGAAGGAGATAAGCCATAGCGGTTGGGATTTGCTTGTATTTTGTCTTACACATCAACCATTTACCTTCAGCTAAATACCACGACATTAGCTCAGAATTACTCCATTGAGAATCTAGCCCTTTAGATTTTAGTTCTACAAGGAGGTGTTTAATTTGTAAAGAAAGAGTTGTCATGACTTCCTGTTCTGCGCAGCCGCGGAGCTTCTCATGCAAACCCATATTACACAATTAGCAGTCAAAATTTCTTAACTGGATTTCAACGGTCTCCAGTCTAAAGAGCATTCCGGCTCATGCTACAAAAATCTGCTACAAAATTGTAATTACATTGCAATACATGGAAATGGGAATTTTTTCACTCACCACGGCTGATGCAGGAAAGGGAGCTTCAAACCACTCGTTCGATTTAAATCCAGTTTTTAGCACATAAAGACTTTTCGCTTGTGCTTTGCAGGCGATCACGTCGGGGTCACCACTTTGTAGGGTCCCGGTGCTTGGCCCAAAAACGGATACCAGTCGGGACTGAAGGCTCACGTGTTCTGTCTTGAAACAGTGCTAAAGGATTTTTAATAATTCACATGAATTTATATATCTGACTCCATAATTGATTTAAAAGGTTTTATCTTTACCGTTATTCTTGGTCACGGCCAAATAAATTAGCATGTTAATTATTGATGATGATATTAAGTTTTAACCCACTCAGTGACCCTTAAATTTACTCACACTTGACGTTAATATTCCTATTAACCCTTAAAAGTGTTTCAGTAAAAGAAGAATGACCGAAAAAGGTTCAAACATTTATTATCATTGATGTGTATAAACAATGCATTACATTATACAGCCTATCAAGTATGAACCAAGAATAAGGAGTTATTGTCTACACTTAATTTGGAATTGATCATTCTAAAAAAGCATTACATTTTAACTCCAAGTTTACTACATGATAAGGGAGCTTTAGAGCTCTTCCTTCATGGGCCGATTTCAGAGACAAAAGGGCCAGGATTTCAGTCTGCTATCTACTTTTGAAAGCTTCTTCAGACCAATCTCCTCCCAGAGAGGTGTGACTTAATTAGGAATGCGAATCAGGAGAGCATTAGCCAAAGCTGTTTGGAGTTTTAGATATTTAAGGCATACAGGATTGGCTCTCTCAGAGAAAAGGTGAGGCTCATCGAGAGACAAAGCTGGTGAGATGTAGGTGTAAATTTAGGGCTAGTCCCATGGGCTTCTGATAATCAAACACACTCATATGCAGATTCAGTAAACACAGCGGGGCACATATTACTCTGACACCCTGAACTGGTTTTTGGCTCTTTGCATTGTCATTTCAATTGGCTCGTTTTGCATGGTGATCCTGTGAAAAGATAGCAGTTCGCATTGGTTCCTGTGCTTCGTTTGGTCTTTTCAAGCAGATCATACAACGACATAATTCAGTTTCTTACAGATTCAGTTTCTTACATGGGTATTGTTGTTGCATAGAAGATAATTGAGCCTAGGGTGAGTGAAGTTTGACTTTGTGAAGTTGAAGTTGTGATTTTGAAAGGTTCCTAATTTGGAGGTCTCGTGCAACAAGTTGACAGGCATTCAAGGTCAAAAAAAGCCTTTGTTCACTTATAATATGTAGGAGCTTAGGAAGCTGTTGAATGAGCTCTGTCTGGCCTGTCTTTGATCACAGTTTATTGAGAAAAATGTACAATCAACACAACATCAAGCAACAAATATTCTTTTACAGTCCGAATCAAACTGGCCACGATAGAATAAAGAGAGAAGCTCACCAGAGAAGTGTGACACCATTCAGCATTCAAGGTCTTGATTGAAAATATGGTTCCAGTTCTTTATAACATTACTCCACCAAAATATTTTTATTTGTTTCTTTCTTTTGTCTATTTTTTATTTATCAGATGCAGATAAGCAATAAGCTTTTACCTTCATGCATACTAATCTCTTTGAAAGGCTCAAATAACCCTGTTTGCCCTGATGTGTTAACTGGGTGTTTCTCAAACTTAAAGCTATGTTTCACACCACATAAGATCATTTTAAAAAACCCATAATCGTGGCAGAATATACCCCCAGAATAAAAACACTCCAACTAAATTTATAATGCACATTTTTTTGTTTGCTTTTCACTCAGAGGGAATTCCTTGACTAACTTTTTTTTTCATCATTATAGGGGGATATATTCCTGAGACATTATGATAAAGGACCATGCCGAAACAAGCTGGGGCACTCCAGAGCTTCAGTCATGTGGAACAGAACTCAGGTTAGCCTTCATGACACTGAATTTTTAGCAGTACCCAAATGACTCTTCGCTAATAGCCAATCTAGAGAATGATTTCCTTCTTCACAATTACTTTAAAGACAACTGGAATATCAGCTAGGCGTGGATCTATTTGAAAATTTATGCTCAAAAATAGTGAAACGTCCCCCTCCATCATGACGGCTACCCTACTTTTCATATTAAAATTAGATTTAAAAATAAAATAAACTTTCTGAGTGAAGATCTCAGCTTAACAAGCCCCAATCTAGCCCTGATAATGAAGATTGTATATAAAAGTGTTCATGTTTGAATCTCCCATAATGCCCTTCCAGCACGACTTTTAAGTTCAACAAAAAAATTAACCTGATTGAATTAATTTGATTATTTTGATCCATGGTTGACATTGAAATTGAATATTCACATTTAAAATGAAAACATTAAACATTTAAATATTATGATCTATAGGTTAGCTTGATTTTTTTGCTGAAAGAATATTTGGTGAAACATAAAGGAAATGACCGACTGCCCACCCTCCTTCATCCTTTATGCGCAGGTAGTTGGCATCCTGGTGGGTGTCAGCCTCATAGTACTGGTAACATCTCCCCTGCTGCTCCTGGCCTCTCCTTGCATCCTGTGCTGTGTCTGCAAACCCTGCGAGTCCAAGACCAGCCGGACCCGGAAGAAAAACAAAAAGAGGAAGAAAGAGAAGAAGCCATCAGAGTCGAGCGCATAGGAGAACATCTCCAGCGCCTCACGCTAGGTGCACAAGTGCCTCATTTTCAGTGCCTTCTGGTGCATTTTCTTGAAAGAACTGCATCTGACAATGAAATACCCTTTCTCTACTAAGCCAAAATATTTGTTTAAGTTCACTATTGCGAGGTTATGTAAAGAATGTTCTGGGCTTTATCAGTGGGTTTAGCTCTGTTGTAGTGTTTCAAACCAAAGGATCTGCTGCTTTATTTTCTTGTAAATACTGTATTTATGGGTCTGGGTACTGTCATGTGTTCTTTTTACACATGTTGATTTTTCTTAATCTGATTTTGTAATATTTCGTTACAATAAATTGAACTCAAATCGAGGCTTTAAAGTGGTGTTCTTAAGATCAGAGATCTCAAAGTCAGGTCTGAGATTAGTTCAAACCCTTGTTTAGCAGGTTCAGGGAGTCAGGGTTTTCTCCAGGCTGGAGTAAATTAAGTGTTGCTGGAGATGTCTCTAACCCCATGCTCAACCCACCCTAACATTGACCTCAGGGAACACTAATGTCCCCCTTCTACACCCCCCAGAAGTAGATTGTTCCACTAATGAAATTGGGACGAAATATTGAAGCTGAACGTTCAGGGCTCCAGGAATTGAGTATGTGATCTACTCCCACTCAGGGCCAGATGTGAGGTCTGGCATGTGAGTGAAACTGTTGCCTCAGCGTCTGAAAAAGGAAGAATTCACTAGTGTGTTTTTACTTCGTTTCATCACTAGTGGGTTAAATAGATTCCCCAAATGAAAATTATTACTTGGTTCTGGTCCAAAATATAAACATATGAAATATGAGGAAGACAAACCAATTCTACTATACCAAGAGCCAAATGAAAAAGCATCTATATTGGCAATGTCCATGATTAGGGTTTCCACCGAGTTTTAAAAAGTCTAAATTTAAAAGCCTAAAGTCTTAAAAAGTCTTACATTTACTGTTCTAAGTGTTAAATATTTTTTCACAGGTTTTATCTTTCTGGTGTCCATGTAAAATTTTTTATATGTTTTTTTAATGTTGCTTGGGGTTCCCAAAGACTGAGTAAATGCTACCAGATGCTAAAAAGAACTATGGTTAGGGTTTCCAAAGTATGAGAACATGTGCATAAATGCTCAAAAACATGAAAGTCATGCTTAGGGGTGCCAGAGTTTGATAAAACTTTGGTAAAAGTGATGTTTAGCACTGCCATAGGTTGAGAAAAGGCACTATAAATAGTAAACGAAATATCTCATAAAACCTCAACTTTGTAAAAAGCCTGGGTGGGGTTGCCATATTTGAGAAAACCTTCCTAAATCCTCAAAAACATAAAAGTGATGGTTAGGGTTTCAAACAATGTATTCAAATCATATACTATTTATTATGCAAAAATATTGTATGTGTTTTTCAACATCAATTTAAAATTCAGATGATGATAACATATTGATAAGTAAAACATATTATTATTACGTATTATTGGGTAAAGTATCAATGTAAGGTGTTTACAGTTTATGGCAATGAATTATTTGTTTGAAAAGAAGAGGCGAAATAAGGGCTAACTACAGAGCGACATCCTGTGGTTAAACGTAGAACTGCAACTGGAGAGAATATTATTGATGATTATTGGTGATTTTCACTTTATTTCATCCTCTCACTGACACAAATCCAGCATCAGATCTATCAAATCAGCAGTGACCGTTTCGAAATAAACAACACTCGTAAGGCTAAATGTTAAAGGACAAACTCACAATTAAATGAATTACTCAATTTCTCTGAATATCTTTGTCAGACTGTCGCGAAAGCAGCACACTTTCACTCATTTCCCTGATGAATGCAGACTCCCTCGAGCAGCAATCTCTCTTCTCTTTTCCAAAGAGGTGCCAACTCTGTGTGCGTCAGCCTGAGTGATATGACTGAGATTATTATGACTATAATTATGATAATAGCAGATATTTGAGAGTGAAGAGGACGTGCTGAACCGGCCGGACTCATTCAGACACAAACAAACACAGCTGAGCTGCATCTTCAAATGATTACAGAGCTGGAGCCTTGGGAGCCCTTGACATGAATATTCATGAAGGGAGCTTCCTTCACACGTGTGTCAGATTATTAAAAATGAGATGATTTTACTCATTGCGTTTTATATTTTATAGGGTTATTGTCAGACAATGTATTGTGTATAAATTAGGACTGAACGATTTTAGAACACAATTGAAATGGGATTATTTTCAACTAATATTGCAATTGTGTATAAATTAGGACTGAACGATTTTAGAACACAATTGAAATGGGATTATTTTCAACTAATATTGCAATTATATATAAATAATTTTAGCCTTTATAGAACAATATTTAAATGAACTAACCATCAACATAATGAAATCCTGTGATGCTAATTTTATATTAAAAAAATGAATATTTCTCAACTATCTCAATAATGAGTGATTTGTGGAACTTCCAACCTTGTACGCATATAAAAGTGGATGTAAACATTAAACCAAATGTCAGTAAGTTTAGGTTATGGAATATTTTTCCAAATCTAATATGTAACTTTCCAATATTTTAGTAATTGTAATTGTTGTCGTAACGAACATGAAAATCAGTGAATTGGATTTTTAAATGACTGATTAATGTTCGACAGACTTCAGCTAAATAAAAAAATAAACATTTTATGCCTCTTAAACGTAAACGTCTTAAACATACCTGTAATTGCAGTTTCTGTGATTTGAAAATTGTGTTTATTCATTTTGTGATCTAATTGCAAATGTGATTCATTGTTCGGCCCTAGAATAAATATTTGTACATATTTTCAGTTCTGAATTTGCAGATATACCGTTAGCTGTGTGTTTCAAACAATTGCAAGTTGTGACCCTGAAAGAACAATTGTATGGATCAAGACACAGATCAAAACTACTTTCCAAACAAAATGGATAGTTGAAGACTAGGTTGTGCAATTTTAGACTCATGTGTATTTACTGTTAAAATAAAATATCAGTAAGTATACATATATGTAATTTAAAAACAAATACATGAACACTTATCATAAATTACTGATAAAAGATAGTATGATGAAAGACGTAAAGCTAAAGAGTGCTACTGAAACAATTGTTGGTTGTAAACAGCTCAGGTTCTTAATGGGTTATATGTTGGCAAAATAAGTGGGCTACTGGATCTATTGGAGCTTTTTGAAACCTGCCATCCACCTACAAAATACGTGCATCTTTGAAGGTTGTCTGTTATGCATCTTTTAGTAACGTTGCCTGCCAAATGCAGCCTCTCTGTGACATCACATCATACCGCGGTCCATTCGCCAACCAGCAGCCTCAGATTGGCCAATGGCCAGATAGCGTGAGCTCTGCTCACCGAGTCACTCGCAGGTGATAGGCTCCTCCTGGAGAGAGTGGGAGGGACTCTGCTGTCTACAAACAGCGAGAGGATCCGCTCCCTCATTAACATAAATTATTCAGCATCACCTCGAGCGCACAATAGTTTCCATGCCCTGGTCGTGTAACTCAGTTTTTAATGTAGTGCTATTTATTCTAGGGCACTTTTGAAACCGCCTGCTTCTGGAACTATTTCATTATTATTCTTTTTTGTTAATATTTTTTTTTAATTGTGTACTTTCCTCTCAGTCCAGTTTTGCTAATTTGTTGACTTTTTTTTTTTTTTTACACTTTTAGCGAGTACTTTTTTGTCTGTTTTTTTCCGGACCCTACTAGTGACATGTGGACATTTTTGGGCATCGCTAGTTTTACATATATTTATAAGAAATGCGACGCGTTGCTGAACTCCGCGCCGCTCGAGCTGCTGCTGGCCGCGGGGCTGTGCGCGAGCGTCGTTCTGACCCTCACCTGTGTCGGGCTCCGGGCTCAGACTTCCAAAGCTTCGTGGCTTCCCCGGTCACCCCTCAGACTCTTGAGGAGCTTTTCTACCGGCGGAAAACTCCTCTTCAACTCCAGCTCAGAGAGCTCCGGCCGAACTTCGAAGAGAGTGAGCGCATGGCTATCTTTCTGTCCGCCATTCTGTATTGTAGCCTAAATACAACAAAGAGACATAGATACGTAGATGCATGGGTGAGAGAAGCTATAACAATTATCTCTTGGTTAATTTTAAATAATCTCAATAATATAATAATTTTAATGTAAGCACTTTACTGATGATGTCAATAAATATATTTAGGATTCGATTATAATCAAACGACTGCAAAACATTTTGAAAATATTTTAATAGTAAAAATTTTACACTAAGCAACCCAACTAAATACAACACCAGAAAAGTTTATTATAAAAATTGACTAGCTGGAAAAACTAAATTATATTCACTAATAATTATATTCACTTTACATTTTTTGTATTGTAACATTTTAACAATGTACGTGTTCCCATAAGAGACGACCAACTTAAACTCCAAACCTCTAAATAAATATCACTTGTATTGTTGTACAGAGCATAGAGTAGTTGCTTCAAGTCAGAATTAACTAATTAATTGTCAGTGAGTGGAGAACTAGTTTAAACGGTGTATTTTTTGCTCTCTTATCCAATTAAAACCTGCTCCCCAAATACCCATACACCTACAGTAAACACTGTAATACATTTTTCTTGAATCCTTCCAAAATAATGTAACTCTTACGTGTCACCTCAGAGTGGTGTGAAGCGGAGGCGCACGAGTGAGAGTGTTCAGACAGAGGATCCAGAGATCATCATTGTGGGTGCTGGTGTGCTGGGCTCAGCCATGGCTGCCGTCTTGGCACGGGATGGGCGCAGAGTCACTGTGGTAGAGAGGGACATGAAGGAGCCAGACCGGATTGTTGGAGAGCTTCTGCAGCCAGGAGGATATCGAGTACTGAGAGAACTTGGCTTAGAAGGTATCTACAGCATTCAATTTTGAATTTAAATGTAAATTTTGTAGATATTCTAAAATAAATTACATTGTATATCCTCGATCAAATGACACTATATTATGTTAATACTTTACCGAACATCCATAACCAACAGTAAAGGAATATTTCATCATTTACCTTACTAATTGTAAGCCTTTAAAAACTATTAGCTCCCAATTAATGTTTGCTACCCTTTAACCTATGAAAAAGTACAGCAAAAAGCCTTGCTCTCACCTCCAACATGTTAAAGGCACATTGTTTTTACCAAAGATTAAAGTAGTGCATGTTCTAAAATGTGTACAAAATAAGTTCCTAATATAGTCGGAACTTAAATTTCCCTAGTATCCCAGTTGCTGCTAGGCTGGGCTAAGCTAAACTAACAAGGAATTTGAATTTCCAAAAACGACAGGCTAATAAGAATGTTATCACAGGAGTAAAAAAAGAAATTAGCCTTTTTTCTATGTGGCCATCTTCACATTCTAGTTTATTTACATCCTCTCAGATGCGGTGGAGGGTCTGGATGCTCATGTGGTCAACGGATATGTGATTCATGAATTGGAAAGTGGGACAGAAGTAGAGATTCCGTACCCAAAAGAGGAGGGCAGCGTTCAGGGTGGACGGGCCTTCCATCATGGCCGCTTCATTATGGGGCTGCGCCGGACGGCACTGGCTGAGCACAAGTACATACTTACTGGAAATAAATATATCAAAGGTGTTGTTAATATTGTGGTGAAACAATGAAAGAAATCAGAGAATTTCGGATTAACATACATTGTGCAGCACATATGAACAGCCACTGCTTACAACATTATGGTGGAATATTTACGAAAGAATAAAAAAATATTTCCTGCAGTTCATATATTTAACCAGGTTTGAAGGTTGAACTTGGTCTGTTCTCAACCATGAGTTTAGGTTTGAAATGTTTGTGATCTGCAGTGTGACGTTTCTGGAGGGAACAGTGACCAGCCTAGAAGAAGAAGGTGGCTGTGTGACAGGAATCCAGTACAGGGAGAAAGACTCAGGGATAATCAAGGTATGTGACGCACTCTACTACTCTGACAATCAGCTCATGATCAAGTGAAGAAAGACTTCTTCTCGCAGGAGATTCAAGCTCCTCTAACCATTGTGGCTGATGGATGTTTCTCTAAGTTCCGCAAGAATCTGGTCTCTGGGAAAGTTCGAGTGTCTTCTCACTTTGTTGGGTGTATAATGAAGGTAACCAATAAACCTTTTGATTTCCTCATCAAATTAATAATTCTGCTTCTGTGTTGCTTCATTGGATTGTAATTAATTCAGTGGGGAAAAAAAAACAAAATAATTGTTTTACATCAGTTTTATGGGAACCACCTCCTTGTTGTATCAAACTATGGTGTGTATTATCTTATATGGGGGAAATGCTTTCTGGGGCAACCGGTGAAATTCGGCACTGCCCCTCAGACCTGACACCCCCCTCCTGATTTCTTTTGATATGTGAAAATACACTGGGTAACCTCCTGGAAGGATAATTTCCATGTTCCAGCCCACCCTGCTCTCCTGTGACCTGATGACTTGACATTAACTCAACCCCCCAGGACACTGCCATAAAGTGCAATTACAGTAGCGATGCAATGTGTCCATTTGTGTTTTCTTGTTTGAGATCTCTGACTAGTTATCTTGAAGCCTTGCAAATGCTACCAAATTGAAAAAAATTGCCCATAACGGCTTAAAGGGAGATTAATTTCTTTAAGTTATCATGCCATGCCGGTCCCTCCAGTCGACCTCACAATTGGGGTCCCCAATTCAATGCTGTAATTACAAAACCATCTTATATCCACATACCCTGAGAAGGTGGCTGTTGTGGGTTTTTACTACAAGTGAGATGTTTTGGACTGCTTCATTGAGGATCTCTCTATACATCAATATGTCCTGTTCGAGAATGAGGGTTCCTGTATCACATCTTCCCCTTTGTCCCTGTTTCTGTTGCCTTGAACCTTTTACGAGGTTATCAAGGCAGTCTTGGTACCACTATGGTGTGAATTGATTTAGATCCTGGCATACAAAGTTGACATCCTCATTGCGGTGCAGTCTCAGACCTAGTTCAATTGTCATAGGGAGACTATTCAAGGATGCAGCATGCTAAAGCTCCAGGAATATTTGGGGCTTCAGGTGAATCTAGAATCGAGTCGGTTCCTTAGTGATGCTCTTGCTTGATTTGGAGGCCAGCAAATCAGGAAGGTAGTCTCTTACCAGAACATGGCCCACTGGGCAGTGGAAGCCAGCAGCTTGACATACGCAGCATGTGACGTCCCTTGCCTGGTGGAGGTCTCAGCCCACTCCATGAGAGGTCTGGTGGCCTTTTGGATTTTGGAAAGAGGAACTCTGCCAGCTGATAATTGCAAAGCTGCAGACTGGTCAAACCCCAACAATTCACAAGGTATTCTGCTTCTTGTAGTGCAATTCCTTCAGGATCCATAGTGTGAACTTCTAGTCTGCACTGTGTGGTGTTGGAATGGTGCCTCTTTTGTTTCATCCGGGGAATTGTGTGTGGTCCCTATTTGGTTACCCTTCTTGCACAAACCCTGCCTTGGTGCCCAGCACAATCCATTTGCTCATGTCTGTCTCTCTTTTAAACAGATGAGTGTGTTCTGATCTTGTGTGATGACCATCCCATGGGCAGGGCCGGATGGTATCTGTGGAGTTTATTTTTTTTTTGTTGATGATTTTTTTTGCAGAATTTCTGGAAGATTGGGTGGGTTTAAATTAAATTGGAGAACAAAATGTTTTGAATAATTCATTATACATTAATAACTTTCATTTAGTTCTCATGTCAAGGCAACACAATCTGTGGAATTTTTGCAGAGATATGTGGCCATAGATTCCGTCTGGGCCTACCCATGGGTAAAATACAACACAGTATGACACTCTGCTCATCCTACCATACAATACTTCTGGTTTTTGTAAAAAAAATCTTCAGGTAAGCATAGTGGTAGTGAAATGATTGACCACATGTAATAATGTCAACTGGTCAGTGGCCTAGGTAGCGCATGGCTTGATATTCTGGCAAATCAAGTACCTGGTTTTCGAGGTGAAAGGATCTTGGATGTGGTCTCTTGAATGACAATGTGCAAGCAACCATCTGAAGGGTAACATACTGGTTACTTGGGTAACCCAATATTGCCCATATTGGGTTTCAACTCCTGCAGCATCACAAGCAGAGCATCCGATCCATCCATGTTAATGTGACAAGCATGCAAATTCTAAGAACACGATATGATGTTTCAATTGGCTCGTTTCAACTGGGTCACTCAACATAACATCTCAGTTCCGAAGTCTTCCGAAAATAAACAAGACATTTTATATCCATTTTGTTCTTATATTCAAGGACTCGCCTCAGTTCAAATCAAACCATGCAGAGCTGGTCCTTGCAGATCCCAGCCCCGTTCTGGTCTACCAGATCTCCTCCTGTGAAACCAGAGTCCTGGTGGACATCAGAGGAGAGATGCCCCGAGACCTCGTGCAGTACATGACAAGCAGAATATACCCCCAGTTGCCCGGTACACTATTTGTTTATAGCACTATAACCTGAATTGTTTCATCACAGAATGCTGAATGTGTCTACTCTGTAACACAGAGCACCTGAAGGAGCCCTTCATGCTAGCACTGCAGAATGACAGGCTGAGAACAATGCCTGCCAGCTTCCTGCCACCAGCTCCAGTCAATAAACAAGGTGAGCAGAAGAGGTTATATCCATTCCTCTGTCTAGTTAAACATATCCCAATACAACTCTCTCATAAATCTGAAATATTTTCACAAGTTTCAACCTTCACCTGGGGACCTTCTCATCAACTTTTCTTTAAAATCACCCAGTGGGTCAAGTCTCACTGCCGTCTCCACCCAAAATACCTATCTGCTACCTCAACCTGCTGTTTTGGTTCTGCATGGCCCTTCAGTAAATTGTTTTTGTTTTAGTCCTATAAAAAGTAGTTGTTTGTTTCTTTCTTTTTGAAATGAAACCAATCACTGACATGCATCAATACCTTGCTTTTTGTCCCACCCCATACATAATATCAGCCAGCTCCATCTTCAGGCTGTGATACTTACCGCGGAAGGAGAGCACTTACTAATATGGGAAAAAATTTCAAATTGTAAGTAGTGTGCTTTGGGTGTTTTGATCATTAGGATGTCATATGTATATTATTCCTGGTCACTTCCCCTGATGGTCACAAGGAGGCCCTCTTGCTTGAACATTGTAACAGTTCTGGCCAGTTGAGCAAGTAGTCTTGTGATCAGCGTGTTGCTGGTTTGATCCCCAGTTAAAGCAGTAGTTGAAGGTGGAATATGTATGTCAACAACACTCACTTCCCTCTTCAACAACTGCTGTGTGAGAACTTGAATGAGAAAAATATAGGATAAAAAAAATAAGACTGGTTATTGGTCAGTCCATATCTGTAAATCACTGTGCTTGGAAAAAGAGAAATTAAATGTGAATAGAATAACAAAAAAGGTGTTGGAATCTCATTCTATGAAACCTAAAGATGCCAGTGTGATAAACCATTGGAGCAGACCTGACCCTGTGTTTGTGTCCTGCACAGGAGTTTTGCTTTTGGGAGATGCCTACAACATGCGTCATCCTCTAACCGGTGGAGGGATGAGTGTCGTCCTGAATGATGTGTGCATCTGGAGAAAGCTGCTTAGAAACATCCCTGATCTGAACCAGCATCCAGCTGTGCTTCAGGTAGCATCTGTTTGACCTACATGAAAATCAGACAAGTAGTTATACAAACTATTGTTAAAAAGAGAAAAAGAGATGTCTGGTTTTTAGAAGCTTTCAAGCCTGGTCACTTTTTTTTTTGGCAAAGCATAAATACTAGGGTAAAAATGTCAAAGAAAACGATTTTGAGAGTGTAAAAAATTAGCCTTACACCTGCATGGATGTATGGGGTCGCAGAAGGTGCCCACCATTTACCATGCACAATTTCAAAATTTACCCCTCTCACAGTTGTTATAATGGAAAAAACTTGTTATCTTGTTAAATCGTTAGACCTTACGGAGCCATAAAAGTTGTAAATGTAATGATTTAACATATATGTCAATATGAATCTGCTCATGTGGCCAATCAATGAATTACAGTTGTCATTTCCTATAATGCATCTGAAAGATAAGTTAGAGTTTGCCACTTGGAAAAGCATACAACAGCAAAAGGCCAACTCATTTAAATATTTGAATGTTGTTTTATTTTTAATAAAGAAAGATGATACTAGAAGAATAAGTAAGACGTTGTCTGAAACAAGTGAACATGATAATACTTTGGGTGCACAATCTCTTCAAAGCGCCTGTGATCATGCTCATTCTGTGACATTATATTTTGAAATGAAGACATTTGCTTGCTTTTGTCTTAAGGCAAAGAAGAGATTCCACTGGGAGAGGAAATCTTCTCATTCGTTTGTGGTGAACGTTTTGGCTCAAGCACTGTATGAGCTGTTTGCTGCAACTGACAGTATGTTAGATATCACCTCGGTCATATGTTTGTGCTTTACAGCAATTCCTAACAATAACTGATTGTTTGCTTCAGATTCTCTGCATCAGTTACGGAAAGCTTGTTTTCATTACTTCAAGCTTGGTGGAGAATGTATCAATGGACCAATCGGCCTTCTCTCTGTGTGAGTATCTGCAAAGAATTCTAAACTTTGGTTTTATTTGGGCTGTTATTAGAGAATAGCGTCAATGCAAACTATTTGGTTTCCAAGGAAATTCAGTTTCTGTTTAAACTTGAATCTGTCAAAAAAAAGTAAAATACTGAATAGAGTTGGAGTTTTAAATGTAGAACACATTCGCAATGCAGTTTATTATTTGATTTAATAATAATTCTATTCATATACATTTTATAAAAAAAATTACTAGGTTTTTGCATATTTATAAAACTATTTCTCAAAATAAAGTTGTTTTCATGTGATAATGACTATTATTTTCATATGAACTTGACATAAAACTTGTTTTCTTGTGATAACAACTATTATTTTCTTGTGATTACTCATTTTTCTGTGATTTCAACCTAAAAGTTGTTTTCTTGTGATATCAGCCTAACTGTTAATCAGAGTTAAAACTGAAAAGGGCAATTTGTTTTGCCACTACTCTAATGTCTTTCTTGTTTTTCCTTAGACTGTCTCCCAAACCTTTGACTCTGATTGGACACTTCTTTGCAGTAGCCCTCTATGCAATCTACTTAAGTTTTAAATCTGAATCATGGCTGACATTACCTCGAGCGTTAGTGAACAGCGGAGCCATCCTGTACCGTGCCTGCACAGTTATGTTTCCTCTCATTTACTCGGAGATAAAGTACCTGATTTATTAGGATGCCAATCACAAACATCCATGCACAGAAATGATTTTATCTGCTCTTAAACTATTGTTTGCTTCCAATTTTTGATGCCTAAATGTTTTCTGAGTTAAACAAGGGATTCACGTCAGATAAAATACTGTAGGTATACTGTAAGGTTTTATATTGATACACAAAAAAAATGTGGCCTCATTTTTTACACAGTAAGTGCTTATGATGAAATAGACTATGCCTTAAACGATCAAGTCTCAGAAGTAAACTCAAAAAGTCTCAAAAATGCACAAAATTTTAAAAAGAATACCACAACTTTTGAAAATTTGAGAACTCTACAAAGAAGAAAATGAATTTATTTCTGTTGTCACTTTAATGAAGCTCTGAAGTTTGTTAAATTCTCTTCTCATTGATTAATTACTCAAGGTTCCATCATGTTTTTTTTAATTAAAAACGGATATTCAAAGTTGTGGTATTCTTTTTGAATCACTCCATATTACTTCATATACTTCTATATTAAATGTCAGGTCACCTGACATTTTGTTTTCTTGGACTGCTGAAAGAAAACGTCACAATTCCAACGAAAAAAAATGTTTAAACATATGGTAATTCTGATGTACAGTTTTTGATTTTAAATGCCAACGTGTGTAAGTTTAAGAAGAAACTGTTACTTCAATCAAATAAAAAAATATTATTTCCTTGGATCCAGACTAAAGGAACTACAACCTGGATGACATGTTACCCACTTGGCAATTGGAGAACAGGAAAAAATTCAAGTTGAACTACTTTAAGGGATATTAGTACCTTAATGTTTTCAACACTTTAGGAACATTGGATTGTTTTATTACATTTCTTGCATACTGCACCTTTCCCATAAGTCACAAGTCATGTTTTTTACTCAAGAACTAAGATCAAGTTTGCTTCTCTTTAAAAAAACAAAAACAAAACACAAAACATGCCTCATATCAAGCTCAAACGTTTAACAAAGGGAATAGATTGCCAATGTATGTTGTTTAATAATCAATCAATAAGTCAGACGTTTGTGGTTGTTTTCATATTTCTGGCTTTTGTATTCATTCCTCAGACTAGTGTGGCCTTGTATTAGGTACTTTTCTGATTTTCTCTATGTATATATGTGGGTTTTGGTTTACATGTAGTCTTAACTGAACAGACATAAATGAAGTCACCCTCCCTTTTTTATATAAAAATAAAAACAATTGAAAGAATGTACCAGAACAATTAAGCTGGATTTCTGATTTGTGTCATGTTTATCATGTTTTATAATATCAGATTATGCAAATTCCATGCATAATCTGATATACTTCATAGATTTGTTTGTATTGTACATGTATTATAAATATGGAAATGATAAAGAACAGAAAAAAAAGAATGAAAACTTTAGAATGAGCAGTAGTGTTCAACAAAAAAATCAAGTTGTTTGCCAATTTATTTCTAAGAAGTAAATTACTTAAAAATATACAAAAAATGTTGCAGGTCAATCAGTTAGAATTATGTCACAATGAAGTCCCACCCATTCTCTAATGAACTTCAAACCTTCAAAAACCAATGCAATGAAACTACATTTTATGTTTTGTTTTTATTTTAAAGTGAAGCATCAAACATTTTAAAAAACACTTTAAGAAAATAAAACTGTAATTTACTAATTTATTAACAGAGATCAGAGCAAAGAAATAACACTACAAGCGCCGATTCTGTCCCAGGTTACAAGAATTTATTAGTACACATTGTTCTCTTTTTAGAACTGTAACATTAGACTTCATTGATGTAAATGAAGGATTTTTTTGCACTCACAACGTTCACATCCGCTCCCTTCACCATGTGCACAGTTCATATAAGTGAAAAAATCAGACCAAAAAAGTAAAAAGTGCTGGGACAGGACGAGCGACAAGGAAAAGACCTTTCCTTGCTGGATCCTGTCCGATTTATTCGACCCTGTGTTTGAGCGCTGAGATCCTCTCCAGAGTAGCAAAACTTAATCGGCTAAACTATAAATCAACAAAAATAGACTGTACTGCTACTGCTAGTGAGAACCTGGCTAGAAACTAGATTAATAAAGTGCAAGAAGCAACCCACCGATCCACACATACTGTATATCTGTTTATATATATTTATATATAGGAACAAATCTACTATCGTAACATTTATTTACAGTATAATATACATAGTTTAGTAACAGCTGAAATATCAGCACAAAAAAAATCACTGTCACACTTAACAGCAATATATATTACTATATTTATAGTTAGATTTATATATATATATATATAATCATATACATAAATATAGACTTGTAATTATATTCATGAAAACAGTTAAAAGACGTCTTGGACTTTCCAAATAAAATCTGAAAAGAATTCATCAAGACGTAAAATGTCTTTTGGGAAACCAAAAGTGCCCCGTATGGATTATTTGAGGTCACAGGACAGGAATTTGCATATTCCACAAATCTATTGCGACATATTTCTGCCTACGAACAGTAAAAACCGACCAAACCCCAGCAGAGGGGTCAGAATTAGCCACACACATGAGAAAACCCACTGAACGGAACATTACGACGATGGGGTTTCCGACTATGTGCTTCAATGTGGTGTGCTATGAGAGTGAACGACAGAAAGACGACCAATTTCACGACACTTGAATATTCGTCCTTGAATGAAACTATCTTCAGTTAGACGCCCTCTGAGAGCAAGGGAATGTGTTTTCTGCCTTTATTTTCAGTTTATTTTTTGCTCTTTTAATCCCATCTTTCAGTAATCACCACTCCTGTTGCTTCAGTTCAGGTGCAACCGGACACCTGCAATTTTCTGGAGGTTTCTCCACGTCCCAGCGGTCATCGCTGATGTAAATTCAAGGGACCCTTGGTGCATCCTCCTGTTTGTTATAGACGCTGCACACGGCTTAAACAAAACACACACATACTAGACGGCACAAAGAAGAGCTCTGTATTAAATGCAGGAGTAACATACGGTGAGCGCAGTAACAGTAGCGTCCTGTACGGGCATCCTGTGATGTGCAGGAAGGTTCTGGATCTACCTGACATCCAGTTCCTCTCTCAATGTAATGTTAAAACACCGGTGTCCCTGTGAGAGTCTACTCGAAGGACCAGATCTCAATGTCCTGCACAAAGAAATCCTCTTTCATAGACAGCATGGGGTTCCCGAAGGTTTTGCATGAGTGACTTCTGCCATGATAAAGATCCCCGTCCAGCCACAGGCCAAACTCGCCACTGGAAGATAGGAAAAATTAAATCAGTACTCTGGAGGACCTGGAAACGAATGGAATCCCAACAGTGCAAAGAAATGTCTTGATGAACTTGATGCACCACTGAGAATCTTTTGTATTGATTAATAGACCAAAGACAATATTGGTGAACACAGTCTTCATATAATTTGTTTGCTTCTACAACAAACCCTCAATTCATAATTCGTCTATGTCCCTGATGATGTTTGAATAACCAAAAAGGTTATTCAAAACAGCCTAAAGGCTGGCTTTTCTACATTTGAAGTTCTCTACCCTTCTTGTGTGTGCACAAATTCATGTGCTGCATTGGGGCTTTCTGGTTAAGTAGTTCTGACTTTTACCTCACAGCAAAAAGTCAAGCATGCATGTTTCAATCTTAGTTTCCTCCAGGAGTCCCACAGTCCAAAATCAAGCATGTCTTATGAATTCATTCATTAAAGATTAACTGAATAGTACTTTTATTTGTTTTTAAAAGTTTCTAAGCAAAGATGGTGTTTATATTTACCTTAAATGGCATAATATCATGAAAGCTCAACTTAAATGTTCTAGTTTTGCATAATTTACTTTCCTTTTCTGGCAGCTCAAAATGGCTAGATGGCCATAGGGATCACCCCCTGACCAATCAGATGAACTGCTAATGCAGCTCATGCCAATGAAGGATGCATGCACTGACCGACGAGGAAATGTAACTGTAGTAAAATTGTGTTAGGTAAAAAATTAAAAGAAAGTGTGTTTTGAGTGTCCTCGGCCCAAAGTGTTTTTAAGTTACCAACAGTTCAAACTATTCTGCATTAATGTTCAGTGTGCCAACAAGAAAAACCCAGCAGGGTATTGGTGGGAGTATAGTGTTTAGCAGATCACAATCATTTGAGGCGATTCATTGTTGTGGTGATTTACATTTTTTATGGTAAATACTGCATTTGGAAGGTTATTAAGGGTTAATTATTATTCATTGTTGTGAATTTTTTTTTGCCATATCACCCTATTAAGATCTGCAAAGGATGATTAGACATGCCAAAAATCCAATAAAAATATTTTCTTTTCCACCTTTTCTTAATTCAGCCCAAGTCATACAGCATCACATCAGTTATGTGTATTTATTAGAGCTGGCAAAATTAACACGTTAACGCATACAATTAATTTAAAATGTTTAACGCGTTAAAAAAATAATCTCAATCTCAATGAACACAGAATTTTCTTTTTCTCCTTTTCTTAACTCAGTCCAAGTACAAGTCTTCAGTCACCAAATTCATGACAAGTCCAAGTCAAACGACTCAAGTCCTCACCGCTGGTTACATGTCCTGCTCACCTGCCATTATATCAGAGGGCTTTGACCAATATTTAAAAGATTACATTCAAACTGATCATTAGTCAAAGAAAGACATCTGAATGTATTTAAGCACCTAATGGGATCTCCACCCATGATAGTTTCTCTTAGAAATCAGCAATTAGTTACAATAAGTTTTGACGTATTGTCCACCAGAGCACATTTCTAATAGAAATAGTTTTTATTTAATAGCTAAACAATTAAAATAGATATGTAATGAAATACCCCTGTGTCATTAAAATTTGTCACACTGTAGAAAAAGTTGAAAATGAAATGCAAACATGTGGTAACTCAATCTTTGTATTCATGTAAATCGGGGCTCTTTCCTGGTGTGTTACTGACCTTCCTCCGCCAAAAGCTAAAGAGTCCATGTCTCCTTTAATGAAGAAGAGGTTATCACCAGTCCATTTGTACGCCTGTCATCAAGAGAGAAAGCAGTTTAGAAGCCAATTCACTCTTGTTCACTTTAGAATTGCAAGATAAATCATTGAGGGATCGGGCGTTGAACAAAACAAGGCAAATACACCTAGTCAGTCAAATATATGATTATAGCACATTCATAGAAGCAGATATTGCACCAAAGTGTTCGACAGAGTATGTGTAAAAACAGCACACACTACCATCGAAAGAAAACAAAAAAACAAGACTAGGATAAAAAAATTAAATGCATAAAATGGGCACTAGATCTCATCATGACCTACTATTAAAAACTTTCACAAATAAATATGTTTTTGAACATGCTTTAAAAGTATCAGTGTTTGCCATAATTCCAAAAGCAGAGAGTTTAACAACTGCAAAAGCCCTGTCTATATTTTTGCAAAAATTGGATATGAAAATTTAGACAAACCTCAAATTCTGGATAGAAAGAGAAAAGGAACGTCTCTCCTGTGCCGTAGAATCCTTCACTGACTTTGAAAGGTTCGGATGCTAAAGCCCCAAATATCTGCACATGGAGAGAGAGAGAACAAGTCAATCAAAACCATTCTGTTTTAGGTCAATTATTGGCCAATTGTTAACTACTAAGGTTGATCAAGAGGGAGACTGGGACCTGTCCATCGCTGTCTTTGATAATGAGCAGCATGGGAGAGTCTGGATCCTGCATCGCCCGGTAGAGAGTTTTAATGCTCATCCCATGCTTGGCTGTACTGAAAGCCAGATTCCAAGGGTAACCGATGGTTCTGGGTGGAAGATGTTTCGCCAGCTGAGCAAAAAAAAAAAAAGAAGCAAATTTTTATACACATTTTATTTTTGAGTTGAAAGCCAATCTTCATCTAGACCTTACATTTATTTTAACTTGTTCAATACAACATTTTACTTGGATATACATCTTAAAAAGAGCAAGTTACTTATTCCAGAAAATTAAGAGTAGTAGGTTACATTGCAATGGCTATATTCATTACGTAAGTGGCTTCAAAGTTAATTTCTAATTGGAGCTTTGTTTTAAAAGCCTAAGACAGGAATGAGGGAGATGCGACCTTCAATAAGGTTGACCTGCAACCTTCAACCTAAGTTGGTCTTATACAATAAAAGCAACAGGTGCCTAATGTTATCTGAACTATTACATCTTCTACAATGTCATGTTTTGTGAAGGGGGTAAAATACTGGTACTTATTTTACTCATACAGGTCCATGTAGTTTTTTTTTTTATTAATATGTATATATTAGTGCTGACAAAATTAACACGTTAACGCATGCAATTAATTTGAAATGTTTAGCGTGTTAAAAAAAATGTATGCTTGTGCTGTGAACGTCACGGGTTTATGAGTACACTTTATTTTAAGGTGTGTATTTTTTGTGCAGTTTTTTCAGTTTCCTGTTGTGGCCGACGTGTGTTAAATGAATTATAAAAAAGACGTATGCACTTTGCATGACGAAGAGAAGGAATGGAGGAAGAACACGTTATAGCACACGACACACATTGCACTAACAGGGGACCACTTAGGTGTCAGAGCACACTTTGTTGACAAAGAATGGAAATTACATTCCTTACACTAACAGTGTATAAAACTGAGGAACAGCAGTACACGGAGGCATGTGTGGATGATTTTCTTGATGTGGCGAGAGAAGATAAAAATCGAGGACAAGTTAAAGCATACTTACAGTGCTAGTAATATATTTGCTGTCACAAGACTAATGTTACTTCCATGTGAACACCTGTCCTGCACAGCCCACATTAACTGTCAGGTTTTCCATTCACAGCAGCGGTTTTGAAAGTGTGCTAGCTAAATGTCGCGAGATTGTTTGGCAACTAAAGCTTAGTACATCCAACGCTTACGAACTAATGGAACAGCAAGTTCAATTTGCACAGACCCTTGCAGTCTAATACTGTGTTCTCCGTCTCTTGTCTGTTTTGTGTGTGTATGCTGCATAAAATAAAAAAACAGTTCAGGTTAGTATAACACAATATTAAAAAGCTAAAAGCTGAAGAAGAAATAAATATGATGTTGAACAATGTAATGTAAACCAAATTTTTTTTCTTCTTTTGCTCAGTGGTATTGCCAGCCTTGTGCCACTTGCAAAATTATCAACAATGCAATTATCAAAGAGTCAACAGAGGATGATCCAGCCTATAGTTAAATTCAAACATGATTTTACCTCACACTATCTAAAAGAAAGGAGAGCACTAATCTCACGCGGCTGAAAATCGCTACTGGAATTTTTCAAGGTTTAAAGACCTAAAGTTTCTTCTCAAAGATGAAAGGAATGAGGCTTCATTAAGCAACCTGTTAATGTCAGAGAGTCCAAGAAAACAAGAGCCTAAAAAGACCACAAACTAACAACCACCAAAGAAGTGAAGCAAAAAGTTAATTTGGAGGATATTGATGGTTTATATTAGGCAGAGGCAGATGCGGACCCAAGTGTAGAGGTAAACTTATTTTATTCTCTTCTCAACAAGAACACAAACTCTGTTCTCTGGGAGGAGCAAGAAGGACCATATACACTACTCACAATTGATACAACAAATGATACACCAGTAACAAGAAAGGAAAGAGAACAGAATAAATAAGGTAGCTAACGAATAAAATTAGAGACACGTGAGCTAGATGAGGCGCAGGTGTAACAGTTTATTTCATGTTGTTTACATGACAATCCGTCTAACAAGTTAAACAAAAAATTCAATAAACAATCATATTTCGAATTTATATAGTTTCTTTGTCTTCAGTTTACATAAATTATTTACATTTACAGATAAAAAAATGTCAGTTTTGTAATTGCGATTAATCAAAAAAAATTGTGCAATTAAGTCGTTAATTTTTTTAATCGATTGACAGCACAAGTATTTATTAAAATATGGGTTTTTAATATTGCGTTTCTAAAAGGTGACATTAACATTTAAAGGCTAATCAAATTCAACAGGCGCAAATATATTTAAAATTCCCCAAATGTCAATGTTTAAAAGTTCATAAAACATGTTAACTAGCTAACCAGCAATGACTATACACAACTAAATAACACGATATTATATGATTTAAAAAGGTTGTGAATAATTTATATGTGGTGCTAAAACCGGAATAATGGCTTTCAATCCCCCACCAGACTCACTCTGCCGTTATGATCTTGGGAAAGTGACTTCACCTACAATGCCCTACATGGATGATTGTGACCAGCGGGGTGTGTTTGGTGGCAGGCAAGAGGCCGTAGGCACGAAAACGGCAGCCACATTCAGTCAGTCTGACTCAGGGGAGTTGACTGCTACCAAACAAAGGGCAACCTCCTGCTTTCCCTTTTGATATGTGATAGGAAGTTACTGAACCGCAGTTCCCCGAGCGGGGACTGACTCCAAAAGGGAAAAATTTCATTCACTCCAATGTTTTCACCCCTTGCTCCATTAGGTTTATTGATTCAGATCGCTAGCTTTGACCTTCAAGAACACTTATTCATGAGTTATGAATTGAGACACTTATGAGACACTAATTCATGAATTATTTTTAAACCTGTTTATTAAGCTATATAAAATTTAAACCTTCATCACATCCATGTTCCACCTCTTCGGATGTGTTTTTGAGCACTGGCTACAACGACTTTGAGCTTCTTTTGATTTGACCAGAAAAGAGAGTCTGGAAAAGCACTATAAAAATTTAAGGCATTGTTTTTTTAATTATGAACTGAATAAACTATTAATTTATAGCATATTCAGTTCAATAATAAATATAGTTCGAAATTCAATTTATTTGTCATCATCCCAAAAGTGTCTATTACTTTAACATCTCACAGTCCAAAAAAATATAGATGCAAAACCAGGAAACAGAGGGACATGATGGAAATAACAGAGAAAAACGTGAAGGAAAGGACAAGCCAAAAGTGCGACACATTAAGTGCCCAATTACAGAAGCGCTGACCTTTTTACACCGGCCGCCACAGAGAGCTGAGCACTATCTGAACAGAATTGCTTTCTTTATGTGTGTGTGTGTGTGTGTGTTTGTGTGTTCAGAGCGCGTACTCAACACATGTCAGGGCCCAGCGCTCCCTGTGTCCTCTGGCGGCTCCAGGCTTTCCCTTTGCTCGGAGAGCATTGAATTACTCAGAGTAATGACACAAGTTTATTTGATTTACTAACAAAATAGGCCTGCGTCTGAATACAGGGCTGCGCGAGAGGCCACCTTAGGTGATCCATTTACCGAGCGCTGATGCGTTTGAAAGCTTGCACCCACAGGGCACAATGACTTAAACCTCATAACTGCACAAACCATGCTGCAAATGGCACAGTGAGATCACATCTGAGTATTTGGCCGGCATGGATGAATAAATTGAGGATGTCCTGAAAACTGAAATGTTCATGAACATCATATGCCAGCTTGCCTATCTGAGATTTGACTGATATGATGATAAGTGAAAAGGAAGGTACAATAAACTGTAATGTTTAAATGAATGTTACATTTAAAATGTTATAATTTACACAAATTAGAAGTGGCCAGGTTCAGAATACTCTCAATTATTTGTTAAAGGATTAATTCTGTTTATAAGCTAGCCAAAAATGTGTTGCATTAAAGGGTAATTTAAAAATTAAGGCATTTACACATCAGACCAACAATTTCAGATGGTCTCGTTTTCATGTGTTAATGCTTTAAAATGCATAAATGGTCCTCACATTAGAATGAGCTCACAAAAACAGTTAACAGCCAGCTATTAAATGTTGTATAACTAGCTGAGTTAATAATGAGTAACAGTAGGATTATGTGTTAATAAAGGGTTTTAATAAAGTAACTGCTACTATACATCATAATATAATCATTTATTAACATGTTCTAAATCAGTGGTTCAGTGGAATCACTAAGAGCAGGCTATTAGTTTAAATGCAAACAGTATTTTTTATCTATGTTATTATTTTTCTTGACTGCCAGTTAATACATTTAATTCATTTTTAGTGCTCTTGGCTGTAGAAAACTAGCGTGAATTAACGTCTGTTAACATGTTTCAAACTGTCCTCTGGTCACAGATCAATACAGAGCCGACAGCAGCAGGGAGGTCTATTTTTGGAGAGAGGAATCGATGAAACAGTGTAAAGCCCAGAGCAGTGCAGATCTCTTTCACTGTACACTCACCTTCTCAATCTGCTCGGCCTCCAGGAGATCGCTGGGTTCGCTCAGGTTGGGCTTGAACGTCTCCGGCTCCAGGCTGGCAGTGATGGATGAGCCATGTTTGGAGTTCACATCCTCTTTTGTGGTGATCTAAAGACAGAAGACAATTTTAGCAAACACAGTCACATTCTGCTTCAAGCCACATGAACTTTGGACTAGAAAGCAAGCAAGCAAGCAAGCAGAAGGACTCTTGGGTTTCTTAAGACTTCCGCTAAAGACTGATTATTTAGACAAAATAGTGTAGTTGTGTGAAAGTGTAGTTTTTGAAAACACTTTAAGGTAAAAAAAATAAAAAGACCAGAAATAACTGAACTCCAAAAGTCTTATTTTCTTATTAGATAAAACTTGTTAGGTATCCGCAGGTTTTACACATTGTATTTAAAACTATAAAACTACCAAATACATTGATATAATCAGTACGAAGTACATTTAAATGGAGCACAGCATAAAAACGGGATCCTGTAGCCTTAACAGTTGAGAAGCAGATCTTTAAAGACTGTTACATCAGGCCTGTTGGTGTTCTTTTACACAACAGGGCCCCAGACAGTTAACAATCACTCTGGTGGCCCGAAAACACTCGGGTTACACCGGCAGTCCTTAAATTACATTGATTGTTAACAACAAACAACCAAGCAGAAGTCAGTATAGGTCCTGAACCAAACACTAGCCTATCTGCCCCTCTGAAAACGCAAGACATTGAAGAACACACTTTCTTAAACTGGCATTCAAAAGAAATCCTTATTTCAATCTAACTGGGAGTTTGATACAATGGCTTGAAAATAGCTGAAACTTAATTCACCCAATCTGTTTGGATCTAAAGTTGAGTGATAGACAAAATATTTTATTTTTAAATAAACTCTTGAATTTTACTGATTTAATTGAGCATTGATGAAGCACATAACAGACTTCTACCGATTAAATTTATGAATCAATCATTTCTATAATGTAATTTAGTCAACATGATTGAAAAAGCAATTAACAGAGCCTAGTTGTACATCTACAGGGGTCTACAGATTTAGTGCACCTGGAGACGTTTGCATAGGGAGCGCAGATCTTCACTGTTTAATGCATCGATCCGGCGATGGTACTCAGTCCATGACACAACCTGCGCCAGAGACAGGGGACACAACCACACTACTGAGTAGGACGAAAGGATGAGGCCAAATCATGGACAAGATAGTGCAGTTTAGGAGTGCTTCGATCCTAGCACTTAAATTATAAAACTGTGGTCAGGAATGGCCACACTTATTGATCATGGAAGTGATGAGACTAGATCAAATGCATCATATTACATTTCAAACGTGAGCAGACAGCACAGCGAGTGTTTTGCATGATTGAGAATTGTTTTTCCTCCGAAGCTCTGTAGAAAGACATTCTAACCTTATAGTGACAAAAATGTGGGAACAAATTTCCCACTGTCCATCGTTAAACTGTTTTCAACGGTTTGACGCGCCCCAGCATGCTTTTTTTTAGAGGTTTTCCCACCACTTTCTGTACCTGATAAAGGTACTTTTTCGGAACTATTGACAAAAGGTTGCATAAATTGAGCTGAAAAGAGCTTTGCAAAGGACTCTTTTTTATTCCGATTGGAAAGAAAGGTGTGACGTGACATGTTGCTAATTGGCCGATCGCTGAGCTCACTGATTGGCCAGACAAAACTTAGCGAACTTGACTCAAAGAGTTCTCTCCTGCACTTTACAGTGGTTCTTCTTCTGTCTATCATCATCTGTGTTTTAAACAAAGCCTTTGTTTGAGCATGAAAAACCACCACATACACACAAAAGCACCACTCCGTTCTTCCACGGTCTCCATTATTCTATTTGTATCATGAAATAGCATCACTATTTGCCAAACAAGCAAAACCACACTGAAACTTTTTGAGTGAAATGTAAAAAACAAGTCCACTCAGAACTGAAAATGAAAGTCGGAAACACAATGTGAATTGTGGCGAGTAAAGTGAAGCAAAACCAAGCAGTGTCATACAAATACTAAAGTCTGATGGAAAACTTCTAAAAGGGACCCTTCTCTAATGAACAATTTCTCTGTTACTTCAGCAGCGTGGGTGGGGGCAATTACTAACCAAGACTTTTCATTCATTCTAAGAGATGTCAGACATGACCTGTATCCCTTAGTTTTAAACTAAAAGTTATTTTAAAAATAGCCAAACACAACAAACTAATCATTATTACATCATCACTGTAAGGGTAAGCCATCCTCTTTCTTCTTCTGATCTCAAAAGTTATGCCAACAGTTAAAGGGTAGTCTATTATAGCAATAAAAACAAAGGTTTTTTGTTTCTCAAGATGCCAGTAGAGCTAAAATTATTATGCCAATAACAATAACAGTCTTTGATAATAACCTTCTAGGACTGAAAGACAATCTGTATATTCTAAATGTCACATGGGTGAGACAATTAATATAAAAATATCATTATCAGAGGAAGCCAGTGTTATGCTTGTGACATTTGGAGAGTCTGGAGACTACAATTAAAAGTAAAACCCATTGAATAAATCTAATAAAAGAGGTTTACAATCTTTTGGTACCTTCATATACAACTGACTTAAGTGTAGATATCCTTAAAAAATTGGAATAGGGTTGGGAACCTGTGTGAAACCAAGGAAAATTATGTAGCATTACCGGACCAAAATAAAACATGTATTTCCATCCTTTATTTCAGCAAGAAACTTCAAGAATCATTACTAAAATATGCGTTTATTAAAATTACTCATAACATAATTAATAAACTGATTTATCCTATGATATGTACACCACCGCCACCACCTTCTTTTGTTTTTAATTTTCCAAAATTTCCCCCCCTCAAAAACCATTTATTTATGGACAGGAATAAAAAAAAAAAAACCTTATATCTACTTTCAATCACTTGTTTGCCCAGCCAAGTATCTCAAGAATAAATACCACCACTTTCATAAACATAATTTATAGCGATTTCATTTCTCACAGCTAAAACAATTACTTCAGTATTTGCCATTTATCTCAAGGGCATAGCCCTGCAAAGACAGCTTCCAACTGTGCTTTAACACACATTGGTGTGTGTATATATTTAAAAAGTATATTCCAAAATTGTAAAAATGTGGCGTATAATCCTTAAACTTGAAGCTAGACTACTTCTCTACGAACATCTTCTGAGGCAGAGCTACGTGCATTTATTTCTCTTCACACAAGTAAATCTAAAGTGTTTCAGACGAAGGTCAAAGCAAAACTGTACAGAGCGATTGACCCTGCAGCAAAGGTTCAAGTTATTTGGTTATTAATAGATTATAAACATCTGGATGGCACATGCAAAGCAGGCAGACAAAGCTGCTTCATATGACTTACATTTAAATTAATGTTTTTATTTTCTCACTATATTGTCAAAATGTTTTGACATGTGTAGCTTGATGTGTGCTTTTATGTTATGCTAATGTTTATGTAAGCTGGGTGAGACGGTCCAGGTGCCACCCCTAAAACTCCTGCTAGAGAAATTAGTGTGAAATAACTTTTAATGTAACAATTTGGCAGTATAGATAGATAAGTCAGTAGTTTAACGTATCTCAAAGAACGCTAATTGACGGTCAAATAAGATAAATATTTCTTAGTGTTTCATGGGCGAGAGCATATCGCACGAGCCTGGAACAGTGACTTTATGGCCTGGAATTCACACAATGACAACAGTCGAAAAGGGGGTTAAAGGCACCTAAAAGCTAATGACAATGGGAATAACGACCGAGTGGTCGTTAAGCTTAACGTTTCAGAACGGTAAATAAAACTTTTAGGCTACACGCAGCCACTTAAAAGCCCTCAATAATGCACAGAGGAAGGTAAACTTGAGCATTCATGAAAAATTAATCCCTCTAAGGTGAGACATCCTTGTGTTATCACACACGCACGCACTACAGAACCCTAAACCCAACGTAAGTAAGTAACTTTAAGTTCTCAACTCACAGCTTTAGTTTATGACAGCAACAAAAAATCTCACACAGCCCGCGTCCAACACCGCCACACTAAGCAAACATCTCGTCAGCCCGCGCACACATTACGGTTCAGCGACCGCTTTCACTCAAAACAATTGTGTTTACATACATAAGTGTACTTAGGAGTCAGCGTTTTTCCTTCCTTCAGCCTCTTCGAGAACATGATCGCCACGGTCTGTCACTCACCCTTCCTTCCGCCGACAGACAACTCGCCATATTCAGACAACAACACGGCAACGTGACAATGACGGATATCTCTAAGAGCCAATGAAATCGCGAAAAACTGAAACGGCCCGTTTCAGATTGGCTGTAGTACAAAAGATCCCCCCTGTTAAAATCATGGAGTTGGAGCTTTTAAAGAAACAGTCAAACAAAAAATTAGAACACGCTACATTGTTCACCAATAAGGGTAGCGTATTGATTAGTTTATTTATTAACGTTGCGGGGGTCATAACGTCACTGTTGTCAAAACGAGCAACGCAACGAGCATTTGGTTGTAAAGGAGGTCTCGGGCTGTTTTAAAAATTACATATAACGTTGCTGTATTTTCGACATAAGATAATGCAATGTTAGGCATTAGACACATTTGAAGGGCGATTGTGGAATTCAAGATACTTCAAGAATATGGTAGAACTATTCAAACCAGCTAACCAACAGACCAGCCATGATCAGTTAACAACTCGTTCAAACTGGCTATATCTAAATAAGAAGCCAGTTTAAACAAGCTACAACCAGTTAACACCTTATTCAAAATGGCTACAACCAGAAAACAGCCCATTCAATTTAGCTATGATCAGTTAACAATTTTTTCAAACAGGCTATAACCAAATAAGAAGCCTGTTAAAACCAGCTATGACCAACACATTGTTCAAACCAGCTATTACCAGCAAACAACCAGCTTAAAACAGCTACAATGTTCCACAATAGGCTGACAATTCTACTAGTCTTAATAATATTGTAAAATAAATGAATAAAGCATATGCTTTATTGTAAGATACTCAAGAACTAAGTGCATGCAAAATACTGACAAAAGAGTTCAATTAAGAAGTGAATAACACTTGTTGATTGACATTTGGGATTTTAAAACCAAACTTAAAAATATTATTAAAAACCTAAATAAGGACATCTACAAACTATTAACCCACTGTTTACTAGGTATTCCATAAAATTTACACGTTTTCAATCCAAACGTTTTTTTTAACCCTGTTGCTGTAGCTTTTCACTATAATGTATTAAAAACTAAACATATTCATATATATCAATATAGATACAGATCTCTCGAATCTCCTAAGGGTTCGGTATAGTTCATGACTTGCAGCACACCAATTCCGACAATTAGAGAAAGTTAATTTTAATAATTAATTTGAAAAGATCATGTGGCTTTGCAAAGAACATCCAGTTTGTGAATAACAATCCCTCTATTGTCTTTCCTACATCATTAATTTAAAGTCAAATTTAAGAGCCACCACACTCATCGTATCAGTTTCACAATGCCACAGATTACTTTCAATCTGGCACCCAGAAAATAACAGCATGCGTGATACATCAGGGGTGGTCAAGTTTCCTCAAGCATAACCAGTAAACATCTAAACAGAGATTTATAAAAGACACACCAACACTTTCACCTACTTTAAAGTCAAGGCATGGTTTACTTGTATCTCATCCAGGGATGGCCTGGGTTAAACCATGCTACCGAGGAGTCCCATGCATGCACGTATCTGCATACATGTGCCTCGCTCTTTAAAAGTACCATACAAATTAATTCAAACAATCATGCAAAACACCAGCTGCAAGCTCACAGTGAACAGGTGTATCTTGGTTTCACAAGAAACACCGCTCAAAAAGAACTGAGAGTGGGGATATACTGAGGAGGAGCTCTGACAACACAGTGTGGATGAAGGTGTGTGAAGTGCAGGAACACATTTAAAACAAATCCAGATTCCTGGAACACAGAAACAGAAAATAAAGGCACAACAACAGGTGCAAATTTAAGAAGAGATAGCTGAATACAGTGCATCTCATCAAACAGAGCATATCAACACAGATAATGCAGACTGAAGGATAAATCACAGATGTTAGAGTAGCACCAACAAAGAGTACCTCCCACTCTTTGACCGAGTCCTCCTCGATCTGTTGTTCATCGTTTTCCTCTGCCTCTTCCATTTTTTTTACTACAACGAAGCCAGGATCACGACTGATGCTCCCCAGCCCATCCCCAAAAACATCTGGACTCCACTGGATGAAGAACACGTACAGGTGATCTGACCTGGAGAAAAAAGGGCAAACAGTTCTTTTATGGGAGATGATCTGGGTGAATTTATCCAGAATATGAATTCAGATTTTATGAATTCAAAAGTATGGTGTTTAACTAAATTAAATTAAATAGACAGCAATCTACAATCCAGATGACAATTATGTTTTTTCTGACTCCAATGCCTAGTCAATTAAACAAAGGCAACACACACGATTATTGGTTTATCTATGTTTTAACTGAAGGTAAACCCAGTTCTCTGCCCTAAAAATATCAGTTAAATAATGATACAGTGGTATCTCAAGATAAGGAATTAATTTGTTCCAGGGTGGCCTTCGTATGCAGAATTTTTCGTATGTCAAAGCAAGTTTTACATGTAAAATGCCTAACACGTTCCACTCAGAAACAACACTAAAAATTGAAAATAACATGGAAAACCAGGCAAGGCAAGGCACGGTAAGGCAAGTTTATTTGTATAGCACATTTCGTACACAGGGTAATTCAAAGTGTTTTACATTAGAAACAAGGAATAAAATCTATATTTAATCAAATCAAGCATAAAAAGTAATATAAAGTCATTGACATAAGACATAAGATAAAATAGTTGTGCAGAGACAAAATAGTTGTTCAGACGTTGGTGCTCAGTTGACAAAAGCACAACTAAACAGGTGTGCCTTTAGCCTGCAGTAACTAAAGTGTCGGTACCCTTGACCTCCTCTGGAAGCTGGTTCCATCTGTGGGGTACATGGTAACTAAAAGATTATTTTCCCTGTTTGGAATTAACCCGGGGTAGATTTAATTTATTTGATCTGAGGGATCTCAGCTCCTGTTTGGTATTCACTGATCATGTCTGTTAGGTATTTAGGTGTTCAGTTTTGTTTGGACTTATATACGAGCAGCAGAACTTTAAAATCTTTTCTGAAGAAGACCGACAGTCAGTGTAAAGACTTGAGAACTGGAGAAATGTCTTCCACCCGAATTTCAAATGTCGAGTATGTATTTCTTGTGCACGTTTTTCATATGTTAAAATTTTTCATATAATGAAGCAAAATAGTCTTCACATGGCCTTTCGTATCTTGAATTTTTGTATCTAAGCCTCGTTGTTCTGTCTCAGAAAGGCAGAAAAATCCTTCATCAAAACTTTCTCTCTTACTGTCCCTGGCTGGTGAAATAATCTCTGAGAGCATCAACATTTTCAACTTAAAAAAAAAGTAAATGTAGATTTTCCATGATTTAAAAAAAGTTAAATATCTATCTTCATATAAAATAGTACTTTGTTTCAGATGATTTGCTGAGATACTTGAATAATTTAGCAATAAGTAAAAATCACTTCTTTTCTTCCTCTTCTGTAAATGTAAACGTAAATGTAAGTAGGCCTGTAAAAAATGTTCTTTATTAATCGTTGGTTGAAGCATCGGTTACTTTATATAAAGTAAATATTTTTATTTAAATACTACTTAAGATTAGCTTTTTAACACACTTTTAGATTTTTTTTTGTATTTTAGTTTGAAAAATAATTAATAATTTCCATTATTATTTGTTATTTAATTAAGAAGTGAAGTAACTTTTGATTGATTTAAAGCAAGCGTAAGTAATTAAAATCAATTCCTGCATTTTTATGAATTTATTTTAAAGACACTGAATAAAGCTTTGTGGAATGCAAGTGTCAAACCCAAAGCAATGTGACCGGCATCTGTTCTCACACTTCTGTCCCGCTACTCTACACTGATCATCCAGGTCACAGCTCAACTAGGTCACATGGTGTCTGGCCGTGTCTCACTGATAACAACAGACAGCCTCGGACCACAGTTATCTGCGCAACACATCTGGACCGGACATCTTCTCCTTACATAGAGATCTATTCTGATTCAGCTAATTCAGCTCTGAGAGCTTTTCCAAAAACAAGCGTATGACTCATCCGATGCAGTGATGGCAGGCAGAATCAGTTCCAGAGGGTTAAACACGGAGCGTTTGTGAAAGCACACAATCACAGCTCTGTTTGGTGACTAAAGAACCAATCGCATAATTGGCTTGCCTTTATGTGATTTTCAAATGAAACAGGGTTCTTCAAAATTAGTTCAAGTGAATTACAAAATGTAGTTTCCAAGACAAACTTTGAAATAAATCAATATGACAGACTATATCTTTTTCTCTGTCTTATGTATTTAATAAATGTAAACATTCATAAATTATGAATATTTGGTAGCATATATTATTATTATTATTATTACATTTCAGTTTAAATACTTTGAGCAATTAAAACAAGTTTATGGAAAAATTGTGCATAAAAATACAACACATAACACGATGCAAAACAACACAACACAACTCAATATAATATAATATAATGGAATGGAATAGACTGGGATGTGCTGGAATGGGATGGAATGTAATAGAATGTCACAAACAACACAACTCAACACAAATTAACATAATATAATATAACATAATATAATATAATAGATAAGAATAGAATAAAATGGGATAAAATAGAACAAAATGGGATGGAATAGAATAGAATGGAATGGTTAGAATATAATAGGTCCAAATATAATAGAATGGATTGGGATGGGAATGGCATGGGATAGAAGAAAATAGAACAGAATAGAGTAGAATATAATGTCATAGAGTGTAATAGTATGGTATGGTATGGAAAAGATTATAATGGAATGGAATAGAATATAATAGGATACAATAGAAAAAAAGAATAGGATAGAATGTATTGGCATGGAATGTAATGGTTTGGGATATATTAGAGTGGATTAGGATAGAATAGAAAGGAATAGAATAGACTAGAATAGAATGAAGTGGAATAGTATAGAAGAGATTAAAATGTAATGACATAGAACAGAATGGACTAGAATAGATTAGCACAGAATAGAATAGAACAAAAAATAGTTTCTTCTAAACAGAATAGCGTAATATATAAAAATAAAATACCACACACAAAACTGTTGTTAAGACCTCACCTCTCTTGGGGTACAGCAAACCAGTACTCATGCTTGCGGTCTCTTTGTGCATATTGCTGCATTGAAGCGCTGGCGTTAGACACAAATGTCTTCTTCATGGCCTTGCCGACCCTCAAACACAGAAATTTGTGAGACTTCTGCCTCTCCTTTGACACCATGAGACCTTAAACAGGCAAAAATGAAAAGCCGTAAAAACTGTTCTACAAAATATCTGAGAAACACATACAAATAATCATGTAAAAAGAGTCATGGCCAAGAGATGACAGACAATTTTTAAATTGAAATAGATTCAATAATAATAAAAAACAAAACACTTTGAACTCTAAACACAAGCATGTTCAGTTGATAAAAGTTAGAATGTCATCACAGCAGGAGATGAATAAAGAAACACCTTACACCAGACCAAGGGCCAATACAACATTCATCTACACATAGTGGGAGGCCATTCATTTTCAATGAGCTAAAGCGTTGTGTAACTCAGATGGAGTTTAAAGCAGTGGTGATAACCCCTTGGGAAAGAACAGAAGTCAGAGGTCATTCAAATTCCACAAGACTGATGGATATTGCTCTGAAGAAAGGGTTTCAAAACTAAATGTAGTCTTTGATGTTGTTTTAGTAAAGGTTGTTTACAGATTAAAACAGAAGTTTAAAGATTAAGCAACCAGATAAGGCAGAAAAGGGCTGTGGCATTGCATTGCATTGTATTCAAAAAAACATGTCGGATTTGTACCAAAAAAAAAAAACCTTCTCGAAAGTGACAATTAATTTTTGGGAGGTTCACGATTGTTACGGCGGGATCTAATTGTTAACTTAAAGGTGTCTAATTGTTAACATCTGTTTCATTTTCTTTCCCCCTCATTATGTTATGTGTTTTGCGGGAGTGCCTGTCCATCGGATTGGCTGAACGGGCTGTCAATCACTCAGCGCACTCTACCGTTGGCCGATCCCTGGACGCCTGGCCACTATAAAAGCTCTCCTGTTCAGGCAGTGAGAGTGTGTCTCTCCAGTGTTGTATTCGGGGTTGAATCGGTGAAGTTGTAGCTTGTGCTCTTTGTGTCGTGTTATTTGGTTGTGTGTTAGTTAGGTTTTTGTTTCTCGCACCACACACACTATTCCCTTGTTAAAGACACTAGACAGGGCACGGAGACAGCGTTCTTTTTGTATTTATGTTTTTCAGCAAGTGTAGGGAACGCAGGGCGTCGTACACGCTGAAGATTTCTGTTTTTGGTTGTTTTCTTTTTTTTAAACTAGGGAAGTGGTTGGGGCTCAGTTATTCTCCTTTGGGTTTATTAATTTGTTTGTTTTACACGCTGTTCTCATTGGTTTGGGTTACTAAGGGCAACTGCCCTGAAGCAGGAGGTTCCTGCGAGCTTTTAGTTAATTGTTAAAATAGCCTACCTGATAAGTTTTGGTTCTTTGCTGTCTTCCTTAAGTTTGTGTATGGTCAACTGGTTGTAACAATAAATTGTTATTGTCTGCTAACACAGGTCTTCCTTCTTTCTGCGCACTCATCCCAGGTTGATTATTCAAGGAAAAAATTATGTTATGACCATCCTCCCTAGACACTCCATCTTTAGGCCGTAACAACGACCAATAAAAACAACACTAGAATACATGTGAGAATGGTCCCATGCGAGAAACTGCCCAAATGAAGAGTGTGGGAGTCAGAATTGTAGTTTACTGCGGGACAAAAATATATGCTCGCTTCTCATGGAAATCCAAATAAATTCAACCAATCAGATCACTACCTCAGGATGCTTGAAAGATTGCCATAAAAATGTACCAAACCTATCAGACATACAGCAAAAGTTCCATGGGCGTGACATCTGAAGCTGAGTCTAAGTTAGTCCAGATCATCGTAAGAGCATATATTTAGTTTCTTGGGACTCGACAGACAACACCAACCACTTTTTTACATTGTATTGAAACCTATTGCTGTATCTCTCCATTATGTATGATAATACCATAACGATACACTAATAGTTTTGAATAAAGCTGCCAAGGTCATGTTTATATCGTGAATTAAACAGCAAATACTGTACAAACACAGACTGCTGCAAAGCAAGAAGAAATTACTTAGCTGCATTCATCTGTGCAAGGCTTTCTCTGTCAGACTCTGAGCATCATTGTGGAAGACGATGGTTACAAAAAATTAAAAAAGGTTTTCGAACCTTGAAATAACTTTCCTTTTTTAAAACAGACCATGAGTTATTACCTTGATAAGCTTTAAGATGAATAAACAACAAATGTGTTGCATACCAACACTGACTGAATATGTCAGTCACAGCACATCAGTTGAATGTTCAATAAAATCCTTGCACTTTAGAAAATTATGTAATAAGTGTTCACATTTAACTTATTAACTAACATTTTTGTAACATAAAGTAATATTTCCCTTCCCTTAAAATTAGAATGATTGAAACAGAAATGTATAACTCAATGTTTGCTCATTTTTAAAATCTGATTTAGAACACTGTTTAACAGTCATATTATCAGTCTTAAACAACACTAAGATGTACATGATTAGACTGACAAAGTGATAGTCAATTGTAAGTGTATTAATATCAAGAAATTAGTAATATGTTCCTTTTTTAAGAGATTTAAGAGTTTTTTAACGTGTTTAAGTTATTTTAAACATTCTGTGAAGAAATTGTACCACATACCTTGATAGCATGTTTAGCAGATGGGATTATAAAATTGTACAAGTTTAAAAGCTAGAATAATGTTTATAATGTCTGCTTTTAGCATGCAAGCATGAGGGTAGCATGATGTTAACTTAGCATTGTGTGATCCCAGTAGTTAATGGAATATGTGGAGTTTATAATAATTGTTGGTTTAATAGTTGTGGCATGCTAAAAGAAAGCTGTTAGAAGATAATGTGTTAGTATGTTTAAGTAAATCATGATATGTTTACTATTTCAGTAAGTCGATTTTGTTCTTCAGCATTATGCTACCGCAAACATTTAGCTTTGCTACGAAAGCAGTTCATTATGAATGGTATTTAACTGTTAACATATATTATAAATTACGTGACCACATATTTAGCTGCAATAACAGAACATTTCTTAACACTCTTAAAATGCAGATTGCTAACTTGTTTTATCCCAATCTGGACTAAATAACCAACATTTCCTATACTGACAATATACAATGTACAACACACACTGCAGTTCAGACTCTTCCTAATGCACGGCTTGACCTTTTGATGCCAATAGGAGCTGAGTGAACTTCTGTACATCTTCTGTACAGGTTCTCATTGACAGCTGCTAACGTTACACCTTAAAAAACATGTTTACACCTCTGGGTTTTTTTTTTACTGTACATAGTGTTGAATTGTTTCAACCTTTATTATTCTTTTTATTGTACAATTTATATTATGATTTAATTTGTTCAATAATTAAGGGCAGGGCTACTTGAGTGAGAGCCACAAACACCTGAGGTTTTGTTCTTGTCTTTTAATCCATTTTTGTCTTTTCAGTATGGATGCATTGTTAAGAACTCTGAGCCTCACTTTCTTTCTGCTAAAACCTATGATTGACGTCATGCTTACTATGTCCATGTTATATATAATCAATGCATACAGCCTGTACTTTAGGCAGAATGTATGATACACAAATGTAATGTGTCACCTATTATCATATAAGCAGAGCATCTTCAGCTCTCATCCCACCAGATTCTGAAATATTAGATATTATATCGTAATACTGCTCTTTTAAATCAGTCCTGAAAGTGGATTGGCTCTTTGGCTGTTTATGTTGAATAACTGCTAGAAGATGACTCATACGCTGTGATAGATAGCACTGCAGGCCACAGAGAGAGAGAGAGAGCGAGAGAGAGAGAGAGAGCTCAGCATGAATAAAACTGTAATGAACAGAGGAACGCAGAGAAAAATATATGGAGATATCATAATCAACAGTCACTTTCTCTTATTGTCTTTTATAAACTATGCAGCATTGTCAAAGCACTACTCTAAGAGAGCAAAGCTGAGATTTTTTCTCAGATTGAAATTATATCTAAAAATGTAAAACTATATATGTAACTATAAAGAGAACTATAAACTCTTTTTTCAGAATCTAATGTAATTGGCACTGTTTGTACCCTAAAAAGATAATTTATTTCAATAAAAAAAATACATTTATTGCCAACCATTGTATCAAGCCTTTCAGGGACTAATAAAACAAAAACTATGGTTATGAAGACATTTAATAAGTATGTATCAGCAACTTGAGGCTACTCACATTACTGCTAATGAATTTTAACACCCCTTAAGCACTCCGGCTAGACCAATGTGTTATGCGGCTAGCACAGACAATCTGCGTTTGATTTGAAAATCTTAAAGAAGATAGAAACCTTCTCATCATATTCCTAATTGAAGCTTATCTATGTCAGATGAAATATTTGTTTTCTTGGTGGCAGGTAAATTGTCCAGAGTGGTCACAAGCCTATTTGAAAGAAATTCCTATTTTGATTATGAAATTTACATTTGGATGGGAAAACAATGGTTATTCAAAGCATTAATTAATGATAAAATAATTGGCACATTTTCCAATCAGTTTTGAATTTGTCCCTCCCATCATGTACCTTAAGTTTTGTATTATAAAACGTACTTTTTACAAAAGACACTACAACAATGTTGAAGTTTTTTACTTTTGGTACTGGAGGTACGCTAATTAGTTTTTTATTTTATTGTATATATTTTAGGTGAAGATAATGCCACAGTACCTAAACTTTTAATAAAGGTTTTCTGTATAGGTCTTCTGAAGTAAAACAGCAGCATGTTGTCAGCTAAATTTCTCAGCAGAACTTTCTCTCCCTGAAAGGCAACAACGCAAAAAAAAAACGTCTCCTCTGTCAGCACTTAAAATTCTATTAATAAAAATGTTGTAACATAAACCTAAATAAAAATAATAAAAGTGTAAAACCGAGACAAAACATTATTTAAATTTAATTAAAAAGTTTAAAAAAACAACAACAATAAATAAAGAAGCTCTTTTCCAAAAAAAAAAAGGACAAAAAAAAGCTTACTTTTCAATTAAAACTCAAAATCTTAAGAAAATAAAATACAATATAGCTATTTTAGGTGGAAAATAGCAACAGAACCACTTTTCCTCTTTGTACTGTTTTTTTTTCAATGAGAAAAACGGGAATGAGACAAGCAATTGAAATCTTGATTGTAATGGAGATTTTCATGCAGATAAAAAGATGAACACTAGTTAGCCTGGAACGCCACTTGTTTTTGATGATGTTCATTGCAGAAAACAATGCTGACTCAGCTGTCTTAAGCACTCTTTCTCATCACTGAACGCTTTTTTATATTGCCCCAAATTCCACAATACCCTCCGTGAGCAATCATTCGCACATTGCTGGGCTGTAAGTGATTGTGTGATTAATCTCGTAGTTTGCTTATACTGGCCTTTTAGTTCCTAAATATTTCGCGCTCTCACCTCGTACTTCAGGGGAACCATTTGCACAAACGAGCTGGGCTTAGTTTCATAGTGGCATTTGACATCTCCACATTTACACAATGTGATAATTTTGGGGGAAATCAGGCAAACTGGAAATACTTGACTGAAGAATAAATGTGGTTTTCCACATCAACCTTTCTTTTTTTGGAACAAGCCATGCTCTCTGCTCCAATGCACACTCTGCACTGGAAACACAAGGTAAACAAACTATTTGATTGGATCATCTGAGGTTAGCTATTGCTCCATCAACCCAAAGTCTTTAGCTTTATATGTGTTGTTTAAGAGTGCTGAAAGAAGTGGAAAATACTGAGGGAGACTTATTTGAAGGAGAGGAGAACGGAGTGAAGCACCTTCTCCATGCACCTGCCTGTTGTGGTATAAGTAGAAAGCTGGAGTTTTTGCAGTCACCTTGGCACAGTACTTGCACTAGTTCATAGCACTGTGGTCCACACCAAAGCCAAAATATTACTAATACCTGGGTTATGTAAAGAAGACATGTGACCTTACCCTCATTAGAGCTCAGTCTGGGATGTTCAGAGGTCTGCTGCTGAACGCCCTCTCTCTGCGCCTGCTGGACACTCTCCCGCTGCTCCTTGGCTTGTTGCATAGTGTGACTCATACAAATCTTCCTTAGCTCCTCTACATCCGTTTCTGATTCCCGAGTTCCTGCTCGGCTCATTTTTGCCCCATCAGTGCTGGTCTCCAGCCCCGTGTACTCTTCAGATGGGTGGTCTTTTTCAAGTTGGCAGTGTGCTGAGGGCTGGTTTTCCCTGCTGGTGGCTGAGTTTGGTTGATCCTGGCTGGAGCTTGTGGAGGTTTTGGCCTGGGCAGTGTCGCTGACTGGTTCTCCCTCCTTATTCTTGTTTCTCTCCTCTTGCTCTGTATGGCTACTGTCTGCTGTTTGTGGCTCCTGAAGAAGGGTTTTAATGGATTGGGATGAGGCTCCTGAAGATTTGCCATCCTGATGGAGCTCCTCTGTAGACTGGTGCTCCTCACGGATAGGGGAAAGCTCAGATTCTGTGAAGACATCCTCAGAGAAGGAGCCTTCGGTGCTGCGTGGAGCAGTGCTGGCACTGTCACGAGGCTCCTGGAGATACTGGTCTGCATGAGAAGAGCTTCCTGAAAACATCGCTTCAAGGTCACTGTGATGCAGAGACATAAAAAAAAAAAATAAGAGATTCACCTTCATAGACCACAGGTTAACACGCATCTTTAACAAAACTTGTCATGAAAAGTGAAACAATCAATTTTTACAAGAAAAACAAAATTTTTTTTTTACAAGAACAGCTGGCATAATCTGAATCTGGAGTATAGCTTCTCATATTCCGCAGAAGGCTAGTTTTTATCTAGTGTCAGGGTTCTGGTCCTTTAGGTTTTTTTTTTGCTGATTTAAGGTTGCAGAGACCCAGCAGCATCTTGTTCATATCTGTCTTTTGTTTGTGTGGGATTGTATTGATGCAGTACTTATCGTAGTGTGGTCCTACCATTTTAAGTTCACTGCTCTGTCACCTTTCGTGGGGTATGATTAAGATCACGTGACAGGCAAATGTGTCCTCACTGATCAAGTTACGATCCGATCGGAAAGTCAGTGGTTGTCTGTTTTGTTTAAATTTTCGGTTGTAGTTATATGATTAGCTCACAACATCACCAATTGTTTCTTGGTAATGGTGTTGCCACCCATCAGGTGATTCATTTGCACCTCTCTGATTGGTAGTTGTCAGTTCCCACATTGGCCCTGACTTCTCCCCTTTGTATTTTTACCCAAGTTTTCCTTGTGGGAACAGAATCTCACCATGCCATTTGTATGGTTAGAATTGAGAG
Organism: Danionella dracula; assembly: GCA_900490495.1. NCBI lineage: Eukaryota > Metazoa > Chordata > Actinopteri > Cypriniformes > Danionidae > Danionella > Danionella dracula. The sequence continues at coordinate 4,260,633 of UELW01000039.1, read as the reverse complement.
GTATTATTTTATGAGTTATTAATTTTATTCTCTTCTCTTGGCCAGCCAGGTTTGACATTTCGTTTATAAAATAATTACTCAGCTACATTAATGACCTGTGGCCCATGTATAAGTAGAATTGTTAACATCAAGAAAACAAATACAGGTTGTGTCCCCTATTGTAAACTAAACATGTGATGTCTTATAAGTGGTGTGAAACACAGCTTGTGTCTGGCTTAGAAAAAGAAGCATAATCTGTACTAACACTAAAATGATTAGTAGGAAATGTACTCGTTAGCCCTTATTGAACTTGAGAAGCTGATTTTATATTAATTTTACAGTTTTTGTATCTTTTAACTTGCTTTTGAGTGAGAATGTTTGTGAATAACAAATAAATGCAACAAAGCACAGCTGAAGAACGTCACTTTTTGAGCACCCCTGTATGCTTTCAAACAAACAAAGAATGTGATAGGGCTGTTATGGAGTACGGTTGTTATTTCGAAGGTGCTTTTAAAAGTCCTGGTTAGCAAAACTACAAAAGAAACAACATAAATATAATAAGTAAAAAAATGCAACACAAAATAACCAAACACAGTGATGTTTCAGACATCTATGATTTACAGATATCAGGCAAAAATATATAGCGTACACTGAAGCTTTATAATATAAAAAAAAATAGTAATACAAGCCAACAGTGTATGAGTAAAAAGTAGATCTCTCTGTCTGAACATCTGCACCATCAAAGATGTCTGTGATTCAATGAAGACTACGATGAACCTCGACTGAATGATGAACCAACCAGCACCGCTCTGAGCTGGTGAAGCACATGTACAAACCAACAAAGGGTATAAATAGCTGGGGGTGGAAACTACGCTAAAACCATTAACTTCTTAATATGAATTGAAATGGGTGAGTAATTCAGATGTAGGCGGTCGAATTCACGCTTCATTAACGTAAGAGTAAAATCCATTTCCTGTGTAAAAAAACAAGTGCTGGATCTCTGAAATAATCATACAGCAGAGTGTTTCCTCATGCTTCTACAGGCAAAATAATTTCATGTGAGGGAGAGAGAATTTTATCTTGAAATTATAATGGATAAAGATTCCATTTAGTATTCTGCAACACCATATCAATTTTAGTTTATTATTCAAAATTCTAATAGATGACTGGTTGCTTAAATCACTTGTAGCTTCATTTCAGATTTATGCTAATTCATACTGCTGTTTCATTTTCTCTGAAACCTTATTTGATTGGATTTCTGCTTTAATCATAAGTTCTGTATAGAGAAAACATGTTCAGATAGATGCAGTGGTGTCAACAAATACTCTTACGGCACTTTCAGCCTGGGAATGTCAAGTCTGTTCCGATAACGGTCACATGTTTATACAGCAACTTCTGATCTCTTTCACAATGCTTTTTTGTATTTGACAAACTGTTTTAGCACATATGGTTAATTTATTAAACTCAGATTGGAAAACAGTGCAACATAATATTTGTACTACAAACAATTGTTTGTAGTTTTTACCATTTCTTTTCACAATTCACAAAACCGTATTTACATTTGTAAAATATTTTTCCATTAAATTCGCTCAATTCACAGTCTCTGAAAAACAGCATTGTATAACTAATGTACATTGTAATAAATGTTTAACAGTAAAAAGGTCTTTTAAGTAAAAAACTATACTAAAAAATAACTTAATGCTAAAAATGGATCACATTCATTAAAACAACAGATCCTGCAAAGCATTTTAAAGAAAAAAAACTAAATCAAATCAAATCAAATTGATTTTTTTTTTGTTTTATGAAGGAAAAGATCAAATTTACGTTAATTTCTCGTAATTTTCTTTCCATTTTAAAATTGAAAATCAAACAATCAATTTCTAACATTGGAACATGAAAATGTGAGATGTATATCATATCTACAGGAACACTGTAAAATAACTGGTCTAAAGCACAATATAAACTTTTTCTTTAAAAACAAACACTTATTTTGCCTGGTTTAGATTTTCATGATTATCCCTGTGTTTACTAACAGTGTTACATCCACATAGACAGCTAGCATGAAATAAAGAGTCTTACAGAGGTACAGAGTCCCGAATCTTGCTGTCAGTGATCTCTTTGTAGACCGCTGCAGACTGAACCTCATCGAGCGGACACATGATGCCGTACTCCTCACAGCCTCGCTCTAAAACCAGAGGGTCTGTCCGGTGTGGGTCAAACATGATGTTGTTGGGTGTCACCAGTAACACTCCACTAACAACACCCTGTGAAATAACACAAACACTGTGAGTCAGTCTTGCATTGCATTAAACATGGTATATATGACGTAAGTCCAACATTAATATAAATATCTTTTTAATAATATCTATTTAATAATATATTTAATATTTTAGCGGCAACATTGTAATTAAATCTACAACAAAAGAGTATCAAAAATATGGCTCAGGGTCAAAACCAAAATGGGTCCAATCTTGTATAGGGTTATTTTGCAAGGCATAAAAATTGGAGAAAATACTGACAATAATTATTCAGCAAAAATACCTTTCATACACCAAAATTCATTAAAATAAAGGGTCATACCTTTATCTCGTCAAACAGTTTGTATCCTTATTCCTAATATCTTTGTCAAACATATTACAACAAAGAATATTAACTGTTTTTTTCCTTCTTTTTGGAAATGTTGATACCTTTTAAATTGAACACCTCACAATTCCACCATGTTCATCTTCCCAAAAGTTATCAGCTCATAATACTCTTAAGATGTCGGTTGCACAGAAAGGAACAAATTTGATCAAGTTCTGAACTTCAAACTCACAACCTTTGCATAGCCAGCACCATGCTCTAATATAGTGGGCACTATATACCCAACTTTTCACCAATCAACGCGGGCAAGTCAACGCTTGACAGTTTTATAGCAGACCGGGGGTGGGTGGGTACATTGATTGTTTATTTTCCAAATATAATAATACATGTGAATTTATATGTACGTTCTCATATGCAATTATATTACCCGCTCCCTCATAAAATTTTGACAGATAACATAAGTTAGTGACTGAGATGTAACAGAGAGTATCCGGTCATTTTTTTAACATGAAATATTTTTCTGAATAAAACACTAATTAGACTCAAATAACGGAGTTGGGGACCACTGCTCTACTGAATTGCACCTCATGTAATATCTTTTTTTTATATTTGAAACAATAAAAACTGTAGATTCCACAATTTTCCCTTATTTTTAAAAGTGTAAGATTTTCCGAATTGTATCCGTTTTCATCTCTGTGGTTCAGTTTTTAATACAATTTGTCTACTAATTATTTTAGTCTTATATGGAGATAATGCAGAAAATGTTAAATGCAGATGCAGAAAATTTTAATGCAGAAAATGTTAAATGTGTAAACCAGGTTTTGTCAGGAGAAAACTGCAAAAAGTTTGCAAAAAAGAGTTTGTGAGCAATTACAGACACATGTGAAATCAATTTTTTTGCTCAAACACACCAGGAAGAACAGAGTGGAAGTTACCAATGTTTTGGAGGCTTTGTGTCTTTGAAGGATCAAAAACTAGCAGTCGTCCACTCATAGATCAAACAGAAGACTATTTCATAAGTTTGCTACCAATTGAAATCTGGGCTCACCTTTCCATCTGTGATGTACTTGCAGTTGATTTTAAGGAACTTCTCTGTAAGTGCTTCCTCTTCCTCTGAGGTGGAGGATACAACACGAGATGAGCGCAGAGCAGACAAGCCTGGAGGTGGTGGAGCATCCGATCGAGGAGGACCATTGTAATCCTGAGGGACAGAGAAAGGAAGGATAAGAAGGAGAAACAGAATATCACAGACCTTAAGTATAGAGTGTGATTTACACAATTCACAACTGGAGACTGCCAAAAAACACCACATACCACTCAAAAGATGCACACACATATAAACTCAGGATTGCAAGCAATTTGAGCCTCCATTGGACTAAAGTCTCTAAATGTCAACCATCAAAGTTCCCACCTAGAAAAGAACTTAATATAGTTTTCTATCCCTAGGCAAGTTTTTGCATGAAAACATTGCGACCTTGAAAACATTTAAAGATTACAGTATACACGTTATTTAGAATTTCAACTATAGTAAAATTCATGTACACTATGAGGAACTGACAAAAAAATCTTTAAAAAGACGTTCATCAGAGCTAAAACCGCTCTTAAGGGCAAACTTAGCGATCTAGGTGTTGTGGGTTTGTCTGTGTTTAGAGAAGCTTGAATAGTAAGAGCCGACAGAGAGAGCAGACTGTGGGTGCTGGGTCTACAGCAAACACAACCTCCATCCCACAGCTGTCTGCTTTGCTCTGCATGGACACTGCAGACTTGAGCTTACAGTTAAAGGCTGCCAGTATTGGGCTGGTGACTGCACAAGAGATCCTTGACTTTTGCTTTGTGTCATCATCTGTGTCATCAATACTCCCACTCTCTCCATTCCACTCTCTCTGCCCTATATTTCCTGTCACTTCTATATATTCATATTGAAAAAAGCAATACCCCACTTTACTTACAAATTTTAAAGAGAATTTAAACCAATAAACTTCTTAGAAGTTGCAGTGATGCCATGTGTATAAATAACATTGCTATTATTCCGAAAACTTACTTTTAGGTATGCTATCTTTAAAACAATTTCTAGCCTTTCAACAATAACAAAGAAAACAAATAAAACGTTTTTTGTTTGTTTAATTGTTAATAAATGAAAAGAGATTATTTTAGATTTGTAAAGGTCTTTCAAACAGGCATATGACTGCTTGACTATATCTGACTAAAAAATATATATATAAATAAATAAATCTAAATAATTAAAGAATCCTGTTTAGCTAATAATCCCGGTCACAGACTTAGATGTGTTTATCTATCCATAAACAAAGCACAACATACACTGTTTGTTCATTTAAGCTCACATTAAATTCTTAATCAATGTCTTATTTGGAACACTCTATGTACGGCTGCATTCTGGTGCTTAATAACAGCTTTGATAATGAAACCAGCTATAAATTTCAAGCAGCATCAGAGCACTGGAAATATACAATGCTATTTGTGTTCCTCTCCTTGTTTCTCAGCTGGCATCCTTTCTCGTGGCTGGCAGAGAAGGAGAGAGTGTGAGTGGAGGAGGCGGAGAGTGTTAACTGTGAAGGGGCCTTTCATCAGGGCATGTTTTGACTCCTTAGGTGCTTATTCGGGGATGTGAAGGGCGGTGCATTGCTCTCCGGATGTGTCATGCTGGAGTCAGGGGGGTAGAACTGGGTTCACCATGACAGTCAGGTTTGATATAGAGGTTTGGATTAGAATATTAATTGCAAATGTGTTTCAAAAATACTTTAATTAAAGTGAATGCTCCTGGCACCATGAGAGTAAGTGAGGTAATGCATAGGAATGATTCATAACAGCTGATCATTGTTGCAATAGTTTCCAAATTGAGATAAAATAACAGACCTAAATTTATCACTGTGATCTGTTCTGGTGAAGAAGAAGCTGCGTTTTAAGACAATCCTCTAGATTTACCAGTCAATCTAGGTACCTAGATTTGTGTGTATTATTTTAGATTTGTTGGATATTTCTGAATTCTGCAGAATGATAAATATTAAATATATTTAAATATTTGGCATTTAAGGTCTTATAGAAGAACAGAGTGTTAAAACGTATGATTTCAGTCCCTGTGTCACATTAGTGTATTTTATACTCAATATTTATACTCATCTCTAGGTACTACATGCTGAGAAATTCTGTGCATTTTTCGGAGGAAATCTGCACCCTTAGTGGTCATCCAGCTCTGATCATATCATAACCGAAAGAATAAGATCACAGATACAAGAGGGCGAGATGAGTTTTCTCCTGATTGGTAGAGGATTTGGACCTCAGCCACTCGGATGGAGCTTGGAGTAGAGGAATAATCAAATCTCCATTGAGAGGAGGAAGTTGAGGTGGCTCATGCATCTGTTTCGGATGCCTCCTGGACTCCTCACCAAAAAAGTTCCTTTCAATCAATGGAAATAAAACTTAACATAAAAAGTTGACAAAATCTCTGTAGTGAAAAAATAAGACTACAAACCCGAGTGATATTTACTCAAAAAAGACCAGAGCAAGAGGAGGTTTGATAAAGTACAGGAGTGACACACAAACTTTCAAAAGAACATGACAAAATGACAATATTTGGAGGAAAACTGTTGGGAAAATTATGACGTATGTGTAAAACTTTTTGTCATGTATCCAGATATTAGATCAACACCGGAAATAGCAGGGTGTTTTTCACCTTCTGCTTTTCACAGACTTGGAATTGGAACCTACACCCCTGAACTCCACCCTGAGGTATACTGCTGACTCATCCTGGTTGACCCCTTAAACTGCTCAAACATGGTTAATAAAAATCTGTCTGAACTCAGAACAAAACATTGAATTCAAAATTATGATAAATTAATTCTGCCTTGCAAATTTCCACATTTTCTTCTGCTAAAACGGATAACATGGATCAAATATGTTAGCCCCAGTCAGACCAATATAGCTGTTTAATCTTAAGTGACCAACTCTTGTGCAGGAGGTCAATTCATAAACACCACCATAGCAACAGATCACAGCAATCAATGCAACTCAATTACTCTGGCACAAGGAGTGAATGGGCACCAAAACACACAGATATATACACAGCGAGAAGCTGAGTAGCAGTTTTGAATCCAGAGACTTCTACATTCAAAGTCTGCAAAACCATCTCATGACTTTCCCAAACCACATCAAAGACACAGCAGGAGTGGGCGAGAGAGACCATGAGAACGAGTCCTCTGGCTGGATGAAGCCGCTTTCCCACATGGAGGAGGAATGAAAGTGCTTGGAAATGTCCTTTTGGCCATCTGGAGCTTACCTACACGGAGCAGGACACACACACACGCACACACACATCGAATCCAGCCTGGAGGAGAGCACGAAGGCCACTGAACCTGACTGCATGTGGGTGTTTGACTTCCATAAGATCATTAGATCACTACCACCAAACTGATTTCAACTCCAGAAAAGGCAAGTGCAAGTTTGAAATGGCCTTCTTTCTTCTAAAGATAAAAGGTTTAGGATGCATTTTCTTTAAGAAAAGCTAAAGAAAAATGTATATGAGAAATTCCAAGCCAAATTTACATTTGTGGTGACTTAATTAGTAAGCTCAAAACACAATGGAACTACTAAATCAGGTATCTCCTCGTTATTTTTATGTCCTTAGACTGAAAAATAATTTGTTTCCATGGCAACACTCCCTTTATTGTCATCGACAACTAAACATCCCCCTTTTTTCTCTGATATGCTCTATAGAGTGTACAAAGACATTACACCATAGAACAGGAAATGGTGAAAGGACTTCCTGTTATGTAAAACAGAAATTTCACCCTTCGTTCTACATTCTCCAATGTCTCCGTTATTCAGAAGTGATTTTACATTAACCGGAAGATGTGCAAGAAAAAGCTCTCTTTATTAACAAAGTTAAAAAGTTTGAAGCGGGATAAGTTTAAATAGTTTGATCCAAAACCTAAACTTTTCAAAAGTAATGTGTCATTATAGAAAAGGTTAATTTGATTCCCTAAAAAGGCTGAATCCCAGCAGGACCAACTCATAATCTCTACTAATCTGGACAGATTCATGCAGGTAGTTTCACTTGCCATGAAATCAGACCAGTAAGAGCCCTGGATAAGGTCACCTTGTCTGGTGGTAGCCAAGATTAGACACAGCTAACTAAAACAGGGCGTTTTTTTCTGACACACAAAATGTACTTTTCTATCGTACAAAGACTAAAAGACAGACTGATGGAGAGAGAGGGAGAGAGAGAGACAGAGAGAGAGAGATAGAGAGAGATCAGCCTCTCTCTCACTCCCTCTCATTTTCTTGTTGCACAGACTAAATTTAGCAAGCAGCAGGAAGGGAGGGAGAGATCAGGATGATAGCAGGGAAAAACTCATCAGGAGGCTCAAGGCAGAGTCACTATATTTCATAATGAGTCAGAGGTGTTTGTGCATACACAGAGACTCGAATACGGGACCATGATCTCAGGGACTCCGCTGTTTATTCCATCAAAGAACGAAATGTTTTCATGTTCCTGAAGAGAAAGTTTTAATGTGCAAACAAGCAAATTAAACACGTATTTCCAACTAAACCCTAAAATATGAATTATGGGAATTATAAAAAGACAGTAATTTTCGAGCCGTCACAATAAAAAGCCAGGGATCAGGAGTCAGAACATTCTGTAGCAGCTGTAATTGGAGCCTATTCAGAAAACAACAACAGAGTTATAGAGGCTATCTAATCCAATTTAGAGAAGTCAGGCATACATTTTTTTAATTGTTGTGATCGTGAGTATGACTCTATTTTCTTGCAAACCCAAACTGTTTTGTCATGATAATCACCAAGAAGAATGTTTATCATTTTGTAAATAATTAGCACTGGTAATCTTTATCTAACCAGAGGTCTTCTCCCTCATAAAATGAAAAACACAACTCAGTAAATGCATTGTAGTCAACATGGGTAGGAGATGCACAGATGGGTAGAGCCCATCAAGAATTTGCCTTAATTTCACTGTGAATGAGGTAGAATTTGATGCTGGAATTATTGGTTTATTTAAAATATTTTAATATTTTATGATAGATAATATAATAATGCTAACTATTAAAGAATGTAATGCAACTTCTATCAAAAAAAGAGAGTAAGATATCAGGCTACGGAGTAAAAGTTTACTTCTTAAGTATTGGAGCTGTACTTATTACATGCTATTATTTCACCACATATTCACATATTAATTGCCACTAAATCTTCTAAAAAGTGTCTTCCTCCAAAACAAACTCCTTTAAGGGCTACTAATTTCTTTGGTTTTTTTTTTTTTTTTACAGTTCTCGATTAATTCCAATTGCGTACTATATTTTTTTCATTACAAAAAACAACAAATATTAATTAAAAGGTAATTTAACTGTTTTTGATGAATTATTATTAAGTGTTGTATTGTATTTGTTTGTGATTTATTCCATTTATTACTGTAACAAGTTATAATAAATATTATAAATAAATGTCTCAATAATAAGTCAAACATCAAAATGATTATTATACTTTTACGTTTTAGCTCAAAAATGTATATTGACTATTAAGCTAATGGTTTTTTGGACTCGCACAAAATACATTTCTGAGGAATCCATAAGAAAAACACATACACAGTTTACATATTATTAATTACTTCAAGTTACTAAGTCAAAAAAACTACAACTTTTCATGATTTTGATTTAACTGTTTAAGTTACTACTTTGAATTTTTCTTATTATTTTGAGGCACTAAGTCAAAATATTGAGTTATTTTCGTTACTATTTTGAGATTTTTCATTGTTTTGAGATACTTCGACAAAATATTGACTTTTTGTCACAATAGTAAATGTAATAAAAACATTTCTTTTCATTAGTAAATATATAACTTAAAAACATCTGATTATTTTAACGATTTTTAACAAAAAAGTAAATCTAAAATTTTAATTTAGTTACCAGAAAGGACGAGTCTTGGTATTAACTTTATTCCCAAGTTGACTATGTCTCCATTGATTTGTTTACAATCAGTCTAATTACAGCAGAGATAAAAAGTAAATAAAAAAGTATTACAAGTGTAATATTTTTGCATTCAGATCCATTCACAACACATTCATAAAGAAATAAAAAAATCAGTGACTAAATATGAGCAAATAAACATGAATAATAGAAAGCATCGCCTCAGAATAAATGAAGAGAACAAACGACCCATCTCCTTCACCGGTAACTGCTGTTTTCTTCTAGTTAATAAACACACAGCCTCAGGACACAGAGCTATAGTGGTGGACATGAGAGAATCCATTCATTTCCCTGAGCAAATAACAGCCAGCACTTGCTCACAATTGCTCTTCATTACACACAAACATGCCAGAGCATCCGCTTTAATAATTAATACAAGCCCGGTCTGTATCTCAGCAATAACAGCTCTGTAATTAAAAGAGTTTCAGACTGGGAAAAAAGAGCAGTCTGCTTTCCAAAAGTGCTTTCTCCTTGTGTTTACAGTACCGTGAAAACACGCTTGGCCTGGGGAGGTCAAAGAGCACTGGCAAACCACGATAACTAGACCAAAAGCTCCATTTTACAGTCCCCTGTCTCATATGAACCACAGAAAAAGAGAACATGAAAGCTTCAGGAGCCGAGCCTCTCCAACTCTGGGTCTTGTGCTCATAAGTGGTCTCAAGCATCCTCCTAAGGGACACACACAGTTCAAAAGAGACTGAAAAAATTGCTTTAGTGTTCTACTTTTGAGGTAGTTAATCCAATATAAATTTCATTTTGTTATTTAATGATAACTGTTTGGTTTAAATCTGTCAGAAGAATAAAATGTTAAACTAATTAAATAAAAGGTGTGGCAAATAATCAATCTAAGAGTACAGAGTACGGCAGTTGTGGAACATAAATAAAATAATTTAAATAATTCTGTAAATAGTAATACTGTGAGTAATTGTAAAGTAAATAAATGGTAAATAAATGGCTGTAAGTAAATAGCTGGCTAATTCAAATAAAAAACTTTTGTCATTATGTAACAGAATACAATTTATATGCATCGTTAAAGGTACCAAAGCAAACAACTACATAATATATATAAAGGTATCTCCAGGTACATTTCATTTCTGATTATATAAATAATAATTATATTAATAAATTCCCACCCTCCTCTTCTTCTGATAGGCTGGACTCCATGTGCCTTCCAATCATCTGTGCAGTACATGAGACCAGAATCCTTTTCAATCGATAAAGAATCTTGATAACGAGTCTGTATAGCTCTGATATACGGGACAAAATGCATCTTATACTGATTTCTGATTTAAACAGGACAGCATGTATAAGCTATGCTACAAAACAGCTACATTTATTCCAAAACAATAAAACATTAATTATTGTTATTGTTGAATAGGATACTTCTTTATTCATTGTGGAAAAAAATTATCAACTCATTTCCCAAAAATGACTGTTTCTTTATATAAACCATCTGGATGTGTGATTTTTACAAATGTAAATAAAAAATAATGTTTCTGATGCAAACCTCCCCCAACAACTAACCCCCTTAAACCATTGAATGATGTTCAATATTGTTTAAAGCTTGCCCGGCTGTTCTATAGAGGAACCTAAAACATTTTTTAAGATTGATTTTTTTTGGCTTTGTAAATATTTTGTTAAAATGAAGGCTCAATTGAAGGTAATGTTCTCAGCTGCAATTCCAAGCCTTATTCATCACATCAATCAAGAAATTCTGTTGATGGTCCTCAGGTTCACACTGCTCAGGGCAGGTTTTTTTTGCGGTGTGTAAATATCATGCCTGACAGCGACAAGCATATGTTTCAGTCAGCTGAGCTCCGACCACCACACACTCACATTTACACAAGAGCACGCTTTTGTGTTGTGTAAATATTTAATGTATCCGTCTGTCTCTTTAAACATATCAACATTAGATCAGTTTGAACATCTGAACCATTTTTATCCTCAACTTCTAATTTGTCAAATATCAACCATGAAAAAAAAAATATTTTCCACATTGCAGTGATGCACTTCACTGTCCGACAACACAACAAACATATAGATATGGACCTTATAAATCATCCCTCAGTCTGTCTATACCAGCTTTTACCCGCGAGGGTCCTAAAACGATGAGGTCGACAGTTTTTTCCAGGGGCTAAACATAACCCCGTCCATTTTGGCTACCATTATCAACAAAATGTTTTCCTATATTCAAGCTTCTTCCAGAATCTGAAACCTTTTTAAAGCATCTACGGGACCTCGACATCCAGACAGACCAAATACCAAAACACATAAGACCATTGACAGTAATTCTGTCAGGCTGGTGTTCTTCCCATCAGCTGACACAAACAAAGCACAATGTCTCCAGAGTAACCACCAACAGCCAGCACCTTATGGCCCTTTCCCATGATTCCTGTGAGCTGGACACAAAAGCCCCAGTCACACTGACAGTCCCTGAAGAGTGCAGGTTAACCACAGAAGTCGAATGAGCTCGTGAGAAGTGAAAGGTCACGTACCGTGGAGGTTTTCTCCAGGTCAGCTTCTGATAATGTGGGTGAGAGAGGGCTGCTGGGACTGACGGAGGGAGAGCTCCCCGCACTAGACACATACTCTGGGTCACGAACATAAAGGACCTGAAAATACATGGTAAACACAGAAAAAGCTTCACAAAACTAGTTTGTTCTGCATTCCTATACAACAAAAGGGACAGTAGGGCTCTCAAAATACAATTTTGAGACGTATTCTGCTTCAGGTTGACAAAACAGGATGTTGAATAAAATTTGTGTTAGAAACACAGGAAGCTTACAAGTCTTACAAGAAAATGCACATAAGTCAGTAAAGCGTGTCCATAAGAATGACTTCAGGATCTCTGAGCTTGAAGAAATATATTTTTACCTCGCTAAGTTAAAAACAAGTTCAGGCTTAGAACAAAGAGGACCTCTGTTATTATTACAAATCTCTCAAAGTCTTTGACGTTGGTTTCTTCGTCATGTCTGCAACAAAAGTTATTTTTATAGCAAGTACATGTTAAAATCATAATCATTTATAAGTATGAAGAAAAGAGTTCATAAGTATTTACAAACATAAAAGAAAGTGTACATAGTAAAATCTTTATAGTAATATCAACTCTATCCAGATTAGGACAAAAAAAAAAAAAACTCTGAATACAGTACAAATAACTGTCAAACTAATCACCTAAACAGCGAATTCGTCATCAAAAATAAAATTCAGCTCTCTTTGTTTTTCCTATATCAAAGTAATAATAAGACTTTATCTTATCAATAATTGTTGAAGAGTTAGGAGTTGAAGTTAAATAGCTTAGTGTTAATTTAACTCTATGTAGAGAAGGACAGAATAGACTCAATTTAGAGTCAATTTAACTTTCTTGATTGTACTGTGCAGATAAAAGTAGAAAAAAAAACTATTACAAAATTGAAAATCATATCAGTCAGGTATTTAAAATATTGTCCATCTTAATATATTTAAGTTGAAACAGTCCAATAGAATATGCATCCATAGAAATCCATCGATAATTAGAAAACGCAAGACACAAGTTTGTATGTCCAACCTGGACATCTCCTACAAACTCCTCCGTCTAATCTGGTCTTAGATGGCATGAAACACTTAATTTCTAGTTGCCTTTCAAATAGTTTCCAGAGGTCTTTATAAAGTCTAAGTCCAATGTTAAAGTGACTAAATCAACAAGAATAACAACTACTCAAGCTTCCTTGCTCAAATCCTTTCATTTTAATAAATGTTGTTAACTATTGCTAACACGGTGAGTCTGGAGGACAGTGGAGTCCATGTAGATGTTCAACATTCAGATGCACTGTGTCGAATTTCACCAGAGACAGAGCACATGATGTATGCTGAAAATCTTCCCGCAATGACCAACTATTACTCTTTGAAACCACATTTCTGAGCAAATAATGAAGCAATTCTTGGATGCTTTAGCAAGAGATCTCTCTTAACTGATCATGCATTGACTGAAAGAAAAAAATCATCCATCAACAGCTGTATGAGCGATAGGATGTGGTTTTACTGTACATTGGCCAGTAATTGATTCACTGTGTTTAACAGCGAACAGCTTCAGGCTACTGCAGAGAGAAATTGTGGTGAGTTTATTTAGCAATAGTTTGTTTTGTGAGAACTGACAAATTATTACACAGGAACTATTAAAATAAAATCTGATTTTAACTCTCAGTGGCCCCATCAAGACAATAACTTTTTCATTTAATTTAAGTGCCCCCTGGTATACACCAACTCTGAGGTGTATGAAAGCAAAGGAGCTATAAATGCAAAATAAAAGAACTGGCCTTACTACTCTTAAAAATGTGTATTGAACAAACATCCATGTGCAAAACAGCTTTGAATGTAGCAAAAAATATTTTTATGATTGATTTATGACTAACAGAATGCTTTTTCACACTCAAGGTTGCTGAACTGAATTCTCTAGACTTATCTGCTTCTCTTCATGATGGCATTTTTTAAATTAAAAGATTGATATTATTCATCGTCCTTTCATTGATTTTTAGCTTTGAAAAACAGAGGCCCTCACACAGGGCCCAAGTTTAAATCTTATTTCTCTCTGTCGAGGAGATATATACACTGGTCCAAAGAGCTAAATAAACAACATGCCAGCTTCCTCCTTTCTCTACACTCTTAGTCAAATCATGTCTGCTTCTATTACCGGATTTGATTAAGTCAATAATTCACTCTTCCCTTCTCTCTGACTCAGCTTTGCTTTATCTGAAAACTGCAATTGGATTATCCCACCAAACTTTCGTCCAGTCTCTGCTCTACTGTTTCTAGCAAAAACATCTTGATTGTTGACTGCCACCTAATATATAAATTCCAAGTCGGCTTCCACTCATCTCACAGTGTTGAGAAAAGGTTTGTGAAAGTATCTAGAGTAAGCACTGCGGAACCCAGTCTACTGTCAATCTTGGTGCTTTTGAATCTCTCATAGTCATCTGACACCATCACATAATTTGTCTTATCGAGTAGATTGGAGTAAACAGAGGACAAGACAGGTTTCTTTCATTGTAATTTTTCTGAACGTATGCGGTGGCCCACTATAGTCACATAAGGGTTCTTCAGGATTCTGTGTGGGGCCCACTATTAAATCTAACGAACAATCTTCTGGTTTGCACCATCTTCAAAAAAATAAGGCCCTATTTAAGAGCATTTAAAGCTTTAAGGCTTGGTTTCTCTTTTATGAGAATCTATTAGAAAATTATTCAACAAAAATATATTCTATTTACTAAATAAACCATAAAATACATAAAAAGACAGGTCAGATTTAAATGTTGTTAAAGCACATACCTGGCCAGGGACCACATTTCTGGAAAAGAGCTTGTTGAGCTGAACTAGTTCATTTGGGGTTGTGTCAAACTTCAGAGCGATGCTGTTAAGAGTGTCTCGGGACTCAACCTACACGAAATAAAACACACAAAGCCACACGATTAAACATAAAGCTATAATATAATATATAATAATATATATAATAAAGTTAAAGCTGTTTTATCCAAATTTTATTAACCAATAATGTTTTTAGGAAATCCACTTTCAGTAATAACACATCACAAAAGTTCTATTATTTTTCAAATTTCACAAAAGACCACTTTATGAAGCATGTGAGGAGAAAGCTGTCAAAAATTAATCTTTTCTTTTGAGACATATGAAGAAAGAATGTTATATTTTGAGTGCACCTTAATATTTCACAATTACATTTGAAAACATTTTTTTTTAATTGTCAATGCACATTAATTTCTTGAACAAAAAGGTCTATCTTGTCATTTGCGTCAACCTCGCCACTGCATTACCATCTCTGACATGCACAATTCACCTCAGTCCAGGGCCTATTCTACCTTACGCTGAAGAAAAGCCTTCATTGTAAAAGGATTTTACACCGTTCTGCTTTTATCATGAGTTCTCATGTGAGGAATATGGTCAGATAAAGAGGACAGTCTGGTCTGAAGGAAAAACATAAGAAAGCTTAAAATTTCCATCATCCTGCAACAGAGAAAGTGCCTAACGTGGGAATTTTCTAACAATGTTCTCTAAAAAAAATAGACTTTGTTTAAATAAACACACTTTTTTCTGACAACAGCATTTGGTAATTCAAGAAACTTTTTTGAAGAGTTTATAGAGTGTTAAATATAATGGCACACGACTTTTCAAAGAATTTCTGGTTAAATGGATCAAGGCCATCCCTCTGAATTCTATCACATTAAGGATATGTTGAAAACAAGACACTTTACATTCAACCCTTTTAGTTTATATACTGATGATTGAAGTGTTTTCAAAATCCTCAAGGTTGCAAGTAAGCAACTTGCTTTCTTAAAACACGCACACGCGGAAAGTTTTTTTAAAACGTAAAGTCAATGAGAATATGCAAGAAAAGCATACATATCATTTTTATAATATATTTTCAAAATGCATTTTTGAACACAAGCGTCACGGTGGCGCAGTGGGTAGCACGGTCGTCTCACAGCAAGAAGGTCGCTGGTTCGAGCCTGGGTCGGTTGGCATTTCTGTGTGGAGTTTGCATGTTCTCCCCGTGATCGCGTGGGTTTACTCCGGGTGCTCTGGTTTTCCCCACCAGTCCAAAGACATGCGGTATAAGTGAATTGAGAAAAAAACAATTGTCCATAGAGTATGAGTGTGAATGAGTGTGTGTGAATTATTCCCAGCGATGGGTTGCGCCTGGAAGGGCATTCGCCGCGTAAAACATATGCCAGAAGAGTTGGCGGTTCATTCCGCTGTGGCAACCCAGAAAGGGAAGAAAACCGACATGAAGATGGATGGATGGATTTTTGAACACATTGGAAAATATGAAAAGGGATATGGAAAACCAAAAAATATTTATACATAAATATTTTTTAAAAGTATATTTATTTATGTTTTAACATGTATTTTCTACCATTTATTTGAAAACTTTGAAATACACAGAAATATATTACTTATTAATATGTATTATTCAAATATTTCAATCCATGTGTCTTCCTTACACTTTTTATTTTAACAAAAACATTAACATATTTTGAAAAAGCCTCACAAATGTTATATACCCAACATGAATTTACCCTAAAGAGAGTCTTTGAAGAGGAAAAGGATCTGGTTTCAAGTTTTCAACTCACATCAGAAATGTAATGATACTCTGTTAGTTTCAGTTTTTCTTTTTTTTTTTTAAGTGTCACAAAAATCCAGCCAAAACACTTCATACAAGTAGACCAAAGATGGACCGTCCATGTTCTTGGCTTCAATCACACTTGTACAAGAATCAACATCTCATCAAACTGCAAATGACATTCCAGCAAACCGTGCAATCAAGCAGAATGTCAAATCAGACGAGCTCCATACTGCGTGGGACATCATGGCTCTTGTGGCAGGAGTGTTGCCATGGCAATGCTGTCATTACTAGCCTCATGGCACAGGCTGGCTAACTGCAGTGACGATCAGTTAAAGAACTAATTTTAGCTCAGCAGTCTTGGCAATGTTGTCTCTTTTGCAGGACATCGAAATGCCAGCTCTAACACAAGAGGAACATTCATATTGTCGAACATAGTATTACGGTATATGGGCAGTCCTTCATAAAGCAGCACTATATTAATACAGAAAACCAATCACCAACTCGAAAAAACATTAATATGTTGTCATCTCAGGACTTTTTATTCTTCTTTACTTCCAAATGCTTTTTTTTTTAACAGAAATCAAATTAAAATTAAATCAAAGTTTATAAAGTTAACAGAACACTACAACATTTCTGTTGCCAAGGGAGCTGTACAAAGAACAAAACAATAAAACAAACACACAGACAACATTAGACAAAAATAAAAACCAGAGACAGATATAAAAGTTTTCAGACCTGATTTCTAAACAGGACACTCAGGCTGAACAGGGCAAGAACATCCCACATCTGGCATTTGTTAAGTTTGTTGTAATTTTTTTTATATCAAATCATCAAATTAAAGCTGATGTGAAATAAAAGAAGACAAATGAAAGTCATACAAAATAGTACTGTAAATTGAAATGTAAAAAAATAAGAGTTATATTTTTGAAGTACTCGTGGCTAAACCCCATCCATGTATTATTGATCGAACATTTTTTTTGGACAATAAACTTCTTAAGGGGACAACATCTTATGAAGAAGTGCAAAAACCAAATCCAATTTCTGAACATTTGCACAGTCACAAACAAGGACATACCAACTGATCTGGGGTCATTTGTTTCTTGCACAATGACCTCATTCAGAGGTTAATTTAAACAGAAATACAATGTCTGTGAATAACATCTCAATCAAGAATAGCGAGTAGGGCTTGAAGTGTGATAATGTTGATAGTAAGATTTGTTGTTAGTAAGGAGCAAATAAAGGCCACTCTGTTCTTTTTTGGTGTAAGTTAAAAATTAACGTGTATGTTTGTTTTACAATTGAACTTTTTGGGACCTTTAAGATTGTAACATTTCCCTCACCGTGCAGTGCAGTCTACCGTGTCTGTTAATTGATAGTGGTGAGCTTTTGCTGGGTATAAAATATAATCAAATATCAATGGCTCCAAACAAAGGAATAGCTGAGGAGGCAGTGGACAATTTTTGCATGCAAGGAAAAGTTTAAATCAGCAGGAGCTTAGGATTATTTAAAGAGACAGACTACAAAACCAACAAAACATATTTGTTTTTGATCAGATTAGATTTAACAGTTTAACGATACTATGCTAAAGACATCCCAAAAATACCCTGCAGGGTAAGATTAATGAGTGAGAAATTAACCTCTCTATTCCCATGAAATTGCCAGCTGAATTTTTAGTATTGAGTACTAAACGTTTTTTGGTTTCTTCAGACTCTTGCTACTCCCTCTACACAGGTTACAGTTCTGTTTAATCAACCTCTTTCTAGAACAAGCGAACGCTTCCCTGTTTTCCTTTACATAAATTGAGGAGTAACTCAGCTGCTTGGTTGTCATCATTGCTGCCTTTCAACTAGATGTCTCCTGGTTTCAACTAGATGTCTCATGGTTTTAACTAGATGTCTCCTGGCCCTTTTGAGTGGCATTTAAAAATGTAAAAGTCCTCTGTGGGTTTTATACAGAAATTCTGTATTCCCACACAACACGCACAAGCACATTATGCTGATTGCTGATGATAATTGTTCCACAAAGATATGCTAAACAGGTAAAGTACATATGTTATGAAATACTAAATAAACAAAGGCTGATATTTAACAGGAGCAGCAGAGTCTTGGTACAATATTTGCATGTGCTCCTGTGACTAACTTTTCACTACAAGACTCTACAAGAGTTCAACAAGAGACAAATTAATTAAAATATGACATTTTTTATACTATATATAAAACCTTACTGTTTGATCACTCATGTAAAGCAAAGGAATATACTGGACAACAATGATCGCAAAACCTTTGTGATACAGCTTCACCAACACAGCTGCTTCTGGTCAAGGTCTCTTTAAAATTTTAAATAGCAGATGTCAGCAGGAGATCAAGGTCCAAGAGGTGAGCCTGGTCACATTCATTCATTGGCTACAGGTCATTACTTATGGGATGTGACGGCCATGAATGTTTAGCTTGTTTCAATGATAGGAGTGCTGGATCTTTTGACTATCTGACTAAAGTTTTAAAAGCGAGTTTAGGTTACATGTTAGGATTTTATGTTGATATAGATTTCACTCATGTATTCCTGATAAAGGCCAATTTGGGTGAAGGAAAGGTTCACCCTAGACAGGTCCTCATTTCTTCACATGTAGTTAACATACATATTCAACAGATGGACCCTTATAGTTCTATAGTCCTATAAGTCTAAGCAATTATCAACTTCCACAGAGGTCAACATTTCACAGCATGCTTTATCCATATAGAGACTAAAAGATTTAATCATTAACTACATAGCTTCAGGGCAGTACCAAGATATAATCCTATGATTATAAAACTCAACGGACCCTGAAAGTGTCTCCACCCAATAAGATCTGAATCTCTTGTATTCTGGAGTCCAGTTGCTTTAATTGGTCAGAAATCAGCCAGTAATCAGACCAGCAGTTAAAACAGAAGTTACAAAGTGACTGAGTAAAAGAAGCAAAATAGTTAACTCTCGAGCTTTCTCGAAGTCAAGAGTGCTTCTGGAGAAGAGAGAGAGAGGCACGGTTTTAGCTTCCACAATCACAGAGCCAGATTTTCGTAATCTTATCAAATATTTGAAGACTACTGTTTTGAAATATTACCATAATGGTATATAAAAGTATAGCTGAAAAACATGCAGCATTTGCCAATAAACTTTTACACATTCCTCCAGGCTCATCATAATGTAAGTAGCTCCAATTATACAGCAATTAAATTGAAGGGCATCTATTATGAAGATTAAAACTTAAGAAATTTTGTGTGCATGGTGTGAACACACTAATGCTTTATATTAGAAGTACTAATAATAATAATAATGTTTTATAATAGTCAATTTTTAACACAAAAACAGCATTCAAAAATAGCATTTTCTGAACATAAATTTTTTTTATTTCTTTACAGCAGTTGCAAATTCAGATGGTTTTTGTTTTGCTTTGTTAACAAATTGCTTGAATCTACAAGGTTTTTGTTGAGTTTTCATAATTGGCGAAGAAATGCAGAATATTCCAGCTGGCTAACAGAACCAAATCTGATTATTCTTGATGTAATTCAAACTTAATGATAAGTATAAGAAAGAAAGAAGAGTTTTTAATTAAAAAAATATAAATGAAAAATTAAGAAAAACTCTATTTGGGCATATTTGATAACTTTAAAACATATATCTTACACATATTCCTATTAGATCCCATGTAATACAGGAATGCTCTAGAAATGGCTAATACTTTTAAGGACCATACGAACAACTTGTTTAAATGGACAGTTTGCCTCAAAGTGTTGTTTTGTGTTAACTCAATTATATACATGCAACATTTAAAAACATTTATATTGTGTGATAATTATATTACATTATTCATTAGATGAACTAACCTAAACCCATTGTTGAGAGAAAATAAAGTTATTTCCCTCCTGTAACAGTGCATTAGATGTTAAACTTGAAGAAAATTCATACTCATAACCATCATTATTTTCTGGAATGTTGGTATGATGTATTAGTAATCCCTTCAAACAGAAACAGAGCATTGAAAAGCAAAGCTGTTTGGAAAAATGAGATGAACAGTAAATAACCACAGAGTTTTATATTATGGGTGAAGACAAATAATCCTTCAAACCTCATCAGTCTTCCTAAAGGACTATAAAATACTCTTATAAAATTACTTCATATTGGAGATGAAGACTACATGGCAACCTGGAAGGCTGAGATACGAACGCATATCTGCCCCCTCCTACCCAAAAAGCCTCATGACATGCTGTTTATGCCCTGTGACAAATGCCCTCCTGTTGTCTTTCACACTTTTCACGCTCTGCAAAGGGAAACAAAAGCCCTGTCAATCATGTTCACCCGACAGAGACTGATCTTCTCTCTCTGTGATGGGGGGGACTGTGGTGTGTGTTGGTGTTTAGACACTAGCAAAGATCTAAGGGGACGAGCAGAAGCGTCTGGAAACAGAACCGTGACAGCAGCAGAGGCAGCAGAGCAAGTCAAGTACACCAGCAGTCCATTCCACGGCTGCTTGATGTCACACATCAGTTGAGTCAAGTGAGCATCACCACAACATAATAGAGTTTGCAGGGTAATGATCAATGCAACGACAAAGAGGAACGATTAACATTCATGCATTTAAATGAGTTTTTAAAATGAATAATTTGTCATTAAACATTTCAAAATTATCTTACATCATTACATCATTATGGAAAGTCACTATAGAGTATAGCGTATATATAGCGTATATAGTATAAAAAACCAGAAAGTTAGAAAGCAGGACTGTCAAGATAATAATAAACTTGAGTCTGTATAAAAATAAAGAGTCTGATTTGTTTGTGCCATCCAAAGGTTTTCACACGAAAGCATTGGACTTATCATTCTATTTTGAGTAAAACTAAATGCAAAATGTATTTTTCTATCCCTTGAACTGTCCAAACTAACACAAAATATCTACTCTCTCTCTCTCTCTCTCTGAAAATAACAGTACATATCTGTATTTTTATGTCAAAATTCTGCAAAAAAAACAAAAAAAAAAACAACAACAACAAAAACAAAAACAAAAACACCTTTTTTACAGTTTGGAGTCACCATAAAGTTCCACAATCAACTGAAATGTTTTAATCATTCAATCAATCATTGATTAAAAAACATTTATATTCTAAACCCAATAGTACGCTTAGTTATAAAGTAGTTTTTGTTACAAAATTATTTTTTTTACATAAACCTAAGAGGAGTTCACATATCTCTGCATTTCTAGTAATAAACTCTTGGACATCTTCAGGAGAGATATTCAGAAAATATAAAATTTCAAGAAGACTTATAAAGTTTATCATCCACCAAATGGTACAATTAAACACGAGAAACTTGATTCTTTCTAAAGAAAAACAATTCAAATCAGTGAATTGATCAGCGAACATAAGTTAAATTGTTTATTTTACAACACTATTTTCAATATTGGTTTAATTTTTGTGGTTTAATAATTATAATTTCCCTAAACTAGTGTTGAATAAATGTGTTCCAAGAGTCCTAGCATCTCACCTCTGTTTTGATTGGCAACATGTTTAGTTGCCCTGTCAGTGTCGGATAGCATTCTACAAAATTTCTTTCCAAACTTTCACAACTAATTTACTTGTTTCCATCCATCAGTGTGATGCCTCGATCAGGCTAACGTTTGAGAGCTCCAAATGCCACCATATGGCCATGCAGCAGCGTACACAGGTAGCACATTTAAAAAAAATTCAAGGTCTAAATAAACGGTTCAAACCGTAGCAGATTTCACTCTAATAAACAATGATGCCCTAAAAAAAAAACAATATCTGACCTCTCTGGTCTGTGCTTAGTAGTCGCATCATGTGATGTGGTATTACAGGTCAAAGTTAAATTGGAGTGTGACTTGAAATTTTATCGTGTAGGCTGGAAATTCTGGTTTCACACAGTCACACTGTATGCGATTCCATTCAAGTCAACGGAGCTGATTCCATAGTGACTGAGGCATGAGGAGAGCCAGCTTTAGAACCAGTTGACCAAAATAGCCGTCAGACTAAGATGCGGTGATGCTAGACAATGTACCTACATTTCACCCACATAAAATAGCTCAAAAAGTGTTTTAAAATATACTATAATAGATAACTTGTTGAAATGCAATGACTTACTATAAAACGGACAAAAGCACATAAATTCCAGGTGAGAGTTTTTTATTTAGCTCTGACAATGCAGTCTGTGGATCCAGTGTAGAAATTGATCACACCTGCAGCTTTATTAACATCATGTAAAGCAGAAAGGAGCTGCCAACTCCAGGATGGTCACAGCATGAGAGGAGTCAACCAGCAACCCAGAACCCAAGCGATCCCTTTTGACGGTGGCACCAGAGCAAGGCGTACCTTTTTATTTGAACACTATCCTCCCACATCCCTTGATTACCTTGAAGACCCACAGCCCATTTCACGCAGACAGTTTTCTTTTTATTTCAAAGTAGCCCTCCAGCATTTATTACCGTTACTTTAATCACATGTCGTTGCCTCAATCTCTAAACAACAGTACCCATATTTAGGCCAGCTTAAAATATTTTTTATTTTTTTTAGGCCAGCTTAAATTGTTGCATGTGCCAGCGGGGGTTCCTTTGGGTGGTCTGATCACATCCCACAGTCCAATACCATGCTGCAGGTAAACTGTAGGCTCCAAATCTCCCTAAGAGTCAAAGTATTGTGAAACTTTATGCACTTTCAATGTATTTATTAGCTAATAAGTACAGGCGTTAAACTGCCACCCTGTTAATCTTGACTTCCTAACTTTGCAAATATCAACTCTTGGTTTCAATGTACAGACTTATAAGCAAACTCTGTGGTCCAAAATGATGACCCTGACTTAAGCAGACAGATGTTGTTGACACTAAAGCAACATGTTTTGGAAGAAAAAGGTTTGAAAAGAGGTTTGAATGAAGTCCAAGGTTAAATGGCAGCAGTTTCCCCTCCACTTCCAGGCTGAACTCAAAGTATAAGCTCCTCTGTTACTAGGGAGAGAGACAAGAAGCCTCTGCCCGCAGCTGGAAATTTGAGGGTCATTTCAAGAACACAACAAGCTGTTAAGACAGACAATCCAAGCTCTCGCTCGCTCGCTCACTCACTCTCTCTCTCTCTCTCTCTCTCTCTCTCTCTCTCTCTCTCGGCACACACAGAAGCCAAATCAATAGAAATGCAAACGCAAAGAGGAAAGTCATTCAGCAATACTCTGTCGGAATGCATGTTGATATGCATGGAGGACGTTTGCACACAGACCATCCAAAACAAACAGTCGATGTAAACATCACATGCACAGAAATCTTCCGCTGCACTTGTGAAAATTCTTACAAGCTAAACAACCCTGGGAATGACAAAAAAAACATTGCATTGGGATGAAAGAAGGGGTTGATTTTCTGCACTTACAGAATACTCGATTGTGCCCTTTGGTCTCTGGAACGACATCCGCCTTCCATCCTTTTTCTCTGGCGTCTTCTTCTGCCCGGTATCTGAAAGCAAGCGAGGGAAGGTCCTCATTACGTTCATGTTCCAGTCTCCCCTCAGCCTGACACACACGCTGTCGAGCGTTCAGTCTCATCCGTCAAGCGCTAGTGTGAACCAGCGATTCTGGAGAGCCCCAGAATACGCTGCTTCTCTCTCTCTCTCTCTCTCTCTCTCTTTCTCTTGCCCTCCCCGTCTTCCTCCCTCCTTTCCCCAATGTGTGTCTCTCTCCCTCTCTCAGCACAATGACAGCCGATGTGTCTTCACCTTGCAATGCTCCCGCTGCTGTAAAAACGGTAACATGGACCACCCTGACCTCCATGAGACAGACACACAGAGACGGTGTTCTACTATCTGACACCATAACAATTGTGTTTTCTGGGACTGTGTGGATGTTTAATGCCAATGCTGTCCGTTTCAACATTTGACTTGGGTTCAGGAACACATTGGTGCTGATCGTTTAATTAAATTAGTTTAAGGAACAATATTTTGATTGATCATCTACTGGAAATGTTAAAACTGTAATCTAGGGTGCTTTTAAACCTAACATTTAGATGGATTGAATCCAAGCAAAGTTTGCCTTCTCTTTTATTACAGTTCGTTCACAACGGAACTTGAGCGTGCACCAAAAATTTAGTAAAAAAACCTACAGTTTCTGTTTCAGACATACACAATAATAAATACTTGAATCAACATACAACACAGTCTTGTGAAGCAACAATCGTACAATCAGTCAAGTATTTTTTGAATTTTGTAAGTCTGTTTGAGACACAAAACAGAAACAGACTGCTACAGAAACCATCTCTTCGAGCAAGTTTCGATATGATTTTTCGTCCATTTTTGGATTCAAAAATACTTTCAACACATCACTTTGACACAAAACTTGACTTAACATACTTTTGTAAACCTAAACAACAGCTGACAATTTGGACTCAATTAGAAAATAATATTTCAGTCACCAACTCTTAAATAAATTTAGCCAAACTGATGGAATTACACTAAAACAATTTAGTTAATAAACAGTGGTTGAATCGTATTATCCAAAAATTAGCTGGATTTAGTTTTAAAGTGCTATATGCAAAAAGAAAGAAAAAAAAAATAAGACATAAGTTTTTGTTTGTAACTATGCTTCATACGACTTATGGACAAATCCATGCTTCTTTCTCAAAAAATTGCTTGTCCTGAGTAAGTAATGCAACATCTATCGTTAGTCGTTCCAACGAAACATCCTCCAGTTGCTTCTAAACAGGGATTTCGAATATTGTTTATAATTCATAATCCCTTCATTTCTTTCTTTTTCCTTCTTCTCTCCCATTGTCTCTTCTTTTTTCGTTTTTACCACTTTTTTTTTACCACCGTTTTTACAACTCTAGCCATAATATAGTCTTTTATTTGCATTTCTATATCAGATCCATTTTTACAGTTAAAAAATGACAGCAACAGATCAGTAATTTATTTTTTTCTTTGCGGTAAAATGATTTATTGTAAATGGGCAGCTGAGGACATGCGTGGCCAACATTTGAGTCATGACTCACTAGAAAAGCACACTATTATGATGTGGCTTATTATTAATTCTTTCCAGGCTAAGAACCACAAGTGGGCGCTCTTTCTCAAGAAGAAAAAGCGACCGAGAGACAAGTTGACTTGTAATGCACAGAGGAAGGTGGGAAAAAAAACATTGGCCACACCAACCAGTCAGGAGCTTGCTTTGAAGCAACAAGATACATTATAAGAGAGATACAATGCTCAAGAAGAACAAGGTCTAGTATCATATCTTAGCTATATGTGGACTCCAGAAGTTGTATGACACATGTATAAAAGATAAAAGTTATGTAACATCAAGATTTAACATCCACAACGTCCCTATTTTAAATAAATTAATTGAGCTCTATAAATGCTAAATGGCACACATTTATTTTCTCTTTTGGCTTTTTTGACACTTCTACCCGCAAAATATTACTTGGTGCAAATCTGGACTTTTGGTCATTTTATGAAGATGAAGTGTTTCAAGTGTTAATATACTGATAAAAATAGCAAAGAAATGCAGACATCATTGCAATGGTATCCATGTAAAAAGATTAATTTTAAATGACTTTTCCCTCCAGGGTTACACAAATTTGATTAACCACTACTTGTAAAAAATAAAAAATAAAAAAAACAGTACATGTGGTCTGTACTTCACTTTTCTGACTAGTCCTGATACTTAAAAAAAAAAAGTCTGTCATATTTTTGCTGACCATGCTAATGTATTTCCTACTGCATGGATTGACAAATTGACATAGTAAAACAAGCTTTGTCAAATAACTTTATCTTTTTCTACAAGGGGAGATTTCTATGAGAGACGGCTCAGAAAAACTTTGGCCACTTCACAAAAACGTTGTTATTACCAAGCCACAATAGCAGAAACATTCACACCAAATGCTGCAACAGACGCTGAAACCTACAGACCCTCTCCTGTACATCTGTGTCTCCGGACTGTGTTTGAGTGTTCAGAGCTATCACAGTAATGTTAGCAAGTCCTCCACATGCTATCTTTGCTCCAGGCGCTCCATCCGTCTCCACATTAACTCTAGCATCTATCAGCAAACAGGTTCTATACTTGTGACATTGTGACTGAGAGTGAGAGAGGAAGAGAGAAAGAGAGAGGGGGTTGGAAGAGTCTTCCTGCTATTTATTTGCTTACACTAAAGCCATAAGAGAACGAAGACATGGCAGAACAAGCACAGATTTTGGATTTTGACTTTTTACTTAGATGCAATTATGATTATATACCTGCAACATACACTATTCAAGATGCTTATTTAGCCCTGAAATTAAATAGATGTATATGGTGCAGATCAACACTGGTTTTTAAAACAAGATATGTATTTACCTTAATTAACTTGATTAACCAGATTTAGGAAAATATAACTTATTTTGTCAGTTGGCTGATTTCACTCATTTTAAATTAAATTGCTGAAGTGTAGGGACACTTACAAAAAACCCATACAAGCTTTTATTGTGTACTTTACCACAGGTTAATTCCAAACATGGTAAATACTCTTTTAGTTACCATGCGGCCCACAGATGGAGCCAGCTTCCAGAGATAAAGGGTGCTAACATTTTAGTCACGTTTAAAACCAGGATAAAGACACACCTGCTTCGTAGTGCTTTTGTCGTCTGATCACCAATTTCCAAACATCTATTTTATCTTAATCTAGATCTTAATTTTTAATCAATATGCTTTTATATGACTTGTTTTATGCTTGATTTTATTAAATTTACTTTCTTTTTATTCCTTTTATTTCCAATGTAAAACATTTTGAATTACCCTGTGTACGAAATGTGCTATACAAATAAACTTGCCTTGCCTAAAAGCAAAAAATGAAATCTAATTTGAATCTGAATGCTGTGAATATCCTAGTTTGTCTATGCTTTCAGTAAATGACATAACTCTACAAATTAAAAGTCCCAGCTTTTAATCTGAAATGTTTTTTTAATTAATTTCAATGTATACTGATGATTATTTTGGAAACTATAGTGTCATGTTTCAGCTCCAGAAGCTTTTTTATAATCAGCTATTGCATTGTAAATTATTTTGATGCTAAAACTGTTTCCTTTTTGTTTAATGGGTGGTGAACAGTTAGTTCCTTTACTTTGTACTATTTGTGATTGCACAATTATATGACTGATTACATTTTGCATCCAAATGCAGTATGATATTAAAACACATGAGGAGTGATTTGTTCTTGCACACAGCTCCAACAAAAATGGTTTGACAGCAGGTCAACCTATAAGATCAAAAATTATTTTGTAGTCGACAAGTGCTCGAGCATATTATGAGAAGGGAGACAGACCATCACTCATGCACTAAGGTGAGGCTCTGAACTGTGTTAATTACATGCACGGAACACAGACTGTTGCTTAGGTTAAGTGAGTTCTAAGTAAGATCGTGCCAAATGGAACGGCTTACAGAGATGCTCTGTGCCAGAAGAGACTCTAAGAGCTGTAACCATTCACAAGGGGAATTGCATTTCATATCCCACTTGGTACCTCAGGACACAGCTACTCAAAAAAGTCCCTCCCCCAGACAGGATGCAAAGCATCCATTCTTGATTAAATTATAACTTAGACTCAGGGCTTTAGCAGGTCACAGAAAAAAATATGTTAGAGACCCTTGAATAAAAGTTGTTTCTAAACATTTTTGATGGTTTTTGGAGTCCAATGATTTAAGTGCTCCAAAAACTCTTATTTTAGAGATCTCATTGATTTTGAAGCTGCGGTTGACTGTATTTGTTTTAACAAGTTTTCCGAATTCAGCTTCAGCATAAAGGCTCGACACTACATCAGAGATAGTCTGCTTTTGTAAGAAAAGTACATTTTAAACTCTAATGTAAGAAACTGTAACTACTCTAAGAAATGGACATGTGGTTACATGACTATTAAAATTAAAATGCTCTGCTCTTTTTTCCAGAACAAATGAGTGAATTTTTAAGGACATAAAAAGAAGTTATTGGAATAGCTAATTTTAGCACTGTAGGAATAAAAAAAATGTGAGAAACAATTTAGTCTCAAATGCATTTGAAAATAACATATACCAGAAAGAGAAAAAAATAAAACAAGAGTAACATATTAGTACTTAAGTGCCATATTTGCTGAAGCCTCATAAATGTTAACGAGAAAGTATAACAGCTAAAAGAACAAACACACCAGAGGTGCTTTGGGGAACCAAGCCCAACAGTCATCACAGGCCACACGGTCACTGTAGCTGATGTGTCATGTGAGCATTTATTTGAATGCTGAACTCCCGCCGGCTTGCTCCTCTCCCTCATTAACACTCAGGCCAGGTCAATGAATCAAACCCTGATGCTGTCAGCAGCTCTGCCAGAGTCAGCTTCAGCAAAGCCTCTCATTAGCACTCACTCCAGGGTGACTAATCGCACCAAGAGCCTGTCATGCCATTCACTTGCTTATTGCTTTAGCAAGCACTATTTAGTCAAATCAAATAAAGCAGTAGCTACAGTCTATCTCTATTCTGCTATCACAAATACAAACACTATCTAAGCTGGAAGCCTCGCTACCACCATGTCATGTGTTATAATGTTTCTGGATTCGGTTTCCTGTCTTTAGGTGACACATCACCGACAGTCCTTCCTTAGGTTCTGGTTTTATTTTGTTTTCTGTTCATCACACTTTGTTTATTTTATTTCCTTTTTTCTTTGCCCCCTGCAGTCACATGATGAGGATCACATGACTGAGGGTAGCCATCTTTGATTTGTTTTGTTAATATTTGGAACACATGTACCAATCTGAACACTTATCCTGCTCCCTTAAAGTAGATAATCATTTTAAGAAGAAAATGTACAATCATACTCGATGAGAGTGTGCATGATCTGGGACGCAGTTAAACATTATGTGACGGAAGTAGATTTGACTTCGTCATTACGCACAATAACTTGACTTTTTCGATCCCATGTCATAGTTTCTGTTCCTTGGGGACATTACTCATTTTGTGTAGTTTTTTGGCATGTCGTGGCGAAGGACTTCTGTTTGATGTAAGTTAATTTAGTATTTTGTTTGAGTTATAGCCAGTCCTGGGCTTGTTTTTGCTTCGTTTAATACAAATATTATTTATAGTTTTCATACATTTGGAATCCAAGTTTCTCTCCAAGACAGTTGAGCCTGACCAAAATGCAAAAATACTATTTATTTGTATTTATTACACTTATTTAATGTTTTAAGGACATTATCTAAAATTACATTTATATAAAACTTTTTATAAAACTATAAAAATCCTCTAAATGTCAAACCAATTTGTAATTTGCAAGATTGTAATGTATAGTGTTTATTATTAATATATTATATAGTATTAATAATTATATTATTATTAAGAATTAGTAAAACAAAATGTAAAAGTGTAACAAAATATATAATCATATTACATAATATTTATTACATTCAACACTGGACTATAGTAGGTCAATTTTCAGACTTTTGTAAAATTATATTTTACATAATTCAAGAGTTGGAAGATGTGTGTTTGGATCATCTTTTTTGTGGTTATGACAAATTAATGATTCCAGCGCTGCTGTGAATTAGGTCTCTTGGTTGTTGCTGTGTATTAAATAGAGTAGAAGAGAAATGGATTTTTATCAAACAAAGACTGAAGCACTGACTTCTTTTTAGAACAAAACGTTTACAACTTCCATCACTGAATAACCTTTAATCTTATCTAAAGCCAATAACTCTTACATTGCAAAAAAACAAACCTTAGCTGGTTGCTAGAGGTCAAGGATTTTAAATAGGTTTGCCTGTTTTTTTTTCATAACCGTGCAAGAGAACTATTTTCAAGCACTTGATTTAAAACTCAATAACCTGCTGAACATGGATAATGCAAAAACAAAAAAAGGAGAGAGAGAAAAAAATAGATTTTTAAACAATAATTAAACTAATTTAAGTACAAATAATCCTTTATAGTACTTCTAATATTTGAATGTCAGCATCTGCCAACTGTAGCATATAACTCAAGTTCCAGATTTTCTGCTGGGTCGAATGACGCATGATTTTTCAGACAAATTGAATGAGTCTTCTTCATCTTTATCGACATGACTAAAGAGCATACTGGACTGAGACATGCAGCCCAGCTCCACACTTCCCTGCTGCTCAAGAAGTGTTAGCTATTCTTCATCTCACTGCAGGGGACAGCTTCAGAACTAAATCTATACCCACCAATGTTAAACAGGGCAAATAATGTAGTCAAACAAAAAAAATCCCAAAAGGAGTCGAAAGATCAGTCGCTGTGCAGCAGGGACTGTAAACAGCTCCCTTGGCCTTTAACGCTAGCTGGTCCTGGATGCTAAGTCAGAATTTCAAAGCTTATTGAACAGAGAGCTAGTTTGACCTACAGAGCATCAACCCTGACTGCTAGTTTACCATTAAGTCTAGACTAGTGCACAATCAACCCCACTGGGGCCACATCACTTTCCAGCAGTCAATGAAGTTCAGAGGTGACATCCATGGAGTCAATGCTGATTCTTCTTTTCCTTTTGATTTGCAGTCAAGTACAAATGAGATAAAAAAAAGGATCTATTTTTTTAATACTGGATATACATTTACAAACGTACAACTCAAAGAGATTAACACACATGACGCTAATGTTTTTTTTCTTAGAACCATTGAAAATCATTTACAAACAAATTAATTAGTGTTTATGCGCAACCCCATCACAATTTTACAATCTTTGCATTTAGATATAAATTGACACAATTTAGGACAGTTAGTTATGTCTGTTTTAAAGAATGTTCACACTGGGTTTTGAGAGATCTGTTCGAGAGATCTGCTGTTTGTATTTGTTTTTTCAAATGTGTTAAAAATACAAAACTCTAGATATAAATCATCCAAAAGGCAATATGATGAACTAAGCTATTCACTGTACAATGCACAGTGCTGCAGAAAAATATTCCATCAATGTATTTTTTATTTTTTAATAAATCATGTTGCTTTCCATCACTGATGACATCAAAACCTCAGTCAGTGCTGTATATGTTGATCTTTTCCACATTTGATTTCCTTCACCTCAGTTCAGTCAACACAGAAAGCACAGTGTTTGGACAAATGTAGTAAAATTGGTATAAAATCTATATGTATATAAAATCATAATATATAATGTATCATATGTATATTTAATAATTACTGGGAACACATAAGGCTTAACAATTTTGGAAAATAATTGATTAAATTATTTTCAGCCAATAATGAGGTAGGGATTTACAGTGTGTGTTCCCCTAAAAAAATTCAATATTTTTTCAACAATTACGAATGACAAACCATTGAAGTCTTCAAAGAAAAATATTTAATGAACTAAATACAAATACAATAAAACACTGTGAAGCGACAATCAATATACATATTACAAGCATTTATAAACTACATTCACAGTAGTTTTACAATGATTGATTTGTTGAACTTACAGCCTTGCACGCACATAAAAATCATAATTCAAAATTGCAACAAAAAAAAACATGCTAACCTGTGATTTCGACATTTTAAGGACTCGTTAAAAATATGTAAACTTTTTTATGTCAGTTTTTTGACTGTTAAACGCTCACATAAAGCTGAGTTGAATTATGTTAAAGTGTAATTACAGTTTCTGCGTTCTGAAAATAGTGTTTATTCATATTGTTATTGAATTGGTAATGCGATTAATTGTTCCACCCTAGTAACACATACACAGATATATGTTTGTGTGTAGGGTTACCAAAATATTGTCGGGCCATGTTGAGATCATGTTCTTTGAGAGATTTAAAATGTCAACCATTGGTGCAACAAAAAAATGTACCTTACTTTTAATAGGAATAGGGGTGATTTGAGTTCTGACGGTGCTTTTCTGAGTGGATACTTGGTTACTGAGTGGTGCTTACATGGAATTGCTCTCTGGTTTCCTCCCTTTTATGACCAAAAGATTCAGGAAAGGTTTGTCACTCACAGACATGAACAGTCAATGTAAGGTTTTACAATTAGCTTTTCAGAGTGTGTACCATTGACTCATTTTGAACCTACAACTCTCACACTAATAGAAATTGAAAAACTATTTCATTCATTTATCCATCACCAGAGGAGCCAGGCCATTCTAGCTCCAGCTTCTTTATTGGCATCCACTCATGACCACTCAGGTTGGCACAGCTCATCACTGCCAAATGCACACAGGAATTAGTCTTAACTCAGTAATGAAATTACACCCACACACATCCTTCATCTTTCAGGGGGATCTCAAGGAAAGCAGAACATGTCTTGTGCCTCCCACATCCGTCTAAAGCCAGTGCAGATATATGCTAATAACTGCACTTCCAGCCAGGCACCAGAGCAGCCCCCTCATTCTTAAAACCAACTCCTCGCTTAAGTGATGAAGGGACCAGAGGCACTTCAGAAAACACATTTTTCAGTTGTTTTGGAATTCAATGTGGATCTTAAAAAGGTGTCTTCTGAAATTCTAACACTGACTTAATGGGCCAGTAAATAAAACACAAATATGTGCTGACCCTGAACATGAACAGCTATTTTAGTGAAAATAAATCAATTTTAAAAAGTTTTTAAATGAGTTTAATGTAACTTCTTGAAGTCATATCTTGTTAGGAGAAGCTTGACGTGTTTAAAACACTGAACATAGTAACTTACATCAATATTGTGGTCAGCTAGAAGTTTTGAAGTGATAATGCAATGACTTTCCTGGAGTGTAACAATTTCCCAGTGGTCATGTCAATGGAGACCACTTCCCATTTGTTAAAGATTTTTAAAGGACATTAATGAGGCCAATGTTTATTGAAATAGAACCTGATATCTATTTTGGCACACAACAACCCAAACTACATTTAAAAATGGGTCAAATTTTGGTGCAATGGCTGTCATTATCATGGGGTAGTTACGTGCAGAACCAGTTTAACGCTAAATATTAAGTCTTTGTGCTTTTCTGAGACACCTAAACAGCAGAGAAAAAAAGGTGTGCCTAAGTCAACTCTTAAATCTCAAACTAGTCACTGAAATGATAATTTTATGTAGTTTTATATCTCAATTCCTACTCTATCTGATGGAAAGCACCAATATGGGCACTTCCAAGCTGTGAATAAGCAACAGTGAAAATGTAATCATCCAAATACATCAAAACAATACACAGTGATAAATAAATGTAGAAGAGAACAACAGTAAAGATACTGTAGGTTGGCCCGCAGTAGAGTAAGTTAATTAAATGAAAAGAAAACATCAATAAATCACATTCTTAAACGTCATCATATGTATAGCAGGTAAAGGTAACTTTTCCAGAATTCTGTAAAAAAAATAAATGAAAAAATACCACTTTCAGGAATTAGGAACTGGCATTTTTTGTTTGCTTTACTATTAAGATCACTTGCAACAATTTTTATAATGTTATTTCTATATTTTATTTGCCAATATTATTATAGTTAATTTAAATGCTACATCCTCTAGTTATTTACATTTATTTGGTTGCATTGGTTGTTATTTTGTACATTTTAAGACACTAGTTGTCTCAGAAGCTTATAATTGCTGATTCAATCTGGTACTTTGTAAAACTTTCCTATTTAGTATGCTACTGCATAATGTGAAATTTTGATTCTTAAAATGTGAATGTGCCAGGTTTCTCTTTCTCTTTTAAAATGTACAGAAGGGTAAATGTTGAAGTAGCATATAAGTAACTTTGTCTACAAATAAAATTGATAGTGCATGTACTGTGCATTAAATAAAGTTTGGCATTTACTGATGATTGGTAACATATATATGATGATTTTACTAAGGGTCAGCAAATAAAAAAACTGTATTCTGCTTCAGACCCCATGAAGCCTTGAGCTGGTCTTTGTTGCACATGCACAGTATCTTCATCACAGGTATGAGAAAGCCATTTGCGCTCTGCATATTGTTTGCATACAGTTCCTCTGTGTCACAGCTCAAAATATCTGTGATGGCGCATTAATAAGCAAGCTTAAATGTGAGCTTTCATTCTTAAACATGCACCCTGCTTGTGTTGGAAGTCCAGTGTTCAGATGATGGAGTGATTGTAAAATCAATCAGACATTTTTTTAAATAGAAGTTGTACTAGTTCAAGAAAAATGTAAATAAAACACCTTTTATAAAAATCAGTTTTATTTAAATAGTTTGCTTGTTTAAGTATACAGTATGGGTGTAATTTGTCTTCTTATCACAATTTGTGATATCACAAACAGCATTTTTAGGATTGGGGTGGGTAACCAAAACCAACGTAATATTATTTAGATACACAAAATGAGCCACATTTATGCTCAAACACCTGAAACACCTGTGTTTTTGACTTTTAAAGTGTGAAAATTAGTTTAACACAAATTTACCTTTAAGCAAAAAAAAAAAAAAATAGTAAGGATAATTAACGTTTGATGAAAAAAATATTTCACATTAACCATCCTTTTAAGCAATTACACAGACTAGTACTTACATATTAATACTAATGTAGTAGCAATTTAAGGAAAACTTAACCAAACAACACTTGAACAAATGTAGATATTATTTTAAAAACATTCAACAAACATGTCTGAACCCTTTCGTCTGCTAAAACAGCCCCCAACATTCAAATTCAATGCAAATGCACAAGAGCTTGGCAGCTGACATACTCGCAGGGAACAAACTTCTCAAGAGCACGTTCAGCTGCTGTTGTGTTTCAACAAGTTTTGAGAACTTTTGAGAAACATAACAACTCCAACCATTACCTTGGGAGGGTGTTTCATTCGCGCTCTCCAGAGGCGTGTCTGCATCAGAATAGTCTTTAAAATGTATTTCTCGCACGCTGACTGGCCAGATTTTACCAGCTATGGCGTCTCTAAACGACTGAATATATTCCATACTAACACTGCATCAGCATTTAAAAGCGATAAAACCGCACAAAAACAACGAACGCTTCGGAAACTCACAAATGTATTCAGGAACTGAAACTGACAGCTGCTGCAGCAACTGAACTTTTTGACGTTTGTTGCTGCGTTCAAGAAGTTTGACGCAAGGCAACGTGACGCTAGGCAGCCGTACGTGAAGGAACGCTAACGAAAAACAAAGACAGCTATTGGTCAAATTTGTGCGACGTCATGACTATTCGCGCTTCATTTGCATTGGATTCGAGAAGAAAATGCTGTGGAAACAAGCATTGACCAGTTTTTTTGTTATCACGTGATAATTGGTCGGTAAAAAAAGAAAAAGGATAATCCAAACACTAAATTACATAACACAATAAGTATAACAATAATAATTTTAACACAATTAAAATAACTTCTGAACTTTATTTTTAAAATCACACCAGTTTAAGTCGAACATTACAACAAACATGCATGTAATCAAATGTCAAAATGCCAAAAAAAATCCACAATTATGTAAAATCCTCAATAATATTTAGTTTGTCATACTGGGACTGCCCTGCAGTGCAGTGGTAAGAGTTGTTTCTCAGATTAAAAGGTTTCTGGTTTGATCCTACAAGAAGAGGAACTTGCTCTGTGCTTAAATATTCCCCATAAGCTTGGATGACAGTAAAAAGATACACAGATCAAAACATGAATATTCGAGGAATTGGAGATCATAAAAAGCTAAATAAAGGAGGGATTGTGTCTTTGAATCAGATGCAGATGGCCCTATGCAGGTTATACCTCTACCTTTTCAGATTAGCACAAGTTTCTGTGACTATACCTAAGATTATCAGTTGGGTTAGTTGATGAATGAAGAGTGGATGGATAGAAGATTGATAGCTGGTGGAATGGTAATAATAAACAAACAAGCAAAGCAATTAATGGAAAAAAGATGGCAGCGAATGTCATAAACACAGATATAATGAAAAAACATTTTAAAGAAGTTAAAAACTTTAATTTCCAACATTATTTAAATCACACAAAAAATAGTCCCCACGTGTATTAATAGTGACAAGAAACTGACTAGTAAGGAATCTCAAAATCTTCCCAGTGTTTTAATGAAGCTCCCTCTGCTGGTGTTCACGTTTGATTGCACCTATTGTGCCTCTGAAGGGTTCAGACCCTGAGTTGGCAAATATTCTGAAATGCAGGAAAGTAGCTGCTGATAAAAGACTTTGTGCAAAGTCATTGTTGTGGAAACAGCTAAATCTCTTATCAGTGGAGAACACAGAAGCCCAGCGTCAAACCAAACAACAGAGGGGAACGTTTTAGAAGAAAACAGAGCTTAATATTTAATACATAAAACATTTTTGACACCATGACCCGTGATTTACTGCAGTGTGCTTATGAAGAAATAATGTTTTTACTTCAGCTAAATGTATGACCAAAACATTTCACAATACAAAAATGTACTACTATGCTACACTTGGAGACTTTGGTTGTGTTATGAAACACAATACTTCCTAAATGTCACTGCAGAAACAAGTTATTATTTTCTATATACTCTATTCTCGCTATTGTTCTTGTTGTACTTATTTATTTAGTGCTTATTTTCATTAAATTAATGAAATTTAACAGCTATAACCTTATATTTTAAAACATTTCAGAATACAAAAATGTACTGCTATGCTACACTTGGAGACTTTGGTTGTGTTATGAAACACAATACTTCCTAAATGTCACTGCAGAAACAAGTTATTATTTTCTATATACTCTATTCTCGCTATTGTTCTTGTTGTACTTATTTATTTAGTGCTTATTTTCATTAAATTAATGAAATTTAACAGCTATAACCTTATATTTTAAAACATTTCAGATCGGTGCGTCCATGTAAAAAAATATAATATAGTGGTTCACCATTTTATTAACAAGTATATAGTTTTTCTTTTTCATTTTTAAGCATAACGTGCTAATTTATCATTTAGAGTAAATGTATGCTTTTGAAGTCAATTATCATCTGTTTAGCTTTTATATTTACATTTTATTTGAAAACTGTTTTTATAATGTACCTGTTTGAAAACATATTATGAAAATGATCAGAATCAAACTTTAGATTGAAGGACCACCAGAATCTCTGCTTTAAGTAACAACAGTAACAATTTATACAAAACCTATAAAATCTTTTAATCTAGTCTCAAAGACAAGGAATAAAAAGTCAGAATACAGAGTCAGAATACTGCAACTAATACTCATATATGCAGAGATTACTTTCACTTGCCTCTGTTTTAATCAGGAAGAGAGACTGTTGGAATAATAAGCAGCACATCAAATTAGTTAATCCGTTCTCCATTAGATATTTATAGCGATTCATAAAGTAATCAAAAGAAAATGAGAAATGGTTTCACCATACACACACTCATAGTTCTGAGTACCTTGTTATATAAGAAACCAATTAATCTTTCACACATTTAGCCATTTAATTTCAAATTACATCGTTAATATTCAACTAACGACTACAGCACTGATGAATAAAGTAACATTGTACTATATTAGTGTTGAAATGGATTCCCATTAATATCTAAAGTGAAAAAATCCAGTGAAAGTTTGGTCTTAGTCCACTTCAAACTCATATTCCTTCTCAATAAGCTGAGGCTGCACCACAGCTACCATCTCCAGGCACTGAGCAGGTCTCGATGACTCTGCACATCATCACAAGGATGAACATCTGCACATTACTCGAAGCCTCACAGTTTACAGGCCCAATTAGACAGACACGAATGGAGCACAAACTGACTCAGGCCGGGCAGATGTAGCTAATTGAGAAGCCAGTGAAGCTCTGCCGCTGTAATGAACGAGCACTAACTACAATCGGCTTACAAACCTCACATAGTGAAGCATACAGCTGATGGAATTTTATATTTTTAAATGTTCTTCTAAGTGAAAATCCATGCAAAATAAGGCCCAGTGGATGGAATCCTTCAGAGATACCTATTACAGCACTTCATGTCACAAAACAGGTGTAAACTTTTCGTTTAGATGTTTAATGAATTCATGCTCAAGTACTTGTTTTCATCTAAGACAAAAGACATGTTTTCCTTCTCTGAGATGACAGCAGAATCTAACAGATAATTAGGCTGTCCAACCCTAACAGAGAGGCATGAATATTCACAAGAGAAATGCAAATGCTAAGTATGGCCTCAAAAGGCAAGATTCCAGAGAATGAATCATTTCAAAATTGTGTAACAGAAGCTTTATCTGATGCATGAAAACTCTTCACAGCACTCCAATGATCTGGGCAAGGAAAGGTCTATTAGTGGGAACATGTGCAGTTATTCGAGGCCTAAGTCATATTATCCCATTAGCCTCCAGAGGGAGCAGAGAGGAGGGTTTTTACACTATTTTACACTATCTGCTCAGTTATTCATTATTCATCCTTCATTGTCAGAACAAGGCATTATTACATTTAAGACACAAGCAACCAAACCGATTGAAGGAAAACCAATTTACAGCTTTACTACAGTGAAAAGACAGATTGTTTGCTTTGTGAGACAACACCACATAGCAAACAATCATAGTATTTCAACATTGTATCTAATCATCTTTGAGTTTCTCACCATGACAACCAAGTGCTGAACTCATATCTTTGCAACCCATAGCAAACAATTGATAACTAACTCTCAAGGTCTGTCGCTTGTTATTTTTCAGATTTAAGTCTTGGTAGTCTTTCTCTCATTTGTGTTTTTATCTTGAATTCATTTTCCCTTTATTTACTTATGTCTTAACATTTTGCTTCCACCAGTTATGTGATCATAATCACATGACTAGTAGCCAAAATTTTGTACCTTTTTTTTTGTACTATGTGCTTTAAGCTTAACTCAGGTACCTGTCCCTCTTGTTTGCCAGTTATTGCCAATTCTCATGTTTTTGATCAGCCTTTCCGCTCTTAGTTAGATTTTCTCACCTTAATATTATTGTTTTAATCTGTAGTTTGTTATTGGTGCATTCTTTTTTAATAATGTGGACTGCAGCTTGCAACTTATGTTCCAGTCTTATTTTAGGTTATGTTTTATTGTGTGTATCTTCTGTACATTGTTATTTGTGATCTGTTTTACAGTGGCCAGTATCCTGGCAAAATTTGTGTTGTACTGTAGCACTTTTTACAAATACATTTTGAATGATTGTTTAATGTCTATCTTTATGTTGTCCTAGAGTTTTAGTTGAAATTGTGTCCCCTAATGGGTTGTACCATCTGTTGTCATAGTCTTTGGGGTATTTTGTAATTGTTAAAAAAATCAACAAAGCAACTTCTCTTACCCCCACTCTGCGTTCTCTAAAATAGGATTCCAAACCTGGCACTATTTAAATGATGGGTTTCTAGGGCCACATAACTAGTGAAGTCGTGGACTTGTGTTAACCAGTCTTAATCAACAATCAGCTACTCTCTATGCCAATAACAAGCTAGTCTATGACCATATAACCAATCAAGTGCAAAAATCCTTAATTGGACTATAACCGTAATGATTTAATAACAACACAATTAATAACACACACTTAATAACAATAATCGTCCAACCAATCAACTCCAAAATAGAGTGCATTAAATCGCTGACTGAGGAAATGTTTTACTTTAGGTAAAAGACCAAGTTGAAAAACCTTTTCAAGCAGAAGTAATGTTTTATTTCCAAATTTGTCAGTACTGCTTGGCACTAGAGTGGCAGAGCACCGAAACCAGGTATCACATCAGATAAAGCTGAAGTGAAAAAAATTATACACTCCAGAAAATGATCCAATGGCCATTGGTTAGTTTTCACTAAACAGTTATTTAGTGAGTCTAGTGTTTTGTGACTATTAGGGAGAACATAGTCCCAGTCTCAGATCCAATATGGGATTGGTTGTTTGCCATATCAATCAAATCGCCTCATGGATGGGTCTTGACTCAAAAAAGCAACCAAATCCTAGCAGAGATCATCTGCAAAAAACGATAGCAATGCTAAAATTATAAAAAAAGTTGACATTTTCAGTCAGCTAATCAAGGACTTCTTAAGACCTAGTGACT
Source organism: Danionella dracula (assembly GCA_900490495.1). NCBI lineage: Eukaryota > Metazoa > Chordata > Actinopteri > Cypriniformes > Danionidae > Danionella > Danionella dracula. The sequence goes on along the minus strand of UELW01000039.1, from coordinate 4,220,089 downwards.
AATAATCAGCTTGATTTCCTTTTGGTAAGCCATGCAAGACTCAAATGACTGTCTCCAGTGATCTGCTAGAATCTTGCCAAGGCAATTCACTAAAGTGCTTTGCTTGTGCCATGACAACCAATCAACAGTTAACAGAGACAAGATAATTAAACAGAAAAGGTTTTCAGTATTGTTACAGCCATTGACAAAAGCAAAGTGGTATTATGAAAGATGAATTTTAATCTATTGTTCATCAAATGTATGGATAACCTATGAATATGATTACTCAATTTGAAAAAAAAAACCTAATAGAAACCAAAATAAAAGATATATTAATATCCTCACCATCCCAAAAATAGTCCTCACTAGACTAGTAGCAACATGCATCTTACAGACAATCACATGAGGGGAGGCAGCTACTCTGACGTTTCCTGTTGCCAATTGTGGAAGAAAAATCCCTTCACAAAGAAAATAAAATCGCATCAGGAAGACAGATCTATTTTTAGAGGATAAGCCTCTCGTCATATTCAGCTGTGCTCATTTTGGCATAAGGATTTATTCCTCACTCCTGCTGTTTTTTCTATTGTGGAATTGGTTATGTCATATTTATCCTGGTTCCACATTTTCCATCACAATCCACAGAGTGGTTTTAAAATAAGGACATCGGAACTGACAGCAACTCACTGGGGTAAGGACTGTGATCCAATTGGAGTGATGGTTAAGTGTGACGAAAAAGGCTGAGTGTGTCATTTTCACAGCATCGTAATTTTACTAGTTTTTTCCTGTCTTATCCTTTGGACAAGCGACAGGGGCAAGGCATTTCTAGTGACTAATGTCATCTATATTTTATTAAAAGAATAAATGTCTACCGAAATTTTTTTTTGTTTTTTTTTATGTAAAATTTGTGCAATTGTTACATTTGAGAAATACTCATTTTATTATACTTTAAATAAATGTTTAGAAGCATTTCAATATTCATATTTTTTCAATGTAAATGGAACATTCCAAACTTTTGGACTTCGCTCGAGTACACTTTGATAATGTTGGCCAGACCGTAGGGTCCCTAGGAGTCAATACGGGTGCATGTATTTTGACCCTGAGGGACTGAGGTATTGAGGGAGATCGTATTTTGGGGCAGACTCGCATCTTAAAGTAGGATAAGCTCTCCTGGTGTTTACACAGCTGCTATTCAACTTGAATGATGTTACCTGTTGTTAATTCACCATGCTTTTGCTAAATGACATTTAATGCAGAGATATCAAAGTCATGTGCTGCAGAGATAATTGTGTTTTGTTGTTTCTTCATCTTTAAAGTACAAAGCATTAAGATCTGTAACTCCTGCCACAAATATTGCTGTGTTTGTGTTTTGGTACACAATCCACCGGTTAGAAAAAATAGTTTAAGACATTTTGTCAACATTACTGATCAAATAGTACAAATTCCACTGATATTAACTCTGATATTAACTCGACTTCTGCCACGGTGAAAAGATGCAGTTGCATAAAAAGTGCATAGTAAAACTATATTTATATATGTTTTTAAAATTGATATAGTTTGTTTGTAACAATGTTGCTATTATGCCTCTGCAGTCCAAATATTTTATATAGAAACAAACATAAATAAATATATTTATATAATATATTTTTTAAATTTTTTTATTGTAATTTTAAATATATTATTGTTCAATGTCCTGTTAAAAGTTTATGAGTCATGCCACCATTTTCTCTCTGGTCAAATCTCTCATCTGACCAGGCTCCTTCGAACAATTATCTGATTGGTCATTTGCAAAGAATTCTGAGTTGTAGGGTGCATGAAACCTGCATCAATGGAGGTTTTGATGAAGATTGCATTAAGATTATAACATTGGCAGTTGAGACAACCTAGAGACTTGAGCACTTTACAAGACAAAGATTTGGGACAGGGCCAAACAGAAAACTTACTGACAATTATTTGTATAGAATATGGATTCAAAGTAAATTCAAAATGTATTAAACTATTAATCACCATCAACTCTTTCTAGAAAGCACATATTTTTCCAACTGAGAGTTATTTCTTTGTAGAGGAGTCTCAGCAAACAAGACAATCTCGCAACCTGACCAATATATTACACAATTTAATCTAAGTAAGTGTGGATAAGTCAGATGGTCCAGTAATAACCAAGCAGGCAGGAAACACAGAGATCAGGGTGCTGTAAACAACACACGTTCAATCTTACTCTAACCACTGTGTCAATATCATCTCCTCAGCTCCACAGGGGGGATTAATTGCTTTCCCTTTCATACGGACATGCTCATATTTTTCATCATTATGTTAAGCGCTGGCGCATGAATGATAACGGCCTAACGCCTGTCTCCCTTCATTCTTGTGCTGATTAAGAGAAAAGAAACAGACAAGTACTCGTTATGAAGAGAATGGAGGTGAATGCAGGTGGCGGGAGTCTCAGGGTGCCGGAGGGTAATCAAGACAATGAGGCCATCATCATAAGGTACAGATGTTTGTCGGTGTGATTGGCACGACAAGAGACCATACGAAAATCATACTGATCGAAATCCTCTTCTTTGAACACGTTACATTTATGGATGATGTTTATTAGAATTTATATTCTGATGTTGCTTTTTTAGAAGAGACAGAGAGCGATATTGGAATGGTAGTTTTACAGAAAATATTATAAATCCAGCAGCAGCTATTAAGCAGCAAGCAGAAATATATACAGGAAAGAAAATTGCTTTTATTCATGCCCCTGAAGCTGGTCTATGAATCTTCAGCCCACTTTAGAGAGATGCTGGTAAAACCTATCCAAAAATATAGAAAAAATATAGATGTTTGATTGTATGAAAGTAAAAAAAAAAGAAAAAACAGATACAATATGGTCAAAGCAAGCTTCAACTTGAGATTGCAATATTTTTTTAATTATGGGCCAAAAAAATTTGTATTATGTAAAGCCACCATTATTTTCCAGGACTTCCTTAACCCTCCTTGACACGGAGATGACCAGAGCTTCACAGGTTGCCACTGGAATCATCTTACATTGATGTCACAGAGCAGTTGGATTCACTTTATATTTGAGGAATCCACACAAGTTGTCAACAGGTCTGGAGACATGCATCTTTCCCCTCAGTTTCTTTAGCAAGGCAATGGTCATCTTTGATGGGGTGAATGTGGGGTCATTATAATGTTTAAATACGAATCTATGGCCCATGACCTGCTTCATTTTGTCACAGTACATGTTGGCAGGGGTAGAATACAACTTACAATAACACTGGTCAACAATCATCAACATGGCCCTTTTGTGTAAGAAACAACATTATATAATGTTCTTCAACGTGATTAGAAACATTCTATATGTTTTATATGACTAAGTCAGGCACAACCTAAATAACAATAAATCATAAGGAATATGACACTAGCTAAACACTCTAGCACAACGTTAATGTCTAGGTTTATATAAAGCTAGACTTTGTACTCAATTTTGGCAGGGGTGTTCTTTTAGAGATTCTGAATAATTTTTTCCTCACAGATTTCAAGTCACTAAAAGCAGTCATTTGCATAAAAAATAAAAGGACTAAATTCAATAGAGGCTTAGCTTGCTTTTCCTTCACAGTGCACTAATAAAAACAACCTACTCAGTTTCTTGGAAACCATAAAGAACACATTGCAAAGAACCCCTGTTTTCCTTCTAAAATGGGTCAAACACCCTTAGCTAGCTACAGAAGTCATTTTGGACAATTCACCATCATACAGTAACTGACCTTTACAATAATTGCCCCTAGAATCTTCATCATACATGTGATGTACGCATGGCCCAGAAGCCCAGATCTACAAAAGCCAGAGGCATTAACTAGGATTACTAGTTCAATGCAGGTCAACTGTTCAAATAACACAGGCCAACATGAACTAAAGTGAAGTTGGCAACGGATTACATCATTATTCACTATCTTGTCAAAGTGAGCATGACTTGATTGGGAAGGGATTGATTCTGATACTAAACGTTGTGTGCAACTCTGCAGTTTGATCATAAGCGTGTCAATAATGTGTGGGAGCAACACAGTTGACTCTAACTGCACATAGGAGAAACAAGGTTATTGTTTTTTTATTGAAAATAGGATCTTCATTATTGTATTGTAACTCTTCAAACAGTAAGTCGCACATGCAATGATTAAGTACATGCAAAACTCACACATCATAGCAAATGAACATTATCCCTATTCAAATTTGAGAGCAGTAAATAAATATTAGTGGTCTTGTGCATTGACAACACAGGGAGAGTAAATTTGCTGCAAGACAATATCTGCATGTCTTTCAAATAGCAAGAAAATCTTGAAGTATCCAAACATGTGTTTGATCTATTGAACTGGTACTAATTGGAGACCCAAGACTGTTTGTAAAATGTCAGACGCTGCTACAACTCCAGCAGCAGAACCTCCTAAACCATTCTTAGGACTTACCTTTAAGTAAAATGAACATTTAGTTGAGCTGTAAACTGTTCCACATATATCACCTGAACTAACATTCACAGCTTTCTGGCCTAATTTAAAGTGCCCCTACTGTGATTTTGAAAGGTTCCGTATTTGATTTTGGAGGTCTCCAACAACAGGTCGACACACATCAAGGACGAAAAAGGATTTTAGTTTTCTTAATATGCATTTAATTGAGTGTTCAGTTTTGATTCCCTAATTATTTGTTTAGTTACTTGTTCGTAATAATCCCCTTCTCTACGTGATGATAGAACTGGTGAATGAAATTTACCTGACCCGGTTTTGACTGCGTTTAGAGAAATTGCATTGACAGAAATGACAACCTGACAACAACTGCCCATGATTGAATAAAGAGTCAAGTTTTGGGTCGAATTCACCAGGGAAGCTTGAGGCTTATCGTGAGTGCATTCAGCATTCAGGGTTCTGAGTAGAGAAATGGTTCCAGTTCTTTACCCCACAAATAATAAATTCCTTCTCCCGCAATCAGGCACGGGTAAACTATGACATTTTTCCTTCCTGCATGCTAATCTATGTGAAAGGCTTGCATAACCATGCTTTCCTTCATGCGACTGTGTAATCTGAAAACCAATTTGAGAACTCATTTCAGCAATTCTGGAATTGTTTCTGCTCATACTGAACAGCAGAAAAGCAAATATACTGTTTGTACCGCTCCGAGATGCCAGCAAAAAAAAAAAAAAAAATCAAGCTTTCAGCTGCTCTAATAATCTGCCAGGCTGCACATCAATACAGGCAGGTGCATCTCCTTCAAATAAATCCCCCTCAGTACCTACCACTCCTTTAGGCACACTTCAACTACAAATATAAAGCAGCTCCTCAGTGGTGCAGTGCTAGATTAGCAGCTAAAGCTAACAAAGTATCATTAAAGTGTCAATGTGAGTAAAAAAACTTAAAACTCACCAAGTTCTCCTGAAAAAAGCTCAGATTTTCAACTTCTGCATTGTCTGCATCTGCCAGAACCATAATGCAGCACATTGTAGGAAATCAATATATGAGCTGCAATTCTGCTTTTGCAGCAGAGTCTAGTGTATAATGTTAGTGTGAACAAAGCATAATAGTGTAACTTGATGCCTAGTTGAAACTTTCTGAAACCATGGATGATACACTGTATTTGCTTCTCAATCAGAGGGTCGCTGTTTGGAGTTTGCAGGTTTGGTTTGGTATTTTCTTGACTTAACCTGATCACATAAAGTAGGTGTGCTCTAGCTGTAGTGAGATGCTTCTCCATTTCCTAAAAGTCTATTGGAAGGTGCTGGTATTGAGAATCAGACTTATAGTTGACCCTCATCCATTCCATGCAACACTGTACGAGATAACTGCAAGTATTTTCAAGTTTCTAAGAATGTTGTAATGCACTTGATTTAGTAGTCATAACAAAAAAAGAGTCAAAAGGAAAAGCTCTCAATTTAATGATCAATCTAAGATTCAACCCTTGTTTATGTTTATGAGCTCTGGGTCATGACCTTCACAGGGTTATATGTGGTAATCTTGGAGAGATGAGAAGAGCTCTTTCACTTGAAAGAAGCTCAGAGTACAGCTGCTATTCCTTTAAGTCAATAGACATTAGTAATTGTGGCTAGGGCAGATGCCACTGGATGCTTTCAAGGTCAGCTGACAGGAGCCCCCAGGGTAGTACCAGCATGCTCATGATAGACCTAGATGTTTCTAGACTGGCTTGGGAATGCCTTAATATTGCCAGAGAGGGATGTCTGGGCTTCTTTGCTTGGAATGTTGCCCATGCAACTCAGGCCAGAATAAAATCAGGCAAATGGGTTGTTGATTGGAAAACAAAAAGTCTTGTTGCTTTTAGATGCCTGTGTTCAAATGGAATGGTTTAAATGTTTAAATTAAGGCTGCAGCTATCAATTCTTTTGATAAGTGATTAATCTAGTACCTTTACATTTAAAAATTCAATAACAGATACACTCGCTTACTGTAAAAATGAGTGTTCTAAACATTATTTTTCCCTAAACAATAAAGATCAAGATATCAAGAGAACTTTTAGGTTTTAGTTATGACAAATAAATAGACCTATCATTTTGAATAGTATCTAAAGAACATGCGTTCTGTTCTGTACAGAAATACATTTTTTTTCTTAAACTAGCTATGTTGAAAATTAATTTGAATGTTCAAATTAAAATGTTCAGCGGAATCATGCTGTACTACACACCACAACATTCTGTTAATGAATTAAAAAGCCCTTGAAATTTAATTGTACACTTTTATAATTATGAAGTATTGTTAGCATTAAAAAGTTACAGTACGTAAATGCCACAGGTCACTGAATAAATACAAAGAAATAAAGGCTTTCAGAGTTTCACACTCAAAACACTAAGAGGAAATGTTTGCTTTTATTGAAAGCGTCCTCAGACTTTTTTTTGGCAAAATTATAGAGTTAACATTGCTACTCATTGTGCATTGTACTACTCAATCTCCATTTCAAACACATGTGGTGATCTGTCGCTCGTCCCGACATTTCCATGTTCTTTAAGCTTGAATTATTTCACTCTTGGAATACCTTCTACTGTTTTCTCAGGGAAACCGTTGGCTTGTAACCATCGCTCTGATGATTTTTGAGGTATCAAGCGATCACCTGTCTTTGTTAGCACATTCGAAAATCGATGTGATATGTGTTTATGTCGGCCAGGATACTTCAGAAGTAGAGTTTTCAAACTGGAAGTGGTGCGAAATGAATCTTCGAATACAATTATTTTAATCTAACATTTTTTTGTAATAGAATAATTCAATTACTTTGATTACCTGTTGCAGCCCTAGTTTAAGTATAAACAATTCTGAGTCAAATTTACCCCCTTAAAAGTGTTAGGGATGCTACAGACTTAACCACCACGCTATATGGGTTACGTATTACCACAATGAAATAGTTGTTTACATTTACAAGTTTGGTGGTTAAATAAACATATGAGTATATGTTGATGACATAATTTCACTGATTCAATACTAGCACACATACATGCAACATGTTTTCAATCAAAACATTATCCTAAAGCTCCATTTCTGGAAAACTAGAAGAAACATTTTGCATGTGCTGCTATTTTCAACGACATCTAGATAAATTTGACTGTAAGGGGAGCAACCGAGAAGTCAAACTTTCTATATAGTGCTCATTGGAAACCCAGCTCAGAGGTCATAGCATTAGCATGCCTTCCCCATCCTCTGCTTTTTCCGGTAAAGAGCTAATGCTCATCCCATGCAGCATTTCTCCTGACCCCACAGGTCAGAACCTTCAGAGAGCATTGAGCAGAACAGGACACTGGGTCCACCTCTCCACAGCTATTAACTATGCCATCAGTCTTGAGCTATCTGACAGTTCAGCCGAACACACAGACAGCAAATCATGCTGGGGCAGCTAATGAGAAAGGAAAAACACAAGCATTAATGGTGACAGCATGTTAGATCACATGTGGAGGATGACGCTGCCGTTTAACAGCCAGAGGTTGACATAACACATTGACTGAAGATGAGGCTGTTTAGAGAAATTCAAAGGAGAAATCATTAACCTGTGGTTTTAGGGTTAAAAGACAAACCACAGACTGTGACAAGCCATTTCTTGATTATTTGTTAATGTTAAAATATTTTTTTTCAAACAAAGAAGGTTGTTTCCATTGCTAAAGACCATTTTTTACGCATGATTATTATTTTTAACGATTAACAAAATGTAAAACAAAATTGACACCTGAAATTGACCCTGGTGTCTCCTTTAAGTAAAAGTATTAAAAAAGAATTTAATCTGAATAATATGAACCAAACTTTTGTCTAAAAAGGCACTCCAAAACTTTTCTTAAACACATCTTAGCTTTTTGTTTTTGCTTTATGTCACAAATGATACATAAAGAAGCCAATAGCCACTAACTTATGTTGCCAAAATATGTCAGTTTTTAAAGCATTAGTGTACTTGTACTTTACTTGAATACATGCCAGCTATGCTCAAGTAAAACTATGATTGTAATATAGCTATATTTTCTATCATCTGCAAGATTTTTGTGATTCTTTTAATCGTTTTAAGCTTTGAAAAACTATGCACAAATAATTTCTCTTTGGTTTCCTCTTCACTCAACATGTATACCAACGTGACCATCATCAAAGGTCAAGGGTATCACGTCATCCTAAAGAAGTAGAGGATAAACATTAGATAAAGGTAGCTTATATAAGAGTCTACATGGTATCTTGTTAACAGAATTAGGTGAGTTAGGTATTAAGGCTAGAAGAGGAGCTCAGAGGACTGTTGTGCACCTGACAAGACTCATGATTGGAAGTACATTTCCCACATTTGAGACTTTTATCCACAAATTAACACCTCCAGCCCCCCCACCCTCCCCAGACCCATCTGCGACAAGGAAAAAGCACTTACTGCTACATGTAAGATTGCTTGCTATAAAATTACTCTCGTTTACAATGACCAAATGCTCTGTCAGGGCCATTTCCATTTAAATCCTTTAAAACACTCAAACTATCGCTCACATCGTGTTGGAAATGACAGTATAATTTGGAGGGAGACATGAGGGCAGGTTATTAAAACATAGCAGGATCTGTGGTGTGGTTTTAATGGCGCTTCTGACACCGGATGAAAAGACACCCAGCATGTGGCCATCGATAACACTTGTCTTTCCCGCTGGCCTTTCCAGCAATTATAAGCAAAGCGATGAGACAAAGTGTGCTGTGATTCGCAGCGATTGCCTAAGGGCACGACCTCTGAAAGACAGCTCAAAGTCAAACTATGAGAATTGCAGAATCACCAATAACACTGAAGATCAGCAGCCCAGAGAAAATCTTAATAAAACTCTAGTCATTTCTACACACACTTAATAATGATTAAAACACAAGCGTCTGTCTAGTTCTGATTATTCAGCATATTCTTCTGCTCTAATGAAATCCAATTAAGAACATAATATACACTATTCATTTTAAAAGTACAAAATCTGAACTAATCTCACCACGGATACCATCCAACTCTCCGAGTTCCTCTTCCTCGATCTGGTTGGAGCACCTACAACCCGTTTAGTTCTTCTGCTAAGTACCATAATCTGTGTTTTAATAAATTTTCTCTTGTATTTTTGATGTTTTGTTCTTTGAAAGTTCATAAATCTTGAACTGTCTAAACAGTTCTAAAGTTGTGAAAGCCTAAAATAAAATACATCATTATTATTAAAATAGCAACTAACACAAATATCATCTCCAGCATCTGAAATATACTTTAAGTAATACGCCTGAACTCAATATATGCAAATATCAGTAGTTGAGACTGGATATATTTTCTAATACCTTGAAGCAACATTATAAACCTTGGCAGATTAGACAAAGCTTGATTAGGTAGATGATGACATGATTCTGACAATATGGCAGATGTGATAAATGCCCCTCAAACTATATAGAGATATTTTTCTTTTGGCCAGTCCTCAACTGCCATTAGTTTGCCATTCGTCCTTCACTTGGTACCTGGGCCAAACCTGGTCAGAAGTGATTTTGTTTTGTTAACGACAAAAAACATAACTTTTCATTTTAAGTAGCTTGGAACATAAGGCAATCGTGGCCTTTTTTGCGGCCAGATAAAGAGAGCTGTGAGAATGTGAGAGAATGTGAGCATTTTGCTTTATAGTATCTTCTACAGAGAATTCAATTTTAGATTGAATCATTGTTTCACACAATACTAAGATGGATAGCAAACTGATAAGTTCAAAAACAGCAGATAAATATAAATGTCAAAAAAATGATATACATATAATAATCATATTCACTATAAAATATTAAAGATAACGTATGAAAAGGAGAAGGGGGGGGGGGTTGTCAAATATGTCTTTCTATCACTTTTGCAAAAAATAAAATGTAAAATAGTATAATATGAAAAGGTATAATCTAAAGTTAAAACTCTTCTTCAGTGACAGACACACAGACATAGAGAAACAGAGAAGATCCAAATTTACCTATGGTGTATCCGCGCTTCAGATCACTGCAACGTGCACCCCGCAGCTGAGAGTTGGTGCTGTTCTCTTGCACCTCTGTTGTGGTTGCCTTGGCAACCGGAGGTGAGGACCTGTTCAAGGACAGACTCGGGATGAGACGTGCTGGAAAACTCTGAGAGCCGATGTCTACCGACTGGGACTTCTTCTTCAACCTGAGAGGAAACAGATAAGGAGAAGTGAAGAACAGATTCTTCAAACCTCTCACTGTAGTAATCATTAATGCAAAGATGGTCATAATAGGTATATGTTAGTATGTTTTGTGTAAGTGCAACTATGTCTGTGTATTATATTAAAGATCTGTCAGGGCCAGCAATGGGGTTCTGGTTTTCAATCCCAGTAACACCACTTCAGTTCCCTTCCAAAGTTAGTCAAAGAGCTGAGGTAAGGTGATCTTTATTGTAATTTCAAAACTAGTTTACATGGTGAATAGCTGAATATAATTAAACTTACTTTTCATTACATTTTTCTAAATGTTGCTTGCAATTATGACATATTGCCTGCCAAAGTTTCAGCTTTTTACAAGAAGGAATTGCATCAAAAGAATCAGTTTTTTATGAATAAGCACATAAATAAATTAAATTAAATGATTGTTAATGCATGTAATTATGAGAATGTAAAGAGCAATAAATTGAGATTGCTATCAACTCTTTCGACGATTAGACCTTTGTAACTGATTATTGGGATTTCTTTATAAAAATATGTACAAACAGAGTGAAATCAGTTTAAAAGTGGCAAATTCTCCCAAACAGACAAACAGATAAATAAGATTAAATGAATAATAAAACAAACATGCAGAAAACAAATAAAAGAAGAAGTAAACAAACAAATTAAACAATTAAAAATAATGCAAAACAAACAGATACATCCATCCATCTTTTTGTCGGCTTTGTCCCTTTAACGTTCAGGAGTCGGCACAGTAGAATGAACCACCAACTTTTCAGGCATATGTTTTACGCAGGAGATGCCCTTTCAGCCGCAACCCACCGGGAAACATCCACACACATACTATGGACAATTTTGTTTACTCAATTCACATGTACTGCATGTCTTTGAACTTGTGTGGGACACCAGAGCACCCGGAGTAAACCCACGCAATCACAGGGAGAACATGCAAACTCTTCACAACTGACCCAGCCGAGACTCGAACCAGTGACCTTCTTGCTGCGAGACGACCATGCTACCCACTGCGCCAGTGTTTTCACTGTTAACCCTGCGCTGTTAACTTCATGATGAATGATCCATGGATTTATATAGAAATGCTTTTATAAGAAAAACATCTGATTTTTAAAATGTTATAAAACATTTAAAAGGACAAACCTAAATATCCTCCCACCATAGGGATGTGTGCACAAGTCACACAAACACCAGTCAGAATAACATAACCTGCTTCAGATGTGAAGCCTGGAGCAAGTCTGCTCTGACTGCATGCTGATACAAGAACGCAGGTGCAAACTTGTCTCTCTCTCTCTCTCTCTCGCTGAACAGCTCAACATTGCATAACATGTGCAATCAGCCAAAGGACAAGCACTGGCTGGCAACATTACACAGTTAAAGAAGCCCAAACACAACAAGAACCAGTTAGGTAGACAACATAGAGCAGCAAGTCAAGCAGAAAACTGCATGGAGGCAGTCTGTAAGGCAGCACACACAAGGGCCCTTTCATAAGCAGTTCAAAAACACCAACAGCAATAATGTTGAGGTTAATTATAAAGAGAGATTCTGTTTGTTCCATACCATAAATACCATCTTTTAAATAATTTATTTAAAATATTCAAAAGAAGGTTCACTCAACAAAGCCATTTATTATCAGTGTCCTTGTACAGATGTGACCAGTCGAGATAGACGCTCTCATATCATGTGAAAGAGACCCCTGTCACCATAGTAGACTCTGAAGCTGCGCCACTATAGTGTCACACGATTAGAGTTATAAATGCTAGGCCAGGCCTATCTTCAGTAAGGGTCCCAGATGTTTCAATGTGGGCAGCTAAAAGATTGTAAAAGAAAAGTAGCTTGAAACGCTGGCCATACATTTTATGTTTTTGAGAATTTACACAGGTTTAACAAGATTGGGCATCACTAACAATGCATTTTACAAATATGAACATTTACGAGCATCTTCTCAAACTCTGGCAATCCTAGCCATCATTTTTGAATACTTTTGCACTTAGGTGAATTTTTTAAATCACTAGCAACTCTTACAATAACATATACATTTTAAAAACTTCTGAGCCTTATGTCAATATTTGATAACCCTAACAATCATTTTTAAGATTTTGAGTGTATATGATTTTTTTTTTTCAAAATATTTGAGTGTATATGATCCCTTTTTCGGCATCACGGTGGCTTAGTGGGTAGCACGGTCGTCCCACAGCAAGAAGGTCGCTGGTTATAGGCTCGGCTGGGGCAGGTGGCATTTCTGTGTGGAGGAATGTTCTTCCCGTGATCGCGTGGGTTTTCTCCGGGTGCTCCGGTTTCCCCACAAGTCCAAAGACATGCGGAATAAGTGAATTGAATAAGAACGATTGCCCATAGTGTTAAAGTGTGAATGTGTGTGTGAATGTTTCCCAGCGATGGGTTGCGGCAGGGAAGGGCATCCGCTGCGTAAAACATATGCCAGAGAGTTGGCGGTTCATTCCGCTGTGGCGACCCCGAAAGGGAATAAAGCCGACATGAAGATGAATGAATGAATGATCCCTTTTTCAAACTATGCCAAAGCAAAACATCACTTTTATGTTTTTGAGGAATTTTAAAAGCATTCTCAAACTCTGGCTACCACACAAACTAAGGCAAACGTAACCACAAGTTTTACATAGTTAATTAGTGTTTAGGAGCATTTTCTCACTCTTTACCAACCCCAAGCAACAGCAAAAAAAACAAAAAAAACAAAAACAAAACTGTATAAAATGAGCTTTACACGGACATCAGAAAAATAAGTCTGTGAAATATGTAACATAGAACAGTGAATTTAAGACCTCATGGAAACTCCGATTAAAGTATTATTTCCTAAATAATGTAAAGCACCTGGCTTGGTTTCAGATGTTGAAACTAAAGATATAATAGTGATTTTAGTAGACTATTTCCTGAAACTATACAATTAGTATTTGCCCACTTTGAGAAACAGAAAAAGACAGTAGGAAGAAGTAGAAGTCTTATGAGCAAAGGGTTCATTGTAATAACTCTAGAACTTGATATGGGTTTGTTTATAGGTCATTTATTATTTCAGTTTTGAAAATCTGTTAATAACACACTATTTTTGCATTGAATTATTTGCACTGTTGTTTAAATGCAAAAATTGTGGTTTTGAATTGAAAAAAAAAGAAAAAAAAACGGCAATTATAATTTCCTATGCAATTATGCATAGTATGAACAAACAAATCAGCTTCATTCCTTTATATGAACAAGATTTGTTGCCAAATCATCAGAATGTGTTTATCTGTTATTTCCAGCTCAGAAACAAAGACGACTGTGGGTGGGAGGATTGCGATTGTATTCTGGACAGCATCCAGTCTTCACAACAGCAGATGTAAACAATGGACTAGCCTGCTTTGAACCAACAATAAGAACAGCCTCTAGCTCACCACATGACTCCTGCTCTGATGAAAGAAGAAATTCATGTTGAATCTGTACTGTAACAATCAGTCAGTGCCATTTCTGGTCAGTGTTTATGCAAACAAGATTGTACTCCATTTAATGTGTAGATTATGGGATTGACAGAGGCAGAGAAGGCATTGGATCTGCGCAGAACATCTGCCATAAATTCAGATTACTGCTCAAGCTATTATTAGAAACTTGGTTTGCTAAGTTTCACAGCTCAAACGACAGAGTAAGACTATAGGGGTCACAGAAGGTCAGCGAAAGACAGATGTTATAGTATCAAGATTAACACCAGAGGAGACAAATCCATGAAGGACCATCTAGGGGAAAAAATATAAAACTTAAAAAAAATTAACAGCGTGTGATAGGAAAAAAAATCTCAAAATAACTGTATGCACATTTACAATTATACACCCTTTTTTAAATAAATGCTCCTTATGCTATCTAAATAATTTGACACTGTAAAACTGTGGTAAATATTATTGTTCTTTCATCCTCATTTAGTGTCTACAGTCAATTTAAATATATTTATCCAAAATAGCAACACTGACGTTGATATTATAGAAAGTTCAGAAAAAAATCCAAAACACATAAAGACTACTGTTTACCTGGCAAGTAGGGTGAGGCCAACAGCATTTGGATATTTGTTGCTTTCAGCCAGAGCTCAAATATAAATATATAGAAGAATCGCAAGTTCTCAGGTATATGTTTAATAGAAAAAAAATTATACACTTGTGTACATGTGGTCGTTTTAATAGAAGAACAGAATTTTCACTCTTGTTAATGGAGACATCTTCATTACATGTTTAAAAACCATTTAAGATGGATCTAAATGTCTGCTTTGGAAGTTTAGTGGTTGATGACTTCAATAATGGCACATCAAGGAGATTCACAAGGATATTTAAAGCCTTACATACAGGGTAATATTTAAATTCATTATCATATCATCGCACAAGTTACTATGGGAAGTTGCTTAATGTTAGGTAAATCATATATGCCCATAGCAAGACACATGCGTTACAGAAGGTATATGTGCAAGGTTCTGGAGCATTATTTTTACCAATTCTGCAACTAGTTTTTAACCAATTCATACAAGCAGTATGCCCTCTCTCCTGGTTTATGTCCCCTTCATTGGACTTTTGCTTTACAGTTGAACTTGTTCTTAAACAGATATGAGTGAAACTCAATTGTCAGTTGGTAAAAAAACTCACAAGAGAATGGGTCAATTGTCAGTGGGTTTTTGCTTTAAGCGTCAATTTGGAAAACAGGCTTAAATTGTTTAAATGGCTAATAACTGGCAACAGCTAGGACAAATTCCAATTATAGGACTCTCTTCCTGAAAGAAATTTCATGAAAATTCCATTTATTACAATTTATTAAATGTATTTATTATTCATATCTCTTAAACTAAACTACTTAAACTACTGATCACAATTACTTCAAATCCACAATACAGTGTTTTGTATATTAAAAGGTTTTTTTAAGCACAATAATTGACAAAGATTCACCAATCCTCTTTTTTATTTATGGGGTGAATTAAAACCCGGAAATGCCCAAAACAATCCTCATAAGCTTAAAACGCCTCTTTCTCTCAGCTTAAGCCTCTGAACACCAAAAAAAACCCTCTAAGCGGTGAGGATGGATGGAGAATCGGCGGAAAACAGGGTGGTGGGAAACTGCAGGGAGATTAAACGCTTTGGCTGGCAGCTGATGGCAGCCGCAAGCTTGGAGGCTCTTTATCAACGCCAACAGAGTTTGACCGGACATGCCGAGTAGAGAGCAGAAGACCTGCTTATGCATGTACAGCCCAGAACCTCCAATACTTATCTTTCAGCTCATGTGTTAAAAAGAGCGAGAGGAATGGCTTGCAATTTGTCCTTCCTCATGCTCTAAGCAGAAAGGACAGTGTTGCTAGACATTCAGGTAGCTTTGGTGAACGATGCAAAAACAACAAGGAAATTGGAAAAGCGGAAATGAGCTTATCTCTCTCTAAAAGATGGATTTATAACCAGGTGACAGTCTGATCTGTTGTGTTTGGAGAACTGAATGTATCAACATTATGAGTTGACGTCAGCAGTGCAGTGCTTGCTGTGAAAAGCTTCTCACAGGCAAAGAATGACACACTCGCGTGTGCCGTTTCTATGACCAAGCTTCACGCAATGAAACTAAATGATGAGATGAGATGAACACATCATTTAGGAGACTAGAAGCTCCTCTGGGTCCCACTGGACGTTTACATAGAACTCTTTTGAGAGAGTTATGGGATGCCGGCCTTGACAGACTCTGGTTGTTGACTTAATCGAGGCCATGGAGGAGAAGTGAATTATACAGCCTGAATCTGCTGCACATATGGTTAACAGTTTTGCTACTTCGAGTGTTCCAAACAACTGCAACGGCAGGTATATATTTTAAACAATTTAAACATTTAAGTAAGCTAGATTGAAACTGCTTTTTATTTCGGAATATTTTCTTCACAAATATATACAATTATAAGGAATACAAATTTAGTTTTCCCGGAATTTTTTTTTAGTGTAAAGGCTTTATGTATAAAAAGTTCTGTTCCAAAAGTTCTGATCTTAAATTCATGTTCGCAATAGGAATCTAATAAGGGTTCCCCATCAGCTGTACGCACATCTAGGACAGGTATCCAACCTTTGTTTGTAATTTCATGATCTAACAGCTTGTTCAATTTTATTTTTCATTGACTATTAAAATCTTTCCAACTAACTCAGTTTGGACTCAATTTCCTCAGGTCATCCAAATGTATTATTTGAACATCTCTTAATATTCTTGTGCCAAGATCCCAATGACTTAACTTACAACATGTCAAGAAAATATGACTTTTAAACATCACATGGTTATACAACTTAAAATAAATTTCCTTTTAAAGTCTTTTATCCTCTAACAGGCTACGCTGTTTCTATCAGACACATCGTTAAATAAAAATACCTTTTTGCTAATTGACTTTAAGTACAATGTTACTACTGTAATATTTGAAGCCCTTTCAGTTTATTGTGTTGATTCACACCTCTTGTCAATCTCACTACCCTACTACAGTCAATAACTTATATCGTAAGCCAATTCAGTACTCCCTCGTTTTAAAGTCTCCATCTCTCAGTATTTCCTGTTAGTCCCTGGTAGTTTTTACTCTGTGTTCCTCTCATCCATCTTCTTAGTTTTCCTCTGCTCTGCCATTTTTGTGTTGAACTATATGTCAATAAAAGTTTAAATTCACTTCCTGACAACGAGATAACATACACAGTTTCTATGTTTGAAAGCATAGGCTCTAAATAACCAGACATGCATTTTTTTGGAAATTGTGATCGTAGCTTGGACCCATGCATTCACTTGAAGAATAAACATGTAAGAACCAACCCATCTGGGATTGGATGGAGCAGCGGCCATCCAACACAGACACGACCTTTCTAAAATGGATAACAATAACTGTAGAAACTTACAGAAAAAAATTAACAGACAAACTGTGCCGCAGTCCTGCACAGTTTTTTTTTTCCAAACTTAACTGAACACACTTGATTCCACTGAATAAGCTCTTCTGATTTTGACCTACTGATGTGTTTTCTGAAACAGGGTTGGAAGAAAAACCCGCAAGGGTTCCGGGCCTCCAGGAATTGAGTTTGAGACCCCTGGTTTAGACAGATTTTGTACAATCACAAATAGAAATCACTCCAGTGGAACGGTTAGCTGGATGTAGTTGAGCTCGTCAACAAGTTCAAACCACTACCACATTCCAAAACAAAGCTTGAGCTGCTAGAACTTCAACTCGGGATGACACAGGAGGAGTGGCTGCAAACAGATTCACTGTTATTGAAATGCTATGCCCCAAGGCTTAATTTTGAAATTAGTAGTTAACATTTCCAAACTGCTAGGAGTAAAACATTTGGTGTTGCAAGATTAACTCAAGCAAATTCAACTCCGTCTGCATGGGAGAAAAGAGCTCCAAGCTTCAACAAACATTTGGCAGCAGTTGCATTAAAATTCTACACTTATACACACACATCCCAGAGGCTACACATGGTACTTCCCTATGAGTTTGATTTATTTGATTAATAAAAGCCCTCATGTGCTGAACACTTTCACAGGAAATGGCCTCAAAACATTTCTTTGCATGAAACTAAATCCATCTATTAAAAAAGACTGGGATTCACATGACTACTTTCATATTTACTTTTATCAGATGTTCAAGTGAGGGTTCTAGACAAAAGCTCAAAGGAGCAAATTCCCATTTTTATTTTATTACAAGAAAGGCCCTTCTAAACAACAGTTAGTGAGATAAAGAAGTATTTAAGTATATAACACCATGTTGATTTTGATTACATTCTTACAGGTGAAGATAAAACCAATTCATAAATTCAGTGGCAGGTTTAATGAAACCTTCCTTCCTTTTTTAAGTATTCTGTATTAATTCCATTATTTGGTGATTCTAAACCTATAAGAACCCATGGTGACACATTACGTTTTCTAGAAGTTTTCATTTATTTATTTATTTTTTTCATTTTTAGCACTCAATGAGATTTCACAGGTCTAAATTAATCCATTCATCCATATCCATTATCTCATCTGCTTTTTCCCTTTCGGGGTCGCCACAGCGGAATGAACAGCCAACGATCCCGGCATATGTTTTACACAGCGGATGCCCTTCTAGCCACACCCCATTGCTGGGAAACATTCACACACAGACTCATACAATTGTTTTTTCTCAATTAACTTATATCGCATGTCTTTGGACTTCTGGGGGAAACCGGAGCACCCTGGGTAAAACCCACGGGATCATACAAACTCCACACAGAAATGCCAACCGACCCAGCCGAGGCTCGAACCAGCGACCTTCTTGCTGTGAGACGATCGTGCTACCCACAGCGCCAGTGCCAGTCTGAGTTAATCTTACAAAAAATTCACTTAGTTACCCACCATTGCTCAGATGTTTTATTGGAATTGTTTGTGTTTAAAGTTTAATTTCAGGAGTCGGAGATGCAAGGGTCTTTTAAATATTTATAAAAAAAAAAACACAAAAGGTACGAGGAAGCGAGACAATCAGGAGATGTAGGTAGGGAAATAATAGACAAGGTAAGAGTGAATAAACAATGATAACTCACACTGATGGTAAAACAGGAAAATAAGTGTGCGTGAAAACCCAATAGAAACTCCTATTCAACTCCTCTGGCACATGTTTTATGCAGCGGATGCCCTTCCAGCCGCAACCCATCACTGGGAAACATTCACAGACACTCTTTCACACTTTAACACTATGGACAAACGTTCTTACTCAATTCACTTATACATTGTGGGGATATAATATATAATATATATTGTGGGGAAACCGGAGCACCCGGAGAAAACCCACGCAATCACGGGGAGGACATGCAAACTCCACACAGAAATGCCAACCAACTCAGCCTACCCACTGCGCCACCATGACGCTACAATATACGATACAATATAATATAAATATACAAACCAAACCTGTAATGAGTACAGGATTGACACTGACCAATAAGAACATGCCATTTATGATTACCTACTTTGTCTTTCTTTTATTACAAATGCACAATTTGATGATTGGATGGGACCATGTCAAACAAACTGTAATAAACATAGCATTAAATTTGAGAACTAATAATTTCTTTATTTCTTTAAAATCTGCACTATCAATCACTCCTTAGATTGGGCTTGGCTTGAATGTTATATTCCCTATAATTTGAAAAACTGTTTAAAAAACTTTTTAATGAAAAACCCACAATTAAAATGTAATTATGATAAAATAGGTAAATTTCAAGTTAAACCATATTTACATTAAAGATAAACTCTATATGTTTAGTTAAAGTTAACTTTTAGTTTTAAGGGTATTGTGTAAGAATTGAGCTCCACTGATCACAGACAGCTAAAAAGACAATAAAAACAATGTTACAATGACTAAGCATAAAACAAGGAAGCCACATCTCCCCAGGCACTGATTCTGTGTTTCTAACCCAATAGCCAATAAATACAGCAAACGTCATGAACACATTACGATTCTCAGTGGGATTTAATGATTCATTCAGCATTTAACAGCAGCTGGGCTGTTATCAAAGTGCCTCTGTAAATCAAAGAAAATAGGCAGAAGAATGGTTCGTTTCCCAACATAAAAGACATCAATATCAGTGGAACACGGACGACCCATGAAGCCTCTGTCTCACTTCACTTGCACTCTTCCAGAGGCCTTGACTTAACCGCAGTCTCTCAATAACTCTCCAGTTGCTAGCCACATTCCTGCTCCCCCACACTCTCATTGGTGGGGACAAAGACCCGAGAGCAAATATGATTGGAGGAGAACGTTGATGATTTCAGCAGGAAACTGAGCTGAATTTTAACACGTTGGTGAGAGAATGAGAGGAGCGTTTGTGTGTTGCAGCAAAGAAAGGGCTCTGTGATGCTCTGACGCGTCGAACTACTGAACAACCCGGTCGGGCTCATGTGTTTTAATACATACTGTAACGATCTAGAGGTCAAGAGTGCAACTGACCTTGGAAGCTAGTGATAAAGAATAATGTTACTCTTGCTGTGATGAGGTGCTATGAATTAAAGGAACACCACATAATATTTCATCACTAGTGTTAAAGTTCCATTGACAGAGAGAGAGGGGACTTTTTTTTTTTTTACAAATTCACACAACTACAAAAGCTATAAATTCACTACTTTATATTAAATCAGATTCATTAATTTTACCATATAAATAATGATAAATATTTGGAAAAAATGTTGAGGTATTCATCCACTTATTCTTTGAGAAAAAAACAGCCTAACCCGAACCCCAACCCCAACCCCTAACCCAGAGAAAAGACACACACAATCTCCAGATGTCAAACAATGAATGGGAATGTCTATAACTGTCCTTAATGTCTTACAGGGAAAACAGGTGCCATAGAAGAGAAGGAGAGATCAGAAGATGACTACAATGGGAGACGTGGGGAACTGGATGAGATGCTTGTGAGCATTGGGTATACTGAATGATTGGTGGTGCTATTGAAAACTTGTTTTATTAACCAAGATAGGGTTCCTCAAATCCAGTCCTGGAGGACCGGAACCCTGCACATCTTAGTTGCAACCTTGCTCTAGTATGCATACTACTCTAGCTTCAGACAATCAGAGATTACCTTATTTATTGACCAATTAGCAACAGTTGGGTTTCATGATGGTTGAACCAAAAATGTGTAGTTCCTCGAGGACCGGTTTTGGAGATCTCTGATCTAAGAGGTCCATAGCTTGATAACATCTCACATTACCCAAAAATTTTTGTTTGGATGAGAAATTTCTGTAAAATTAACTTAATTTTTTTTAAACTATTAAAATTATTTAATTATAATAAACTATTTGGTTATTTTTTGAACATTTGATTTTAGGAATTGTAGATTTGATTATGTTATCCTATGTACTGCAGTTTGCATGTGTTATCTATATCTGCTCATGTCTTGTGTTTTATAATGTATGAGATGAGAACTGAGCAAAGGAAGGCGGCCAAAATAAAATGCATTTTAAAAATATAAATGTATGTATTTTTTCCCTTTACTTTGAAACCAGTTACTGTTTTTAGGCCCATAAAGTATTTACAATATAGTTCAGAATACACTCCAAAGCTGAAAATTTGTAATCACTTTAATCTCTTTTAAAACGCACAACGTACACAAGTTCAAAATAATAAAATCTGGTTGTCAGCAGGATTGCTAACTGGAATGTAGGTGTAAGACTTTGAATATTAATCAAGGTATTGTAATGGCTTCACTGTTGCATTTGTCTGGCACAAAAATGATCACAAACCTTGGACTGGTAGTGTTTGTTTAATATTGTAGTAAACAAATCATTTGATTGCTGCCAATATACATCTAAATACATATTAAATATAGAACTTAGAAAGCAAAACACCCACTAAATTGAATTCTTTTAACAATGATAACAACAATAACCAGTATTTCATCTACAGGAACTTTTTGGCCTCTTTCAATTTGTCACTGGTATCTGCGGTGGTAGGGGTGATATCTTGATGGCATTGCCAGACATCTGCTGCTGCTGGCATTGTGGAATGGACAGACCCCACTACATCTGTGCAGAATCCCAACACACTATGGGACTAGGTCAAATCAAAGGACGCATTTATCAAATATTTGCAGAGAGGATCCAAAGGATCCAAAATCCAAAGAATTTTAGGCTTGATTCACAGCAGGGCCTTTAATGAATCAAATGGATGGACTCTCAAAATTGAGGTCTGGACTCCTGGCATTTTTTTCTGGGTCGAGACATGGATAATCACACATTCCACACCAACACCTCCCATCGACAGCCAGCCTGCGCTCTCAGTAGGCAGCTG
Organism: Danionella dracula; assembly: GCA_900490495.1. NCBI lineage: Eukaryota > Metazoa > Chordata > Actinopteri > Cypriniformes > Danionidae > Danionella > Danionella dracula. Next base: position 4,197,686 of record UELW01000039.1, on the reverse strand, counting down.
GCATGAAACGTTACCCTGACATCCCATCAGCTGCCACACAGAATGAGCAGGCATCAAGCTGGCATGACTGTGCACAATCTGGGCCGGGAGCGAATCGTCATCATGAGAAACTGGTCTCTACTTGATTGAATGAGTAATTTAGAAACAAGACACTTAATCCTGTGTTTTGCTTATGTGAAGCATATTTTTTCTGTACATTTTCTTATATCTAAATAATCCTGCTTTGAGCAAAATTGGCTTTTACGGAACCCTGGATGATAGACTTTTCACTTTTGTGCCAAAGAACTTACAGAGGAGGTTTTGAGACTATAAATTTGTATTTTAGTCAAGCATGAGTTTGGCTACAAGAAGATTAGCACCAATGAATACCCTTAAACTATAATATAAGTTAGATAAAAAAAGGGTGCAGTCATACAGAGGTTTTCAATACATGTTTCTGTCAGAACACGAGAAAGGTTTGCATCAAGTATAGAAGCTAATGTAAAGACTAATTAGTGCTGAAAAGTTAGTGTAAAAACCACTTATAACAAATTGTTTGCAGAAAGTTTCAGTTTTGTAAGGTTATATTACTACATATATACCCTAGAGTGTGATGGTGTAGAACTCTGGTGTCTGATGGCCTATATAGATTGTATTCTGCAGAATTTACCAGGCTTTTGTACTTATTGATGCAAAGCCATCAGAACTGCTACTTTTCTGCTTGCAACTAAGTGTAAAATCAAGTGTGTTAATTACAGAGTGAAAATGAAGGAGCAGACATGGTGTTAGGTCTTTTGGCTGATAGAGATTGCCACTCTGACCAAGTCAATTTTTTGTCAGTGTTTTGATGGAGAAAGTGACATCACAGACACAATAAAATGTGTAGATATAATACAAATGTAACTTTAAATGCAGTTCAAAAGTTCATTCCTTCACAATAGCTGAGAAGGACAAAGTCTGACCTACTCATAAGCCACAAGGTCTATTTAAAATTCTAGTCGCGTTCTGACTCAGGTGGGACATCTGTTTACTTCCTAAAACCAAAGCTGGGATAAAACCATCCAAGCATAAGGTAGCTGAGAGAAGAGATGCGTATGAATGCCTTATATTAATTTGTTTCACAACAGGAGCTGCAGTCAGGTTGCTATATTCAGAGATATTTGTTTTATGCTTCATCTCAAAAACAAGAAAAAGTCTTTATAATACAGTGTGTTCATAAAAAAAAAAACATTTGGATTTAGTGATGATTCAATTGCATGTGTTTAGATGGGTATGAAACAGTGATATAAAATGTCTTTAGCTCCATGATTATTTTTAACAGTTGTTCACAAACAAAACATGCTCAACAAAAAAAATGTAATGGTGAGCTTTCATTTGAACAGTGAAAAAAAAACTTACAAATGCATTATGCAATGAAAAAAAATGTATTGTAAAAATTATAAACTGTAATTTTTACAAAGCCTCACACCCACCAATTTCTCCTATCCCATCCACCCATCCATTTGCCACCCTCCCATCCATCCACTCATCTATCCACCTATCTGTCAATCCATCCACACATCCATGCATTCATTCATTCATCCATCCATCCAACCATCTATCTACCCATCCAAATTACAAAATATTCACCATTGCCAATACCTATTTGTTGTTCAAAATGGAAAAAAAACATGGAATCAGAGGTATCATAATTGGTACAATGAGAAGAAAATGAAAATCTGTAATACAAGTTGAAATTATTTATGTTCAGAAAAATCATTTAAAAATATTTGTTCGTCAGGTCATTTTATTGATTAAGCACACAAAATCCAAATCTATAAAAGTATGGATTCCCATTATTCGAGCATTATAACACCTGCCTCAAAAACTAGCCAGAAAGGTCTTACAAAACACCTTTTTGAGTGTTTACTTTGCCGAGGAGACGAACAGACTGTGGGAGATTCATTCGATGGAATTGCTGCTTATGGTTCTGAACTTTCAATAGTAATTCAGTGCATTGTCTGGGCCTTTAAATTGCTCATTTTTAAACGCATCGCGTTTTGTGACAGCTGCAATCATGTACCGCTTGCAAAGAGAGATGGAGTGATGAACATTGTTCAGTTTGAAAGCTTATGATTATCTGAAATAACAGAACAGTGAATGAGAGCCAGTGAGCAGCACTCAGGTAGAATGAATTACTTTCTTTATGTGTCGTTCAGTTCCATCAGCCTTGCTGCAGTCTGACCAATTCACTAGCTCAAATCCACATTTTGGTTCCAATGATTTGAAATATTTTTTATGATGTATAGAAATCAGGTTTTATTATTTTAGCATTTCATCTCTTAAACCTTAGGTTTAACTGTTAAAAATTAGAGTTTATCACAAAGTTTGCCCATAAAATGCTTTAACCACATTTTAGAATGCTAAATTGTATCTATTACCTACTTTATTACATATAAATATGTCCAAAAAATGACATCGATTTAATATTAGTTAACCCTTCACTCCTTCCTTACTTTTTTAACACACATGCATAATCCCTATCTTATAGGACTTTCCATCTGTTTGGAGAAATCTTGCTAATTGATGTATTTGCAAATCCCCCCTAAAATGACACAAATACATCCAAGGGTTTTACCGTAATCAACAAATGCTTTGTACCCTCTGAGAATGAGCCTGTGTGAAACTCACTGTAAATTATGTCAAATACTGTGAGGACCTCGCATTAATTACCATAAACGCCACTTCTTCGCCCCATTATGCTCCTAAGTAACCCTGTCTTCGAAAGTCTACGATGTTTTGGGATGTAAAAAGTTATGCAACTCTGCTCATTGACTCCCATAAAATTATCTTTTAAGGACTGAGAGGCTAACCTTTATTTATGGAGGAACTGAATCAGCAGATCATTTAAAAATATTTTTGTTCGTCATGTCAGTATATTGATTAAGCACACCAAATCCAAATCTATAAAGTATGGATTCCCATTTTTCGAGCACAATAACGCCTGCCTCAAAGACTAGCCAAAAGCGTCAGCAGATCTATCAAAACGTGTGATTGCCCACTCACCCATTTCACTCCAGACTGTTTTTGAAGGAGGGTCTGTACAAAGTAGGATTTGCAATGAAGTTGAGACTGAAACTTGGATCTGTACCAACTCTACGTGACCCAACTCCAGAAAAATAATGTTTATTATTTTAAATTACCATAAATAATTACTGAAACAATCATACAATTGCAAACCTAATAACATTAACAAACTTTTTGGCACCAATTCTATTCAAAGCCCGCACATGATATCACATTGAGGATCCTGCTTTCCTCATCAAGAAAAATATATAGCATTTACTCTGTGTAATCATTATATCACTCTTACATGCTTTAACACAAGTGTTATGAATGTTAACAAATGTGGCTACCAAATGTACAATCCGAAAACACTACAGACAGCTAAATATACATGTTTTTTTTACACATTGTATTTTTTACAAAACCATTCCAAAATATAAACTTAGATTTTACAGACCTCCCATATATACCCTAAAGAACCAAATTAACTTCCATTTTTAAAATTTTAAAGTTTCTTTTAAGTTCACACTGCCATCCTTACTTATAAGTTTATTTTCAAACTTATGCTGTGCTTTTTTCTTCCTTCTCTCCTAGATTCATTCATACAACCATTTATTTTTCTTTAAGTACATCCTTGCTTTCCTGTATTTTTCCTTCCTTACATACTTACTTAGTTTATAACACCCTCACTTTCTTCTCTGTAAAAAAAAAATATATATATATATATATATATATATGTGTGTGTGTGCATATATATATATATATATATATATATATATATATATATATATATATATATATATATATATATATATATATATATATATATATATATATATATATATATATGTATGTATAGTTTCTTCCTTATTTATGCAACCTTTTTACAGCCTTGTTTTCTTCCATCTGCCTCAATTTTCATCCATCAAAATCTTCCTTATCTTCCTTCATCTGAATGGTGGGCAAAAGATTCATTTCTCCATTTAAGATTATATTAAAAACCCTGAAATACTGTTACTATTTGAATTTTCTACTAACGTACTAAAATCTAGCAATCTTTTTTTGTATCAGAGATGTCTATTTCACAGTCACTAGGTGTGAAAACCCATAATGGATTGCTCTTTTTTCCGTAAATGCTCTTATGAGACTTTCTTAACAATACTTTTTCTTTAATGACTGAAAGTTGATGCTTAAGAGAAATCTGTGTTGTAAATACTCTAAATAAAAACATTCCGCAAGTTTAGCATAGCATGTGTTAAACCAGGGGGTCTATATATCATAACCAAAGGCATGGCTTCTAAACTTGAAGACTAAGTAAGTAATGCAGAGAGAGATTTGTGCTATCAGTTTTCATGCGATTTCAATCACGAAACACCATCTGTGTGGCTGTGCGTAGATTTAAGATTATAGCTGTCAGGGGTGGAGATTGTAGCAGTAAAACAATAACAAAGTATCAAGCAAATCATCAAGGTCATGACTTATGCTCACTGACTTATGTTATATGACTTATAATGTGCAAAAAATAAAACTAAAAGTTGCTGAATTGGGAGAACTGTTAGACAATGACTAAGTTGGGTTCAATCAAACCATTTTGTGTATAAGTTAAAATTTTAGATTGAAATTAGATTAATTACTAAAGATAACATTTGTTTCCTTTAAAAAACATAGAATTCCAAAAATGTGGGGGGAATTCTTGTTCCCCCCTAAAAATAATGTTTTGATGGCATATTCCATGAATAAGGTCAGATGTTTTAGGGGTATTTATTATTGAAAGATTAGCAAGTAAGCTCTCAATAGCAGAGAGTGATTGAATGTAGCTACTAGCATTTTAAAAAAGCAGGAGGTGGGTGCTGTGTTTTACAGGAGGAGATTGAGAGCACAGGTGAACAGGATGAAGTGATAAAATAAAGCTGAGATGTGGAGTCATTGAAGCTGTATACTAAAATAATCTAACTTTTCTTGTCAATCCATATTTGTGAACATGAGCTCTTGCAAAAAAGTACAAACAGAATAAGAGAATACACACATTTATTACTTTATTTAGCTTTTTACAAATTTAACAAAACTTGTCAGAGTTACTTTACAATCTCAAAAAACTAAGCTTGTGTCTCAAATGGTAATTCTGAAAGCAAACTGTATTTCACGCTCTGTTCTCTCATTTAAAAATTAGTGTCAAACAGAAAGCATATAATATGCATAACAGCCAAAAAAGTGTCCGAATTTGGTGCTAAATAGTAATTTTGACTGAAATTCAGGCTCTAGCAAGAAATTAGTTTAGGCACACTGGATGTTGAGAACACTGTTTGATTATTCATCAAATGCAATCCTAAATCAATCAGTATAGTGAGAACAAGTATAGTCAGTAAAAGTGAGCCGGTAAATTGTGGGCCAGTTTTTGCCCCTAAGATAAAGCTCTCTTCCTCAAGATACAAGCTGAATTTATACAGATTGGCAGTCTGTAACATGATCACACCCCTCATGGATACTTATAAAAAAGGTTTCTCAATATTCATATATTCAGCATTGCAGCACACAGACACCGCTCCATAAACTGTATGGCAGCAGATGTTTCACTCTCATCTTTCCCTGCACGTTCAGAGACAACCTCAGGCATGCACACACAGATAACTAGGACTCATAAATACCCACAGAAACAGTCGGATTAGAGGAGTTAATTAATTAGCTGCCAAATGAGCTAAACTGCCGGCTCTTAAATTACCACAACAAACTGACCTTACCGAAAGTAATTGAAGTATTGTTTATTAATTTTAGACGATTGCAGTTAAAAGATTTGTTTAAACATCAGAGCCAACTAAAAATTCCTCTGTTCATCGTACCAGTCAGCTGACTCACTGATGCAGATTCATTTGTAATTAGAATTCATTAGCAGAGAGCATCATGTGTGAAAATGTTGTTTTAGGTATACTGGGCACATTTTGTAAACATTTAGTTAGTATTTGGCATTGACTTAATCATCAGCAGTTTGGAATTTTTTGGAAGGCATTTACAATATTAGACAGCTACAAAGGCACTCATAAATTGAAGCATAACAAATAAATCTACAATTCAGCTCTCTAAGAAATGGTCACAGACAACAAGCAGCACATCATTGTCAGAACGGTCCCATTATAATCACTGAAGCTGCCACTCATGCGATGCTTGGAATCCTGCAGTTCAGCTAAAAACAAACCCATTATAATCAAAGGGACCGGCCCTTTTAGCACACAATAAATCTCTTATTTGAATCACTCTCATGTCTCGTTGATTATAATAGGCATGTTTTATGTTTCAAAGTTGGAATGCATGTTATAGTGGCTGATTTTCTAGGATTTAAAATGATTTTATTTTGTAAAATCTTTGCAGAAATCTGGAACACTGATGGTTTGTAACAGAATTATGCATTATAAAATAGGTTTTAATTGTATATTTGCTTTATTAAAAAGGAAAATAACATGGCGACACAAAACACTTTTTTTTTTACTTTTCTGGCACCTACTAGAATATAACATTTATTGTTCAACGTAAACTAAGTAACTGTTTGCCAATTTTGCTGCCAGACTTTTCACAGCTTGCAGTGCAGAAACATTATGTTCAAGGGACTAATGGACTGATGTAATCATTGGTCTCAGCGGAGTATTCTTAATCGAGTATTCAGACAAACCAAATTATTTTGTAAATCAGATGTAAAAGTAACAAAAAACTAGCACGCACGCACACACATACACACAATCTTTTGTAGAGAATGTAACAATGCTGTGGAACTACCTTGGGCCTAACCTACGCATTCATTGAAAAATAGAATTGTATGAAATGAATTATGTGAGTTAAATGCTTGATATTTATTAGATGTTTTTTCCTTTTAATCTCATCAAGTTAGCTTGATTAATTCTGCCACATGTTCAGCACATGCATAGTATCTTTATTTTGCCATTTTAGTATTTAACTTGAGACTTCTATGGCCCTCTATTTTTCCTTTTATTCTGACATTTCAAGTACACAATTTAGACGTGACCAAAGATACATTGTTACTCTGAAAATGTAACAAATATAAGCTTTTAAACTGATACTTCCTCAAAATGTATCTGAAAGATCCACAATCTTTTCTTTTAATGAGTAAAAAAGATGTCAAATGTAAATGTATTTAATTTCTTTGTGTGTCACACCTGAAACCTAATTTGTTTAAAACAACACATCTTTAGCAACAATATGGGCCCCAATTAGAGTTATTTTTTACCTCTGGCTCCAAAAATGACAAAATTTACCACAGGGAGCAAGTTATTTATTAAGTTGTCACTCTAGTGTGTTATGTGTTTGTTTGTGAGAAATATGGTTGTGATAAGCTTTAAATGCCCTGACAGGAAGATACAGACGGATAAACAGACTGAGGGATGAATGAACAGAAAGATAAAGGCTGGCGGAGGCTTTCGTCAGCCAGGCTAACTGGGGCACTGCGGTTAAAACTCTGTAAATCCACTTTTTCTGATCAAGTGGGATTATAGTGGCCACCGCTTGGCTTAAAGTGTGTCCTGAAGTGCTCACTTGACTTCAGACAAACACACAGCAAGGACATTAACCTAATAAGACTGTTTAGCTATTTGCTGCAGTTTGCTCACTTTAAACTCTCCTCATTTGATCTGCTTTACAATGGCGTTAGGTGCTCATGAGCCATTGAGAGGTGATCATTTTTAGTCTTAAATTAAAGAGTACTCTCTGTAAAACAAGAAAATTGTGCTTTGATTTTGTATTCATGCTATTAATTCCTCAACACATCTATTCCTGCAATTCCTGCTTTAAGAACTTGAGACAACTTGAGACATTTTATAAACTTCCTAAAAAATATACATTTTTTTAAAATATTGAAATATATGAACACTGTAATTTATGTGATTTAGATTTTCTTTAGAATATTTATAAATAGTATTTTTTTTATAAATGTAATAAAATGTTTCTAAAATAAAATATTTCTGTAAATAAAAATACTTGTTAAATGTATTAATTGTATATTTTATTGAAAATTGAAGGTAACTACTGCCAGATGTAATGGATCCATGTGATAAAATATTTTACATTTTAATATACACTCTAAACTTGGGCATGCAAAGGTCACTACTGCCACTAGGAAACATACGGTTACTAGAATATTGAACAACTAAACAAGAACAGCCTATTCAAAGTGCAATATGCAACGTTGGCCAGGTCATGTTCTAGAAAAAAACTAAAGCAAACTAAAGGGACAATGTGTCTATAGGGACCCTTTGTTTAGGTGATTTTATATGTCAGCACTAAATCTGAAATATCACATAATGCACATTTGAACATCAACCGTGTCAGAGTTAAGAGCTTAACATAAAATAAAATCATACAAAAGAATTGTTGGATGTTTAGCATGTACAGGGAAACTCGGGACATGGTGACTAATAGACAGCTATGTTTTGAAGAAGAAGCAAGTACAATGCAGCCATAACTAATTGCTTTTCTTGTACATTCCTCCTAAGACAGCAATCTCAATCCTTACAAATCTCTTCATTCCCCTTTGCTGAGAACCTCTTTCAGACTAACAATAAATCTTCCTTTTAGTCTAAGAGCAGCTATTTTGTCTGTTATGGACTGAACACATTTCCCATTTAAGGTAATTTCCAGAGAAAAAGAGAGACGCAGATAAAAAGCATGAATCAAAAAGCTAATTTGCTTTTACTGCAAGACTTTGAGAAAAACCTATTTTGATCACCAAATACCTCCCTCAACAAACTTCTTTCTAAAAAAGCTTTTCCCAGTTGTTTGTAGTAGTATGCACCAAATATGAGTTTTATGCTCAAACACCAGCACAAGCTAAAAATATAGTAGAGTTGGTGTACATACCGTGGAGTGTGCACTAAGGGCTCCATTGAGGTCTTGTCTAGAGCTGATCTTCAAACTGACACATGGCTGAGTTCAGGTTTAAGCACGGCAAGATCATGTGACAGGTCTTAAAGAGAGTGGGACACCAGCCTAATGTATTTAACGAATTTATCCAAATGACTGATGATGCTGGATCAGCAACCACCAAAGAAAAGACTTGATCTTTGCAAGAGGATTTGGAACAAGCAGTACGGGGTCATGATGATGATCATGTAAAGAATAAGATGCTATGGACATCACAAACATCCTAATACCAGAAATAAAAACTAATTACATAAAAAACTAATAACAAACAAATGAAAACCAACTAAATTAAATTAAATATTATAAATGAAGTAGATTAAAATAAAATAAATGGTAATGAATTAAATACAATTAATAAACATAATAATGATTTATTGTTTAAAAACAAGGAACAAAAATAGTTTTTAAGTTTGTAAATAGTTTGGTCTCTATTTTTCATGAAGTTGCTTATTCACTCTATTTACTTTGAACAATGTTAGAAAAATTCGTACTATTAATGGTAGGGAAAAACATGGGATAACACGTCATAAATCAATTGTGTAGATTGAAGATTCTTTCTTTTTTTAAATTACAATGACAATAAAATGTGCACAGTATGCATTCAAGCTTTTGGAATCCTAGCTTTTGTTCTTCATGACATTGGGGATGTATGACAGTTAAAACATATTTCATGTGGTTTGGTATTTGAATGGATCATTATTATGTCTAAAAAGGGATAATATTCAACCGGTCAACGCATGACCATCGGACAGTGCCCCACAACCTATCTTGCTTTGACCTCTCCAATTCAAGAGGAATGGTGATGAAACAAGAACTCAAAATTCTGGAATAAGGGAGCACATTGACAGAAACATGCACACTGGCCAGGGTCTGGGATATTATGACACATTTGTGCTGGGGCACATAACACAGCTATAAATTGATGGATTCTTTGATGTATAGAGGAATTGTTAGGAAGTCCCCAATAGAAACCAATTCAAGCACAAGGAGTACACCCATGTGATTTTTTTACTGTATTTAGTGTACTTAAATTTAACATACGTTTGTGTACTAAAAACTGCACTATACATACTTTATCTTTCACATACATTCATAAATAGTTAACTTGAAGCATGCTATTTTGAAACAACTAATTTTGTGCTAAATACATTTTAACAAATTAATTGTAAATAAAACCTCAGTTGTAACAGTATTTAGTGTATTGTTCTATGCTAAAGTAGAACAACTTAAAGTTTCTTTAACATACTTAAATTATAAAGTTTTAAAGAGCATGAATAACTTCACTTCATAATTAGACTCCAATTTAAAATCAAATACGCTCAAGCTTAATATTATGCATTATACATTGAGAGCTGATTCTAAAATTTAATTCTTATAAATATACTTTCAGTGTATAATACAGTAACAGTTTTGAGCATGCAAATTAAATATATCAAAAATATGTAAAAACATACAAACATATGAATTAAGTACACTTTAGAAAGTACACACATTTTTCAGTTAAAGTATATTTTAGTCTAAAATATTTCTGTAAAGTAGTACAATTATTTCAAAGAGTTAAAAGTGTTAGTGTAAAAGTGAGATGCAATTATAATTTAAATATTCTTAAATAATTCTTATTCTTAAAACATACTATCTGGATTATAAAAATTTTAATTTTTGTCTGGGCATGCATACTGGAGCCAGGATTCTGAGACAGAAATGATAACCACCATGACAATTTGCTTTTTAACTAGTTTAAAAACAAGCTTGTAGATAAATGAAGAATAAACTGCACATATGGGGCATAAAGGCATATCTGAATAATTAATTATCCATCCAGGCAAATCTGTATTCTATTCTGTATGCAGTGGGTGGCGCGGGGTGATATTTCTAGGCTGAGGTTGAAAAATAGACCTGCTCTGAAATGGCTTACTGGTCGTGGTGCAGAATACAAATAATGTCGGCTTATATTTATGGCAGGATGCTGTCTGATGTCTGGAGCCAAAAATAAACCACACTGGGGTGAAGGACTAATAAGCAAAAACCCACTGCTCAATTCATACGAGACAAACATAGCTAATAGTGTCAAACCAATGTCAATAGCGATAAAAAAAAATGTCTGAGCACAAGACGTAAAAAAGAAAAATATGCTATAGCAATTTAGATTCAACCTATTGAAAACCAACAAAATCTCATATGCTCAGTATCAATGGATTGCATCCAACCAACACATTTTAAGAGTTTTATTTTACTTGAGTTTCATTGGTGTTTCAATTGGTATGCTTGTCAACTCATCGTATGCCAGTAGTTGCAGGGATCTGACAGGGATCATTATTCAAAGGTGTGGTGAAGCACAAAGTAATGTAAATTGGAAGAAGTCACCATTTAACTGGACAGAATTGTTTCAGGATAGAGGAAGTAAACCAGAGTTGAAGATGTAAACGTGCATAAAAGAAGAAGAAGAAGAAGAACAGAGACAAGGATCCTACTTTCTGAGACAACATTGGTATTGCATACACCAATATTTGGTGTTACCACCTTTTGCATTACCAACAGCATCAATTACTACAGGTAAACTTGCAGGAATTTTGTAGGATTATAGTCAGGTATATGACCAATCAATCATGGCAGACACATGAAAATTATCATCAATGTCACACATAGTTTGAAACTCAGGCATGAACTGAAATATAAACGGCCCTGTAGAAAGCTTGATGATGAGGTGAGCGACCACCTAAACTCCTTCCATGGCGAGTTTGAAAAAGAGAGCTTCTTTCCTTGCAAGATTGAGCACAGCAACAAGACACAAGGTAGGTCTACTGCTTCAACAAGGGCTTTCCCCGCAACACCTGTTAGCTTTTTACATTTTGTTCATTTACATTTTTTGGGATTATCTCAGAAGTAAGTGTTCCTTAAAGAGAACTAGCTTTTAACTGTTTTTTGAAAGTTGTTAGTGTTCTTGCTTTTTGCTCCCTGTTTTTTCCACCAGCCAGGTACAGTACGTCTGATAGTCCAATCATATTTTTCAATTACAATATTTAAGACTCCGTCCTGTTTTGAACTCTCCTGTTATACAGTTCCTCTATTCTCTCCCCTGGCTTCTCTGTTGTACTTAACTGCACTTCCTTTTTCCTTAATCTTTCTTGTTGTATTCCTGGATCCTCCTATCTGCGTCATCCCTCTTTGAGGTCTCCTGGGGCCACGTGTATCTGTTGTTTTATCGATTTTTAAGTTAATTTAACAAATTTTGGGAAACAGCACTGGAATGTACTATAGATGCGCATTTGTGTGTGTATTTGTGTATCTGTGGGTTATGTCAGTAACTTTACATATGAAGCCTTGAAGTTTTTATAACCGTAGTGTTCTATGACAAAGGTATGACAGTAAAACACATCAAGTTTCCATTAGTTTTGGCCAAATAATGAACTCAAACATTAGTGATTGTGAATCTGCATGCCTGTTATTTAGAAAAACCAAAACAGGTTCTGCTATTCACAGAGTTTACTGTCATTTTGGGCAAACCCAAGTAAATGATTAAAATAGCATGCATTTTTAAGCACTGTTCAGTTATACACTATTTAAGTGCTTCTTGAAAATGTATAACAATTACTGTATATGTTTTCATTTAGTTTAAAAATTAACTTTTAACAATGGCTCAGTAACATTAGAATTTAAATCTAAACAACAGAATGCCTTAAACATACATTGTCTTCCCTCTGCAGTCGTCTGGTGAATGAACACCCACCTCTTTAAGTTCCCAGTACGAGTGGGCGGTATAAATTGAAAAGTGGTCGCTCTCTCTCTCCCTCTCTCTCTCTCCCTCTCTCTCTCATCCTCTCTGGGATCTTGAGTCTGGGTGAAGTATCGACTGCAGCTAAAGCTGGCCGGCTCTTTTCATTAAACACGACTGGGGACCAACTGACCAGCAGGAAGCAGCCAAACAGACTTGAATAGATCGAGGAGAAAAACAAGAAAGTGTGCGCTGCTAAGAGGAAGGATGAAAGGGCACAAACACTCTAAATTCCAGATAACAAAGCACAGGATTTGTTCGTTATTGATTCTAATTTCATGACATCTGAGATAGCCTTCATGACTGCTTATGCATTTTAAAAGGTGTAAAAGTTGTCAGATTAGGACAAAATTGTCTGCAATTGGAGAAGTCAACAGAAACAATTTTTAATATAATTTACAAGAGCAATTTATAACAGTTTGTTGACTTTTCCTTCGCACAGTGTTTTTCACCTATTTCATTTTTTTGTATACATGTAAGTAACATTTTGTTTTGCGCTTGATAGAACAGCCAAAGAACAAATTCAAAATATACTTTGTTGGCTGTAATTTAGATATCATAAAAAATTAATTTTCCTAATTCATTTATTTTCCAGAAGATTTCACTCGCATCAAATGTAAATTTATAGGTAATCTTTTTAATTATTTTATGTCACCTCTGTGTTATGTGATACCTCAATTAAATATACCGGCATGGAAACTGCTTGTTGTGTGGCAGAGCGCTGTGTTTTATCTGAATTGCCATTGTTTTGAGTAAGATTCGTGTTGGTTTTTGATAACTTGTGATACTTTCTTCTCACCTCGTTAGTTGTGTAGTATTTTGGTTAACGTACGGTTGGATCTCCTAATTTTATTTCTGAAAATTTAGGTAAGTTGTACTGTAGTTTTACGCTTGTGGTCTATTCGAAAATGTAATTAATTCATTCATTTAGTTTATTTTGGCCTGAAGTCGATGACCCTGAAGTAATTTTCCTTCTTTTATGTTAAACATTTGTTTTTTTATTAATGTGAAAGTAAAGTGAAAGTGACCAGTTGGCCAGGAATGGAGTGAGCCATACACAAAAATTGTGCTCTGCATTTAACCCATCCCAGTGTACACACACAGCAGTGAACAAACACAGCGTGAACACACACCCAGAGCAGTGGGCAGCCATGGATGCGGTACCCGGGGAGCAGTCGGGAAACTGGTGCCTTGCTCAATTGCACCACAGCTGTGGTTGTTGAAGATAGGAGAGCAAATGTTTCATCACTCACACCATCTTCAACTTGGTGGATCTGGGGATCGAACCTACCGATCAGAAGTCAATCTCCTTATTCACCATCCACCAGACCACAACTGTCCTTAAACAGCACTTTTTATATTTGAATTTGTTAGTGTGTGTGGTGTTCTGTCGGCAGAGGCTGGAACATTTATTGTGTGGATCGAGTTTAATTAGCATCGCTCTCCTCCCCTTAAAACCTCTGTCTGGAATAGCCATCCTGTCAACCATTACTGCTTAAATCTCTAAAACAAAAGTTCCTGATAAAGACTCGGTTCCATGCTACACATTAAATACAGATGTGGTGCCCAACAGATTTGCGAAAGAAGCTATCTGTGAGGAAGTTACAAAATCTTTTACCTTCAATACAACCCTATCTTTTTAACACTAACCTGTTTTTATTGTCCGTAAAGCACCTTAAAATGAATTTGAACAAATAAAACGGACCTGCCTTGCTTACTAACATGTAACAACTATGAATTAATGTTTATGTAATCACTTTGTGATTTGGCTACTGTCTTTCATTTTTAGTCTTGAAGTGAGGGCAGAGAATCCAGGCAAGGAAGTATTTATTTAAATGATTGCAATCCATTTGGCAAAAAAAAAGTTACTTAAATGGAGAACCATTTTGCATAAAATATGAATTTAAAAGCTTCTCCAATAAAAAAAAACATATGTGGTTTTCTAAATTTTATCTCACTTCAAGTGCCTGGCATTCAATGTAATGTTAAATAAGTGCCAAATTGCTTGGCACCAAGTCTTTGTATCTTTGTAAAGGAGAAGACTTCTAAACATTAAATTTTTATGCACATTCATAAATGTAGGTGTGCACATATGGGGGAAAATATGTGTTATATGTGTACATACATTCAGCAAAAATTTTCAAAAAATATTAAGGCTGCGGGTTGTCCACTCTTTACAAAATTAAGACAATAACCTGACTTTGTTTTCTATACACCCCACCTGCAAAGTAATTTGTTACATAAAAAAAAATATATATAAAACAAAAAATCTGGTGCCCCTCTTATATTAACAGTAAAAAACAACCAAGACTCCATTTTTTTGTGTCCTGTTTAGAATTGCAAAAAATAGGAAGTAAACTATCTTTACAGTTAGGTCTGTTCGAAAATAACTATATATATTTTTGTGGCAAAACCTTGTGCATTCTCAATAAAACTTTACATTTTGCAATTTTAAAAGTATCAAATGAAGAAATTTAGAGCCTGACTCAAAACTAAATTTTACCCATATCTGTCATGAGCAGTAACACCAAATACAGTAGCAAAGCAATAATCACACCTATATCTTCACATCATGTTAATGTTTCATATGAGAAAAAAAATCAAGTGTGTGTGAGGTGGCAAATTATTTCTCACACATATAGAATCCCATCTCAGCCACTGTGACTAGCCCAGATGGAAGGTGCAGAAGTTTTCAGTCGTGGGGGGAAACATTGAACTGAGACAAAAAAAAAAGATGACATATGTCTCAAATCGGTCACATCTGGTATAATATAGCTAGAAGAACTTGGCTAAAAAATCTCTTTGCTGACATTGAAAACAGCTCGTGGTAGTTTTTGCGACATACATTGTTGTGATCTCCATAGAATACCATGACGCTCTGTGCAGTTCAGTCACTCACTCCTAGCATTAAAACACGTATGGATTTCCTCTCACTTTCTCAGGCTGTGAAGACAGTCATGTGATCACACAACTCTATCACACTATTCCTAACAGTGAACATGGAAAAGAACCAAGACAAAGCTGTGAATCTTCATTAGCAGGAGTCACCGAGCTGTCAGCAGCTAATTAATAGTCTGACAAGAGAAATGTGGGTTCAAAAACAGGATGTACTGGGATTTGGAAAACACTGCTTGTTTTAGGGAAGACATCTTGATGTGTTTAGTAATGGTGTGTCACATGAGGCTAATTAAGTACAAGGTACAAGCTTGCTTTTCAGAAATTCAAAATGTTAAAAATATATTTAAGCAATAAACTCTCATTAGATCAAATATACTACGATTTTTTTGAGTCACAAACCATAAAGTAGCCAGTCCTTTACAATGCAACGCCACTCAGCAGTTAAAATTGTATGCACTTTTTAAAAAAATTCCATGGCGAGTTGTTCAACAGTTGTTTTGATCTCTTTTATGAAGCAAAGGATCAAAAGACTAAAGACTGAACAGATCTGACAAATAACTGTACTTTAGGCATATTTAGATTCCTAAACAGTGTTCTCTAAACTACTTGAAAGCACTGGTGGAAGGACCCAGAATTCACAGAAATTTACAGAAGGGACTTAAAGGTGACGTATGACTATGTTCATGATAATTTTTTGCGATAATTATAATTGTTATAACTTTTTCCTGATATTGTAATGTGTCTATCTCTTTAAATGACAGGTTGCAAAATGTGTAATCTTTAAATTATTGCTGAGCTTCAATAAAAGTTTTAAAAACATAATTTATTAATTGAATTCATTGCATTTACCTTTTACTAGTAAATTCACACTTTAGTAAATTAATTGTAGTAATTTTTTATTCATTTTAAATGGCAAAATTTTTGTTGAAAAATGGTTGACGGAGTCATATTTTGTAAATGAGTTCCAATTCCCAGGGACTGTTGTTGACTGTATTATAAAAATTATGTTCAATATATTATTGTTAGAGTGATTTGTGGAATCAATTAAAACATGTTTGAGTTAATTTTTGGGAAGATAAAAAGTACTCAATGTATAATTTCTTTAAAGCTTTTTGTTTAACAGTTGTATGTTGAGTAAATTGTAGAGAAACATTTCTACATCAAAACAAGTTCAAAGTCAAACTAGAATTACTCTCACCCTTGAAATTTTCACCCTTGAGACATGCATCACCCATCAGCTGCAGTCCACCAGTTTCACAATGCCAGTACCAGAGCACTGGGGCAGATCCATGTCTTTGTTGAAAACGTATGTGTTAACCTAACCCTAACTAATTGAACCTTATGTCCAAGTCACTCGCCACTGACTCTGCCCCACCTGAATCTGTTGATGTTGAGGCTGAATCTGTATAACATTACATTCAGTAACCTTGCATCCACCAAATTCCAACCTTGCCAGCCATTAAGTTCTATTGAAAGTTTAACATTTTGACCAAAAACTGTATTTGATCATGATACAAAAAGAGTACTGATACAGTATTCAAATACCATCAATACAATTAAAACAAAAAGTCAATAAAACAATTGCAAGCTTTGAAGCCCACCAATAATTAGCAGCATCAATTAGATTACACTTTTAGCGCACCGAACAATAGTGTCATGATGCTGGCAAAGTGAGTCAGTGTGAACAGCTCATTTCTCAGTCGTCCTTTAGGCTGTTCTTGGCCAAATCCAGCAGCGGTCCAGATGATCGGAGTCGGTTTGTGTGTCTGTTCTCTACAGCACTGAATGACCTTTCATGATAATTACAGCTGCTCAACTGTCCTTAGGCTCCCCAAACTAAAAGTAGACGTTTGACATTATGTAACCAAGTGATGGCAAAAAGTGTCTATTTGATTTAAAACATCAGACGTGTCCTTGGACAAGGGTGGCCAGTTATCTGTTGGTGGTGAGATTCGCCGGCAATGTGGCCACCACAAGGACAAACCCAGATCACAAACTTATCTAACTGACTAAATGACCCCATTCCTGGTGTATATAAGCTGAATTTCAAAATGCAATAGCAAATGGACTGGATTGGTAGCATAGTCACGGATCAGTTTATCCCTCAAAACATTTCAAATTCAAAACTATTCAATTCATTAAAAGGTGCTGCATCATAAATTTGACTTTTCAGACATTTCTTGCATGCTTTAGTATTATTCCCTCATCAAAAACATGTCTCAAACAATATTCAGATTGGTTTGTGTAATACGATTTTATTTTTTGCAAGCTCAAAAAGACTTGTGGGCTGTAGCCACTCCAATTGGCATTAGCACCGCCCACTAACCAATCAGACGAAGTACTTGTGCAGCTCAATCAAGATCGCGCTGACTGACCCGGATGTGTAAACTTAGCAGAACAGCATCAGATAAACGCTCAAAAGAAAGTGTGTTTTTGCATGTCCATGGTCAAAAGTTTTGGCTTACCAAAAAATGAAGAAATTAGATGGGAAATGGGTGGAGCCAAAAGAAAATCCCATTTACATTTGACAGCTTTCTAAAGAAGCCAGATTTCAACAAGAAAACTGGTAACAAGGCTGGTTTGAAAAACGAATGCATTTCAGACAATGTAATGTTAAAATCAGTGTGTTGCTGATTCACGAGGACGTTCCTGCATAAATTAGGGATTGTTTGGCAGAATTTGTGTATATAAATGCATATCAGGAAAGTTTTCCGAAAGAGTGCTTTGGGTTCTGGAGCAATCGGCTTTGATGATAGGGGCATAGGGTTGTTTGCTGATCATCAAAGAAACTGGGTGAACTGATGGTTTATAAAGGGAGAACTTACAAGCATAATAGGCAGACCATGCAGCACTTATTGTCTGCGCGTGCTACTCCCAAAACTATGTCTGAAAACATCATGTAGTCCCAAGCAGTAACACATTTTTTTCTCAGCTGTTAAACTTAAATCCAGCTTTTTATTTGTCCAGAAGTACACTTATAACAGAGCTTCAGTTTACCTATTTTTCCAATTATTTTCAAAAGGAGCATGTATAATCAGAAACTTTCTCACACTGGTGACAAAAATAGCTGCTCTTCTCTGCTTCCAAACAAGGGGGTAGTGTCTCCTTGCTGGGATTGCTTGTCAGAGTAGAACTCAACAAGAAAACATGCCTCTAAATGACGTTTAAATTTCAAATAAAACTACGTTTAATAACATATCATGAAAAGTGAATATACACGCAAGAAGGGGCTACTGTTTGCCAATATTAGCTTTTTACAATAATTCTTTTTACGAAATGTATTTAAATAACTGAAATAGTGATGAAAAACCAGCACAAATTTCACAAGTTTGTTTAACATAGAATTAGCCTAGCACGTCAAGCTAGTTTTCTGAGCAGTCAGAGGAAGTGCTCTATGTCCAACACGTTAGGAGGGAGGACTGCTGTTCAATTGATAGGCAACATCATTCAAAATAAAACGTTTAACTTATATAAATAATCATAATAATTTTTAAATACATGTATGTATAATAAAATAAACAAATAATAACTGTAGATGTAAACATTCATGTTTGCTTTAATTTGCAATTTTTCAAAAGGTTACATATGTTTAAACTTAAAAATATACAAATAAAACCATCAGAACCAATGATTATGTTTCAATAATAACAAACAACGACTGTTGCCATCAGAGTTAAACTGTTCGATCCCAAGGACATTACATTTTTTACATGATCTCATTAAACTTAAACAATTTATATTTGAGCGTTTATTATATGTATACATATACAACAATGTATAGACTAAACTTAGTTTTCTTTTATAATCAAATGCTAGTTTGTTGGTATGAGTGGTGTCTTTACAACCCAATAAAATAAACGATATTACACATCATAAATGCTCTAATAACAACGAATTTAGGAAACAGAGGTGCTGGCGAGGGAAGGATGTGTGACTGCAGATAGAGTGCCTGAAGTGCTTGTGATATCTGATAAAAAATAATCAATATTGTTGTAAACTCTTTGTTTTAGAAAATACAGACTAGATCTTGAAAAAACTCTAAATAAACATTGTTGCATAACTGTGCCCAAGCCACATTTGGATTGGCCACGTAGACTAAAAATACATGTTATGGCTGGCGGGAAAAGTCTTGACGAGGGGCTGTAATGAGCTCTGTCACATCAGCATGGCCAAGCAGCGCCTGTGGTTGTCTCATGTCAGTTCCCATTGGCCACAGCAGCCCCTGAGAGCTCCAGTGAACCACCAGTAAGATAGGACAACGATGCCATCTCTGGCCTGTTTTTGGTTCAGTGATTCCTTGGGCGCCTCCAGGCCTCCACGCCTTACTGAGCTGAAGGTGAAGCAGAACAGCATTCTTCAAGCTTCACTGGGTCTGCAGTCGGCTACCTTCAGCAGAATAGACTGTGGAATAATCGATGTAATCATATAAATCGGGGTGAATCATTCTTGTTATCAGCTCTAATGGCTCGGTGCATCAATCTTTACTTATGTAAGCCTTACGCAAGCGGTCTGTTTTAGCAAACAGAGACAAAACATGTTTAGAAGCCCCAGCAATGCCTTATACAGCCTTATATATTTTTTTGTTTATCATTTCCAGATACCTCCATTACAAGGGAATTTTAACCGAACCTAAAAAGAAATAATTTGTTTTAGAGTAATGATGACTGCTATAGTTTGTGAAAAGCTGAAATCTTGTAATAATAAATAAAAACAACAATAGCTAAAAAAATGTATTACAAACTATAAATGAAAAAGGAAACTCGCTGGTCCAGTTGTCATTTAAACTGGAATCATTCAAGTTACATAAGAAATAGTCATGGATATTTTTACTAAACAGTAAAACAAAAATAAAATAAATAAATAACTAAATTAAACTAAACCTAATCTCTTAAGATAACTTGCTCTCCTGCTTCAACAGTCGGCCCAAACAACAATTGGTTCTGAAATTACAATCTACCTAAGTTTAAAAAAGATGCTCAGAAAAAAGCTTTTTCCAGATTTCTTACTGAAATGGAACCACTGGTCCAGTGTAAGCACTATATAGCTACTATTACAGTGTAGGGCAAGAGGTATAGGGTACAGATATCTCAAAAAGACTTCTACTTTTAGACTGAAAAAACTCAACAGACTGAAGGATGAAAAAAAAAACTTTGAGACAGTTATACCATCTGAAAATTAGTCATTTTATTAATGCCAGTCTTACAGAAGTGACAAGAACTACCACAGTTTTACTAAAAAAAAATACAAATAAAAAAGGGTTCGGCTTGCTAATCATCTCCTTCTATTTGATTTACAATTAATCTACGGAATAATTTTCTCTTCTGAGCACAGCAGACAGCCCTGACCTTGCTTTAAAAAACACACAGGGTTTAAAAAAAAGCAAATCAATATGATCAGTGACTTTCAAGATGAATAAAACTCATTAGAGCCCAGGCCAACAGGAGCATTTAGTGCAATGATAAAAGCCATGTTGATAATTAAACCTGTTTTCTAAGACTCTTGATTCTTTGATAAGTGATGCTATGAGATGTTTTTTTTCAGTACAGGAGGACAAGAAAAACAAATTTAAAAACATTCTAGTCAACACACATCATTTATGGGGTAATAGTAAAATGCCACGATCCTATTCAAACAGTTTAAAAAGCGATTTTGCGCTCAAATAAACCAATTCAAAGGGTGAGAAATTTGATGTGTGAATCAGCACTCCTCTTTTAATTATATTTTTTAACCGCACTAAAAATGCTTGCCTGTTACACGCACATTGTACTTACCTGGTATAAGGAAGTATGATCAAGAATACACATCATCTAGGACAGGGGTTACCAACTCTGTTCCTGGAGGGCTACTGCCCTGACATTGTAATTGTAACTCTGTTCTAGTATGTATTCTACAAGCAAAGACAAGTCAAAAGTGACAGGTATTTCAAGATAGTTTTGAAATAATTGTCCACTGCAGTAGACTGCCAGAATCAGAGTTGGTGACCCTTAATAGGGCATGAGTCTCAAACTAAGTTGTTTGAGGGCTGGAGCCCTGCAGGGCTTTCTTATACTTGGTCGTCCTGTAAATATAGACTAATGGGGAATTTGACACAAATGATCACATTAGATGGTAATCAGTTAAATGCTGATAGCAGACATGTGCACTGTGGAAACCAGGACTACAACCAACAGTGAGGTTCAGGGTTCACTTCCACATGTAAATAATTAACGTATCCTGGCCACTAACTAAAATATAGCTAAAAAAACCACATTGTATAACATAAAAGTGCTCAAATATTACCCACTAGTAGTAATTAAAGTTTGCCATAATCTGCCATATTAAAACAAACATATGACATATCAAAAAAACATGGAAAATTTTAACAACCCCAAAACAATGTTGCTATATTTTGATGCTATTTTCAAGCTATTGTTTGTCTGTTACAATATATGGCCTTTTAGTCTTTACAATGCACTTTTTTTAATTGTAATTATTATGTTTGTAAAAACTCAGTATAGCGTTCAAATCAGGTTTTATTGAAAATCCATCATCAGCCATGGCTGACCTGTGTGTCTCTCCCTGCCGGAGAGAATCCTCTCCTCCTCTGCCACTGGTCACATTTAACATACACAGATGAGCAAGTACATTAGGAACCCCTTCCAATTGATTTAATTTCATGCTAGTCTCTTTCAGTCATCAAGATGGAAAAAAAGAACAGACAAAGAGCTTCTTTTCACATTCTTTCAGGGTTGAACTATTGTAAAATATATATTTCTTCATTAACCTCTAAATCAGGAACACAGGATTAACACACAGAACTGATTGGATAGCTCACACTTTTAGTCATGCACATTATTCTTTTTGGTAAACCAAAATAATCATATTATGATCATTATTTTCAACTACAGCACAAACTAACAATATTTTATATGTAATCAAGTTTAATTTAGCAAGTATTGCAACTATTAATTGAAAAAAATAATTTGGTCAACATTGGATTAAAGTTGTGTATTCACAATTAGTAAATTGATGTTACACTAGCTCTAGCTCAGAATGGGTTATTTGGCAAGTGAATTTAATAAGCTTCTCAATTATAAAATGCTTTATACGACGGTCAATGAGGTTGAAATGCTGGCTGGAGAGAATTCATGAGCTCCTTTAGCCTTGTGGTATCAGGGTGAAAGTGTCCAGGGAGAAAACAACACAGATGAATCTTTTATTAGCATGGCAGTGGGCATCTCTGTCAGGAATCATCGAGAGCTGCTTCAGTGGCACTGTGGCTTTATGAGGACAGTTTGTTCCTTATGGGCACTGATGGCGTTCCATCAGCATTGGAGGCTTTTTTGACAGAACAAGGTCAATCAAATTCAACGAGGATTATTTTAAAATGAAGTTTGGTTGAAGCTGTCAGCAGAAAATACTTAAGGTAACTGTTCAAAGGGTAAATGTAGAAAAAAAAAGGAAGATAGAGGTTTTGTCTAGGTGGTGGCTGCCATTCTGAGCCAGACTACCCACAACCCACCAGCCACACACAGGAGACTCTGCAGCCAATCAGAGAAAAAGTAGCCGATTAGAACACAATGGTATTATTCAATAATAAATCACATCAAACAGAAAAAGAGTTCCATAAACTGGATAAGACAATAAAATAATACAATTGCAGCATATTTATTTTTAATTTGACAGCTACACTGACTATGTATTAAAGACTAGTTTTAGGGCAGTTAAATTGAATCTGATACGCTTCAAAAAACAGGTGGTGCTGCTGTCATTTCCCCCCCAATAAGATGTGTTGAGCATTTCTTATTTATATTTTTTTCCTCACTTTTTCAGATTAGTGCATATTTATCTGATCCTTGCTGTCTTTGTGTTTTTCGTGTTTGAATTCATCCAAAATGTTTGCTTGTTTTTTATAGTGCCATGTCAGCAACAAAAGACACACACACACACACACAAAAAAACTTGTTCGTCATTACCCATCATGAATATAGGGCTTTTTAAACATTTTAAGAATACATTAACATAATTTTAAAAGGATTTTTTCTTTTTGAGATGTGATAAAACATTTTATAATTGTATACATTTAAAATGTATGTCCATCACAGAATCAAAAACAGTCCAGTAAAATATGCTTTACAGATAGTGGGTGCTGACAGTAAGAGCACAGTGGTAGAAAAAAACATGTCCAAAATATGATGTTACTTAATAAAGTCAGGATTGATGATATCAATCTCATTGCTTCTCTGATGTGAGATGAGACGACAGCACCAAACCCTTCATCTTATTTTATCTACGTCAGCATGATTTTACATGGTAGCAGGGCAAAAAAAGCAGAATAAATCATAGACTTCTGATATGTGTTGAGTCTACAATCTGAGATGATTTGAAGCTGGGAGCATATCATAAGGGAAAACTGCTGGCTCACCCTTCGAGAGACATATTTTCAGATGGCCTGCCAGAAAATAATCTAGCAAGGTTGACCAGTTCTTCTACCCAACTGAGACATGAAAACAAAATGGCTACAACTCTTCTTGGTTTTCAGACAAAAAACGGACACATATATGGTTTGAAATTATTACTAACCCTATAAGCGTATGGCCTCTAAAGCAAAACAACAACATGAGGGAAAGTAAAACAAAAGACAGACTCCAAGGTTCTCAAATGTAAGGGCAAGATATTCATTATGGGTTAATAAGTTTTTTTTTACAACATTGCTGTATAATTCAGGAACACAACCTAACTAAAAAAAGACTATAGATATTTAAACACAAATTTGCCAAAACATTTTGTTAAAGAAATAGCTAACTATAAACTACCTTCATAAAAAAATAGATTCAACTTTTCTGTGTTTTAATATATGATCTGACACTTTGGTTGAACATTTTAAACTTCTGTTGAATACAATTTTTCTCATCTTGTGTTAATGTCCAAGTGCTGGCTTCAGATTATTCTCTCTTACATCCATCTATTGATCATCTTTGTCACCTAAATAAATATTCAAATGTAATAATAAAAAAAAAAGAATTATTACTGCAGTGTTTTTTTTAGGGTCAACAAAAAATGGTTGTAAACATAAAATTAAAAACAGGATTAATTGAAACTAATGTTGTTTTAAATAACATTAAATTAAAAATAAAAATCTGACATTATTGGGATTTGTCAGAAATTGTACACAGAGCCAACTTTTGAGTTCAGATGCAAAACCCTTTAAGCACCCCTTTTATTTGAGTCTTATTTTGTTTTGTTTTGTTCATTCTCCAGTGTTCCTCTTGGTTTCTATATCATGGTTCTACACTTATTACAACATAAACAATAGATCAATGGCAATTTTAATTGAAATAAAATTTTGAGAAGAATATATCTATTTAAATAATGCTAAATAACAAAACAAAAAGAAACAACAAGTTTATAACTGTAACTACTCTTATATGACTATTGTATATTGTATAATAAATTGAAAGTAATATAATGCAATTGAAAATAATAAATAACACCAAATTCCAGTTATCACTCAAAACTGTCCCTGAAGAGTCATTACAGTTTAAGAGAGACCCTCCACCCATTTTCTAATAGTCAAAAAAAAGTCAGGAAACTTTGGTTGGATAAATCTGCAGAAGTGTTTAAGATATGACTCAAAGAAAATTTTATTTGAAAAGTTGGTACACGTCAGAGTAATAGCATTGACATTATTCCATTGTTGAAACACAAGCAGCACTTCGCAACATTTAGACTATTTGAAGATCAGAGAAATATTGCATTACAATAGCCAATAAACATTCAGACACTCAGGGAAAGAGAGAAATCAGAGCCATGAAAGTGAAAATAATGTGCAGTATTCAGTATAACCTCGGGTATGATCAGAGTCTCTTTGAAGTTATAGTCACAGCCTAAATGCTAATCCAATAAAATGGAGTTTCAGAAATAGGGCACAAGAAAAAGCATCAGCATTCCCCTTGGAAAGAAAACAACCTTGGCCCTTTACTAATACGAAGCTGAAAGATGCTTTTTGCTGATGGAGTGTGCATGTTTGTAAAATAATTAATTCACTGAGATTTCACAGGATAATGTTGAGATGATTTTACAAGGAATTTGTTAAAATAGATTTTTTTTACATACCACATTCACTCAAGGTTTCACTAAACAATGCTTCTTGCACTTGAAATTCCTATTATTAAATATAAACATTTCTGGAACAGAATTTCAGTATGAAGAAATTGTCCTAAAATTGCCTACCCTCTGACATTTTTTTTAGCATCAGAAAATGATACAGTTGGATCTAATGTCTCCAGAGCTTGAAATAACATTGTTCTGGACTTACAAAGTCTAAATGGGTCAGAGAACCTTAGAACGAGTCAAGTTTGTCATAACGTCTTAAAAACTCACTGCTCTCCGGTTAAAATGTCAATGCTCCTAAAGTGGCATGTTGATCATTTCATCCTCAGCTACAACAAAAAAACCTTACCCAACTGACTAAAAAGCAAAAGTTTAATGTATTAATTGAAGATAAACATCTGCTCATTCTCAGAGATCCTCCAGCATCATTTTATGAGACTGCAAAAACTACCTGAAGACACTGAACAGTGGCAAAGCCTGATGCTACTACGGTCTCATCAAGTGATTATCCCATTACATCAACTATGCACTATAAAGAACTCACCTTCCCAGCATTTTGGCATCTGATGTGGTTTTGTCACCGCTTCTTCATTCGGAAATTCCCCTGCAAAGATGTCTCCTCACCTCCTGTCACCCAAGAAGAAAAACATACCTTTAGCTTACCTGAATCCCACCAAAACCCTCTGCCTTGTCATCCACACAGTTGTTGTGACCCTTTTAATATCTCTGTCACTCTGTATTTTTTTGTATCTGTTTTTAATTAAAGGTCAAATCACTCTGTAGCAGTCAACCATTAAGTTGGTTCCTGTAGGTTGGTCCAAAAGGGTTTTGTTAAGAACATGGCGACACTTAAATTAAATAAGTGTATTTAATATGATCCAAAATAAAATCCCATTTGCACAAACAGAAAGCAAATCTACTGGTTGTAAGTCCCATGTGGTGAAAACTGTAGCCTCTACTACCAACCTGCTTACTCTCTAGTGGAGAAGGCACTGATAGGGTGCCCTCCTGCCCCTAGTGGTCAGGATCCCTTTATGGCTCCTACACAGTCCTTGATTCACAGTATTTCAAGTATTGATTCATGAAAATACACAAAAGGTTGTGTATGTCATTTCCACTGCACATACAGTTAATTTAAATAAAGTAATTCATTCCAAAGCGTCACGGTGGCGCAGTGGGTAGCACGGTCGTCTCACAGCAAGAAGGTCGCTGGTTCTAGGCTCGGCTGGGGCAGGTGGCATTTCTGTGTGGAGTTTGCATGTTCTCCCCGTGATCGCGTGGGTTTTCTCCGGGTGCTCCGGTTTCCCCACAAGTCCAAAGACATGCGGTATAAGTGAATTGAGTAAGAACAATTGCCCATAGTGTTAAAGAGTGAATGTGTGTGTGAATGTTTCCCAGCAATGGGTTGCAGCTGGAAGGGCATCCGCTGCGTAAAACATATGCCAGAGAGTTGGCGGTTCATTTCGCTGTGGCGACCCTGAAAGGGAATAAAGCCGACATGAAGATGAATGAATGAATGAATAATTCATTCCAACATATTGTCAAAGATTCAGTACATTCATTCTGGAAGGTGATTGCTCACAACAAATACGAGGCCTACGTGACTGCATGTGCTTTCTGTAATCAGAAAAACAGCCCTTTCCTTTATGCAAATCAAGCTTCCCTTGCAGAACGCCAATCAGAGTAACCCTCAGGAAAGGAAACTACAGGGGGTCAAACACAAATCAGTTATGCTCCAAACATCTCAGCCATTTCATCTGAGAATGCAGACAGATTTCCAATGTCAAAGTCAGTGGGGATATCTGTGTCCTGTCGGTCAGTCTGTTCTTATTAGATCATTGTGTCTTTGAGGAAAACTGATTACTTCTTTACCACAGAGTAATGGCTTCTACAAAAACAAATGCAAATTTTTGGTATACTGATGTCAGTGCCCTGTTTAACAATGTCTGCATGCTTGATTTCTTCCCATATTCCTCATTTGGCATCTTCTGTCTTCATCAACAACATGTGACTAGGTCTGAATAAATAAAGGTTTTAACAACTGCATCATTTCTGGAATGATGCCCAGCAAAATGAGTAATTAATTACTAATAAAAAAAGGTAGTGATTAAGGAGTTGAAGGAATAATAACATCAAATGCGTCCATTTAAAGGGGACAACAAAAGCTGATTATTTAGAGTGTTTATGAAATGTAGGCAACAAAGTTACATTTCAAAATTTTTCCATTTTACCTCTTCAAAAACTAATTTTCTTGTTAGTTTCACCGTAACTATTTAATGAGTGCTACACAGTTTTGCCCAATCAGTGAGTCAGACTTTGGAATGTGAGCAATGGTTAACCAGGCCTTCATGCCTAATGTGAATGGAGACAACAAAATAGCTCTAGTCGCGCTTTGATGTACGCTTAACCATCTCATATACAAATTGCCTCACTCAAAACTAAAAACTTAAAACTCTGCTCGACTCATGTGAGGACGGTGCTTCTCACCGAGCTGGAAATAAACGATGAATGCTTGTCAAAGTTCAAATTTTTCAGCGAGCATTCCAAAGTTCTGCTGTGCCATTTGTGCCAACAAAAAAACACATTTATTTAAATGTGCATTTCATGACTGAGCTTTTTTTTCTAAACAGCACCATGCTTGCTTTTTGTTTCTGATCTGTTTTACTGTCTGTTTTATCTTTAATCTGTATTAACTCTTCTGTAAAGCACTGTGCACAAAAACTACACAAATAAAACTGCCTTGCATTGTATTGACTAAAAAACCCTCACATTTTAAAATGGTCAGCAAGTGAGGTGTTGGATAGGGTTGAAAGGAAGTAGTTGCTTTTACTAATCCATGCATTTTATCTGTGTTGTTTGTGTGTATCTCTTTCTGTTCAGCTCCACGGTCAGCGGTGATGCTGTAGTTTAGTGTTCCTACTGTATGAATACAGTTTGAATTTTCTCACTGACCTGTGTCCATGTACACAGATGTAGGTATCTATAATCAGAATCTGTTTACCTTCTGTACCATCAATGCTATTAAAGGTCAGCAGAAGGTGATCATACCTCACAGTGGGCAATGGGGCATTCCCCATCATGGTCCCCAATTAATCAACAAGACAACGTTCACTGTCCTTTCCCACTCCCACTCACTCCTGTGGGGAGCTTAGTATTCATTTCACAAGATGGTCATGTTTTTGACAATGGGAGGATGGGCTGAAGCATGACTGTCATGATCTGTCAGTATTCAAACTTGTATTTTCCAGATTCTTGACAGTCCTTCCCTTGTTTTTGATTTTACCTTACTCATCAAATCTGTTGTTTTCCTTCTGCAAAATCTGTTTTGCTTTCTCCTGTCATGCGATCTAGGTCACATGACTGGTAGGTGTTATCTTTGTTTTGTTATTGCTTGTAGAAAATAGTCCTTTATTTTTTTCTGTTGATGTCTGTTAAAGGTTTTAGTTAAATCATCTGATTTCTCCTTATTATGTTTGATCGGCTCTCCTGTAAATTGCTCCTTTGTTTTGTGTTCTGAGTGTGACAGTGGAGTAGCACAGTTGTCTTACAGCAAAAAGGTTGCTGGTTCAAGTTGGATGAGTTTGCATGTTCTCCCCGTGATCGTTTGGGTTTACTCCAGGTGCTGCGGTTTACCCTACAAGTCCAAAGACATGCGGTACAAGTGAAGTGGGTAAAACAATTGTGTGAGTGTGAGTGGATGTTTCCTGGTGGTGGGCGATGGCTGGAAGGGCATCCGCTGCGTAAAACTTATGCCAGATTCTTCTCCTTTTCCATTCCCTCTAAGTTATTTTTTGTAAAGAAAACAGTCTAATCAAATAAGTGAGCGGTTGATTTGTTGACAAGTGTGAAAATTGTTAATGCATTCTGTTTCAATGTCATTCATCTGGCAGTTTGACCAACTTCTGTGTTGCACAGCATGACGCCAAACCTGTCTGTTGTTAGATCACTCAACCACAGCAATTAAATCCCAGAGACAGTCTCTGTAAAACTTGAGTCGACTTTAGTCAGTGTGCACAACACAAAAGCAAATTAAACTACAATCTGATTTCTCCAAAACACACTAAGAGATTGAACCACCTTATCCAAGGTCATCTCAATAATTGCTGAATTTTAACTTCCACTAAATCTACAGGAGGTCAAGATTTTTCCAGAGAGCATGTTGTGAGGACTGCGTAATGAGTCCTGTGCCCGGGGCATCAGTGGAAGGCTTTAGCTCTGACTGCCTGAGCCCGTTCTGGAAGGTAAACATTGGTAAGTCTAATTAGAGGAAGCCTTATCTTCCGCCCAGAGCGCAGATGCATTAGTGCGACCTCAAAGACAACTGCGGCTCTTTTCATAGCAGGAGACTGATGGCAGGGCAATATTTTTAATGAGCTTCTCAAAATGCAAGGCATTTAATAAACAATAACATCCATGAAGGATTCGGTTGAGCTGTGTTTACTTTAACAAGAACGTGTGTTCATCATAAGCTAGTAAACTGCTGATGGGAACTCAAACCCATACAATTAATGGTTTCTGATTTGAGAATTTGCTCATATGGGTTAGTTAACAAAGAATGAACTCTACTGCCTCCTAAAAACAAAACATATACAGTTTAAATATCAGTCCCTTCACTACATTGAGTAGAAGGTAGGTATACAATGAACAGGTCACCAATCTACCTGCAGGAACCCGCACCATGCCCTTTATTACAAACCCATGAAACCATAGAATGGACAGGAAAATATATACAAAATGAGCCAGATCAAGTCTTTACATCGGACTAGACACGGGTATCTGTATTTTCTTTGAATTCAACAAAAGAAACATTTTGTATTACTCTCAGAGCAGAGGCTACACATATAATTTTCTTACATTCCCAAAAACAGTTTGGCAACAACAAAAAAGTCTAGGTTTAAAAAGCTATGAAAGGAAAACTCTAACAATTCAGAGGGGTGTGGCACATATACAATTGTCATCACTATGAAAAATATAGTTGAATGCAATGGCATAAACTGACAACATGCTATTTAATTTGTTTAATTATGTGTGTATTCATAAAATATGTATACTTTCTCAAAGATACAGAGAACTTACACATACTGTATGACAAGGAAATTGCAGATTCATTTTCAACATGGAGCTAAACCATCTGGATCGCTTGCAATGTGTATATATATATATATATATATATATATATATATATATATATATATATATATATATATATATATATCTTTCAAAACCAATCAAGCAGCAAGTCATTTATCTTTTTTACTTCAGTACAAACATTGAATAGTGGCATCCTGATCACACCTATGCAGTCTATCATGAGCCTATCCACACCTATGCAGTTGCTGCTTCTAAGAAAAAAAAAAAAACAAATAGCGCAAATGTGACTTTTCACTCTCTAAACACAGTTCGTTACTGTTGCGTGCCACTTTTCAACAAATGCAGCTGCCTTTTTACATAACCGGTGTTTACCTGTGTTTGATTGAACATCGCGTGGGTTTACTCCGAGTGCTCCGGTTTCCCCCACAAAGTCCAAAAACATGCGGTATACGTCAATTGGGTGAACAAAATTGTCCATAGAGTGTGAGTGTGAATCAGTGTGTGTGAATGTTTCCCAGTGATGGGTTGCGGCTGGAAGGGCATCCGCCGCATAAAACATGCCAGTAAAGTTGGCGGTTCATTACGCTGTGGCGACCCCGAAAGGGAAAAAGCCAACAAGATAATGGATGGATGTTTGGATCTTTCTGATTCTGATTCTGAACTGTGATTGGTTCTTTTGACTGAAGTAGCCTTTCTCATCACTCGATTGCGCTAACGGCAGAAATGCTCCCTTGAGCTGAACCAGAACAAACAATTAACAAGGTATATGTGTTTGCATCAGTGAGTGAATGATTTATTCTTAGATAGCTTCATCTTCATCTGAAGGAGCACTCTGAAATGCAGAGGAGCTTTATCGTGGTATCTCTAGGGTTTCTGAGTGGACAGAAAACCTCTCACACAGCAGCTCTCTTCATATCAGAGGAGCAAGTAGGGAGCTCTTTAATAATATAGCCCAAAGATATATATAGCTTTTTTCTCTACAGGTGAACACAATAAGATTAAGCTGTTTTCTTACATTTAGGAAAGAATAATAAAATCCTGAATAAAGAATAACAAACTAAAAACAGGATCGACAGGAGAGAAGCTCTCCAGTCTTAAAATGTGAATTACATGCAATTGGATCAATCAATCAATAAACATGAATTAATGTTCAGAGGAAAAAAAGAGAAAAAAAGCTCTCCATCTCACTCTGACCTTTTAGAGTTGAACATGTTGGCAGGATGCTTGTCTCTGACTCAGATGTCTTCTTTTGGGACAAACCTGAGAAAGCAATGAGGGACAGAGAGGATACAAAATGTGAAGAAACGCTTGCGCTCAAAACATGACAGAATACACAAAACAAATACACATTTAAACCAGATTACACTAATCAAATGCAGGCATTTTGTTGTATTTGATTTCAACAGAGTGGGCTCAGTTCTTATGTCTGTGATTGAATAAAGATGGAATCTGATAATTAAAGAGAGCATAGTATAGATCTGCCTAGCACTTTTGCTCTAATTAAAGGCTCAGTATAATAGTTGCACTGTGTTGATGAATAATTCATTCACACTTGCTGAATCTTGTGAAATGTTTGTTAAGCACTAACCTTCAAACACAAGGAGAAGTTTGGAGTGTTGGCTATTTGTGTTTGGGACAAAACTATGCAATTTAAGTTACCATTAAAGTGTAGTCAATGGGTGAAATGGACTATTAAGTCATGATGTCACATGACTCTTCCGGGTCCAGCAACACCACTCGCCCATTGACATTCAATAGTAGCAGATAACAAAACTTTGATCATTATTACATCAATAACGTTTTAAATTTGCTTTAATTTAAGTGGACTAGTGTGTGTAGGTTACCAATAATGTGCCAAAGGTTAAAGTCAAGGTGTCCTAAAGAAGAAAAATGGTAATAAAAGTATTATTTGCTGTTTTGTTGCGGATGTTAAAGGAGAATCCCATTGTAAAAAAGTGGTGTCTTATCTTTAAATTTCGTTTCCAAACAGCAGTTTCCACTTAAAAAATATATACATTTTTAAAAAGCTTTGACTAACTTTTATTAAGACACATTATTGGTAATTTAAATTTAATGTCTTTGAACAATGTAATGAATTTAAACTGATTTAAAGCGCTGTTGATGTATTACTAATCAAAGTTTTAGCCCCTTCTGCCCTTGTCTGTCATTGGTTGAGTGGGACAGTTAGCCTTGGAAGTGACGCATAACCTCAGACCTAACAAGTTGGACAGCATGTCAAATTAATTAGGAATTGTTTTCAAGGGAAAACAGCATGCTTCAATGTGCTAATAATGTTCAACAGCTAAGAGTATATAGCATATATTTTTTCTGATCCACTTCAGTTTGTGACCCAAAACACTAACTTATTTACAGAGCAATCAAACGCAACCTTTGGTTCAGTGAGTACTTTTGCATAGTTTAAATATGCATTTGTGTATCCTGAAATAAAAAATAACCTCATGAATGATAAACGTTAATATGATATGAATGCTCTCTTTGAGCGAACACTTCCAACCAAGGGTGCCAGGCACAGTAAAACAATCTGTAATATTCATATTGAAAATCCTGTTTTATTCTGGGATAGTTTTCTGATTGAACAGGTACTGTAAAATCACAAACACCTTCTGTTTATCATTGTCTTCTTCTTCAGTTTCTGTCTAAACAGTGTTCGTGTTGAGATGGTCCATTTGCTCATGCTGTTCTACCTCAAATTCATCACATTTTTTCCCACTACATTACCCATCATGGTTTGGACTACAACTCCCACAATTCTACTCTGACCTTTAAAAAAACTTCACTTTCTTTTTGTCTTTTTGTGTCAAGTATTTCGCATTCTTTTTGTTCAGTTACAATGAGTTAATATCCTAAAACCATTTCTTTACTGCAAATCCTGGAAATGTTTCTGTATATTTTTATCAGGCCATGTGGATTATTAAAACCTATGTATTGTTGAAGTCCCTTTAAAGTAGAATAAATACAAATCTCAGACATGTCATCAAGTAATTCACACCTATAAAGAACTATAGGTATTAACATCAAATACGTAGCACATGGGACTCTGACACTTTGTAATTATCTACTGAATATAAAGTTACATGTTAAATGTGCCTGTTAAAAATAAAGCGTTAACAGGCACTACTTAGTAATGTATTAGGTAGAGCACAGAACTACACAGTAAAATCTTTAAGTCAAAATTACTCTATTTAGAGAACGACCAAATATACTCGGATCAGAGTTGAAATAACACTGGGCCTATTAATGTGTATTTACAAATGTATTGAATTTAACTCTTTTTCTCTTACTTTCTTATTTGTCAAACTGTTCTCGGTTGAGTTTATAGATAGCCTTATAGATATTTTAACTCGGTTTAAGTGTTATTTGTACTATAATCAGAGTGATAATACTTAGAGTTCATGTTACTGTGTATAAAACCCAGGTGCTCAGAGTTCAATTCCCAACCCATGATAATTATCTGATATTTATTATAACTATACAATACAGAAATATATTTTAAACTAATAAATGTTCTGTACAATTATAACAAAAGTTAAATACTTTCTCCCTTTTTTAAGGATTATTTTTTAGTGTGTAGCTCCTCCATTTGAAGTTGCATACTCTGTACTAGGTATATGTTTGATATCTCCTGAAACAAAATTCTAATCATGAAAATTATTGTAACCTTTTAAAAACACATACCTAAAGTTAACAATTTATAAGGCAATTTCACAATTTCATAAAATAAGGCTTCTAAAAATATTAAACATTTGTATTTGTATTTTACAAGTAATATATGTTATTTCATAATCCATGAAGACATAATTAGCGAATCAAAACTTTTCTTATTTAAATGTATATGTAACACAAACAGTAACATTAACCAGGGGACCATGAAAGTCAGACACTGTACAACACATCCCAATTTTTAGCAATTATACCAAACAGAAAAATCCAATATATAAATCCATGTTCTTCATTTGTGTGCATTATGGTCTTAAATAGGGAGAACAAGCAATGGAACTAATTAAATGACTAATAGCAGAGCAGAGACTGTTAATCATAATCAATACGAGTTATTTAGATTATGTATGAATACCTTTATGAACACTCTTTCCTAGAAAAAGCAATTTGTGTATTTTGCAGACACTTCTACTGCCGTAGATTCCATGTTGGCCTGGTAATAAATGAGCCAAAAGCTGAACCAAAAAGGTAAGTCTTTAACTTGGCTTTAAACTGAACAAAGATTCAAATGTCCACCTACACCCATTGCCTTGAAGGAACACTTGGAACTGCAAGTAGCCAATGAAGTGGGCAGGTATAAATGTCCGATCATCTAGGAGAGGCCATAACCTAGGCCAGATGGAATCTTTTTGGTGATTGTTTTTGTAAGTTTAGTTAAATTCTGTGGAAGGCTTTTTAAAAATGTTTCGGAAAAAAAAGGTAATAATACTAAGTACAACAATTTGCACACAATGCATTAGAATTTGAACATAGTAAAAATGAGAAGGTTAAAGCTTATCGACAGTCATGTTATGACCATTTTTCAGATTTCAGCCTCTGAGCCACATTAATATCTCATAAGGCATCAGTCTTAACCAAAAAAGGCATTCATAAATAAATCTGCACCTCTTACAGGTCCATTTTTAAGTAGAATTCCTCTCAGCCTAACAGGTAACCGACTTTCATTAGAAACAGAATTGAAGTGGGTCTCTGTGGATAAAACCAGCATAATCTTTTCATCTACACCTGAGTGAATACTACACGAGTCATCAGTACAATACATGCATGTGTTGCCTGCAGGTTATAGATTCTCTTAACTCAAAGGTCATGCCTGTGCTGGAGAAGGTCATCATTAATGTGCAGGAGCTTAAACAGTGTGCATAATGCAGTGTGTCATAATGAGAGGGAGTGGCATCACTGCTGCTCTATGACAACAGCTTTTAACCATTGACTCAAAAGCTTTTAACACACAAGCACTGGTCAAAATAACAGACAGAGAAAATATGGATGTTGACTACAAACATCTAACATGAATGTGCTCCCTACGTCTCCCACCCTAAAAAATAAATGCCAAGAACATGATGAACGTCATCCAGCAGCATCGACAAACCTGTTGCGCATGCATAAACTAGAGATGTGAACATGAATTATATTCAGCATGATCTTTCTGACAGGGAAGAGGAGATGAGAATAATTTAGATTTAAGTCTTTATTTAGTCTCTTTTGTGATTACAAAGTGTTCCTGTTGCTGTTATAAATTACTTTCTAACCCTGCACAGCAAATGAAGACATTCGATGCCGTTTTAAAAGCTTTTTTTAGGCTTGGACATTTGTTGACATTTCATCCCTTTTATTGCTTCTAACTGACTAGAATTTCTTTTTGGGGGTAGACTTTCCCTTTAAAGGGTTACACTAAAATAGTGAAAGTTTTGGGATCAGGTTTTGGGATTACTTTTGTGCTCCACAACACTTCTAGAGAAGTGCTCCTTACTATAACCTTGACAACACTTGTCAAAAGTACACTTCGCAAGTCCTGGGAAAAGACAAGACATTTTACTTCAATAAGAAGTCTACTCTGAAGTGTGAAGTCTTGTGGTTTCACTTTTCCCTCCAGTGAATATCAGTTCACTAACTTCAGGAACTCTGAAAAAAGACATGCTTTGTATTATTGATTTGTGGAATGCATATATTGGTGCATATTATGGTGGGGTGCAGTAGCTGATGTTTCTCCACATGTTTAGGCTTTTGAATCGGTCCGGGCAATCACATATAGTTATTGCTGTTCATCTTTAGATGCCATTTATAAACTAAGCATCTAGTTTTTTAGTGTATTTTTAATATGCTTTGCCTGTATTTTCCCTTTGGTTTTACCTGTGCTCGACTTTGGCCTTTTGCCTTTTTTCATGTTTTTCTTTAGACATAGTTTGTCTGTTGTAGTCTTAATTCATAAAGCAACATTTTAATCTACGTTAGTCAGAGCAACCTGTGTTACAGCAATCTACATGTTTATGGAAGGGTTTTTTTTCCCTTCAGGCCCAATTTTTCCAGTACTGAGTGGCCCGATACTATTCGAATATAAACACTTTCATTTCATAGATTCTAGTTTTGATTCATATTGTTTTTAATAACTAAATAAAACTTGAACATCAACTAGAAAACACCTCAATAAATAAATTATAATGTAGACTGTGACCATTTAAACCATCTAAAACTACACACTGAACAAGCTATTTGCTCTCATTATTCACATTTACAAAAATACTTTTTAAATAAGCTATACATTGTCAAATAAAAGGGAGCCAATTGCATGGATGGTTGGTTTCTAGATGGCACCTTAATGCTTTGCATAGCATTAGTCTAAGTTAAACGAACTGTCTGAGCCCTGCCGCACTACCTCCAATCAAAAAGCCAAATCAGGTTGTTTTTGCTCACAAATTTAGCCTTTGAATTGAAGTTGGCATTAAGATAATCTTTTTTGACACATTTCAAATGTGTGCAGAGGAGTTCTCGTATGGTTGCTTATTGAAGTGTGTTACGCTGGCACCCCCCTGGTGGGACGCTACATTGCACCCTTTGTGCATCCTCAAAAAATTAGACAGGAAGGAAATATTACTCTAAAGCTATACGCACTTACGATGTTTTGTCTGCATGTGTTGCTTGTGTGTATTCACCTATGGGGTTTGTTTATTGGAGTTGGAAGTATGAGAAAGAAAAGCAGTCAATAGAGAAAGGTATGGGGACATGATTGCTTTTTGAGGTTAATTTATTCATAAAGAAAAAATCCTAAATCTTAATAAAATTGTTATCAATTAATTGAGTTTTAGGAACAAGAGTTATCTCATAGCATTGAGAAAACAGCTCCAGAGCAACACTATTAATAGAGCCTCAGTGTAATAGGCTGGGTGTTCCCTCGCACAGACTGTAGACCCATGAGACATCTATTCAATGCGGTGTAAAGAGCAGTACCTAACTTATAAAGATGTTACTTTTCATTAATAGAAAGAAAAAAACTCAAGAGAAGATTGCTGACATTATGCTGGTGTGAGTGCATTCACGAACAGACACAATCACAGAATTGTTTAGTTTTGGATTCAGGGTTTGGCCCAAGAACACCTTCAAGCACCTTCAGTCAATTAAAAATGAGCCAAACTGAATTTTCACACAATGCGTTGAAAAGCAGGAATAAGACAGGAATAAAAAGCAGGAGCAAGACAAATGTGTTTGTTGAAAAGTCATGCATTGATGCACTACAATTGTTCACATTATCACTCTTTGCTGTGCTAAACTGTAGCAACTGCAAAGATGTGCATAAGGGTTTATGCATAGAAACTTAAGCAATAAAACGGGAATCACAGTGATGTTAGCCATGCAGCAATTATGTAATGTCAAAGCATTGCAATTATTAAAACAAAATATTATCAGTATAGATGGCAAAAGGATCTATGCCACAGAGATATTTAAGACAACAAAACTAACTTAGTTTATATAAAGGTTTTTCTGACACTGACAAAGGTTTTCATGACATAGAGGTGCTGTGCAAGATGAAAGTAAAACTCGAATTACCAAAATCTTGTGGAAATAAAACCAAAATTCAGCCTTTACAACATGTTATAAATTAAACTTATAATATTAACTTATATGTAAATTAAATAGAACAGGTGTGTTCTATACCTAATAGCATTTAAACATTAATCTGCTTAGACAAAAATAATCTGTGTCCATAAAGCACAGCTTGGTAAAATAGATGACTCCTGCTGTAAAAATTAACCATAACCTCTTTGAAATAAATGTCAGAGGCTTGGTAGCTTTAGTTTCCCTTTCAGGAACTCGAGCTGCGTCAAACGCTTTGGGGAACGCTTGCTGCGTTTCCTGCACTGAATTATATGTCAAATCTCGTCCAACGGACAGGTGTGACGTCATCCGAGCGCGACGTCGCACCCGCAATGCGCAGTATAAAGAGCCCGCGATGGAGACGGCCACCAGCTTTTCTGCTTTCAGTAAGCGCTGTTTATGTCTCTTCTTGTCTAAAGTGGTTTCTAAGCTTAAAGTTGTATGAAAGGATGAAGTGTTCTGCTAAAGTTAAGCATTCTTTCAGACAGTGTTTTCCTCCCTGCCCGCGCTTTATTACGGGCGAGGATTCACACGCGCTTTGTGTGGCTTGTTTGGGAGCGGAGCATGCCCAGTCAGCTCTCGAGGGAGTCGGCTGTGAGCATTGTAAGCGCATGGCTATGCGCACTCTCCGTTCACGGAGAGCATTTTTTGAGAAAAAAACGACTTCATTCGTTAGCTCCGGTCCATTGTCGTCGGGTGTGGAAGCACACATTCCGGTGGTTTCTTCCCCCCACGCAATGGACGAGGGACTACTCCTGTCTTCCTCTGAGGAGGTTGATATTGAGTCAGTCCCTCCACTGGTGGCTGCTGCGCTCGAGCCGGCGCAGCCTCTCCAGTTTGAGGAGCTGCTGGAGGTTGTGACTCGTGCGGGAAAGAAATTAGAGATTGACTGGCCGCACAGGGTCCTCGTTCTGAGAGCAAGCTCGACGAACGTTATCTGCGTCCGCGAACACAACCTCCCCGCCGGGGCCTGCCATTTTTTCCGGACCTGCACACCGAGGTGTCCAGGTCCTGGAGTCACCCCTACTCGTCCCGCCTCTTCTCCCCGCATGTTCAATATTATGCGAACATCCAGGGGTTGCAAGAGCGCGGTTATGGGACGATTCCTAAAGTGGAGCAGACGCTGGCAAGCTATCTCTCCCCTAGAACGGCATCAATCTTGGGGGCCCCGGCGCTCCCCACCAGACCGCTTAGAGCCACCTCGGCCTTGGTGGGGAAGGCGTATTCAACAGCCGGACAGGCAGGCGGTTGCCTGCACACCATGGCAGTTTTACAGGCTTACCAGGCCGAGCTCTTGAGAGACCTCGACCTGGGGGATATACCAGTGGTGGCTGAGCTGAGGAAGACGACCGATCTCGCCCTTCGCGTCACTAAAGAGACAGCACGCGCATTAGGGAGGTCAATGTCGGCTATGATAGTCGTGGATCGCCACCTGTGGCTAACACTGTCAGAATTGAATGAAAAAGACAGGTCGTTCCTCCTCGATGCCCCAGTAGTTGCCTCTGGCCTGTTTGGCGACGCCGTCGCTACAGTAGTTGACAG
Organism: Danionella dracula; assembly: GCA_900490495.1. Lineage (NCBI taxonomy): Eukaryota > Metazoa > Chordata > Actinopteri > Cypriniformes > Danionidae > Danionella > Danionella dracula. The sequence goes on along the minus strand of UELW01000039.1, from coordinate 4,157,737 downwards.
GTTCCAGTAGGCCCGGACCCAGTCCGAGGCCTTCCAGAGGTTTCTTCCCCGCCGCCGTCGCCCTGGGAAATCTGCTGGGCGAGAGCAGATCCCAACGGCTGCCGCTTCGAGGTACAGAGCGACCCAGAAGCAGAGTGTTGCTGCCCGTGCCCCTCCCGAGGGGCAGCGACACAAGCCTCAGCCCAAAGAAGTGACAGATCTACGAACCATCATTTTTCGCAAACGGGCTGAGGCGAAACGCTCCTAACAGGCAGGGGGGGTCTCCAGCTTCCTTGAGCGACGCACTTCAGGGGAAGGCTGTCGTCTCGCAATGACCCCCCTCGACAATATTTCGCTAACCCTGCCACCCTTGGTGCTTCAGGGAGCATGTACTTTGTCCCTGCATCCACCCAGATTCGGTGGCCGGGGCCATAGGGCTCCCATGGGATCCCGGGGCCTGTGACAGGAGCCACCACCGTCAGTTACCAGAGGTCGGCCTCGAGAGGCGGGCTCCCCTGAGTGGCTATGGAGGGCTGGCTTCAGCCCCTAAGCGCCTCCCAGTGGGTCTTGCGAGTTGTGAGATTGTGCTGCAGGATCGAGTATCGATCCAGGGCTCTCCGTTTGGGGGGGTTTAGCTACCGTTGTGGCCCCTCGCAAGGTCTGGTAGGGGACCAGGTAACATACACCCTGCTCCACAGTTCTCAGGGCTCAACGATATGTTGAGGGAAGTAATCTGGTTCTTAAGAAGGAAGGGGACCTGCGCCCAATTTTTGTTGTCGATCTGAGGCTCGTGAACAGTCGTAGAGCAGATCATGGCGCAGATCAAGTATAGTGCTGGGTCGTCCATCGACCTCAATACACATTCTCAGGTCCCTATTTGTACTTCTTACAGGAAGTTCTCGGTTCTCCGTAGGGGGCACGGCTTACCAGTATCGAGTGCTTTCTGTCAGCCTTTTGCTCTCGTCTAAGACCTTCACATAGGGTATAGGTAGGACTCGGGTCCCCGGTGAGACATCAAATGGCCCCGCATTCTCAATAATAGTGAGGTAGGTCGGCATCGAGACGTTGTCATCCTCGCCTGATGAGAAAACTAAAGGGGCTGAGTTTCAACTGTAATCCCCGCAAGAGTGGGTTTTTTCCCCAACCCAAACAGGTAAGTATGTAGGGTATGGGATTCCTCCACATGCGGGTGTGCCTGGCTAAACAGGCCAGGGTCTATGCGATCCTAGTGGGGACCCAGAGAGAGAGAGAGAGGCTGGGTCACTCACTGTCGGTTGCAGTCTGAGGAACTGCCTTGCCTCTTGGGGCCAGCGGCGACTTTTTCCCCTTTGGATGGCTCCATGAGGCCCCTTCAGTGGTGGCCGGGGAGCGCAGGGTTCTCTCCCCAGAGCTCTCTGCTCTGGTCTATTAGAAGCGCGAGACTAATGCCTTTGTGCCATTCTAGTTGGAGGGACCCTGTGTTCCTGTCCCAGGGCCCGGGAGGACACCGTTCCGTCGAGTAACTATAACCACGGGGTGTCCCCGCACGGGTAGAGGGGCGGCGGTGCTCGGGAACCGCACGACCCATGGTGGTCCCATCTCCTTGGCACATTAATTGCCTAGAGTTGCTGGCCGCCTTGGTGCATTGCACTTCCTACCAGACAGCTGAGACCATCAGTGCTTCTACGGAAGCACAGACAATATGTCCTGTCCGTGGTGGTCTACATCAACCGGCGAGGGGGGCATACGACTCTCCCTGTAGGACCGTATAAGCTCTGCTCCCTTAGAGCATCTTACATTCCGGGCTGGTTGAATTGGAGGCGGTTGCTGTGTCGCACCTGGGACCGACATCTGGGGGACCCAGCCCGAGAAGAGGAACATCATTCCTATGAACAGGCTGTGGTTCAGTGCTCCTGACGACTGGGGGTCTACGGCTTTTTAGAGCGTCGCACTTCAAGGCGGGCGTCTCTCTATGACCCCTCGTCACTATTTCGCTAACCCTGCCACCCTTGGTGCTTCAGGGAGCGTATTTGCCCCTGTGCTCACCCAGGCTCGGTGACCAGGGCTTCGGGTTTTCTTGAATCCCGTGCTTTATCAGGAGCCGTCACCCCAGTAGCACTGCTTCGCGGAAGCTGACGGCAGGGGGGTCTCCGGTTTCTTAGAGCGGCACACTTCAGGAAAGGCTGTCGTCTCTCGGCGACCCCTCATCACTATCCGCTAACCCTGCCACCCTCGGTACATCAGGGACCGTATATTGCCCCTGCGCTCACCCAGGCGAGGTGACCAGGGTTTTGGGTCTACTCAAGCCCTTGTTTTATCAGGGCCGTCACTGCTTCCAGGAGTCCTGGAGAAATAACATGGGACGGTGGTTCATCCCCGTCCAGGATTGTGGAGACTGGTGGGGGTGCAGCTCTAGCGTTCGGCCTTCAGGCCGAGGTCATTGTGACCATTCGCCACTCCAGGGCTCCATCTATGAGGAGGTCTGACGCGTGACAGCGACTGTCATAGTGTTGGGGTGTTCCCACACTTTGGATTAGTTCTGCCTGATCAAGATCGGTGCTAGAGGCCTGTAGGTCAGTTCAGGGGGTTCACCGTCCACCATTTGGTGTATATATCAGCGGTTGGCCTGCCACACCCCGATTGATGGGTTCTTTGAGCAGCCCCCCCCCCGCTCTGTTACATCTTGCTGTCTTCACGGTACCAGGTGGCTGAGGCCCCTGATCTGTGCAAGAGTGTCCATATGGGACCTGGCCATCATCTTGGGGATCCTAAGAGGCCTCGATGAGACTCTGGGTAAGTGTACTTGCGACTTCCTGTCACTTAAGACAGCAGTGCTTCCCTTATTAGGATGGGAGATTACACGCAAAAGACTTCTGAAGTCTTCCTGCACCCTAAGCCGAGCGATGTCTCGCAGGTGCCTCACGCGCCCCGTGGCCTATTAGGTTCCAGGCATTCTTCCTCCTCCAGGTGAGTCCCCTGTATAAGTCCTTATTAGTATCTGCCCAGTGTGGGCATTGGGCTGTTATGTCTGTTGCATGGCTCAGTGGAGCTCAGACCAGCTTGTGTGCTATGGTCCTCCCAGGCGAACTCTCCTGCTATTACGCAGTCAGTGAGCAGATGGACTGTGGAAAAATGTTATCACCTATACTTAGGTGTAAGCCTCTGACTTTCTGACCCCCCGTGGGGGCAGGGCACATTCCACAAGAGATGTGGCGACTAGGGCCTTGTCATCTGGTATTCTTCCAGTAGTGGTAGCGCTGCGGGACAAGCCACGCTCTTTGATGTTGCTCCGGTCCTACAATTGGATCTGGATAATTCTCCGGGCTAAAGACAATGTCAGTCCGGGGCGAATTGGCGTGTTTTGACTCTCGTTCCCCAAAGCGTTTGACGCAGCTCGAGTTCCTAAAAGGGAACGTCTCAGGTTACGTAGGTAACCAAGGTTCCCTGAGGGAACGAGACGCTGCGTCCCCAGGCCAATTCGCCCACGGCCTGAAGGCGCTTACTGTGCCTCAAAGCTGGTGGCCGTCTCCATCGCGGGCTTTTTATACTGCGCATTGCGGGTGCGACGTCGCGCTCGGATGACGTCACACCTGTCCGTTGGACGAGATTTGACATATAATTCAGTGCAGGAAACGCAGCAAGCGTTCCCCAAAGCGTTTGACGCAGCGTCTCGTTCCCTCAGGGAACCTTGGTTACCTACGTAACCTGAGACGTTTCTTCTTTTACTTATAATATCTGCAATATCCAAAACACTGGAGACTTTTACAGCGCAAGTTATTCTTCTTCTACTATGTAAACACTTCTCTTCTTGCAATAGATCCTTTTATATCACAAGGATGTAAAATACTTTATGGCTTCTGAAGTAATACAGTTAATCACAGATTAATGATGTTTCTCAAGGTTTGATCTTTAAACTTTTAACTCACACTGTTTCTGTGACATACACTTTTTATTGGCTCTTTTCAGCTTAGTATAGATCTGTTGCATCTGTTTGTTTTCCTTTTTTAAATGAGAAAACACATTCATAATAATGTTATAGGATTTCATACAGATAATAGATGTTGAAAAGCTCTAATTTAGTATTGTCACTGATTCGTGAGTCAAGTACAAAATATATACAAGTATAAAAAAAATTAACATCAATCATGATTTATTATAATCACAATCACATTTTTTTTGTTCATTAATTGGAGTGCTAAAATGTTTTCAAAATGGTGTAGCCTTAAAATAAATAGAACATTTAGTATAGTTTGTATTTTTTTAGAGAGTAGCACAGCTGGCATTCAGCTATACAGTTGCTGGTTTGAGACCTTTCTGGGGTCTTGCTCTGAGTTGAGAAGAATGCTTCAGGTGCACTAGTGTTGTATCTAGTCCATAAAGTCATCTGCTTTTCACTCTTTCTGTACAAACAGAGCTAAGACACAAAACTTATTTGCACATTGCAAGTACTCTTTTTAACTTTTGTTTCATTTAAGCAGAAATTAAAGATATTTTAATATTTCTCAGTTCTTTGCTCTAAATTTCTTCTGCTATCGTTGTCAAAACAAAGCTTTTTCTTGTTTTGTGAAGTTCTGGAGCAACTCAGAGAATTACCATTGTTTAACCGCACTGAATCTTGGGATTCCTCCTGTTTGTTATTCAACACCTGACTTTCACACTCTGATCTTCAGCTGCTGGTTTAATCGAGTCTATTTTTAACCTGACATATCTGAGACACGCATGTGAGGAGAACCGAACAATACAGTCAGAGCATGTTCAAGACAGGAGAAGAAATTTAAATGGGAAAAGCTGTGGTACAGAACATGCTGTAGATATTCAGTATTTTATGTCATAAAGTAATAGAGCACACCAGGAATAGAGACAGTCTGTTCTGAAGAGAACATTGTACATTCATAAGAGCATTTCCTTTTACTCCTTTCCTCTTTTCAGGAATGAGTCATCCTGGTTGTCTAAGCATTCCAGAGATTTAGAGTGATGCCATCACAAGTGGCACTGATTACAGATTCTGTGGGCAGAGCCAAGATTGTTAAGAAAAGTATTTTATTTAACTTTAACTACAAGGCCCAGAAACAGCATATTTAAAAAAAAAACACATGTAAAGTCAAAAGGTTTATCAATTATTTTTGCTGAGGTATTATCTGCGAATGTAGAAATTATACCTAGAGAGAGAGAGAGAGAGAGAAAACCAAATCATATACCAGCCAGACGTCTTTTACTCTGAAATGGTTTGTTTCAGAAAACAAAGTCTACAATTTTAACTCAAGTCATTGGAGCTAATAATAAATTTCTAAACACAAAGGCTTTACATTCAAAACACAGCAACACTGAACATTGAAAAAAAAAAAGGAACATTTTAAAAGGGAGGACGATCAAACTAAACGAGATCTAACGCAGGTGTTTTAACTGAACAGGGGATAATTAGACACAAGTAGAAATCAGTTAGTGGAAGGGTGAACAAGGCAAGAGTGCAATAAGAAACTGGAATGAAATAAAGGTATTCAAAGATTGACTTCTATTGACTTCAAATTAAAAGCCTAAAAGTAATTTCACAATTATGTAATTTCTCAAAAAGAGTTATATATTAAATTGAGTAAAACCATGAGGAGAGTGGTTGAAATTAGTTACTCACTTATGCTGTGTCCATTTGTTTCAGCTAAATACAAACCGTCTTATTTATTAATGATGTGGAACAGTTAAATCCTTACAGAATTGCATTATCCTTCTTTTCATTCAGCCAGTTGCTTTTTAGGTTTCATTGTGTGGAGTTCAATACTTTGTTAACATCTTATGTTTCTCAAACTCATGTTTTGATTGCAGATAATAAATGCAGATGATTTCTTGTTGGCTTTAAACTGGCCTTTATGTGCTACATGAGGTGCAAACACTACATCTGCATTAAATGTAGCCTTAAACTCCAAAGATTAATGTAAAGCATTAAAGTAATGAAATAACAATTCGCATTTCTTTATTTTTCTGATTCAACACCAGCCATTGGATCATCTTAGAAGAGTTGTTTAAAATCTGTTTCATGCTTGTTCTTGACACAAACCAACAGACAGAGATGTTGATGATATTCTAATATTAACTATTGACAAATCAGAGATGGGTGTTTCCAAATATCTATCACATACTTTTGAAAATAAAAGGAAGAATAATCTGAGATAAAATACAACTTTCTTCAAAACTTAGTCACATGTTGCTCCACTGGGGAGTTTGACAAATTTCAAATTACAAATTTCAACATAAATTTTGTTAGATCGACAAGGATGGAATAAAACCAACATAAAAATCCAAGTGTTTGACTGCTTTGTAAACATCTCCAAGTGTGTGAAAGGCAAACAAAACTGTGTGGAACAACATAAATAATTAACGATACAACATTTAAATAATATTAATGAATTATCCCTTCTGCTATACAAAGTCCAATTAAATTAATTCTATAAAATCTGTTCATTGCCCTCAAACACATTTTCAGACAGAACAAAGATGTACAAAATGACAGAAAACTCTGAATCATGCCCTTTCTCCACCCACAACAACTGGCACAGAAAAGAGCAGATGATGCGTCTTGCTTTGACTCTGTTTTGTTATTCACTATGATTACTCATCCTCCACTGTGTTCTTGTCTTTCTCTTTTAGCAGATTCTCTCAAAAATGCTTTAAACCTGATAACAATTCTAGGGACAAACAGGGGTCAAAACAGTTACCAGACAACAGTGTGATTATGGAAATTGCTCTCATAATAGAGGTAGACAAGTAAACAGCTTTAAGCTGTATTTACACTCATTCATTCCAGAGTCTCGTCACAGATGGCATCCTCTGTATAGTAATTCATGCACATAGATGGAATGATGTAATAGGAAAGGTGTAAATATCCATAAATCACCCATCTGTACACCAAGACTGTACCAGGTAAAAAAACCTACCCCCACTTTTAACTCCTGCCAATACTGAATATTTAATAAGCAAAAATGTGGACCATTAAATTGGAGAAGATGAAAAAGAGATAACAGGTTACCAAATCATGTGGTAACAAGAAATATCTGTTTGAAAATCATCATGGGCAATAAACAGTGCTCAAACATTTGGAACACTGTGTTAATTTGGGTAATTTTTTTTATTTACAATGAGTAGAAAAAATTTACTTGTGTTTTCATTCCATCAAGATTCTCAATTGTTAGTTCTTGTGTTTTAACACAAAATGTTCACAGCATCAGATATTGGCCTCGATACCACATTTACGAAAGTACTCATACTTGTTAAAAGAACCCCGATCCAGGGACCGATACCACCCTCTGAGAAATGTCTATGTTTGAGCGACGTGTAAGGGATTAATCACAGGTGCAGAGTACCCACACTCCAGCTGCAGATCTGATCGGAGAGAAGACGAGGCAAGACATGTCAGCCATTTTAAAGTAAATGAAGACGACAAAACGAAAGCGGACTGCAAGTTGTGCTTAGCGAAATTGTCCAGAGGAGGCTCAAAGGGTAGTGCATTTAAAACAAGTAATTTAATCAAGCACCTAAAATCCCAACTTGACAATAAGTACAAAGAATTTACTCACACTTCTAAAAGAATACTACCCAAGCTGCAGCAAACTCTTGCAAGAGGAGAGAAAATCACTCTCGGAGGAAGAAAATGTGAGATTTAAACGTCTTTTCCATGCTCTGGAGCCCAGATACGATATACCAAGCCGCCTCTACATCACTGACACGGAGCTGCCTAAACGACTCAGTGAAAAAACATAATTATCAACACCCTGCTGCAAACCTCCTCTGTGTATAGTTTTACCACGAATATTTGGAAAAGCAATGTTAGCCCCATGTCGCTAATTAGCCTAACCTCCCAGAATTTCATGCCACAACGAGTCATCTTCTTCTTCTTCTTTCGGCTGTTCCCAGTTTAGGGGTCGCCACAGCAAATCATCTGTTTCCACCTAACTCTGGCCTCAGTATCCTCTACTCTTGCACCAATTGCCTTCATGTCCTCCTTCAGCACCCTCATATAACTTGTCATTGGCCTTCCTCTCGCCCTCTTGCCAGGCAGCTCCATCTCCAACATCCTTCTACCAATATAACTACTATCCCTTCTCTGCATATGTCCAAACCATCTCAATCTGGCTTCTCTGACTTTGTCTCCAAAACAACCAACCTGAGCTGTTCCTCTGATGTGCTCATTCCTAATCTTGTCCATCCTTGTCACTCCTAAACTGAACCTCAACATCCTCATCTCTGCTACTTCCATCTCTGCCTAGTGTCTCTTCCTCACTGCTACAGTCTCTAACCCATACATCATAGCTGGTCTCACTACTGTTCTGTACACCTTTCCTTTGATTCTTGCTGACACTCTTCTGTCACAGAACGAGTCATAATACACGCAAAAAAAATTCCATGACTCTAACATCAGCCAGGCCTAATTTATAAGAATTAAGATTTAAGCCCTTATTTTTTTATACAATGATTTATTCTGTAATATGTTGCATACAACATGCTTTTCATTATAAATAAATGGTCTTAATTTCAAACTAATCCCTTGTTTTTAAATCATGTTTTTATTACGTATCGGTTTCGGTATCGGCGAGTACCGGTATCGGTACCTCCCTAGTTTTTTTAAGTATATATAACCAAAAGTTGTTACCAGGCACACAGGTTGAGTTTATTTGCATTGTGCTCGATATATTTGGTAAAAGATTGATGCGAAAGTTAAATTACTGTGTCATCTGGGACACCTTAAGATTTCTAGAGAGCTGCTCAAGATATTCATCACCAGAGATTTGCACTCTAAAGCACAGACACTTGTTTAATGAATTATTGAACTGTCCTGACACAGAACGAGACTGAATCTGTTCCACGATTTCCCAAGAAGCACTTTCTTGCACTTGCAGTTTAACTTGAATAAAAGATTTTTGAGACCTCTGTGTATTTAGCTGCCATGGTCAATTGCCTGCCAAAATAATTTGAGGTTAGAAATTGTGCATAAAATCTAATCATACTACTATTTATTCTTTTTCAGAAATGGTTTGTTGGCTTCAATTTATATTGCCACACACTTTAAACAAACCCCAACCAACTTTATCTAAACTTCTACTTTCATTGAATCAGCTTCTAAGTAAACTAATTACATATTTTAATAAGTCAAGATGTGAATTACAACATGTCACCATTACACATTGCTATCTATCAGCAAATTTGGTTCTTTAGCTCATAATCATGGGGGAACCTTTTTTTTTGCACTATTTAGCAACAGTCTCGAAAGATGTTATTTAGAACTGCCATTCAAAAGTACTATTTAAGCAGGGCTGTGAGAGGAACGGGGGTAAACGGCACATTTTGCAACTTTGCAACAGTTAAACTGTTTCTCCAAACAAAAAATGGTGTAACAACCGTAACTCATTGAACAAACTGATCGTTAATGCAATGTGAGGTTATCTGCCAGTGCTACCTGGTTGTAGTAACATATTTGCATTACATGTATAAGCTCTCAAAGAACTGCAATTCTAAAGTGTTTATGAACACTTAACACAGCATTATTACTTTTCATTCCCTAAACTATAAAAAATCAAGCTCTAAAAATACACATACACTAACAGCATAGAATGCTACATAACATGTTTATTTAATATTTTTAACCTAAAATTTTAAGAACAGCACTAGCATCCATCAGATTCTCTCACACCTTCTAATCAGTTAAAAACTGGTCAAATTAAATCTAGAGAAACTTATGAAAGTCTTAAATTTAGAAATGTATAATGGAAATGAGGACTAGATTAATGTTCTGAAAAAACACAGACTCTTTGAGCTCTTGGCAAGGTGATACGCTGTCAGTCCAGCTCAAGATTTATTCTGCTGAGTCATTGGCCAAAATGATATTATGTTGACAGTGACAAACATCTCAGAAAATTGTCCTCTAAAATAATTTTATTATAGGTAAATTAGATCTTAGGAGTCGTTGGAGGGTCATACGTGTAGCGAATGTACCTTGTGGAATAACAACAGCCCAGATTCAACTCTAAGAGCACATGGAGATTATAGTTAATGTCATCGGATACGTTTGAATTCCTTTGGTAGAATCAGGTGTAGACACAAAGGAGAAGATGGATTAAAGGTGAACTAATAACTGATTTCTAAAAGGAAGAATACCTTATAGGTTTATAAACATTACTGTTAATCTTACAGCATTTCATCTTCTTCCAAAAAACTAAACCCCTGAATTCTGTCTAACACTGTTTTTTCCCAAAGATCAATAAAATATCTCTAAAATGAGTCACTTACTCACATTCTGCTATTACATGATGTGAACTGTTTAACATGTAAACAGATGCAACGTGCTTCACATGAGAGAACAGAGAAGAGCCGGGCTGAGCTTCAGGGGTCGGTCACAGCCTTACTGCAGCTTACACAAGCAAATCCTGCCTAATCTACAAATGCCACTGCACTTCTGTTTACATGCAGGATTTGATGCATTCGTTGGACCTCCAGCATCATAAACTGATCAGTATGGCCAGTTAATATTACGCAACCTGAAACTGTAAGTTAAAAGTTGTTAAAACAATGACCTGTTAAAGATTAATGGCCCATGTCTTTGACCTCTTAATAGATTTAAGGTTTGTATAGTGGCGCCCACACTGCAAAAAACTAAATCTAAGCAAAACTGAAAATGCTTAAAATTAGATTTTAGAAATAATTTTCTAATTTAAACCTGTTGGGTATAGATTACTTAGCTTATTTTGAGAAAATATCACTAACATTTTCTTGAGGAGAAAAAAAAATGCTTACTCTGGTCATTTATTTTCTTGAATTAAGAAACTTTGTGAAACAAGCTGCTGATTTACCACTGATCTTAAAACAAGAATCTTAAAATAAGACATTTTGACTCAACATATTCTTATTTCAAGAATGTTAATGATATATTATTTTAAGAAATCAATATTAAATACTGGTAAAAACATGTTTCTTGGAACAAGAAAAAAAATCTTAAATCTAGTTCTAATCTTCTTTGATGAAATAAAATATCTGACAGCGGAGTAAGAATTTTAATTCTTGAAATAAGACTCAAATGCTTGTGAAAAGAAAACAAGAAAAAGAATCTACAATCCAAGAGTGCATTTTTTTGTAGTGCAATAGCCCTAAGAGGCTAAGTCATGGGAATGAACTCCACAACGCGTTATTTTCTTTGATGCATTATTAATGTAAAAAGGCAAATAAACAAACAAATCAAAAGTGATGAAAAAAGCAACTTTCAGAGAAACCAATTATCAAAGGTATAAAGGGTCAAAAGAAAGTGAGCTCATTCACCATCTTCTCATTCAATCTACCAAAAAAGGGAAATGCCATCAGGTAAATTGCATTGACAGTATTTAAGTAGGCTCAAATTGGGCGTAGCCAGCCATTGTCATCATGAAAGTGAGTCACTTCCCAGTAATCAAAAATGAGTCCAGTGAAGTGGGACATGGCCAAAGTATAGATGTCTTTTTGGCTGAAGGTCTATAAGAAATATATCTTAAACAAACGAGTTTAAAAACACCTCTCAGGGTGTTCATGAAGTTCAAAACTACCTATCTGAATAAAAAACATTGCCGCACCAGGGGTGTAAACATGTTTTTTGGCCAGGTTTAACATGCAAGTCTATGAGAACCTGCTCACTTCTGACCCCACCCACTTGTGACCGGTCGAGGTACTATAGCTCAGTCCCGTCCTACTGGGAGAGCAGGAGGTTGCTCTTTGGTAAATATCTACCTGCGGCCCATGTGACCCAATTACACAAAAAACTAATTTGCAACAACAATAACAAAAAAAAAAAAAACGGTTAAGCAGATATTTCACAAAATATTCCACAGTCCCACTGTAAACTTATAAAAAACAAAACAATTTTGCTCATACCTTCAACTGTTCACTTAATTGCTAAGATGTGATTTTAGACTAAAACTTTAAAAATACTTATAGAAATTTTTTTTGCTTCCCATTTGACATAAAAGGCCATTTCATCAATGTTACAGGTGAGCCACCCACACAAAATTGTTCTTTTGGTTTCAAATGTGACATAAAAGTTATTTGGAAATAACAGTTTTTATAAAAGTATGCAAATTATGTTCTTGTAGGGAAAATACATGTGTGGGCTGGTGCAGATGTTAGAAACAGCCAGGTGCTTCCACCAACTGTAACCTCTTCATATTTACAGTTATCCAACTACATTTTTAACACATCAAATTGCTCGATAAAAATGGTATAAATACATATTGGACATGGCATGGCTATAAGAAAAACTTTTTCCCCATTTGTGTCGAACAAACATCGAAAAACCATGCCCACTTCTAAAGAGCCAACAGCTAAAAAAAATACCTTTTCAATAACTTTACACTTCAAGTGTCCATTACAATGGAGGGTGTTAAATGGTTCTATGACAGAATATTAGTTTTTTTTTGTACAGTCTACTCCTAAATGAGATGTGACATTCTTAGAAAATGTTTAATGTTTTGTGTAGAAGTATTCATCATTCATCATTAGTTAATACTGTGTGATTCAAAAAGATTACCACAACTTTGAAAATCTGTATTTAATAAAATAAAAATAAAAATATTTTTATTGGGAGAACTCAAACCACAATTTATGTTGTTATTTAACAAATTTTGTGTTTGTCAATACACATTATGCAATTATGTCTGGTTAGCACCTTATTTTGATCATTAGTTTTCACTTTGTTGATTCATGATGGTACATTTTCAGTTGCTCTGATAAATGCAAATCTAAGTAAAACAATAAGTGACTGGTTATGTTTACAACAGACACAAATGCACATGGGTTTGTTGTGTTTTCAGCATCTGTCAGCTCTAAATGTAAAAACACCACACATATGCATTTAATCTCTAAAGCTGCACTTACAACTAAATGTTTTTCAACGACAGTTGTGCATAAAGAACAGTTGTGTATTAATAAACTCTGGCTAGTTCCGATTTAGAGACTGACAAAAATGTAAATCTGTGAATGTAAAAATTGTAAGAAATGCAAGCAACATTTACCTATTTCAACATTTAAAAACGTATATTATACATCCATTCAAATGATCAATATTTGACTCAACAAAAATAAAAAACATGAACATGAACCAAAGACTACAAAAGTGATAAAATGGATCAAGTTAAACAGGTGTATTGTTTTAGATTGACACGTTTAAAACAAGGAAAAAGATCCATTCAAATCAGAGTGAAGATAACTCATATGTAACTGGTGTTTTAACAAATGTTTCAATATCACTGAAACTGTTGCAGAATTTAAGACATCTCATTTCATGAAAAAGAAGCACAGCATATACATTTTTAATGCCATCTCACCCCACAAAGCTCTTATGTTTTGATTTATGCCTTTTCCCTACAACTTTATAAAACATTCACTAGTTTGCATAAGCACGCTATTAATTCATAAAAGATGTGCTGCTGAACATTCTGTTTCTGTTGCAGAATCTGTACATCACCTTAAAGACTGCTCGATATTAGATTTTCTGGATTTGGGATTTGTCATATCATACAGGAGGCCTTGTTTCCCAGTGACCACCTTCTCTACCAGAAGAGCTTGGAGGAACAGGAGGTATGAGAGGTGCACCAATTGCAGCTGGAAGTGGAGAGCAGGTGTCAGGAGTTTGAGAAGAAGCTGGTAGAAGCCATGAAATGTTTGAGAGGAACTTGAGACTTAAAATAAACAGTACAAGAATGCGCTGGAGAGATCCTTCAATGCCAAGATGCAGAACACCAGACTGTCTATGGTGAAAAAGAGGGATTTTGTGCTGTCCTCCAGAGAAGAGGTGGAGAGGACCAGGTTGTGCCTGGAATCCCTGTTGGTCAGGAATTGGAGCAGAGACTGGACTTGGAGCGGATCTTGGCTCAGTAAAGGCGCTCTCCTCAGGTCCTCTTAAGGAACTTATTAAATTAAACTGTGTAAACTGAGGATTTTTATTTGTGTGTCAGTTGTAGATCTCTTTCCTCCATAATGGACAAACAGGGGGTGTCAGAATATAGGCATTTTGTTTTTAGCAAAACTGCTCAAACATGTAATTGGGAGTTGATCAGGATTCACCACCGTAGTGCCTCAGAGGAAACTCAGTTTCCAGGATGCTGTGTGTTCTAAAGGGCAGGGCAGATTTTGAGGACCTCAGTCTTTAATGCTCATGAGCATTGGAGACAGAGTTTGATTTTGTGTGATCAGCTTAAAGACCCAGATGTCTGTAAATCTGATATTATCTAATGTTTGAGTAAATATCAATTGGCTCTGAGAACTTGAACTTTCTACTGTAACATGATGAGATATGGAGAATCTACAGTTGGCCAGTTATATTTTAGGGGTGGCCAAGGTCGCCTGGAGCTCTAACTCAATTAAATTGTAATCATGAAAAAATAAGGAAATCACAATGGCGCTGTGGGTAGCACAGTCGTCTCATAGCAAAAAGCTCACTGGTTAGAGCTTCGGCTGGGTCAGTTGGCATTTCTGTGTGGAGTTTGAATGTTCTCCCTGTGATCAGGTGGGTTTACCCCGGGTTTACCCCGTTGGCAGTTCATGCCGCTACAGCAAACCCAAAAGGGACAAAAGCCAACAAGTAGATAGTTTAATGGATGGATGGAACCTGAAAAAATATGCGGATGTACTCTGACGTCTCTGAATGGTAACAAGATACTTTTTTAAAAATCAGTTTGAGCTGAACAAACAGAAAGAACTTTGGCAGTATTATTGCGGTAAGCATAACTACAGCATTTCATTTTGTAAAAATTACAGTTGTATACACATTTAATATAGAGATTGCAATCCCAGAATGCATTGGACCAAGCACTTGAAGAAATGTTCCAGCCGAGATCAACTGAAACATGGCCATAAATTTAATTGTGACTTCTATGGGCAGTAAATGAGTGATAAATCAAAGCTGAGGAGAAAGATTTGGTTTGAAATAGTCAGGGAGAAACAAGGCATGATCCTTTGAGCTGAATTGTAATTTCTCTAAGAGATGAGAAAAGGTCCCTGGTGCAATTAGAGAAAAAGAAAAAAGGGTTTCGGAGGACAGGGCATGAGATTTATCATCTACAATATGAGCATAAAGTTCAAGCTTTTGAGATCTTAAGCTTAAAGGTAAATCTAGAGCTTTCTATTAGATTAAAACAGAATTTGGAATTTCTTAGCTTTGATCAGAAAATAGTAAATTATTGGAAGTTGATTGAAATCATATAATAAAAAACTTTTTAAAATAATGACAACCAAGAATATACTAGAAAAGATTCATTTGTAATTTGAAACCGCTAATAGTTTTAGTAATAGTTTTTTGAAAGTCACTATAGAAATAATAGATTTGAATCAATCCAATACTAGAGCATCAAAGTGTCGAGCTTTTGTAATAATAATAATAAACATCATAAAAAAACAACAACAAAAACAACGTAGCACGTCACATAGAGAGCACCATGATGAACTAACAGAAGGAAACAATCTCTTTCTGGAAATCTCATAAGGGATCTTCCATACTGTAGGAGATGACAATGTATCCTTGAACAGTCAATGAAGCAACTGTCATTTTACTGACACGAGTAAAGAAAACACTTCCCAAGATTTATACCTTTAAATCTGAACATAAAAAAGAGCTGCCGTCGTGTCAGCTCTGCAGCGAAGCCTTATTAAGATTGAAATTTACGGTCTAAAAAAAAGACTCTGTCAGACAGTATATGTCTTGAGAGCTAAAGCAAAGGATGTTTTAGATAAATGAAATCCGCTTCCCTGCCTGTCTCATCTGTACACATACTGTGTCAGAGAATACTAAACCGTTTGATTAATTATTCATTGGCTATGCTTTATTTTACCCTCATGTGATAGTGGAAAAAGTCTAAATCTGAACAGTTTGTCTGGGTTTAATTTCAGTATTTTCAATGCAAAGATAGCTTCTGAAGTCAGCATGAAACTGAGAAAGTGATGAAATAAAGTAAACGTTTGATTTGGTTCACTTTGTATGGAGTACAATTTATCTATTACTATTACATGTAACCTAATCCAGTGTTTTCCCTAGCGCCCTATACCTCTTAAAAATATTTCTGCTATTATTATTCAAGGGCAAACGTCACTTCAGTCGTCTGAAAATTCGAGGCTGACTTCAGAGATTAGTAGGTTATCATTGACAGCCATGTTAAAAACACCCAACAGCTCAAGCGAAGTCAGACGACTGCAGAGTGTCGGATGGATATATATATATATATATATATATATATATATATATATAGATAGATAGATAGATAGATAGATAGATAGATAGATATACGAGGTAGTTTATTTTTTTCTAATTATATTGAGATTTTCAGTTTTGCATAATTAGTTGACTAAATGAAGTGTCTTTTTGGTTATTTCTGTCTCTCATATACCAAAAGTCAATGCCTCATTTGCTTTCTGTGACACCACTGGGTGATGTGAAGCTGACTACGATCAAGGTATATACGGTCAATGATAAATCAAATAAAATATTTGAATAAACGAATCCACAACCAGGGAGTGCAGGACTCTCTGGCTAATGTTATTTTGTGTCTACATGATTACGTGCCACTCTTATCCACCACCACCACCACCACCACCACCCCGAACATTTTGTCCTAGGGTAACCTCTGTTATCAATAGGTAACACTGTCCTCATCTTTTAGCTTCTCTTTTTAAGAAAATAAGAGTTGATCAATAAGTACGGTCCTCCACATACAGGGGTCTGTCTTTGGTCCACTGTGAGCTAAGCATCATTGTAACCATAAAGAGAAATACAGTTTTTAAATAATTATGAAGCCAAATTATGAAGCAAGTAAGAAGATATAACTAAAAAAGAAATACTAGTTTATAAAAACTTGATGGCATATAAAATACAATTTCACAAGGGAGTATGATTCAACCATAACTGTAAACATGTACAAATCAGTTTTTTTTTTCTTTCTCTGGTGGTCAATTATTTAATAAGTAACTAAGTTCAAGCAAGGTGCAAATAAATGACTTTAGACTAATACATTCCCATGAAGTTCTTTTCATGTTCTAGATTAACTTATTATGTATACTTATTTAATATATCAATAAACATTGTTTAGCAAAAATATTTTAGAAATGCTAATTTAAAAGTATGACCAATACCTGCTGTGAATTTCTTATATTTAAGACTATAAAAGAGCAAATGCTGCCTAGTTTCTGAGATGTAGGCTCCAAATTGTTTCGATTGATAATTACTCATTTCTAGATATTCTTTCATTCCATCAATCTTTTAAAAAAAATCAACCAATCAATATTTATATATGATGCAATTTTTACTACAAATTAGCTTTACAAGTATGGGGTCTAATGCAGAATATTCAGATGCAGTTAATGATTATCAATAACTCATATTATTCCATCGGATCAAAATCATTATAAAATGTAAAAATTATCATAATATCGCCCCAATCTATTTCTTCGTATATTTGCCAGTTTCGTTACCCTCTTATTGTTATATATGACCACCTAAAGGTAGTAAAATACAATGTGGTACTGCAACAGCTTTGGTCATTTCGTACTGTTTGCTGGTCTTGGTGCCATTAGTTTTGATTATTTCAAATGACATTAACTCCCAGAAATTGCATACGGCACCTTTAAATATAATAAAAATAATTGAAATGATAAATATCCTAATATTTGTTAAATGCTGAAACCAAACAGCTGAGGCTTAGAAACTATATAATAATTTAGACTATCATTAGAACACTGAAATGTACTAATTATCTAGAAATATACGATACAATGGATTAATGATTTGTAAATGAATCAAGAAGATATCTTCACCTGCCCTTGACAGTGTCGAAAAGAAAAGCAAAAACACTCCTCAAATTAAATCCACTGTTTTCTTTTTTACATGTCCAATGGCCTTCAACTCACTTCTCAGGAAAGCTATTTACATTTTTTTTTTACTCTGAATAGAAAAGAAAGAATATCGAAGGTCTCTAACTGCCTTTGTTCTCACAGCAAGCTCCAAACTTTTCTAAAAGCATATAAATGATGAAGAGCTCCCCCTTGAGCAAGAGATGGTTCAGACACATGTCCTTCGGTAACATTGAAGAACAAATCTGCTTCTCGACAAAAAACAGTCACTTTGAGATTCCGACATTAACTCTGATCTAAAAAGATTCAGCAGTCATCAATCAGAAATGACATAAGCTGTTTGATTTTAATTGATATTGTACACCTAATGTAGTATTTCAAAGATGAAAAATCAAGTTTAAAGCGACATGGGCTTTGTCATTAAAGAAAAAAAGATAATGCCAGAATTCCTTTAACGAATACCTCTCATAAGCTACAGTAGGAGTGCATAACATAATAACCCTTCAATCAACAGATAGAATGGCATAAAAAAACATTAAACTTTATCATTTTTATATATTGAAATATAAGTATGTCTATAACAGCACATAGTAAACACTTTTAACACACATCTTTAGGCATAAAAACTGACCATGAATGAAATTACCTCTCATCAGCTAGAGTATACTGCAAGAGCATTTGTAAACTTTTAAGGTGCACACAAAAGTGACTTAAAATCTGAGAAAACAAATGTTTCTTTAGAAATTGTGTTTTGTCCGAAAAAAAAAGAAAAAAAAAACTTCACAAGGTCAAGAGAGACAGGATAGCATTGTTAGCGTATACCTTTAAAGGTGGAAATTTAGAAATCGTGTCATGCAGGAGTTTAGAAAAATCTGACATTGAAAAGCATTCCAAGGATGAATACCTCCAAAGCAACTGTTATATGAGTCACTTTTTAAAGCAAAGATGATCACTTCAAATCAGAAAAAGGGATTTCAAAAGCATTTATCTTTTGCGGTTTTATAAGCATAAAAAGGACAAACTTCTAACAAACTTTTAAAGTTTATATTTTAAGGACGAAATCTTTCATGAAAACATTTCAAGTATCCTTTACATAATTAAACTATAAATCAATAATACAATCTATAGTAAAAAAAAAAATCATTACATTTCGTTATTATCATATTAAAATGACTTAATATATATTAAGTATTTTAGCATTTTTTGTTAACATGTTGAATGTTAATATTTTGTATTATCTGCCCAGGTCATTCCGAGATAAAACTTTAAAGCAGTTAAATTTGTGACACATCAAACACGGACAGCTCTGTCTGCTCTTGGTCTGATTGCTGGATAAATCCCACAAACTCTACGAATCCAGCAATCTCACATTATCACACATGAATTTAGGTTCACTATCCAGCTGTTGGTAGACTTTCCCTGTCCCACTTTGCAGGTGGTGCAGCATCTTTCCCTGAATAGGCAAAGGGCTGATGAAAGAGACACAAGGGCACTCACTTTTAGTCTGAAGCTCTCTCCATGTCCCAGCTCAGCTTTGTCGTGCAGGGATGCGGGTTAAGGATGAGTTTCAGCAGCCGGACGCAGGACACAAGAACGCGCATCTGTGTGCAGGACGAGGCAGAGGAGCAAGCGGAGTAATCTGACCTTCTCAAAACAGACCCAACCACCATCCGCAGAGAGAGGGGGAGCGCTGGACCGTACCAAACAGTTTATGATACGTGCTCATGACATTGACGAGAACATGATGCGATTGTCCATCAACACACGTGACCATTTTTTGGGGGTAATTTTCTACATTTTTATCTTTTTTTGTTATTTTAATGCTTGTTTCTATTTGTTTATTTTAAATAGTTGATTAGAAAGTAGTCTTTTTTGGAGAATTGTTGGAAATTAGACTTTTAGTAAGGGGAAGAGTTTATATTAAGCTAACATTCATCCCCAATAGATGCAAATTTGGTAAAACTGAATTTCGTGAATTCATGTGCATCTCGTAAATGCAGAAAATTACCAGTACTTTTGTTGTTTGTTGCTTTTTTCTCTATTTCAGAGAGAAAAACGTTTTGATCTGAAGCGAGAAAAACAAAACTGGTCTGGAAAAAAAAATATTTTGAACCTACATGTTTAAAAACTATTTAGTGAAAAATCTGAAAACATGTTAGAAGAACGTGCATTTTTTTCCTCTATCAATTTTAAAATGGCGTTTTCCATGATTGTATAAACATAATTATATTTTCCAAAGCTTTACAGAGCTTTTTTTATTAACCAAATATCTCTGTATTTAATAATTTTATAAAAAGATCAAAACTAAGGTGACCAATTAAAAAAAAGATAAGGAGTACCGGCAGGTGTTTGACAATGTCACCTGTTCAGCAGACTATCCCAAAATGCAAAGCAACTTTTAGAAAACAAATTATACCCTGTAAAACAAGAAAACAGGCTATGCTGTAAATGAACAGCTTATTTGTTCTGTATTTTTATGTTTTTTTTTTTTTTTTTTTTTTACTGTGAAGGAGCACGTCAACTCTCTAGTACTGCACGCTACCCACTTTTCATTTGAAATTGCATTTAGGCCCTTGGTTTTAAATTTAATTAAAGATATGAATAAAGTACACTAGGCTCACATGCACAAGGAAGTTTAACGTAAAAAAGAAACACATTGTTTGACTGTGTATTTGCGTTATTAAGCAGAAGCTTTAACTTTTTCACTGACCAACTGAAAAAGAAAATAACGAGAGCTGGCAGATATTCAGGATATAATGGTACCTGTTCATTAAACAGCAATGCAAGTTTTAAAATACAGATAAAACTCTGTAAATCATGAAAACAATCTTTTCCGTGAACTTACTAGGGCATTTGTTTTATATTTCTAGTCTGTGCACTACCCACTATATCATTGGAAAGTGCCTTTAAACACTTGGTTTTAATTGACTTTAATTCCTTTTATATATATTAACTGAAAAATAAGATAATGATAGCTGGCAGGTGTTCGAGATCTAATGGCACCTGTTCGATCAGCAGACTTCCCCAGAATGCAAGGTTTAAAATATGGATAACACCTTTTAAATGAAAATGTATTGATACACAATTAACAGGACATTTGTGCAGTATTTTTACAAAACATTTTAACAGTCTTCAGTCAAATGTACCATCTGTGCAAGTTCACTTGTAAACCCAATTAGGGGAGTAATATAAGGGACATAGTCAATACTTTGTAAATTAAATAGTAATAGTTACTTGATAATGCTCATATTAACTTTTTATGGCAGATGGAGTACCTGGACGATGTTTTTTATTTTTCAACTTTGTTTAATCTAGCATAATGCTTAGTCATTGTGAACACATAAGCGTTGTGCGGCAAATGATGAAATGAGCCACGTTTCAAATATTGACAAGAAATTATGTTAAAGCGGAGAGAAATGCTTGGAACCAAGGAATCTGTGCTAAAACATAGTCTTTAACAGAAATTCCAATATATTTCAGAAACATTTCCCTGACAAGCAAACAGCAGGTAATATGGCCTCAAACTTGTTTGTTTTCCCGCTGAGTGGTTCCCGAGGTTGTTTTCTGCTTAGTTTTCTGACCCGAGACCTTTCAGACCCACTCATGCCACAGGGCTTAAATATAAAGACTTAATTCACTTAAAGAACATAATTATTAGTGTGGGAAATATCTAAAAAATATAGTTAAAACTTGTAAACTTGAAAAATAAAGATAGCAAAAACAATGCATATGCAAAATGTTCACTGCAGTCTATAGATCAAGCAGCAATCAAAACAGTGGGTCTTTATCTGATTATACATTTTTAAAATCCTACTTACTAGACCATCTGAACGCCAATTTATTCAATTTCAGAGCAGAAATGAATAGAGACCTGGTGAATATCCTGAAAAGGGACTGCACATATAATTCCTACTTAGTTTCTTTTGCAAATATTTGCTATATTATAATGTCCTTGAAAAGCTGTTGCATGATGATGTTAATGGTAAGTAAGAATGCTTCTCTGTTAAAATGTAATTAATCAACTTCGTTAGCTTCAAGGATTTTTCTGACACAAATTCTTAAGGACGATTCATGTGTATTATAGCAGTTATTTAGTGCAGCTGGCCTTGTTTGTCACATCATTTGAAAAGTAGAATTGAAAAACAACAAGTTACATAAGTTGGTAATAAATAATTGACAAATTGCTTAATTGTTACTAAAACCTGTGCCATGGGCTGTACAGATACCTACTAAGCAGGGAAAGAGTTTTGGGATAGGTTAAGGTTCTTGGGAATTTTTGAGTCAGTTCATTTTACAAAATAAATTAACTTAAAATGCAAACATAGTTATAATATGGTCACCTGGTGTTCACACAAAGAGTAAGTAAATTTACAGAACGTCTCTGAAAAGATGCTAATGAATCTCAAATTCATTCTCGCTTTTTCTGCGGATGAAATCCCCTATGACCAACTTGTCTGGCATTTTTGTGCTTTACTACTTTAGAAGCTGTAAGTGTTTGTTGCTACAAATGTCTAACAAAGTTAAATATTTAAAATTTCAGACATCAGAAATAAATACGCTTTATCTGCACTGCTGCAAGCACTGCAAAACTCAAAATACCCGCTCCGTTTATAAAGATTCAAGCTTGTAAAGATTCAAGATCACATCTTTCCATAGACCTAACACCTAAATCGCTTGGCAATCAGGCAACTTCTATGTGACAATCAGATGTCTGGAAAACTATTTGGACATCTTTTTTTTTTAAGTATGCGCAGTCAAATGTTCTCTACACATAGTTAGATTCAAACGAATTTTCATGCTTATGGGTACAATTAAATAGAGTCTTTTGACACATTTGTGTTAAAGAAATTAGTAAGAAACTTACAAAGCATATCAGACCAATGCCATCTTTATTGCAGCAATTAAAAGAAATCAAGAAGACTATAAATGATGATTACAGTTTAGTTTCTTGTTCTGAATATGTCTAGCTGAGTTAATTTCTGTTGAAGTCAGTGAGCAAGCATGTGTTTTTCCCACTAGAAATGAAGACTTGTTACTATGTTGATTGATGGCCAGTGTCCTAGGCAAGAGCTGGAAATCGATGGGCACCGTGTGGATAGCGAGAGGCCTGTGACGGATGTTGCTGATGCCTTTCCATGAACACCCTGGTGGGCCCTCATAAATAAGTCAAGGCATCAGTGGGTAGATGGTGAGAGATTTGAACCGGTGATACATTGATTTAGCATCCTCCACACACTCTAAATCTCCACTACATGAATAAAAAAAACTTGATTTCTATTACTGGTTTTGATGGAGAATTCTTTCTTATCACAGGTGTAATGATGTCTAAATTTGAACCGAAAACACAATGTATTTTGTTAAAAGGCTCCAAAAATAAACTTGTAAATATGCAATCAAAACTTGTTTTGTACAGCACCTCACGAGTAGTGTTACAGTTGGCTTGAAGTTTGTTCTATAGAGGCAAACTAATAAAAAAAACACATATTTTACAAGTAAACAGATGAGAAAAATCTTTTAAAAACTGAGAAACTTACTGTGAGATCACATTCTAAATCTATTTTATTGTATATGTTTATAAAATTATTGTTAGGTCTACTCGATTATGTCCAAAACCTGCATCGATTTATGACAGCATGATGACAGATTTTGTCAAATGCTTGGATGAACCGATCAAATGTTTTGATGAACTGATCAAATGCTTTGATGAATTGATCAAATACTTCGATTAACCGATCAAATACTTGGATGAACTGATCAATTGCTCCGATGAACCAATGAAATGCTTTGATTATACGATCAAATTTTTCAATTGCACCGATCAAATGCTTCATTGAACCGATCAAATGCTTCGATGAACAGATGAAATGCTTTGATAAATTGATCAAATACTTCAATGAACGATCAAATGCTTCAATGAATCGATCAAAAGCTTTGGTGAACTGATCATATGCTTTGATGCACTGATCAAATGCTTTAATAAACTGATAATGTCTTGAAGATCGGTTTGCCATTCACATCCAGTTTTACTCTTCACTCATTTAAAAACCAAGGGCAGATGATGCTAGCTCAATACAACTTTGAATCTGTTTTTAAGATGTGCATCAATCAGTATGCTCACTTCACAAAAGTGCAGGAAGTTTTTAACTAAATATACATTTTGTTTTGTGCAAAAAGTAACTTCATGAGCTTGCAAGTGTTTGAGAGAAAGAAACAATTATTAGAGCATTTATAAAAAAAAGTTAAACAAGTTATAGCAGGATTAAACATAAGACCTGTTGAATATCATTAGTTATTTCAGAACATATCAAATTTGTTAAACAGGTGATAGATTGTCTTGTCAGCACAATAAACAACCATTTAAATTTTACAATTAGTTTATAACATTTTCAACAGAAACGGATGAGTGTTTTTCAAGACACCTTGATTAAAAAGAACACTTTATGTCCATACATGCATTCTGTACTATGTCTCCGCCTTTGGCAAAAAAGCCGCAGACTCTTTATCATTTATTATCTACAATCCAATGTCTGAGAGTTCATCGCTTTCTGAATGAAAAGACTGACAGCCAAACAACTATGCTGAGATGCAGCAGCAGGAAACAATGACCTTTGGCATAAAAATCTTTCAAATCTCACAGAGCATCCACCTATTAACAAAGAAAGGCATGATTTGCAGAAGAAAGGGCATTCCCAAATGCAAGGATGCGAACAAATGTGTTAATAGCTTGCTAACAGTAAACATAGATTTCCTAGAAACTGCAAAGGCTCTTGAAGCACAGAGGGGTTTGTTTTTTACTTGTAATTTTCACTCTATTCCTGTGATTTCTCAAACAGATATAATCCCTGAGATGAATTTTGATGTAAGACACTTTCCTGCAGAGACATCGTGTCTCTACATCAAAATAAATAAGGACTTAAATGAATAAAAAAATTGTTTTTGTAATTCCATAATAACAATTCTTATTCAGGTTTTTATTTATATCATATTTATTTAGCTTCAAAGGTTGTTAGATCAGATGTCAGGACACATTTAAAAAAGTATGAATGAGCTTCCTTTAATCTTACTGAAATTTGTCCCACATTTACAATAAAACCTCAAGCATCTGTCCCTGAAGTCTAGCGCTGCTTTTGTGCATTTGCAGAACTGAATGATTCAAATCAGACCTGATGAAATAAAAGAGAGAGAGTTGAGGGATCTGAAGTTTTTATTTATTACGACCGAACATCATTTTTAAAAACTTGAAGTACATATTGAGCAGTAAAGCCCCCAATCTATTGCACTGACATCTTGGAATTAATAATGCCAGGGAAGCAGGTGGTTGAGATATGAGAAAATGCTGTTTGCTTTGAATGCCCAGCAGAGGCCAACGATGCCGATCAGAGATAAGACCTCCGTGCTGCAGATATGCTTTCCCTTGAACACCATATCTCGTGAACAGATATCTCAAATGGGAAATGGCTTTTCATGAACGCTTATGTTATCTCAATTACAGCTACAGCTCAAACATCTGCTAGTAAACATGTCCTGAAATTCAGAGCTCTGCAATCAGAATATGGCTTAAGACAGAATAACGCTGTAAAAAAAAACTTAAACAAAGGACATTGGTACAGTATGTTTGTTGCACCATTGAAAAATATCTCTTTTAAGTGATGTTAACTCTTTCAGACCCTATGCCCATTTCAGTACATCACATGTAAGGGCATGCTTTTTGTCTTCAAAGCACATTGACTCCATATAATGCCTGTTGTCCATTTACTTGGACATGTGTCTGAATATTTTTTACTGCTCTGATCAGGAGTACAGCAGCACATCACACCAAGTATGCAAGGTTTTCAGCAGTCCTTTTGACATTGACTAATGTATTTGGGATTACTTTTCAGATTGTTGTGAAATTAAAGTAAAAAGTTAAGTAAAGGAAAAAAAAACGAAACATTTTTTTTTAAATGTGTGTCCACTCCTTGAACTTTAAATGTAAAAAAACAACAACTAAAAATTGCTATTTTAGACACAGCATGTTGATTTAGAGGTTCTTTGTCAAATAGCTGATGGATTTCTTTCGGATCTTGGCATGTCCGGTAATGAAGATATTGATGTACTTTAGCATTTTTCAGGAATATTTGACTCAATTCAGGTCTGAAAGGGTTAAACTAGAAAAAACATAACTGTGAAAATGACTTTCCAAAAACAATGATTTGAGATTATGCAAATCTAGACATGAATATTTAAAAAATGTGAATATGATGCTAAACTACTGCTAACGCTGCATCAGTATTTTGACTGACCCTCATTCCCACATGCTGTGTGTTTAGTCTGTAGAGTCAATGCCCTTTAAATGGTTCATTAAAAATGTAATATGTTTCTTGGAGGTCTGCAATTTTATCTGCAAATAAAGCAGCAGTTCAGCCAACACTTTGTCTATGTTCATCGATTTGACATCTATCATTTCTTTTAAAATTGACCACATCTGTGAATAATAACATATATTTGGCTTTTATTAGGCTGCAATTAATATGTTTCAATATTAATTGAAAAGATTCTAAAACTTGAAATGATCATTATTGCCCCAGTAAACATCTTACCAGAGAAAACGAAACTTGTTGGCTCAATTCGAGACTAAATTATTCTGGGAGTGGCTGGTTTTAACCAGGCTGCAAGCTTCTTGTCTGAGTTATGGAGAAACATTATCTGCAAATGACCATTTAATTAGGAAATCAAAGTCATGTAGTCAGAAGGATTTGTTGGGAGGCACAGAATCCATGTTGCTTGAAGTACAAAGTCAAGTATCTACAGTGGTTATTTAAGCTGTTATGGAAATGACAGCAAACAAAACTTGTATTCTACTGAGTTAAAAATCGGCGTTTCATTGCAATGCAAGAACAGAAAGCTGAATTAATGTGTACATGTATCCTACATTTGTCAAATCTGAGCTGGACAGGCTCCAGCAGAACCCGATGATCTTAAAATTCGCCTCTTTGTATAAGCAGACTTGCCTCAATTCAAAAACAACTCTCAGTTTACTATAGTTACAGGGACATGTCTGAACAGATCATAATGATTGACACATGGACAATTGTGGTCATTCTGTGTTGTTTGGTGTTTTTTCTCTAAGTGATTGTTGAGAATAACAGAGGTTTTGATCACATGACAGGGGACCTGCTGTCTAAGACACAGCAGGAACTCTTACATTTCCTCTCTCTTGCTGTTGTTGTAATTGTATTTTCCTCAGGGTTCCTGCATGGTGGAGCAACACATCTTCATTTATGCAGCTTAACATGGGCTGCATCATATAAAACCAATCAAACAAACAACAAAAAAGACAAAAAATTAGGAACTCTCTAGGGTAGACACAAGTCTTTAAAAAACAATCAGAGAGAATTACACAAAATAAATATGAAAGTTTCAGACTGACCACTGGTACTAGCTGTATACATAATTACACGTTGAACTGGATCAGACAGTGTGCTGGATTGGCTCATACCACGAATAACCTCACTGAGCTGGAAGCGCCCTTTATAGTGACCTTTCTTTCTGCTGTCACATTAAATGTACTCTCTAGAGCAGGACTGCTTTAGCTTCTCCACTGATCTTATGCCTCCTGCTGCTCCTGGTGGTGTGAAAAATTGATTTAAGATGCATAGGTACTGTGCAAAAGGATCGAGAGTCGAGATGATATCCCACAGCGCCTTCAACAGGTTAAATACTTTATTGCGCCAATTTTCTCCACCGCCTAATCCCTAACACAAACAATATGCCGGAAAACTAGCTAGTTATATGCCGAAACGGAGTTTTTGGGGTATTTTTGAGAGTAGACATATGAGAGGAAAAATATTAACGTTAAGCCAAAACTCGTGACACATTCGTTCAAGAACTAACATAGTTTTTTACATTTGTATAAATCTTATTAAATAAAAAAATTAACCCATGCCTCAGCAAATCGTTCTGAACACATTCTTGGTATAGAGCGCATACACGCATTAACTGAACTTTATTTAAAGCGTTCTTTGAATTAGACTTTAAATACGCACTCTTTTTAGCCACCAGAACGGTTGACGAAACGAGATTGTCCCTCGCAAGTCTCCGTCAACGCGGAAGTTGAATGGTTTTCATTCATTCAAATGTGACAGCGGTCTGTGCTAATGTGGTGGTAAAGCACTGAAAACTGTCATAGAATGTTGCGTAAAAGAACAGCCGGGAGAGAAGATCCGGATAGTGTCAAATCAGAACGAAAGAAGGTGAGGTGAAGGACACCTAAGTATAACACAACTTTTTCACCTTACAGTTTTCACAAACCCCACATTTTACGTTATTACCTTCTGTTCGCATAAGAATATTATTACATTAGGTATAATCAAAACAAGACAAATAATTATAAAATCAATAACGTTAACTATTAAGTCAAGCTCTTAACTGCAGTAGCATTTGTCTTTACCCATTTGTCTGAGTAATTGAATTGAGTCTATTTTAGTCTGTGTTTCTTAAAACTGTTTTTTTTTGCAGACAGAGGCACATTGTTAATCTGAACTTTGATGAAACAAAGAATTAATGAAACATCAGAATGTTTTTAGAAGATACATTTGAATATACAAATGATCTTTATTTGAACATTTACACTGAACTGACTGCTAGAAATGTCTTAAATCATATTTTGTGTCTACCCTTAGCAAGCTGAGGAATCGACTCCTTCTATTGCGGCCGTCTCTCAGCGGAGCTGGTGGGCTCTCATCTCCTTCTGGCTGAAGCTTCTGCTTTTCCTCATTTTCACTCCAGCATTCCTCAACTACGCCTCCCTGCAGAGAGAGGGACAGCTAATGACACCCACAGGTAGTTTTGTCTTTGTTCTCAAATGTTTAGACCTTGTCCACATCTACCCGGTTATTTTTTAAAACAGTTTTTTAACCCCTTTTACAAAAAAAATGTGTCCACCCAAGCACGAGTGGAAAAAAAAACTTCTGAAAATGGGTAAAATGCTCTTGAACCACTGCAAAGTGCATCTATTCTGTGGTTAAATACATTACTAAATATGCTGTGTGCATGTATAGTCCTATAAATTTCAAAAGATATGCTTGTTTATAACAGGGAACCGCAGAGCAAACCCTCACCCTGTCCCTGTTAGCAGAATCTATCGACCCCCCTTCACCTCAACATGGCCAAGACAGAACTTCTGGTAATTCCAGCCAATCCTTCTGTGCATCACAACCTCACTATTCAGCTGGAATCCTCAACAATCACTCCTTCTCCTTTAGTCAGGAATCTCAGAGTAATTTTGGATGAACAGCTGTCCTTCAAAGACCACATCATCAAGACAATTCGAATTTGTTGATTTGCACTGCACAATATTAGAAAGATCAGGCCCTTCTTAACTGAGCAGTAACTCAACTCCTGGTTCACGTCTAGACTACTGCAACACTCTCCTAGAAGGAATTCCAGTAAACGTGCTCAAACCTCTCTAGATGATTAAGAACTCTGCAGCTCATTTTATCTTCAAGGAACCGAAGCAAGCTCATGTTACTCCACTCTTCATTGGCTTCCAATCACAGCTTGTGTTAAGGTCAAATCACTGACGCTGGCATAGAAAACCATCTCCAGATCAGCTCATGTTTATCTCCGCAAGCTCATATACTCATATACTTTATGCTCTCCAGAAGCCTGTGCTCAGAGAAGGAATAGCATCTTGTGGTTTTGTCCCACAAAGGCTGAAAATCTCTTAGCAGAACCTTCTCTCTCACTGCCCTGGCTGGTGGAACAAACTCCTTGATCTTTGAAAGCAGCAAGACTAGAAGATTTCAAAAGCAACTGAATACTCTTCTCTTAAGGGAAGACTTACTGTGATTTTTTTTTTCCTCTTTTCCATTTATTTCCTTCTTGCTATGGTTTATTGATCAACTTTTACCACGAGCGACTGTCTAACAACTTTGACTGTCTAACAAATTGCAAATTGTCTCTCCCCCTGCATTAAGTCGCTTTGGACAAAAGCGTCTGTTAAATGTATAAAAGTAAATGTACACAACAACAAATCTGTAGCGTTTCCAAAACATTTTTAAAATCACAACCGCATTAAAAAAAGCGAGGTTACAAAATAACTGGGTATATATGGACAGGGCCAGGGTCATTAATTTTGTCTCATACACTAAATCACAAGCTGTTTTATTCTAAATACTATTTATGCATAGGAGGTCAGTTGATTGATATTGGCCTTGGTCAAAATATCCATCTGTTGTGCAAAGGAGTAGGACAACCAGTCAGTAAGTTTCTTGAAAGTTTCAGTAAACAGGTATCATAGAGGTCAATGTGTGGTGTTCCCATTTAAACAAAGTGATGTTTTTTCTCAGTTATGCTTGATGCTCCAGCGGGGATGTCCTCTGATGTTTGGTATCATGTGCAGGAGAGTCTCTCACATTCAACAAAGGTCAGTAAAAACTGCTTACTTAAACTCATGTCATGACAAATGTAAAAATTTTAACATTTCAAATAGTTGGTCGAAGCATGCATAAATTGGGCGTTTACATTCATTGACCTAAAGGGATAAACAAAATAATAAAGCAATAAAGAGAATTCTGCTTCTCTTGGTTGTGTTCAATACTTCTTAATTCTCATCTATATTTTAAAATCTTGTTTGTGACATATTGCTTCTGAATCTTTATTTCACTTTAATCAATACCTGTTTTTTTTTTCA
This sequence comes from Danionella dracula, assembly GCA_900490495.1. NCBI lineage: Eukaryota > Metazoa > Chordata > Actinopteri > Cypriniformes > Danionidae > Danionella > Danionella dracula. Next base: position 4,127,265 of record UELW01000039.1, on the reverse strand, counting down.
CCAGGTGTGCGCATATGACCGAGCCGGTTTAGGGTTTAGTCGAAGAACGCTGCATAATGAAACCACAGGTACAGAGAAAGTCTGGGGCTTATCAACCAGTGGGAGGTACGAACTCATTGTTTATGACTCATTGCAGTGTTGGATAGCTTTATTCATGTGGTTCAGACCAAAACAACATTGACCAATGAATTCAGTGGTGGATAAACTCATTTCTGGAAGGCCGTAGAGCTTGCTGTTTTTTTGTTGTTGTTTTAACATTTTTTTCAAGAGACACACCAGGAGGTTTAAACAGACTAAGATGAGATCAGGTGATTTCAGTTAAGGTTACTGCCAACATTGTAGAGATGCAGCCACCAGGGAATGACTTTGCCCACCTCTGAAATAAAAAATACAAAAAATTCTTTGTGGCATCATTTGGGATTGAAAAACCCCCACCATAAATATAATTTCTCAGTTTCAGTTGTTTATTGTATGGGGCTTTGAGTTTAGCAATATTATTTGTGAACTTATGCAGATATTTGTGTATGGTTATAAACCTTTGAAAACATTTATACATTTACATCTTGATTTGAACAATTATTTGGATCTGGAAATTTGTCCTTAAATACATCCTGTACTTTTTAACCTTATCTGTTTGGATCAGATTTTTTGTTTTTGTCTTCACAAAGTTTCTGTTAATTAGACTATTGGAATTCTCCACTTTTCCAGGATTTAAGGATTGCGACTCCTTGTTATTGCAATTTTCAAACCTAAACCAGCCATTTTTACATTCATCTATTGTATTTTTAAGATAAAATGCAAAGAGTAACCTTAAAATTAAACTTGCATTAATAAATAGTAAGTTTTAATCAGTGCTTTTGCAAGAACTGTCTTTGTCCTTGTCCTCTTTAAACAAGGTGCCATGCCTTCAGGTTGTTTCATCCTACATGTGGAGCCATGCTTATCATCTTGCTGTTGACATGGCAACAATTCTTTACGCTGTAGCGATTTATAGCGAAAACACTGTGAATGCTTTCTTTTCTTTGCAGCGAGAACGAACAAATACCAATCATTCTTGTCATGTACATTTTTTATTAAAATATTTTGATGGCAAGTTCAGTTATGTAGTCGTTTAGCTTAAATATTGTTTATACATTTGAAAAAGTCAAGTTTGTAAAACTATTGTACACAAAATATTTGCCTAAAATGATTTTGGGGTCATTACATAACGGCAACCTTTCCATTGTAATTTAAAAATAAAATATTTTATTGCATTTCAGGATTCTATGTTGCATAAAGAAAAGTGTTTGGAATGGTTTAACTTGGTTCTTTCGTTTAATGTTCTGGAGTTTGTCAGGTTTAAGAACCCTTATTGATCCTAATTTGAAAATAAATGCAGAACAGACTCTTGCTTTTGAAATTTTGACTTGTTTATTAACCTTTTCACATCCAAAAGCACTGCAGTAAATCATCATGCTCACTGAATCTTCATGGCCTTTTAGTTAATGAAGATGTTAGAAATAAAACTCATTGGTGTCTCTTGGTACACAACTCTTATTAGTTTAGTGTGTCAGCCTCTGGTTTGAGGGCAGTTTGTCCTTCATGTATCATCACTGACCGCTTTAAAATCTAGGAGTCTGGCACAGAGGGCATCCCATCAGGAGGTTGACAGACATAGTGTGTTCTAGTGATTAATTAACTTCCACATGAGTCATGTCTAGACTTAAACTGCCCAAATGTACTCTCATTCTTAATCTTTCAGGATAGTGGATGACCTTCACCGCTTGGTCAAGGCTGCAGATATTGCCACACCCTTTATCCTGGTTGGCTCTGAGTTTGGAACTCTCAATAGCAGGTTCTATAGCCACATCCATGACTCGTAAGTCCCCTCACTATGTATGTATTCACATACTGAATATGATTGTTGTGTTATATATGCATGTGTCTTTATATGGGAGGGAAGGAGAAACAAATGCAACACTTCATTGTTACTTTTAGATGAGCTTTTTCTGTGAAGCAGAGGGAGCTCTCCATTTTTTCTCTGACCAAATAGATCAAAAATAAAAATAAAATACATTTCAATGATCGGTGATTGCAGTTCAGATTCTTCTCTGCAACAAAACGCATAACTGAATGGGGTCCTGTTCACGAGTGAGGGGAGGATGGAGCGCGAGATCGAAGGTGGATCGGTGCAGCATCTGCAGTGATGCGGTCGCTGTATCGGTCTGTTGTGGTGAAAAGGGAGCTGAGCTGAAAGGCGAAGCTCTAGATTTACCGGTCGATCTATGTCCCTACTCTCACCTATGATCATGAGCTCTGGGTCATGACAGAAAGGACAAGATCCCGGATACAAGCGGCCGAAATGAGCTTCCTCCGCCAGGTGGCTGGGCGCTCCCTTAGAGATAGTGTGAGAAGCTCCGTCACCCGGGAGGAGCTCGGAGTAGAGCCACTGCTTCTCCACATCGAGAGGAGTCAGCTGAGGTGGCTTGGGCATCTATTCCGGATGCCTCCTGGACACCTCCCATGGGAGGTGGTCCGGGCACATCCCACTGGGAGGAGGCCCCGGGGAAAACGCAGGATGCACTGGAAGGACTATGTCTCCCAGCTGGCCTGGGAACGCCTCGGGATCCCTCCCGGGGAGTTGGAAGAAGTGTCCGTGGAGAGGGAAGTCTGGGCATCCCTGCTTAGACTGCTGCCCCCGTGACCCGGCCCCGGATAAGTGGGAGAAGACGAGACGAGACGAGACGAATGGTTATAAAACATTGTCTAGCTGGTTTTTTTTTTTTTACTAATAGTATTGGATTTGCCTAAAACTCATTAAAATTACTGTGATCAGTAAATACTCTTGATACAGCAATGGAAACCATGTTAGACATAATGTAAATGAGCCATGCTTTATTATGTTGCATGTTGATTCCACAAATTAAACCATTAATTCAGACAGTCCTATTTTAAAGTTGATAAACCAAATGCTTAAGTGGATCATGATTCATGATGCATGTTTTGAGCATGATTTTATAGACTTAAGATTTCATAAAATATAACATATCTGAGTCAATTTAAATTTTAATCATGATTTGCTTTAATTAAATACACTTTTGAGACATTAATATCTCAGATGAGTAAGAGATCCATTATAGGATCATGAGACGTACCCAGCCGAGCCACCTTCCTCCACCTGACAGATTTACCATTTCATCAGCTCTGATGTGCAGCTTTATGAGCCATAAATTTAGTAGCGTCAGTCCTGTAGCGCCCAAGGACTGAAAATATTGTCCCTGTTGCCGCACTGAGCCCATTAATCTGTCTCAATGGATGCTGTTCATTTCTCTCGAGTTACAGGAAGAACTCTCTCTCTCTTTACACATGTGTGTGGGTAACTGAGGACTTCTTTGAAGCGTCCTCTGTGTGGTCTTTTCACTCACTCCTCTGTCTCTTCAGGCAAGTATCTGACCTGGTGCTGATCGATCCCATCCCAGAGGACATCTTTGAAGAGGAACAGTGGCAGCAGTTCTGGTGAGTTATCAGCTGTGAGAGAGAGAGAGAGAGAGAGAGAGAGAGAGAGAGAGTGTAAAGCAGAGAGAGATACAATGATGATTTGTTAAAAAAGCAGTGTATGTCAAGGTACCCTCTTTTTAAAGATGTACCTGTAAAATTTCAACAAAATGTGTCAAAACCAACAGCTTTTCCCCAAAACCACATACAATCCTGTGATATCAAAAAGGTAACCAGAATATTAATAGATTATGTCATGAAAAATTGCCACGAGTTTAGCTTTTTTATTTTGATTTGTTTGAAAAAAAAAACTTGAGAATAAAAACACAAAGTGAGTTAAAGATGGAATAAGGATTTACAAATAATATAAAAATATCTAAATACACTACAAACCCTAAAGCTGAAATTAGAACAAATTCACTTTGTTAAAATCATAATCATAAACAATTTACATGGTCATAAAAATTGTTGTGTGGTGTACTGTTCACTTGTGATAAAATAAACAAAAAAACAACCTAGCATGAAAATAAAATGGTCAATGAGGATATGCTCAGTGCTGTAGGCTTTGCAGAAAATTTACAGCTGAACTGTTAGACCATCAAATAACTTCAAAATTAGCTTCAAGATTAACTTCATCAAATAACTTCAAAAATTTCAACTAATCAATATCAATTTATGACTCCTTTTAAAATAGTTTTAAGAATAGGCAGGTTTTTCCTATGATACAAACTCCATATGACTCTTTATCAGAAAGACTTTTCCTTTCTTACCGAAATAAATACCAAAATTATATGTAAACTATACACTAAAGATCAAGGTCTTCAGTCTCTAAATTCCTAAAGACAAATGCTTTCACTCCTACTAAAAAAAGTAAGAGCTTTTTGGGGTTTCTAAGTCAGTTTTCCTATTTAAAAATGCATGTATCTTCATACCTTGTATAATCTGGGATAGGCTGCAGTATTTAGTCATACTAACATTGATATTTTCCCTAAACATTTTTACAACTTGTACTGGGAATGGTAAACAACCTGTCAAAGTTAACAGAGTTAAAATACCAAAAGAGGGACTCAAGGGCGTTGATTTACTGCTCACATAAGCATTCATTAAATATTAACACAAGCACATGCAGCTCCAATTACATGGGTATTTACAGCTAGTTTTAGTCTATGGTCATAGTTAAGCCTGTTTATTGTGTTGGAATTTTAGTAGGAGAATGATTTTAATTTCTTCTCTGTTTTTTTTAAATGGCACTCTCTCAGTGAGTACTTCTTTTCATAGACTATATTATGTCTTTCCACAATGGGATTCTAATGAATTCAGCTTGATAAGAATGAATTTTTCCAAATTTACCCATTTGTAGATGACTGGATGTGAAGCAGTTGCATTTGTCTGGGAATTGTGGACAATTATGCTTTGATTAATAGCAGCTCATTCTATCGAGTGCAAGAGGATGTTCATGCAATCCAATTACGGAGGACATGGCAAAGTAAATGTTGTGGATATTAACTCTACGCTTAAGCTGATATCCATATCAGGAGTTTTATTGCTAATCTCACTTTAAGCAGAATAGCTGCTGGTTTAACTTAAAGATGCTGACAATGTGTTACACATCTACATTTGAGATAATGAGATGCTGTTTAAAAAATAATAGAGTCCTTAATAGAAGATTACAACATTCAAAATGTAAACGATCTTGTATTTTCTGCTGCTAATGAAATACGTTCTGTGTAATAATAATATGTAGTCTGTTAAGGTCCCATTTTATGCCCTTTTATAACATTTAGAATACATATTTAGGCCCTCTATACTAGTGCTTCAATGTTAATAACTTTCAAAGTGCAATATTTTTTCTTAAAAAATGTGTTTGAGTCACCTCGTATGTTTGGCCTCAGCAAAAGGCCTTGTTTAGGAAGGTCCCTCCCAAAGACATGCTTTACAGCTTCTACTTCCTGCTCAGCTGCTGTTCGGACTAGAAAGTCAGAACACATTTCTTCAGTTCTTAAGTCTCTACACTGGCTGCCGGTCTCCTTCAGAATAGATTTTAAAGTTCTGCTGCTCGAATATAAGTCCAACCATAACTTAGCACCTAAATACCTAACAGACATGATCAGTGAATACACACCAAACAGAGAGCTGAGATCCCACAGATCTAATAAATTAAATCTCCCCTGGGTAAATTCCAAACAGGGAAAATACTCCTTTAGTTACCATGCGGCCCACAGATGGAACCAACTTCCAGAGGAGATCAAAGGTGCCAACACTTTAGTCATGTTTAAATCCAGGCTGAAGACTCACCTGTTTAGTTCCGCTTTTGTCAACTGAGCACCAACGTCCGAACAACTATTTTACCTCTGTACTTCAAATCTTAATCTTTGTTTTAATCGATGTTTTAAATTTCAGTGTTTTTAATCAGTTTGATTTTATTTGACTTTTTTTATGCTTGATTTTAATAAATGTACTTTCTTTTTACTCTTTTTTTTTTTTTTCCAATGCAAAGCACTTTGAATTACCCTGTGTACAAAATGTGCTATACAAATAAACTTGCCTTGCCTTCCCTTTAGTAAAGTAAAAAGCAAGGGTATTAGGTCTCAGAATTTACAGGCTGAAAGAAGCTCAGTGATTATTGCAGATAGGGTAGCTGTTTAAGTATTTTGTTCTGGAAATTTTCCTCTCAGTGCAGCAAAACAGCTGTCACTAATGTGGCTTGGTTTACTATCAATTTACTTTTTCTAAAGATTCAATAGTTTTTTTTAGCTTATTGTTTGAAACCATTTGAAAATCGGCAAGACGTTCATTTAAAAAAGTTTTTGGAAAAAGGAAAGATGCAACAAGTAGTACTCCAGAGGGTAATCTCCAGTAACAGGTTGTGATCAACGTACTTATGTGAGACTGGTACTTGTGTTTAAACTTGTAAACTGTCTAAAGATGTTGGGGTTAGCTAAAGGTTGCTGTTAAAGATTTTTTCTAAATTGAATTAGGGTTAGGGAAAGGTTTGTTTCTACTGATTTTAGAAGTCAAAGCTGCTCTTAAGGACCTTTCTCACTGACTCCACCCTTACCATTCCACCTCTAGTAGTGTAAAACTGGTGCTCTGTGAGGCTGAAGCTTCCACAGCACTCTGCTTCACTGACTATTTGAACAGCAACCACTTTTTCCCTTTTCCTCACTATCTTGAGGGTAGAATTTCAGACCTAGAATGCTTTCAGGTCCTTGTCCCCTCACTCCCTGGACAGTTCTCCTACTATGCATAAAATAATCACCACTTGCTCTTGAAACTATTGATTAAAATTCAAGTATGTGAAACCGTGTCTAATACTCCCCAAGGTGTGTCAAATGCAGTCGTCATAAATCCTTTAGCCATGAGAGGCCATGACATGAGGTGTAAACTCAAAGGAAACGGACTCCTTGTTTTCCTGAAGTGGATTCTTTTTTTGAAAGATTATAATTGGGTCAAAAGTCTGTATAATTGTCGTCGTTTCCTTTCAAGAAGCCTCATGTGGCAACTAAGAGATAAACTCCTGGTGTCCAATAGGGAGAGCTGGCACACCTGAGGATGAGAGTAGAGATGATATCAGCATCCTGTCCTTGGCAGCAGGATTTCCACATCAAAAGAGTGTCTCATTAACGCTGCCTCACTCTGAAATGAGTTCTCTTATATCTGACAAAATGAGTCACTCCCCATCACTGAAGAAAAGAGCAGAAAAGGCAAGTGGGCCTGCTCTCTTTGGGTTTGGATTCTGAAATGCATTCAGGGAAAGAGGAACGTGTTCAGAAAGGAAATACTCACTCTCGCAGTTGGAGACTTTTAAGGTGAAGCTAAACATGCTGCAAAATCCAGTTCAAATTGTGTTAACAAAATATATTCACCAAGAGTCCTAACAGACGCCTTGATTGGTCAGATGGTTAGATATTAGATATCCATACACAATGGAATTAAGCTCTTAAGTCATATTCCATCCAAATGTTCATGGTGGATAGTTCTAATTTGAATACATAAGTAACAAAACATTGTAAACATTGGTGAACATTGTAGACCAGGAAGTTGAAAAGATTAGAAAGGATGAGGTGAGGAAGGCTCTGAGGAGAATGAAGAGTGGAAAGGCTGTTGGTCCAGATGACATCCCTGTGGAGGTGTGGAAGTGTCTAGGAGAGACAGCAGTGGAGTTCCTATCTAAGTTATTCAACAGGATTCTAGAGAGTGAGAAGATGCCTGAGGAATGGAGGAGAAGTGTCCTAGTGCCAATCTTTAAGAACAAGGGTGATGTGCAGAGTTGTAACAACTACAGAGGTATAAAGTTGATGAGCCACACAATGAAACTCTGGGAAAGAGTAGTGGAAGCCAGGCTAAGAAGGGAAGTGGATATTTGTGAGCAGCAGTATGGCTTCATGCCCATGAAGAGCACTACTGATGCAATTTTTGCTCTGAGAATGCTAATGGAGAAGTACAGAGATGGTCAGAAGGAGCTGCACTGTGTCTTTGTGGACTTAGAGAAAGCGTATGACAGGGTGCCGAGAGAGGAGCTATGGTCCTGTATGAGGATGTCAGGAGTGGCAGAGAAGTACGTCAGAGTAGTTCAGGATATGTATGAGAGGAGTATGACAACAGTGAGATGTGCTGTAGGTCAGACGGAGGAGTTCAAGGTGGAGGTGGGGCTACATCAAGGATCGGCTTTGAGTCCCTTCTTGTTTGCTATGGTGATGGACAGGTTGACAGATGAGGTCAGACAGGAATCTCCATGTACAATGATGTTTGCAGATGACATTGTAATCTGTAGTGAGAGTAGCGAGCAGGTGGAGGGACACCTGGAAAGTTGGAGGTCTGCTCTAGAAAGAAGAGGAATGAAAGTCAGTCGTAGTAAGACCGAATACATGTGTTTGAACGAGAGGGAGGGAAGTAGAACAGTGAGGTTACAGGGGGCTGAGGTCAAGAAGGTGGAGGAGTTTAGGTATTTGGGGTCAACAGTCCAGTGCGACGGGGAGTGTGGAAAAGAGGTGAAGAGGCGAGTGTAGGCAGGTTGGAGTGGGTGGAGAAAAGTGTCAGGGGTGTTGTGTGACAGAAGAGTGTCAGCAAGAATCAAAGGAAAGGTGTACAGAACAGTAGTGAGACCAGCTATGATGTATGGGTTAGAGACTGTAGCAGTGAGGAAGAGACACTAGGCAGAGATGAGGATGTTGAGGTTCAGTTTAGGAGTGACAAGGATGGACAAGATTAGGAACGAGCACATCAGAGGAACAGCTCAGGTTGGTTGTTTTGGAGACAAAGTCAGAGAAGCCAGATTGAGATGGTTTGGACATGTGCAGAGAAGGGATAGTAGTTATATTGGTAGAGGGATGTTGGAGATGGAGCTGCCAGGCAAGAGGGCAAGAGGAAGCCCAAAGACAAGTTATATGGGTGTGCTGAAGGAGGACATGAAGGTAATTGATGCAAGAGTAGAGGATACTGAGGCCAGAGTTAGGTGGAAACAGATGATTTGCTGTGGCGACCCCTAAACTGGGAACAGCCGAAAGAAGAAGAAGAAGAAGTAACAAAATGAGCCCAATGAGCTGTATCTAATCATTACAGCAAACATGACTTGATCAGTTTATATTTAGTATTCCTGTTTTTAATTACAAAATATTCAAAGGTTTATGGTGGTTTTATCTACACAATAGCATAAAGAAGAATTTTAATCTAAATAATTTGGAAGGTTTGAGAGCACAAACTACTTAAAATGTAAAATGTATGAGCAAAAATTTGTTTTCAGTAACATTTTGATCAATAGCAGCATCCCTTTCGATTTAACAGACACTGTTGTCTTTGTCAGAGAAAGTTTTTTTGGTTTTCTATCTTGACAAAAAGATCAGTCTCTAGAGTTGTATACACTATATTTTTGCTTATTAAGCAACAGAGGCATCCGTCAGAAATACCCATGGTGATATTTATACATAGACATGTCAGAACTGTCAGCTTTAAAAATCTCCCTTTAGAGAGATTTTCCCAAGATAATTTATTTTTAAAAATATGTTCATTGGCAAAATACATGTGTATTCTTTTCCTTTAACAGGGACTAGCACAAGTTTAAGCAATCAATATGGCTGTTTCGTATTTCACATTTGTTACTTGTGCGTTTAAGGACTTGGTTACAGTTGAGGTAATTTAAAATACAGGATTTTCTAAGCCTTTGACAAATATTAAATCTGATTGAATAAAACCCATCTTTGTCTAATCTAATACTTTGGTAGCACAGAGACTGAAAAGCTCTTTAGAGAAGGCTCCAGACCTCATATGTCTGAAGAATCCTCCACTATAGGCCACGATGGCCATTGTTAGTTGCTTTCTCCAAAATCCACAAAGCAGATATGGACTGCGTAAGCAAATTCCAATGATTCCCCTGTAGAGGGTAAAGAGCTGGTTCAGTGTCATGGGGGCTGGGCAAAGCTACATTTCTTAATTTCCGTTTCCTCACTGTTTACATAAAAAAATATGTAGACTGAAATTAAGTAAAGTGAAAGGGACCAGTTGGCCAGATATGGAGTGACTCAAAGCTGGATTTTGTGCTCCGCTTTTAACCCTTCTCACAGCGGTGAACAAACACAGTGTGAACACACACCGGGGAGTTTTCGGGAAACTGGTGCCTTGCTCAAGGGCACCACATGTGTGGTTGTTAAAGATGGGAGAGCAAGTGTTTCATCACTCACACCACCTTCAACTCTGTGGATCTGGGGATCGAACCGGCAACCTTTCAATCACAAGTCGATCTCCTCATCCACCAGACCACAACTGTCTGTAAAACTTAGGATTGTAGCAATTAAATGCAATATTTTATAATTTTGTGTAAGATTCTCCACCAGAATATGTTTGGGTGGGTCACAGACACACACGCACACTCGATAAATATGAACAAATTAACATTAATTATAAAATTCCGAAACCAAAATGAACAAGTTGCTTGCATCATTAAAACAAGTAACCTATTTGAGACCAGGAAGGATATTAACACATTTAAGATCACACTTGAAGATAATTAAAAGACAAATAACACATGGAAGAGCAGTTGAGTAAATTAAAGAACAAAATTTATAGAATAGTTAACCCAATAATACTTTTCAGCCAAATAAAAGCATTTAAAGACCTTGTTACCTAAAAAGAGGGACACATTCAATTCAATCTGTCAACTAGATATGCCCAAACCTTCTCGGCTCCTCACAAGTTTTTCCAGAAGCTTGAATTCAGTCGGTCTTTAAAGCTCTTGGTTGATGCTGGTCTGAAACACAATCTAATTGTATCAGAAAATAAGTAAAATGCAGACATTCGTCGTGTGTACACTTTAAAGAGAATACAATAAAGAGAGCAATATCTGTCCCTTTTTAAGTTTCCTGCTAGATTTAAACTGTCCAGTGGCAAGTTACCACAGAACATTCTCAGGAAGTGAGACAGGAGATGGGCTCAGCTGTGGAGGAAGGGTTCTCAACCAACACAAGACTGAAAGTTCATCAAGACTTCTATATTTTAATATTACAGGTGCTAAAGATGAATAAATAATTTCTTTAAAATTAAAAGTGAATTCTGAAAAGTCTTACCAACAGAAAAATTGCGTGACTTCCCGTGGAAATGTTGATGTTGGTGCAGAGCATGTGGTCGATTGCATCTTTTTATAGGGATATTTTTTATGACGAGAACTCATGCTTCTAAATAGTTAATGTGTGAAAAATAAACATAAATAGGAAATAATTATTTGTGATGTAAGTTTATTATCGAATGTTAAAAAAAAGAGGAAAAACAGTAGATGCTCATTGAATTTTATGCAATCACAGTAACATAGTCTGCTTTTGTTTTGCTCTCACAGGCTCCTTTAAAAGATCAGATAACACCAGTGCCAATAGCTCAATGAATCAATGAAGTCCAATCATTGAAGTTGCCTGAAAATGTCAGATTATATGGCAAATGTCTGTTTTAGGGACATTTAGTGAAGGAAGGTGCCTGAGTGGTACATTTGTTTACCAAGGAATGGATTGCAGGCAGATACACGTATGTCAAAGTAGAGCTTTTCTTGCAGAAGTTAATGATGTCTGTTCTAAATCAGTGAGGCTTACTTTACTGGGCTCTCTTCTGAGGGTGTGCAACAATGAGGCTGTGCTGCCCTCTGCTGGGATTCTTTTAATAAGATGATTTAGAATTGTATGGTTTAGGGCAGGGTAGTCAAACTCAATTCCTGGAGGGCCGTAGACCCTGCAGGTTTTTGTTCCAACCCTGTTTCAGGAGACACACTAGTACCTTCAAACAAACCCAGAGGAGCTTAATCAGTGGAATCAGGTGTGTTCAGTTAAGGTTGGAGCAAAACTGTGCAGGACTGTGGCCCTCTAGGAATTGAGTTTGACACCCCTGGTTTAGGGAAATGGTGCTTAGTTTCAATAGCACTGATGTTTGTTTGCAGTAAAAAATATTTCATTACAAAAAAATCTTGACCCCTTCCCATCATACCTATTGTTACCCATCATACCAATTTTTAGTTCCAAGTAACTAAAAGTAATTTTACACCATATGCATCAGTTTAGTTCCAACCAGCCTTTAAAGCACAAGCATATAGCTTTTTAAACAAAGCTGAGAGACTTAATTAGATCCATCAGGGATGCCAAGTTTGTTCAGTTGATTATGTTGGTCAGTTGATTTGTTCAGTTCAAATGTGTAGGCTCTGAAATGTCTTTACTAAATTTCGTTTTTTTTTTAACTGACCATTGATGTATTCCAACGGTCTCATTGGGGGTCCTAGCCTATCTGGTAAATGGGGGAGCACCCCATGACGTACTCCACCCTCCCACATACACAGAGACGGACATAAAACGTGTTGCTGAGTGAACATGACCTTATTTGTAAGAACTGTTGAATATAGCTAGATAACTTGCAAAGGCTTTAAAGAGAAAACCACACTCTTAATAAATATTTAATAATAACAAATTAAAAAAGCAGACAGAAGAAAATAAATAAATTAACAATTCTGATTGTGTAGAAGGCTGACACAGGTGCTTACCTAGGCTATATAAAACTATAAAGTAAATTCTTAATGGCCTTACGAATGGTGTTACTATAAATTGACCGTATTACAGGCTTGATTATCAAGTAACTTGTAATTTTCTAGCATGATTAACATTTCTATAGCATGCTCACTATAGCTTCATCGACTGTTCTGTGATCATCTACTAATGACCCCTAATCTGTTTCTGTTAGATCTGAATTTCACAACCTAAATTTTGCAGTTTGAATTTATTTTTACAATATTGAGATAGATGTTTAGATAATTTTCATCATTTTGAAAACGTCAAACTCTATTTTTACAAACTGGATATCTCCAGAACAATCTAAAAATTGAAAAACAAAAAACAAAAAAAACCCCAACATATATAAATAATTATGCCTTAAAATAATTTGTTTTAAATATCAGAAGTTTAATATTCAAGTTACACAATTCAAAGTCATTTTTAATGGCATATAATATATTGGGTTTGATCAAATTACAATTGCCAATCATTTAAATCAACACACTTCAAATTCAAATTGTTTTGGAAAATCTCTGTCCCTTTAATATACAGCCATAATCTAAAAATCTATAAATTTGTCTTTTTACATCAAGGATTGGTAAGTAATTAGGAGATTAGTTCTATATATATGTTTAAAACTAATTAAAGGTCTCTCTCATTTTTGTGTTGAGCACATTTTCTGAATTACACAAGACATTGTTTTTCATGCTAATTCGGATGCTCTCTTATCAAGCACACAATATACGTGTGTGTTTTTGTCAGGGCATGAGCAACATTCTGGAAGACTTGTGTGTTCGTTCTTGCTAAAGAAACAGACTCCATTCAGCCTGCACTAATCCAGATGGGAAGTCAAAGAGCAGAAAGTCCATAGCACCAAAGTCATTTCATCACTTTTTTGTATTTAGATTTTTTTCTGGCATGCATAAGGAGAGAGAGAGAGAGAAGAAGAGGGAAAGAAAATGACCAACATTGGAGCCGCTTTGCTTGTTATCTGTTTAATTCATCCTCCTATCTGGCCTGTCTTTACCCTCGCTAAAATTCCCTTTGACACGCATGCCTTCCTGTACATAATCCAGTCCTACCGGGCAGAATTAGCACTGGAGGAATTGATAGAATGAGTAAATGAATAGAATAGGACAGGTGGAAAGGAAATGTCAGAGCGAACAGACTGATTTGACTCTGAATCAAATGTATTCTGGCTCGATACAGGTCGTGTTTTGAGGAAATGCTGACAGATGAAAAGGTTTCAGGGAAGAATGGTTTCAGGAAAAGAGTTGAAATGACAAGAGAATGAATATTTATAACGATGAACTCAAAACTTTTGGTGGAGAGTTCTGTCTTTAGGTGTGCATTTTAACCTTTGTAAATATTAGTAGTTTATAGTTTAAGCATAGATTTTTAAGTGATGTTTACTTAAGAAAATCTATACATAGAAGGTCTTAGAAAATAAAACCCTCAAAATAAAGTACTTTATTAGAGTATGTTTGGATTGTTTCCACTAAGAGATTGAATTTTTTTAGAATGTGTGTTAAAAGATTTCCCCACAAAAATGCAGTTAGAAATCTGTAAAAAAAAAATACTATTTGCTGACTCTGGAGTTAGGGATGATTGTTACATCTTTGCTATTATGAGCTGGTTGTAGTATTTATATTCTATACTCATGAAAAGCTGCATTCAACATCATCAACTGTGTACACGTACGCACCTGTAATGTTTGAAACTGCTGAAGAATCGCACCGCCCAACATATTACACTCATATTTTACTGAAGGATTTTATTCTGTTTTGTGGAAATTATTGTTTATCCTTTATATTTCCAGTTATCTATGCAGTCCCACAGAGCTCTGTTTTAGGCCCAGTGTTTTTTACGTTTTGTATGCTGCCAAAAGCAGAGTTTTTATTAATTTTACTATATACGCTTCAGCTGCATGGTTCTAGAAAAATAGAATAACATTGTTTTTTGCTCACAATTTTCTCAATTATATATATATTTTTTTTACTTTTGAGCTTGAGCTCAAGTTATTTAAAGAATAAAAATATTTACAAAATAAATACATTGATTTAAAGCTGAAGATTTAATGTATATTAAAATGAGCTTTGCTTTGTTTGGCTGTGGATTTGTGCCTGAGTTGCTTTGTTTTCTTGTACAATTTCATAATATTGTAAATGATGATGCTTCAGGTCATTAAACAAATTTGTGGTGTCATCTTTGGTACAGAAACAGTTGCTGGACATTCCTTGCAAATTTATGGTTTGCTGAGTATCATCTGTTCTGAAACTAATGTAAACCAAAGGAAACAATTATCATTTTTAGGCATTAAAATGTCCAAGTTGTTCACAGACTTACTTTAACGTTGCTCTGACTCATTCTTCTAACCTAGTTTCTGTTCGATTAACTTCATTATTGCATACTGTCACACCCACTGTTCTGGAACAGGTAAAAAACACACCTGACCTTACCAAACCACATGTGACACAAGACGTTACGCATCATGCTTGCTGTGAGTGATTGTGTGATCTCGAGAACATTAGACGTGTTATAAGGTTCTTGCATTAATAATTGTAAGGGATCGCTGGCCACTGGTGCCAAGTTCATCTACAATGGGAAGATCCAAGTGCTATCCAAAGAACCGGATACCGTGCACGGATTGGATAAATCTTTAATTTCAATAGTTTCTTATTGTTTTATCATGCTGAACAAAAATGCCACCAATGAAAACATTTGTTCACAACCAAGACAAATTGGATAGTGGAGGTGGTCAATGAAGATAGCAATCGTTTAATGTACACAGTCAAATGTACACAGAGAACTATCAAAGTTCCATGACACCAGGCAAACATGACTTTGAACGTAGGTGGTTTTCCTAGAATCTGAAATGTGTCAACAAATTCTAAATTTGGCTGGCTGGTTACATTTTTAAAATCCAAATTCCAACATTGAAATAACAAACAAACCAAAAATATATATTTAGGTATTGTCCCACCACCTTCTTATAACATGCTCATGTTTACGTTCATTCAGCCATGCAGCTCCAGCACTGTGGAACAACATAACACACAATATACTACACCATAAACCCATTTTTTTTATTAACAACATAACTTTGAATTTGTGAGTTGTATGCTTCTTTGCTTCTTTTTAAATTGCTGTAATTTTTTTATTTTTCTTCTAATTTAGTTTATTTTTATAAGAGCCCTAAAAGGTGTCTTTATATAAGGTTTTTATTATTATTGTTTTTGTTTTAATTAGTATGGTTAGTAGGATTACAGTAATAACAATAATAATATGTATTATTTAATAAATGATGATTTTGATTCGTCAATGACCCATGCTACAAGTCTTCAGAAAGACAACTGAACAGATATAACTGCTGAGTTTAAAGCATCTGCTAACTGTGCGTTCATGTATTTTGGATGTTATCAGGTACTCTCAGCTGGTGCCCTCACTGCAGATGATGCAGCTGTCTGCAGCGACAGGGTTGAGCCGTCTTCTCATCATTCTGGGAGTGTTGAAGCCGCTCCTTCAAGGAACAAACATTTCAGAGGAGCTTCTGCAGAGACAGGTCAGTGCTCACAGAGGAAGAGTCCCCACTAAGCCTTTCAAGTTGATTTTTTGTTGTCAATTTGATTCCAGTCAATGATTAAATAGGTTTATCATATGAATAAGACATATACTTGTAAAGAATAGGGAATATGTTTCTAATGATGATTCTTTTTTAAGCTACAAGAGAAATGCTTGATTTGAACATTCTAAAATATTTTGAACACGTTTACTTTTTAAACAATAAAATTACAATAAAATGGTCAATAATAAACAAATGCTTTTTACATAATTGGTTTTACTTTTAAGTAATAATGAAAATAAGTACATGACATTTTTCAATATTTATTTACATTTTATTAGTGAAAATATAATAAATAGCAAACAAGAGGAAATATTATACATTCTATATATTTAAGATTTCATAAAGTAAAAGTGATGTTGTCTAAACTCTTTTTAAATGTTTAAACACATTCACATATGTTATTTTGTGTCCATATGAAATTCAAATTTTTCACAATTTTTTTTATCTATCTGTATCTATCTGCTGCTAACTGCACATTCACATCCACAAACCTTTAATTAGTTTACTTTGTTCATTTTGGCCCCTACAATGAATCCGTTAGAAATCCTGTTCTTATGGGATATGGCCTATGGGTGTCGCTGTTGTGCAAGTGACTGTTAACCAGCGCACAGGCTGAGTGGTGCTTATAGAGAGCAGACAGCTGGATAATGATGGGTTGTCAGCAACGAGCACCTTCCCATGTGTGTTTGAATGTGAGGGTCTGCAGACAGAGACAGACTGACTGCATTTACTTTGTAAATCGCCTTCAGACAGCCTTTTCTCGGGTCACACAGTCAAACAGCCGCGCGCAGTGGAGCTCCGAGGCCGCTCTCCTCGCTCCAGTTCCAGCCAATTTCATGCACGTTAACAAGCGCCTACCAATATGCAAAACAGTTATTACAGCTTTGAATGGCCACTCTTCCCCTAAAAAGCTTCAGATTCCCATTTTCAACCCGAATCAAAGATTGACGTATGAGGAATGGAAGAGGTGATTTGGGGGCTGTTTGGTAATTAAAGATAGAGCAAAGTACATTTTCACCTTTTTATAGTTGTTTTTTTTTGGGGGGGAAAAATTCATGATTTTTAAGTACAATTATATTTTATAAAGCCTACGATTGTTTCTTTATCACTGGGAGTTGTCTGATCGGTTTTTCACTAATGTTTCCATTCATAGATTTTTGAAAATAAGGTGGAGTGAGTCTTATTTGGATAATATTAAAGATTATGGGATCTTCATTACAACTACATTTTTTGGAACAACGAAAGGAACAAATTCTGGAGAAATGTTGTAGGAAACGTCCCTGGACACAAAATAATCTTTGTTTAGTTAACAGTAAAGTTTTAATAAGTTATTCTCCATTCCTGTAAAAGCATCATTACCATACCTGTGTTTTATCAAGATCTGCCCCTTCATGTTCTCGTCTCCCCTAACAGCATGAGGAGCTACCTTTAGAAGACTTATGATGATTTCATTTGTATTCTTCATTTTTCTACTGTAATTAAATATTTACAGTATAAATATTTACAATTTAACATATTCCCTGGACCTATGTGTTTTAGAGATGTTCACCTTTAAATTATATGCTATTCAAAATAAATGCCTACAACTTCAACAAACACTGACCGTGTCTAAATAATAATAATTATAACAAGATGTGATGTCAGTCTATTAATTTAATTGACTTGACTGAAAGGAGCGGGAACAGATCTCGACACAACGCCTTCAAAGTTTAAAGTGAATATACTTTCAAACATTCCCTAAAGAGATGTAAAGGTCAAGAAAGGAAAATCTCAAGAGATGATCCTAAACAATTAGACAATAGAAGTGAAAAAATATTATTTTTTTTAGAAATTGAAAGTGATGAATGATGGATTCATTTTTTTCAGTTTTTTTTGTCATATCTTGTATGACTATTCTTGAGACTCTTCCAAAACTACAACTTCCATGATAATTTAGTGCATCGATGTATCAACAAAATGTCAAAAATATTTGTTTATTGGTTTGAAATAGTGCCTCTAGTTGTGAAAATTTCTACACACCTACCTTTAGCACACTGCAAGATGTTGATAATGTGCTATTAATATTTCTACTTAATTGTCTGATTTATTTTCACTTGTATGTGAGGCCTGAATCTGAATCATGAAAATCTGAAATGCCGTCTTTACCTCTGTTTTTTTCAGTTATCTTTATTTACTTTAAAAGGCAACTAAGATAACTAATCTTGAGAAAGCCTTGCTTGATACATTTCAGATTATACTTTTATGACTCTTCCAACAACAAATAATCAGTTGAATTATTTCATAAGTTTTACTCCTTTGTACGACATTGTCATATTTGGTCATTGTTTCACACAAATTTTTACTCTTGTTTTAGTCTAATCTCAGGCCAAAAAATATATTTATCCTTGAAATGGGTTTAAATGAAGTGAATTGTAATTGTGAACCAGATCTAAACTAGTTCTGTTTTAGTTCTAAAGCATTCTCCCACAACTCTTGCCCTCAAAAATCACTTAAAATTTAGAGTGTATTGATCAGTGGAATCTATGTTTTGACATGTTATTGGCCATAGTACCTTGTAGTAAGTCCATAAACTTTAAATCACCTGATCTAAAGGATTGAAGAAAGGAAGCTGTCAGAGATAACATTACACTCGAGCGCAGGCAATCAAACAGCAATTATTGGCTACTTGCTGCTTTCCTGTTGAACAGCAAGCCATTGTAATCCTTGAAAAGCCTTTCGACACTTAATTTGACTACCATGAGCTTTAGAATAGACGATTGTTCTTCACGAGAGGCTCATTCTCTCTAGTTATATTGACTCAAGTGTTGACTTGACACTTTCAAGTGCTTCTGTCCGAAGTCCCTTTATATCTTCATGTAATATACTGGGCTAAGAGTAACAGAAATATTGAATTACTTATAATTTCAATCAACGAAAAGGAATTCATTTGATCAAATGTGTTTTTTTTTGCTCAGAAATATCTGCTGTGTAACCCAGCCCACCAGAGTGCTGCTGTGGATGAGCATTTCTTCATCAATGAAAGTGCATCTCAAGTTAGGTAAGTCACTTTTTTTTAAATACAAGGTAATGTATAAGAGGCACAATATGGACACGTTTTACTTATTAGTTACTATAGCACTATGTGAAATGTATGTGTGCTGTAATGCATTCCAGGTTTTCAAATGTAGATATATTTTATTGACTTTTTTTCTTCATAAATAGGTAGCACTTTATAATTATAATAATGACACACTACTAATTATTAATTACCCATTAGCAAATGCCCCTCATTTTATAAGGAGTTTTTTATGTCAATTCATATTTATAAGCAGTTTATTCATTTTAGTTTAAACGTTTAAAGGCATACATAGTCCTCATTTTAGATGAGCTAACAAAAACTGGCTACTATGCTTTGTAACTAGCTGAATTAATAATGAGTTACAGTAGAAATAACGGTTATTACAGCTTTTATTATCACAGTTACTATATGTCTGAATAAGATGCTTGAATGTGCTTTCAATTAGTTTAATAATAATTTATTGACACGTGCCTCATGAATCATTTACAACTAATAACTAACTGGTTTTTAAATTTTAATTTATAAATGTTTAACTAATCCTCAATAAGGCATGAATCCAATGTTATTAAGTTTATAACATAGATGCTTATAAGCCAAGAATAAAGCCTTTAAATGTATAAACCAAGAACAAAGCATTTAAATATTTATACAGTGCTTACACAATACTTTATAAATTATTAATTAGCCATTTGCTAATGAAGACACTGTCAATTGAAAGGGTCAACATGAGTGCACAAGATGAGCATTTAGCGTCACGGTGACGCAGTGGATAGCATGGTCGTCTCACAGCAAGAAGGTCGCTGGTTCTAGGCTCGGCTGGGGCAGGTGTGTGGAGTTTGCATGTGTGGAGTTTGCATGTGTGGAGTTTGCATGTTCTCCTCGTGATCGCGTGGGTTTTCTCCGAGTGCTCCGGTTTCCCCACAAGTCCAAAGACATGCGGAATAAGTGAATTGAGTAAGAACAATTGCCCATAGTGTTAAAGAGTGAATGTGAATGTGTGTGTGAATGTTTCCCAGCGATGGGTTGCGGCTGGAAGGGCATCCGCCGCATAAAACATATGCCAGAGAGTTGGCGGTTCATTCCGCTGTGGCGACCCGAAAGGGAAGAAAGCCGACATGAAGATGAATGAATGAATATTTGCTAATGCTTAATTAATGATTAGTAGTGTGTAGTTATATGGCTGTATATGGTTATATCCTGTATATGGCTAGTATTTATTTACTGCACAGTAACATCTTTTTAGTTTAAGTCGATCAGTTTTGTAATAAACCTCGCTAGTGTTGTAACTCGCTGTTATAAAATATAACTTGCTGGTGTTTCTATTAGTGGTCAGAGATTATTAACAGAACATAGCTTAAAAATAACTAGGAATTGCTTTTAGTATTATAGGTGATGTGATGTTTTTGTTAGGTATATGTGATTAATAATACAAGTAAGTTACTTTTGTTTAGTGTCTAAACTCGTGTTTGATTCTTGTCTAGAGTTCAATCATGTAACAGGACAATTGGAAGGTGGTTGCTTAGAGGATTTATAACTGCAATTTCCACAAGCAATTTCCATTTGATCCCATACGGGGGTCTGACTTGTGTTGCTGAATGTTCTCAATGTTTCAGTGAGATCTCCAGATACAAGCCCCTCTCCAGCAAGACATCTGTGCATGTGATCACTGGAGAATTCTTTGACGATCAGCTCCCTGCACATCTCAACCAAGTGAGTGTCTTTTTTCCCCACATCTAACTGTGATTACATTCTAATCAGATGAAAAACCTGTTCTGAACATCTTATTAATCATAATTCCTCTATATCAGGTACTTGCTGAACGTCAGGCTGAGTTTCTAAAGCGCTCTTATCTCAATGCAAATCGCATTCAGATTCAAGGGGTGGCTCGTCACATGATCTACAAAAACCCGTCCTCTGTAATCAAACATTTGCATAAGCTTGTGTCACAAAGACAGTCAAACCAACAGAGGCAATGAGATTCCGCCTCTCTAATATGAACAGTGCGTTGCTGGACAAGGAGTTTCATCTGCCAATTTATGTCTCATAATAAAAATGCAACATTTTATCAACTATTTCACCAAAAACATCAAAATCATGGAAAGACGTCTGTTAAATTTTATTAATAGACAAAGAGCTGAACTCATTGTCTTGTAAAGTGTCATTAAACACATTTTCCTTAAATCTGTCAATGTATTTTGTAAGATGTTCTTCTAATTTGTGGCACATGTGAAATTTAAATTGCAACTATGTTTTTTTTCCCATTTTTATTCATGGACACCTTGATGGAAGAAAACAAACAGTTTATCCTGAGGATTGAAGTTTATTAGACACCACATCAAAATAAAGATTTCAACAGATCTGGAATTTTTATTCCATCCATATACATGCATAGCAACAACATTTTTAAGAAATACTTTTCTTACATAAGGACATTGGAATGATTTTTTTTTACATTATTCCCTTGTCTCATCCAAATCATCAGTAGTCACTTGAACCATTTTTTGTACAATTAATTTAGTTTCCACATGTAAGAAACAGCTTTACTCCCCATTTTATAATAGTAGTTTCTGTAATGACCCCCTTTTTCCATATTTTTTTTTTTTTACAAAGTATTGCATTGAGAGCAAATTTTTAAAAAGGGAGAGCTAGGTGAATTAGCAAACAGAAACACAAGTAATGTACAACAGCTCTGCTTTCCTCATTTAAAACATCCACTTCCGATTAGAAGAAAAGACAGACGAACAGAAAAAATGTATATATATATATTTATATATGACAAGCCATGTGTACACTATGCCAAATATGAGTGTTATGCCTGGTTATCCCTCCAAACTAATTTAAGGCTGGGGGCAGTAGAATCCTTACAGTGTGACAATTTGACATGTATATAAAAAAAATTGTACCAGCAAATAAGAATATACAAGTGCTCCAGTTGCTAGCGTTAGGGCTAAAGTTGCTTTAGTTTTGTATCTTGTGCCTATTATCTCAATGAACCTACATTGTAAACAATATGTTGCTACACAAAAATGACAATACATCAACATTACAAATAACTCTGGTATAAACTTTCTTTGAATTTAAATTAAGAGCACTACTCCTATTAATACTGATTGTAAAATAAATAAATAGTGTTAATGGCACCAACATTACACAGACTTTTTCATCATTTTGCATTTAAATAAAGAAAGAAAAGTATCTTGATTGTCCACGAGCAGTGCTTACAACTGCATGATTTCACAACTGTGTACCAAAACAATGAGTTAAAATTGATGGAGAGTAATTTTTACTTCACATGCTCTGCTGCATGTGACGAGCAGTAAAATTTCTTGTGGGTGATAAAGTTTGACAAGTTATTGAACTGGATGTCACAGAGGCGACAATACTTCCCACTTCCTGCTGGTGGTGCTGATCCATTAATGCCTTTTTCAAGAGGTATTGATTCCTCTATAGGTGATTTAGAAGGAGGTGATACATTCTCTGTTTGATCTGGAGGATTCTCGCCTCCCCACATTGGAGATGCTTGGTCCTCTGGTGACGAGGAGTTTATAGGTTGGTTCTCTTGCTGTGGTGTTCCTGGTGTCTTCCGATCCTCTTTATGACCTCCATTGACAATCACCATGCTCCTGTTTTTAGGCAGCAGGGGAAGCAGGTCCTTGCTTGGATATGGACATCCATTGGCTACCTGTGTTTCGGTAGAGGGCTCGCTCACGCCATTGGTGCTTTCCTCCTGTTCAGCCACATCACATTGGACAATAGTACTTGCTGACATGTAGTCACCACTCTTTATCCCGTAATATGGAGAGATTTTCTCTGTATTCTTCATCTTCTTTATTGCTCCAGGATAGAGAGATTGAGGCAAAAACATGTTTTTGTTCTCATCTTTCAATGTCATAATCTGTGCTTCATCAAAAGCTTTCAGATCTGGGGCTGACCCAAGGTGTGCCGGAAATATTCCTCCATTTTGAATAATTAGTTTGTTGCTACCATTTTTCTCGAATTTCACAGAACTTTTTTCATTGACATTATCATCCAAGTTATTGCCGTCAATCTTCATGTTCGGGAAAGGTGGCTGCTCCAGATTGCCAATGTCACCAGGTTGAGCTGTTGCGACTGGGCAGAAATTCTGTTTATGGGCAAGGTAGTTCTCTACTTTGTTAAAACTGATCTTGCACACCGTACATTCATGATAGTCCAAGAGTCTTTTGGGAGAGCTGCAAGACTTGTCAGGAAGAGGAGAGCACTTTTTGCTGAGATCTATGGGGGCATCTATTTCTTGTTGGTCAGCATTACTGTTTTTTGTTGTAAGGATAGGTTTAGAGACTGCGAGAGAAGCATCTACATGCTTTGGAACAAGACCCGGAAAAATGTCACACCGTGGAAGGAAGCGTTCAGTCAGATTTTCAACCGATTCCTGAGAAGTACATGGATTTCCTATTACTGGCATACCCAAGAATCCAGACTGTGGTCCAATGGGCTGTCGTTGGTCTTCGGGTAGACACATCTCATACATTTTTCTTCGCTTGCGTGTCCTCATGGCCCGCTGCATGGCAGGGACCTTTGCAGACATGCGTTTCATTGGTGGATCATGTCGAGTAGCACAATAGTACTGCTTGTGAACCATGTAAGTTTCGTGTCGGCTGAAAGTGATGTTGCATGCTTCACAGGTGGTCTTGTTTGGGTCATCCTCCACCAGAGATGTGCTGGGGCTCTTCCCCTCAGCTTGTTTTCCTCCAAGTCTTTCCTCAACACCTGTTGGTGTGGTTACCTTCTTAACTTGCCCAGTAAGGTCTTTTTCAGGAACTTTTCCACCTGCATTCATGATATCCAAAACAGAGGAGTTCAAGCAAGCTTGTGCCACAAGATGACTGTCTGTTTCTGAGGGAAGGCATCCCGGGAGCATACCGACCGAAGCATGGCCACTGTTTGGACTTGTGGCATCATGAAGTTTGTCAGGAACAGTTGAGAAATCAGGGGACTTTGCCATCTGTGTCCAGCGACTGTTGCAGTAGTGCTTCTTGTGAACTAAGTAGTTATCTAAATTATTGAAGGTGATGTTGCATTCAAAGCAGGTAGCGCCTTTAGGAATTAGAGGACTGTAGATTACAGGAGGGTAGCTGTTTCCTCCATGGCGCAACCTGCGATGAACCAACTCTGACATTTTTGCTAGAATCTCAGATGCCTGTGGTACAACAGAGATGTCCTGGGAAAATGCAAACTGCGACAGGAATGGACCCATGGGGAAGGTTGGACCCATATTGTGCTGGACTGGTGAGGAGGCTAGGCGTGGACTAGAGGGTTCTGACTTGATTCTGGTGTAAGAGAAATTAGCCTTGCTGCCAGAGTGATTATCGCCCTTCTGCAGTCCTAGGTTAGGTTTCTTTTCAGGTCTCTCTAGTTCCCCATCAGGACTGTTGGACTTGTTGGGAGTAGTTTTAGGACTTTGCATGACTATATCCTTCCGCCCTAAGAGTTCTGATCTTGCTGCCTGCAGATTTTCCTCACCTCCCCTTGGGGAGTTTTCACTGTCGCTTTCCCTGTGAATCTTTCCAGTGTGTCCATGTAAGTCCTGATGTTGCAACAGTTCTCTATGGTTTTGGAAGCTAAGGTGGCAGTGATTGCATCTGAAGGCTGCCTGTGACAGGTGTGACAGGATGTGATGCTGAAATGTCAGGAGTGAATCTGCTGTGAAGTTACAGATCGTGCATTTCAAGCTGGTGCCAGGGGGAAGAGATTCCTCCATTTTGACACCTGTGGGAAACAGCATCGACAATTTGTGTTATGTGCCATTCATGCATTTTTGCTCATCTTTATCATAATTTATACTTACTACTGTGTGAGCTCAAGTGCATTTCCAGAGCACGAGGATTGCTGAAGCTTTTGTTGCAATTGGGGAAAGGACAGTGACTGGGAGGATGATGAGCAATTGGATCACTTTCCTCAGAGATGTTGTCTGGTTCTCTCTGCCGCCCACTGCAATAGTACATAAGGTGGGCTTGTAGGTTCCTCTCACTCCTGTACCAAATCCCACATGCTTTACATGGGAAAATGTCCTCTGAAAACAGAGATTCACAAGGTAAGTAAAGATACATAGTTGCAAATCATCATACCCATCATCAACATCAACAAGGTACACCTTTTGGAGTTTCACTACATACAGAGCACCTGAGCTTTACAAACCAACTTCAAACAAATATCCAGTCCTATATATAACATTCTATAACTTTTGACCTTCAGTGAGGACACTCACAATTTCAAACCTGGATTTGTTCAGAGCTCATTAAATTAGCTGAGGAAACTAGACCACTCAATTTTTTTTTTACTACACTGAGAATTATAGTGTTAAGTAGGGTAAAAGGTGCATTACAAAAACTGGACTGGAATTAGAATATTATGGTATTATAAGTATGGATTAATTCTATTGATAAAATATCCCGCCATCTGCTAGAAATAACTTTTTGTATAAAGTCTAACTATTTCTAATTTCAAAATCTTTACTGTGCCCCTAAACCAAAGGGGAAAACATCATGTGCCCTACAGCAGTGGTTAATTTGTGAATGACTGTAGTCCTCAAATTTCATAGACTGCAATGTATTCTGAAAAGCCTTATATTATTGGTTGGAATGCACAATGTTGCAGCTGCAGGAACAGGTGAGTGGCCATATGTAACAAAAATGTGGCCAAGTTTCATGACAAGATCAAAGCGTATATCATAATTGCAAAAACTTGATTGATAATAATTTTGATGGGTTGCTAAAAAATTATATGTTGACTTTAATAAAACTGGAATAAAAGCAAAAACAAGCTTACTGTTGACTATAGCTGTTGGTAATATAGAAGCCATGGCAGCTTGCTGGGGCAAAAGTTGAATGGTGTCCAGGAGACGTGCTGGATACATGCCCTCACTGAGAGAGATGTGATTGACAGTCTGCAAGCGAGAGTCAAAGTCCACTGCGAAAGCCACCAGCTCCTCACCTTCCATCATGTTTTTGGTCGTGGTGCACCATAATTGTCCAGCTGAAATAAAATAAAAATAAATTCAAGAACCTGCAAGTTTGACCACTGCATTTTGTTGTTAATGGATATTTCAACAGACAATGTCCTATGTGTTTTTATTTTATTATTATTTTTTTATTAGCTATGGAAGGTCTTAAAAGTCACATCTTGCATTTTGAGTTCGGCTAACTCTCCTTAAATGCCATCAGACAGGAATAAAAGGGAAGTTATATGAAATCAGTATAAGTGTTTTCTTTCAGATAGCATTTATCATTGCACATGGACAGATTTCAGCCATACTTCATTTACCATTCAAACAATACTTTTAATATGGCTATTTACATAAATATGGTTTCTAAGATAGCAAGAATCT
This sequence comes from Danionella dracula, assembly GCA_900490495.1. NCBI lineage: Eukaryota > Metazoa > Chordata > Actinopteri > Cypriniformes > Danionidae > Danionella > Danionella dracula. The sequence continues at coordinate 4,100,728 of UELW01000039.1, read as the reverse complement.
ATGATATGCAGATGCTAAATGGCAGAATTAGGCCATTGTTTCAGAGGGGAAGCTGGACAATTAATTAAAGCGCACTGTTGGCTCTCAGAGATGTGCAAACACACGGAATGTGCTTTAGGGAGGGGGATGAGCAATGTCTTCAGCTAACGACAAAGAAGAAAATGTAGGGTCTGAGAAAAACCGTGTTACGCTGATTGTGGCATAAGTAAGGCAAGTTCTCACAATTACTTTTTACAGTTAATAGTCAACTATACTTAATAGTCAACTAAAATGATCATATTTATTCCTTGACTAGACAAAGATTTGTATGTTTGAATGCCAGACTCAAAGAATAGCAAACAATTTCTTTAGTGTCAAACTTAAGTCATTTGCAAAAGGTGGCCCATAATAAGAAGTACATTTTACAAGTTTATCTAGAAAGAACACTATATGTTGTAGAACATTTATACGGAGGAAAAAAGTTCATCAATTCATATCTTGTCTGTCTGCAAGTCACCAAAGTGTTTTCACATTGTTGAGACAAGCACTGAGGGGCTTTTGTTCATAGGCATGTCAACGACGTGTTGGCCCAGGACACCTAAAACATTGGGAAAGATAACTGTAGTATTTATGTGATGTGTAATATATTTGTTTAGAGTAAAATGAAGAATTACAAAGATTTACACAACGGTGAACTTTCTACATAGAAAATGTGAGCGCTTCAAGATCATGTTTGTGTGTCAGGGAATAAAAACAAAAAGTAGAGTACAGCTAATTTCCAATAAAAGAATGTCTGCAAAGCCCTAGCAGGTTTAAAAATGTATGACTGCTGTCTGAAAGAGCAGTTTATCATTTTGAGAATCTGCAGAGGATAGACATACTCCTCAAACAGTGCCTCTTCATCAGCGCGGCCCTGTCACAAACCACACACTGCCTGGAGAGCCTCTCTCCTTCCTTATCTTCTAATTAAAATAACAAAACCGTCCGTGGCCATCAGTGCAGATCAGAAGTGTCACCTGACACAGCAGGAGGCCACAGGTCACTTTCGCTGCTCCAGAAGACTGCTGGAGCTTGCATCAACAGCTCATTACACAGTCCGAGAAATAAAGGCAAAAGTGTTGTGTCTGTGGAGGATGCTGGTGCATTGTGGGATGGCTAGGGAGCTGTTTCAGCAACTTAAAATGGTTAATTGGCAATCATCACGACAGCTGAAGGCAATGCACTATCTCCTAAACAGGCCAAATATTATAAACCTCTACATAATTGCAGACAACCCTAAAATGTATTTTTGTCCGGTCATGAAAATTATATAATATTGCTAGTAAAGATTTTCTTCTAAAAAATATCTCACAAAAACATAGTGTAAAAAAAATCATGAACGTATTGGTTTGGAGTTTCTTCAAAGTAGAAAAACAGTACATATGGTTATATTTCAACATTTCTTTGATCAGTCGCTCAGTGATTTGGTTTGTTCTTGCACAAGAAATTATACCATGCCAACCAATCACAGAGTTGTGATTTGCATAGCTGTGACATTGGCTTTTATGTACAGTAGGTGCAAATCAGGCAACAGTGTAGGGGTCCAAGTATGGTTTACGTTCTAAGCACGAAAGTAGTTAGACCCAATGATACCTATGTTAGGTTTTGTAGTGTTAGTTGTAAAAGTTTAAAGAAAACAAGCAGTACAACACAACAGTATGACATGTGAAGGACAGGAAAGGATTGTGAAAGAATTGGAGGATATTTAGAACTGCGTAATGTATTCACAATAAAGAAATGAATCAGAGATTTCAAAAAAAAAATCCTGCAGGAAGGATGCAGATAAGAAAGAATATTAGGGGACCAGGGGCAGAATCTTATGGCTCTCCAAAGGGTACCAGAACTTTATGAGGATGAAAAGAACAGAGAGCCCTCAGCCTGCCACGCATGTAAAACGTGCAAATATATGAGAGTAGAAAGAAGGTTAGAGTCAGCAGCAGTAAGAAGATCAACAGAAACTCCTTGCTCCATGAAAAGTACCGTATTTAATCCGGACTATATGTTATAGAGGTTTATGTACATGTCTGAATGGATTTTGCCTGTATGTTCTTTGATGCTCACATGCAAATGTTTAATGCTTAATACAGGACAGTTTTGGTTTTAGAAGAATAGTCCTTCCTTTGTTAAGCATTACGCATACTATTATGCAAATAATTTTTTGGTCTTAAAATGTTATGCTTTGATTTTTCTATGAAGGTAAAAAAAAACTAAAATCCACACCCCGTAAAAAAGAAAAATCTTGAGAAGACAGATTTGAGATCCATTTTTGCCATTTGAAACACCCTTAGAACAATAGAGCCTTGTAGATATTTGTTCCTGCTCCTAGCTCATGTGAGTTTGTTTGGGTACCCACCCGGTCAGTCCAACAAAGTATTTCTAAATAGTCACATACTGCACCATTAAAATACTAGGTTAATGATAGGATTTCTTGATAATTACAATAACAATGAAGCCGTGTAGGTGCTAGTCTAAACATTTAATATCTTAATATATGTCTTAACAGACTTTTTTGTGTTCGAAAATAACAACACTGTAACAAAATACAGGGCAAAGAACAATGTCCATTTTCATTGACTAGTTTTCAAACTCACTTGCAGCCACGTTTTCTAGCATTAAATCAGATTTTTTGTTATGAACATAAAAAATACAGAAGTATTGTTAAATTAATAAATGTTGTATACAAGCACACAAATATTCAGTTTTTAAAACTACTGAAAGGCAATTATTGAAATTATTGTTAACTTTCTGCTGGCACTCTTTTTTTTTTTTTTTTTTTTACATAATTCCATTTATTTAATTGTTTTTACAGAGAAGATGTTGAATAATTAATAAGAATTATATGTTTTAGGTAAAAATCCAAATAACTCCTCTTGGTTCAAGTGGTCCTCAAGGTCAAACGGTCAAACTCAATAAACGTGGAATGCAGACTTCCTGTGTACTGTGTGCTATGAGTTCAAGCATTTAAACACACAGGTGAACGTATGACGTCTGATGTGCAATTTCTGTTGGCTGGAAAGAAATGTTTTTGCCTGAGAGCCTGTCTACCGCATAAGGCCTTTGTACCGTGGCCAACGCTCTCTCGCAATGAAGCCTATTGTCTCCATCCTCCTGCAGCGCACCTGATAAAAGAATAAAGAACTATGACATATTCCAAAAACAATAGAGGAATTAAGGACACACAATGCAGCAGCTGCTTCATTAAAACAATCAAAACCTGGTATCCTGTACATAGTCCAGATAAGTTGAAAAAAGAAGCTCTTTTCACACAATCTTGCTGTAGAGAATCCACTGGTTCTCCAAGCCACAACTCCCCCTTGTTTGTTACTAATGATGCTTTTAAACACTTGCCTAAAGATGTTCAGAGAAGGATTTACAGCTGGGTTCAGTATTATGCAATTACACATGTAAGTCCAAGCTGTTCTAATCAAAAACACACAGCCTGAGGGCCTCAAAGGCACCTGACGCAGTGCTCTGGCACTTTGAATGATCACTTTAAAAGATTGAGCTTGTTTCAAAAGCACAGGACAAGTCTTTCTAGCTCTCGTTTGCATTTGCTTTTTTTTTTAAACCGACAGAAGGGTTGGCTAATGAACTGGCTGGAGGACAGCTATTCAAATGTTTGCAAGTGTAAATAGCGGAAAACTTTAATAGTTTGGTGTAAAATGCACAGTTAAACACAGTCCATGTTTGTTTCTCCCATCTGTCCAGACAAACAGCTCTGTTGCACAAAAAGTCTGTCAATTGTGAATCTGTGGCAATACGCTACTGTTTTTATGTATTTAAAAACAAATGTTCAATTTACTAAAAGATAACTATACTATCATCAGCGATTTCTAGCATTTAATAAAAAGTAAAAAATTATTTATTTTGAGGTTTATCAAATTCCTGTTTCATTTTCTTTAATTAAAGATTATGAAATGGACATGATACATGAAACAATATAGAAATCCAAGAATTAATTAAATGCTAAAAGAAAACAAACAAACAAACAAACAAAAAACAGCTACAACATATACTGGACTGCTGGAACTCTTAAGCATGTTCTTCATTATCTCTTCCAATTAGAGATGTTTCAACTCTTCAAGCAACAATTTATTCATTTAGCTCATGATTACAGTAAAATATTTTTATTCTCTTTTTTTTGTTGTGATCTCAACATAATACAAGTTGTTTTTCTTAGATCTCAGGGTAACTAAGAAAAGTTTATGTCATCGATCAATGCATTTGAAAAATTGCAAGAGTTCATAATAATATTCCTAATTTTTCTTAATTTTCCAATTAATGCAACTGTATCATTTGAAAACCTTGCAAATGGGCGTTTGGTGTTAATCAACCTCGTTTAATTATCAATTCATCAAGATGAAGGGTTTATTTCAGCACTTCGAGAGAGGGGCACCAGAACTGTTTCGTTAAGAAAACCCTCACAATAGACAAAAGGCTCATTAATTGTCATCTTTTAGAGTTTTGCAAACTAAATATAAACGATCTTCTACATTACTAATAGTTGAGAAAATAAATAACATTTGAAACATCCAGTAAACAATCAATAAGTCAGGGTCCGTATGTAGATTACATAAAATGACACCATCTGAAAGATCCAAGTGATTCACTCTGTGTCCATAGGGGGGCACTCTTCCCCTATTCCAAGTCTGAACTAGCTAAACATTTCATACTTCAGCCACGTCCAAATCCTTCCTTGTCTTGCTCAGAAGACGTTAAATCCACCCTTCAAGATTTTCAACCGTTTTGTTGCTCTGGAGTGTTACTGTGTATTTCTGAAGATGATCAGAATTATTGTATGCGTGACTGATTTTCAAACCAAATGCAGATGCACATCTGTCTTTCTCACCATTAAATGTTTGGAGAATTAAAACAGGTGAGGTGAAAAAAGGTTTGCAGAAAAAAAAATTGTTGTAGGTAACAAAATAGGAAACTAGTTAAATGATTGATTAGATATCAGAAAATCAATAAAATGTGTTATTCCGAAGTAGTTATCTAGTAGTTATCAGACTAATCTATTGGTGAGGGGGGTGAAATTAATATATAATATATTAGAAAAACCATGCTCAAACCAAAATCTTTCTGGAGCCGATTCTGGAATCAGTATTGAAGGAAAGGTTATCTTTCAATGACTCCGTTTATATGTAATAAACATGGAACTGAGTTTATGGGAAGAGTGGAAAAATTCCAGATCTTACCAAGTCTAGTAGCATAGACACCTGTCTACAATGACATTTTTTCCTGCAAGCAGATTTGTCAATACTGCATTTCTCACTTAACTAACCTCAAGTCATAAATCTTTTGATAAAATACATTTTTATATAAACAAAAAATTCTCATTTAATGTAAACTAACAATGAAAAATGAAAGCTAATGTGTGTTAATTTTATCAACTAAAACTTGTTTTTTCACTTTTTTGTTTGGAGTCAACTGTGTCAACAAATGCTTTCATTAATACAAGTCAATATTTTTTTATGTTGATGGAACAGCTCTTTGTTATCTCATTAAGTACAACTTGAAGCTGGCATTTTTTGAGATTTAAAGTTCAATTACCAAGGGATGCAAAAATTGAGCTAGAAGTTTAAAGAAGTTTTTTGTTCCAAAATACTGAACATACCACTATTTAACACATCTTAGCAGCTGCTGCTAAACAAACTAGAAATTGGACCAGTTTCACTACTTTCAGAAAATAAACAGATTTTAAAAGCTTTTTAATAAAATTGATTTAGTTTCATTTTTCTTTTAAATCACCAGTTTTTTCCTCTACTTAACATTTATGTTTACTTAAAAAAAAGTTGTCCATGTCAGAGGAAAGTACATTTTCTACTAAATTCTTGGTTGTGTATCCATTCAACAAACAGCAACATAAATATACATACAGGAATAAATAAATAAATAAACCTCAACATGGAAGTTAAGGCACATTATTAAAATGTTAACACATTCAGAATGAGAATAAAAATAAGAATCAGCTTTGTTGCCAAGTGTGTGAGTGTGTCATTTTTTGTGTTACAAGTAACACAACACAACTAACAAATAACAATTAACATAAGGCAATGAGGTATAATATTGTAAAATAATTATTATATGTTAACAATATGTGTTATATGTAAACTTATTATATGTAAACTAATCAGTGTTACGCGCTAAACGAAGTCCTTCACAGGCATACTAAAGTGAAATAAAATCAGCATTATTATTATTAGTAGTATTTTCAGAATTATTCCTCTTAAATTTGGAATGTTGCAGTGTGTTACTCTACACACAAACGTGATATCCTCAAGAGCCTTCTCTGTGCTCATTTCCCCAGGTTTCCGTGTAATTGTTGTGGCTAGTGGACATGTGTTTACTGTGGCCCCCGCGGCGAGGGACACGCACACACCACCCGTCCTGACCATCAGCGTTAATGGGACATCACACTTCTCGTGGCAGTTTCTGAGCGGTGTGACGGACCCCCAGCTGTGTCCGGTGGCCCGCGTCCCCTTCCCAGCATGCATCACGCTGGGGAGCAGGTGAACACCCGGGCTTCGGCAGGATCATTCGTGCCAACGCGGCTTCGTTGCCATGCCACATGGGCCCATGGACGCTTGCCCTCATGCAAATGCACGGCCTGGTAAAATGGCCGCTGCTATTCTTTGGAAAGCTCCACTATGGTCGTCTGGCAGAGATGATTTTCAGAGCAAGATTGAGCCAGATTGATGCACCTGTCAACCATTTTGGAAGATGAAGGATTGTGGCGACATGGACAAATCACAGAAGAGCTGACAAAGATGTTTCACCACAAAGGGACACTCAGGGAAAAGTGTTTTTCTTCTTTTTGTTTTTTGAGAACTCTTGATTAGAAGGTTTGGCACCATGTCTGTTCTAAATTAGCCTGGTCTTTGCAGAATGTTCTGATGGACCTCAAAAAGATGATTTGAGTTAAGAAATGAGCATGTGATACTATTTTTTTTTACTTTATTCTTATGTCAGAAATACACTGTGTTGTTAAACCCTCTGTGTAGGTTCAATAATTTCCCTCAAACTTTTCAATGAAAAATATGAACATAAACAGTTACATCTCAGCAAAAAGGTGAAAAAGCTGAATGAAAATGTATTTCTGGGCTACAACTGTCACCAAATACACAAAAAAAACAACAACATTTCAGTAAAAACAGGAAATAAAGAAATGGATTTTCTTTACTTTAAAAGATGAATCTTCATCAACAAGCCAGTGATCAGAAATTTGTTAATATTTACATTATTTTACCAAAATGGACATTAAGGAAAAAAACATCTTACTAAGATGCAAGCTCTGTGGCTCAAACTTCTGTCGATGGCAACAAGCAGCAACTAATTTTTTTGTTCTAATATTAGTGTTACATTATTACTAGAGCTAAGTTTTGATAAAAAATGAATTTTTTTTAAGATTTGTTTTTAAAAAATATTAATCATTTTTGTCCACACGAACATACTGTGAATAATTGTTGTTTTGAACTATTTATGTTAGTGGCATATTTTTGTGAAGGAACTTTTTAAGGGTTAAAGGGCACTATCGTTTAAAGTTTACTTTGTTTTAAGTCGGCTGTGTGTGTATATTGATCATAATGCTTGCAGTTAAGTCAGGATGAAAATAATTAAAAAAAAGATTAAACTAACTATTTCACACAAGTAACTTATAAAGTAACTCAGCTACTTTTTGATTGAAGTTAACTGTAACTCATTAGTATTTTTAGTAACTAGAACAACACTGGTGACTACAATCAAGCACTACACCTTTAGTTGCATTTGTGGCTCTATGTGTACTTCAGGTCTATCCGACCCTTTACTTTTTATTAATTGAGTTTGAGTTTTGAAAATCCAGCGAGGATCCAACCAATCGAAATAAACAGTCAGCATCTGAAAGATCTAATTGCGTCTGTGGTGCTGGTTCTGCGGGAGGATGCCAGTGCCATGCTGTCATCCTGGCACTACTTGTCCACTGCCACACGGCCATCTGGAGCTGACATCTGTCTCGCTATTGATCAGGAGGCTTTAGCACTGGATCAAACACACTATGACAAGAACTCAGTCTTTTCCCCACAGCAAAGGTGGACAGCAGCATGAGGGTAATAGAGCAGAACAAATTCACCCACACACGCGAACACCAGCCCTGGCACCCAGAGCATCACTGCTGGAAACACTGGGCCAGTGTGCGCCTACTTCAGCTGCGTGGCTGTCTGTTCAAGACAAGACAGTGATCCCAAGAGAAAAAAGGGAAAATGTTTTGAGATTTAAAACCCTCTCGCTGATGTTTATGGAATCATTAAAACTTCTGGAAATGAGTTGAAACGTTTCCCTTCGCAGATCTTTGGAAGCTGAAACAAAATGGAGTTTGGCAGGGTGTCAAAAGCCAACCCACAATATCTCCCAAAAATATTTACAGGGAGAAATCGGGCAGATGGGAAAATGTGAGGTTTTCAGAAGAAAGCACACTCTCATTCAGGAAATGCTGAATGCAAGAACATTTTAATGAGCGAAAAACATCTGCTAAACTCTTCACGCTAGGCCCGTCAAACACCTGTACGAGCTTTTACAGTTTCAGTTGAATAAATCACGATGATGAATGGGATTATAGCAACAAAAAATTAAAAGTAGTTTTTAACCTTCACGGGGTGGAATTGTGGTGCTTGCGTTAAAGGAATGGCAACTTTCTAGGTTTACTTTGCATGTTGTTATTGTGCTTTCATTATTTTCCTTGGGGCCCTCTGGTATGCTCCCACTGTTAAAAAGATGTTTAGTAGGATGTTTTGCTGAATCTAATTTTCCCGAACGAGTGAGAGAGAAAGTTTAGGTGAAGCCAGACCTTGCTCGATGTGAGCTGGGACTGGCTTCAGTAGCCCCCTATAATCATAAATAGGACTCAAAACATGCTCAAATAACACCAAAATCATTGTGTTGTAGATGAAACACATCTACAAACTCGCAGTTAGTGTGCTATAGTGCTTTTCTGGCCACTCATTGAGAAGCAAATTTGAATGACTTCATTTCACAAAATCAATCAAAAATGCAAGAAAATTTGTCGACATTGGAATAAGCATATTGGACAAGCTGTCCATAAAATGGCCCCATGGCCGTGAACAACCCCCACCCCCCTCCTTATTGGCTATCGAATTATATATCATGCAACGGATAAGAAGGACTGGAGTTACCTGTTGATTGTTTGATAATCATATGATAGTTCCTCCTGAAATTGCATTCCGGGACCTACATTTGGTGGCAATACACAAAGTTTTTGGGGTGAGAAGACAGAGCAAAGTATACAACTATGTTTTTTTAAAGTATTTTAATAGGTAAATTGTTACTTTTCTATGACACCAAATGTTACCCCAAACATTGTCTTGCTACAACAAGATGTTATGCAATTAAAATTACATAACTTATTGTTATTATGAGGTGTTTGCTTGTTGAAACTATGTAACTTCAACAATGTTATGTTGCATTTTTAACTTAGACATCTTTAGAAATTCAATGTCAGGATCGCATTGATTTTAAGGAGAGTTAAACAATTGAATGGATGCTCAAGGTGTGACCTGCGATTGAGAGAACAGAGACGATGATAGTTGCTATCAACGGAAGCTGATAAATAACAATGTGTTAAGAGTCTGAAAGCCTTTTTCGCCTGACCGCTAACCTCTTAGACATCAAGTAAATGAAAGGCCACCAAATAATCACACCTTTATGGAATCTTCTCATATTGGTTTTATCCTCTGTTGTCTAATTGATATTCGATACATTTCAATTGTACAAATGGTTAGATTAGTTAGTGTTGTCCTAATAAGCAGCTAATGTACAATTCACCAAATCATTGATACCATCATAAAAACAAGATTTCAAAATTCATAAACAACAAAACAAGGGCTTTTGATGCTTTTTTCCATGTGTGTTATTTTTGCAAAGGACATTAAACATTTATTTTGCTTTGCAATAATTATTCCCGTTTCAAAATGTATGTCCTTCTGCGTAGTGGGCATTTCACCAGCCAGTAGCAGAGGAGCTTCTTCTTTTCCACTTCGCTGATAGTAAACCAAAAACAGCTTATGCCTCAGTGGAAAAAAAACAACAAAAGTCAGAGTCACAAGGTGCATCCTTGAAAGTGAGAGGAGAGAGAGAGAGAGAGAGAGAGAGAGAGAGAGAGAGAGAGAGAGAGAGAGAGAGAGGGAGTCCTGTAGCCCAAGGAAGAACAAGTTGAAAGTGCGAAGGAGGAGAAAAAAATATGACCAGGGGATGTGATAAAAATTATCAGCGAGTGTGTTTTCCTGTTTGGTTTTAATCTACATTTAATTAAATTCTTATCTGCTGTGTGCTTATGGCTGCATTTGAATGGCACGACTGCATTCATTATGAATGGTAAAATTGAACTTGGCGCATTGTGTGTGGCCCAATAAAGCAACAAGGCTCAGTGCGGAGCAGGCAGGAAGAAATCAAGGCAATTAAGACACGATTTAAATTACCTCTGTATCGAAACGAGGAGCCTGGCACACTCTATAATAGAATCCTGACAGGCAGGATGCAAATACTTCCTGAGTTTAATATACAACAGCTAGTCACATGACCCTTTCCTGTCCTCAAGATCTTATTCACTACCTCGTGCCTCAACAGAGAGTGACTTAGGGTCGTTACATTAAGAGGTCATTTTAATAAAAAGTAATTACATAACTGATTGTTGCAGCTGAAATGGTGCTTAACCCACTATGTAAAAAAAGTATTCAAAGAAATGTTAAGTTGGGTAGACCTACTATTTTAAATTGATTGTTTTTGTAAAATGGTAAGTGATTTTTTTTAATCCAGTAGACATTCAACTTCATTAATTAAAACTCATTCGACAACATTTCAACTCTTGCATATTTTGATTAACAGATTGACACATGAAGCTAAAAAAAATCTAGAAGTTCGGTTCCAAAATGCTTAAAAAAAATTTTTTTTGAGTAAAAATGTGGTTTCTTTCTAAAAAAGATTTGAATAAAAAAGGGGCTATTAAAACTAATTTCTTAATATGTTTTTTGAAACTTTTTAGTAACTCCAAACAACAGTTTGGCATCTGCCTGCTTGAGACAGCAATGTTAAAATTTCACACTTTTACAGCATAAAAACATTTTTACACTTCTGTTTTTTTTTACCTTTCTGCTAAAAAGGTTTAGGTGACACCATAATCATTAGGTTTGTGTTATTTATAAACAGTAAATGAATTTAATACTGATAACTGATTAAGTTGAAGCTATGAAAGATCCAATAGATGCCACCAACAAAGCAGCATAATATATACAAAACTCACAAAAACAGGACACACAACAAAACAAAATACAGAAATGTTTTGTTAAAAAGAACATTTAATAAAAACCCTAAACAAACTGAGATAAAAATGTGTATTGATGTTAATTCATTTAAATGCATGATTTTTGGAATCATTATTGCCAAAATGCTGTGAACACACTCATGTTAGAGTGCTTTAGATGTAGAGTGGTTATTTATGTACATTTAGTAAAAAGATATATTTCTAACATAGATATGACGTTCAGACCTGCCAAAATCCTCACAGAGAGAGAGAGAGAGAGAGATGAATGGCCATAGTGTATTGCAGAGGAATCGTAACAGATAATCACGTCCCTCTCCGGAGCAGCAGCAGCGGAGCGCTCAGATCTGCTCTTTTAAAATAATGTCGCGGGACTAAAGTGTCTGCAGGAGTCGCTGTGTGCAGGTTATCTTGGGCTTTGGGTGTTTGGCGTTTAAATCTTTCTGGGACACGAGCAGGTGAGGAGAGCAAACACATCTGGAGTGGATAGGAACTGGAGTGGAAATGCTGTTGCAGGGGAGGGAGAGATTAGCTGTCGCACCGGCCTACAGAGATGAAAGCCTTTCTCTGTGCCTTTTACTCCTTCCACAGAAAAAAAGAGAACAAAGGTAGAAAAAATAGCAACGAAAAGTGCAGCACAGCTCAATTTTGGGATGTCTTATGCTTCACTTCCTTCATGTCTGTGGCACAGATGTGTTTTACAGAGTCAGAGAAGTCATGATGAGGTAGCCTATTATCACAAGACAGATGATATGGCACCTCTTGTTTAGGTCACAGTTCTATAAAGGTTTGCAGGAAAAGAGAAAAAGCAACAAATATGCATATGTGGCTGTTTATTTTGAACAGAAAATGCAGCCAATCAGCAACGGAACCTGCTTAAATGCAGAAAAAAGGATGCAACTTTGATCCTGACCATGAGATGTTTGTCACTGCAGGATTCACAGTCTATTACAGAATCCAACAACTTATACATTTTCTCATATACCACACACATATACTATAATAATAATAAGTTTCCTTTTGGTGTTTAATGATAGCTAAAGATAGTGTCAACTTGTTCAGAGAATTTCTAACTACTAAAATTTACACTTTATACATGTCATTTTAGAGTAATACTGCACATAAATAAAGTCTTTCGGAATAACTTATTTTACAGTTAAACCTCATTCAACAACACTTGCATTGTGTGTTTTTTTACTCTGCTGTTAAAGGTCATTGCAAACTAAAGTCTGAAACGTTTGTTGCATATTTATGAAGCTGGTTTTTCAAACAATTCAGCATGCATTCAAACCTTGCACATTGAACATCTTAAAATGTGTTGCATATAATAAAAAAACCCTGCAAACAAATGTCAAAAGGGAGAAATGTTCATCCTCATCGAGTTGCGGGGCTGATGTAAATTGTACTTCAGGTCGTCAGCTGTTCAGCGTGACATGGAAAAGGGCACAAATGGACCAATATTTGCTGAAAGTTAGCCTCATTATACCATAAAGTACTAATAGTGAACTATAAATAAATAGTGTGTATTTTGTTTGTGTAATTTGTGTTTATTATGTTGAACCACTGAAGGACCAAGCCTATTTAAAAACTATTTTAGGAAATTTGATTTGAAACCCATTTGATTTTTTTTGTAATGGACAAATTTGCGTGTGTTTGTATTTTTGGAGAGCTCAATGAGTTGAATTTTCAAATGAAAAATGTGCTCAGTGTGCAATGACCTTAACACAGGTCATTGACCACAGGGCGGTTGGGGTCTGGATGATCAGGAGATCGACTTGTGATCGGAAGGTCGTGGTTTGATCTTCAGATCCACTAAGTTGAAGAAGGTGTGAGTGATGAAACACTTGCTCTCTCATCTTCTGCAACTACAGCTGTGGTGCCCTTGAGCAAGGCACCGGTCTACTGACTGCTCCCCAGGTGCCGGAGCCATGGCTGCCCACTGCTCCGGGTGTGTGTTTGTTCATTGCTGTGTGTGTACACTGGGATGGGTTAAATCCAGAGCACAAATTCCAGGTTTGGGTCACTCCATATCTGGCCAACTGGTCACTTTCATATCAGTTAATGTCTTTCTTTTTATCTGAATTGTGCACCGTTCAGCTTGATTTGTCTGAAAGTTTGACCCTACAGAAATAAAGCAAATGCTCTAAATCGTATACACTTGAGTTAGGAAAAGCTATGCCGGTAAGCCTTGAGTCAAAATTAACTTAATGTGAAAACAATCGTTCACGGTCAGTGCCAATAACAATATTTTAGGTGCTAAAAGTTAGCATTCGATTTTTTTGGAGTACAGTCTCATATTATTGGTATTGCTTAATGTTGAGTGAAGGTTGAAATATTTATCTGTTGGAGTAATTGCAGGCACGCTGTCATCATTCCATCGCAATTTCAAGAGAACTTTATTTATGCTGTCATCTCAATATGACGAGGGTCAAACACATGAATCTCTCTGGCTCCTTAATGACTGGGAATTGTAGATTGCTCTTTTGTTTATCTCTTAAATGAGCACACATAATCACACCCCTCCTCCCTGCACACACGGGCAACATGGCAGTCTGCAGTGCTTGTGTTTGATATGATGTCTGAATGATTCATTTAGCTCACACACAATTGTCTCTGTAATTGAGCGCATGTGGCACCGTCAAATGTTTGTTATCAGAGCAGTGACCCCATTTGGGGCCCGGTGAACGACAGGTTTGTGAACTCCTCGTGGCTGATGGCAGAGAGTGAAAATCAACCTAAGTTCTCATTATCATCATAAAGCTTCCCTTCAGTGACAGCCTGACCTGGCAACCTTCATTTGCACATGCTAAAACAATGCAGAATGGATACTGTTTTTATTTAGCCACTAATGTATGCATTATGTGTGGAATATTAATTATTTGCACTGGCAAGTCTGTAACCTAAATATGTTTGGGGAGGGCTGTTAGAAAGGTGCAGCAGTGAAATTAATATTTTTACTAATGGTTACACAAAGAAGCATGAGATTTCCCATACATTATAAAACATCTATACCACAGTCTGTTCATGCGGTCATGATTGGAAATCACTCCTTGAATTTAGATGCCACTTATTAGCAAAAATGTCAGAATAAAAATGTGGTAAAAAAAAAAAACAATCACCCACAAAAAAATGATAAAATAGAATCCTGAAATCAGAAAAAATAGAAAATAAAATAGAAATCTGATCCAAGTTTATTTTATTAAATACAATAGTTAAGTTAAATACAATAAAAAGTAAAATTAAATAAGTATATCACATTGCACAATGTGCAGCACAATAAATATTACCTTTCCAATTAAAAAAACAGCAACTGCATTTTAAAGTCGTGTGTGTGTGCGTGTGTGTGCGTGTGTGTAAGAGAGAGAAAAGGTGTATACGTAAAGAGAACTAATACAAATACACTATATTTCATAAATGAGTAGAACTAACGCGATGCCTTACTCTTGCCAATCCACAGCTCAGAATACATAAATCTCCTCACTTCTTCATTTAAATATGCATATCTTTTGACAGGCACCCGAGCGGCTGTTTCTCTGGCTGGCTGGGTTAAGCAGGTTTAGGAAGACACTCTCCAGTGAGACTGGTAGCAACATCCCAGTAGTTCATTTTCTGGTCCGGCCCTGATAGATCCACACCAGGTTTATTGATCTGTTCCACTGACTACAGCACATCAGCTCCAAATCCAAGAGCATGGTCAGGATTTCCCCCTCCCACACCTCATCAACAGCCCTTACCACTCCAGGCCACAGCACTAATACGGGCTTAATCTGCTCCAAATCACTCTAAATGTCAAGCTTGGACAAAAGATGTTGCCTCAAAGCTCAAGGTTCTCAGCAGAAGGCAGTTGCCCCAAAGCCAACCCATCGAGAAACAGAAAAAAAACACCAAGACTTAATCGGAACTTGTGTGGTTTCAACTTTCTGCACTGCTAAAACCAAGATGAGAGAGTGTGGGAGAGAGACTGAGAGTGTTTATTAATAATCGAGTTGTAGAATGTTATCAGCTCGCTCACAATCCCACCAATAGTTTGCCCTGATGGTAGCTGGGTTCCTCATTAGCTCAACATATTTAATCCAGAAGTTTCTTATCAAATGTCACACCTGCATCTCCAAATGGCATTTCCACATTCAGTGGCATGTATTTGGGAGATGACGCTCCAAGGTGCTTTCTGGAGATTAAGCGGCAGAGAGAGTGCAAGCTTATTTTATCATTTAGCGGGTCTGGAATGAATCCAAGGAGTTTTTGTCTTGTTGTTGTAATTAGAAAGCCTTTTAAGTGATAACGGCTGCACAGGAATATGAATATGGAGCAATCGAGCCCGTTCTTTTCTCATGCTCCACCTCCACCAACACTTTCAGATTTCTTTTTCGTCTTTTCAATTGTTCTGTGCTGGGTTTTGTTGAATGTTGTAGCTGGGATTAACTACGGTTTCTGAAGTTTAATGAAAGACTTGAAAGTAGACAAATAGCACATTAGGGAACTTATAAACTTTTGAATGTTTACTACTCTAGATAACATTTGCTTGCCATTAAATGCAAAGGATCTGTGTGACAAGAGTTAAGTCTGATTCAGTGAATCGCTTTCTCTAGTATTGGTGAGCCAGGAGAGACAACGAAGACAAACAGGGCATCCATAAGAAGCCAAGGCTAATGCTTTAGCTGCAGTGCTAATTCTAAACACTTCATCACAAGAGGAGAAAAATTGTTGGATTTTTTCCTGTTGTTTGTAGTCTTGATATATTACAATATAAAACATAGATATAATGCCCTCTATTTATTTAACACACATAAGCTAAAGTGTGCTACACAATGATGATACAAAAATGGTTGGATTCACAGTTTTTTTGGCTTCAATGTTTGTGGTTTTAATATATGAAATAAATAACTCAGTCATAGTTAGTGTTGGGCAGTAACGCATTACTAATAATGCATTACTGTAATGTCACAGCTTTTTGCAGTAACTCTAACGCTAGTGTCTGCATTATGTCCGATGTACACAAAGTAAAAGAAAACCCTTCATGGGATTGGTGAATGGCACTCGACAAAATCTGTCAAGGAAACTAGAAGCAAACTTCCCATTGGTGGTGGCCACAAGCGACACAAGTGAAGACCCTGCACCAAACAACAGTTTTGGTGGCGATGCCAGCAAGGAAGAGCTCAACAGTGCCTGCGAATGGTATGTTGTCGATAACTGTACCGTATCTCCACCATTGAGTCGCCTACATTTAAGCAGCTTGTCAGCGAGATAAAATGTGCTCGTGGAACACGGCAAGACATAAAACTTTCTCAAAATACTTGGATAACAAATATTTTAAAATAGAAAATTAGCTACAGATGACATTAGGGGCAAGAGGCTAAATAACTTCATTTTTGTATGTTCTGAATGTATTATTCAAGCTCTTTTGTAATTTTTTTTTTTTAATTTTTCCAGTTATAACAATAACATTCCTAATTATATAATGTGTTTGTCAGTTTATATTCACCATAATGTCAATAAATGTCATAATGTCATAAAGATTGTTAAGTTGATCAATGAAAGCATTACTTTACATGCAGCAGTGAAATTAAATAAAAAGGGCATTAATGGGGCATCAAAATATGTTCTTTAAAAGTAACTAATGAGTTCATGTAATTAAGTAGCTAACAACTGTAACTAGTTACTATTTTTCGGTAACTAGCACAACATTAGGCATAATGCCCTGCATTTATATAACACACATAAATACTTTGTACAGAGATGATAGCTTTAGCCTTAGATGCTAATCTCCCTCTGAGGAAACATATATTGCACCTCACCAACAAAATTGATTTTTTTTTTCCGCTGTGTGGAGTTACAGTTCATGTATTCCTTCATGTAAAGTGTGTATACATGTTCTCTAATCTATAAAATGCCTCTCATTATGTAAAACTGCTTTGAAGCAACTTCATTAAATTGCAATCTATATATGTTTTCCTTGTCTTGGTTAATCTAGCGTTAGGTTATTTTATAATTTTTTTAAATAAAATGCGTAGTCCTTGGCCAGATTTTTAAAACTTAAATATTTTAATAATTAGAGCAGGTTTTAATTGTAATTTTTTCTGAGATTTGTAGGAAAACAGCTTTCTGTTAATTTCCACAAGAAACAATTAATCCCAGTAAAACTACCACGATCATACTTATAATGAAGCATATTTGAAGTATATAAAGCATATTTAATGAGGGAGAGAGAAAGAGAGGCCAATGTGCTCACTCAGTCCCTGGTGTGCATCCAGTAAAGCTGCTCACCATCAGTACAGAGATAAGTGCAAAACTGAGAGCTATTGATTCAGTAATAGCAGCTGATACTCTGACGCTCCACACTTTCACCCCACAGACATCATGTCAGAGGCTCTTAACACCAGACAACTATCTGCCCTTGCCTGTCAGAGCCCGTAATACGCTTCTCAAAGCATGAAGAATCAGCCACATCAGCACACCTCACACATTACTTATTATCCACCTATGAAGCGAGAGAGAGAGAGAGAGAGAGAGAGAGCGAGAGAGAGAGAGAGAGAGAGAGAGAGAGAGAGAGAGAGAGAGAGAGAGAGAGAGAGAGAGAGAGAGAGAGAGAGCGAAACAAAACGGTGGACTACAAAAGAAAAGAGTGATGGTAACTTACTAGATGGTAAGTTCGGGCTAAAAAGCTTATGTCTAAAAGCATAAACTCATTCATAATTTTTTCTATATTAATCCTTATAAACACAAATCTAATACAGAGACTGCCCACTGGTGAAATACTGATTATAGCAAATGAAAGGAAATTAAACACGATGCATCACATCATAACATATAATTTCTTACAATTTTTGTATAGTTTGGCACAAGTTCAGAAGATTGGGACATATTTTGCAACTAGTTTGGTTGTTGCCGTGTTCAGTTTTTACAATTTTGATTAACCTTTAGGTAGAGTTGTTCAGTAAATAAAGTGTACAGAACATACAATCATTTAGAGACCTCAAAAAAGATTACCAATTTACAATTTGAGTGACTTCCTAATCACATTAAAACACTTTCACCCACCTCTGACTTATAACATTGCATCATATGAGCTTTGTATAGCAGCTTCCAAGTGCTTCCTTATGATTATTAATCAGAAACTTTTGGAACAGATTTTGTCATCATTTGTCATTTTATTGAGTGCAATACAATATCTAAGTTTCAGAAATGGACGCTGATTGTCTGAGACTGATTGAATAACCAATAAACTGGTGATGGATGCGGACAAGACTTGACACTCTCATTAATGCTGATCCTGCCACTGTAACCACACGCTTCTACAGCTGGATAGGTGTGAATAATGCCTAATACCAGCTAATTACTAATGGGCTAATACATGGTGGGTCTGAAAGAAACTTCTCCAAATAAATTTATTGTATCATAAAAAGAAATCATGCAATTCAGAGTCACCCAGCAGTGAGAATGATAATTAAACAAGCCAGTAAATTCTTCTTTCGTTTTCATGATTATGAATAAAAAACACTGCTTTCTTTCACAATTATTTGTAAGCTCAAGATTATTTATAAAACCTACCATACAACCCGGTTGCTCTGGGAACTGCAAAACTGAAAATTAAGTGAAACGTACATGACATAAAACTCAAATGCAACTTAAAAATACAAGTCACACAAGTATTACCGTCACAACAAATTTTTGTGGAGTTGTCGCATTGATGGAGCACTACATTATTTTTAGACCAAAGAAAAGCCCCTTATTGAAACTTGTCATCCTTGGTCAAGTGAGCTGCACTTGTACTTTAGAGGGCTTCTCTACTTAGATCAGGCTATGAGTAATAGGAGCTGTGTGACAAGACGAAAGAACCATCCGGGTCTGATCAAATGCATTTATCGAACAATAAAATCTCTATATTTTAATATATAAAAGTTAGGTTATTGTCTCAAGCTTCTGATAATGCTTACGGTTAAAGCACCAGTTAGGAGAACTTAATTAAAATAGACTTCGCCAAATAGAAATTATTGTTGTATTTACATTTTATATCTAAATCATTCACGGAAGAATATCTCTCACTGTTATTTGCTAATTATATTTATAGAGATGAAGATTGCATCATGGCCGAGGCTGCTCACCACCCCTTCGGCAGCTTCCAGAAGCAGGTTGCTGATTCAGGCCTTTAATGAGATCTCAAGAGCCACATTTTACATCTCGCAGGCCACCATCTGCTGCCCTGGAGGCTGAGAAAGTCACCCAGAGTTTTCGACAGTAAGTGTGATCTTTACTTTCTCGCACAGTAGGCTCAGAAAAAAAAGTGATTGAGGTAACCGGTGTTATAGAAATTCAGGAATTTGCAATTCTCCTTTTTAAACTTTATTTTTTATGCCTATTATAAGGATATTACAAATATTGTTGCATGTGTTAAAGTTATCAGGCTTGAAATGTATTTAAACTGCATTCAAAGGAAATGTAGGTGAAAGGTCAGATATGTAGGGTAAAAAATCAGTTATAGACATCTGTGAGACTGCTTGACTCATGATCTTGGCATACTCTGTACATGCACCTACAACATGGACAGCAGTTGAAGCTGAAGCCAGTAAACTCTGGGGTTCAGACTTCATCATAAGGGGTATAAAAGATGAAGATACAGAGTACGCATTGAGACGAGGGTAGCTGCAGCAGCTTGTACCAGCTGGTGATGGATATCCATAACTTTGACCAGAGAAAAGATTTATTCTTTGAGAACCAACAACAAGCGTTATTCTACATTGGTGGAGTATTGTTTTACTTTATGATGAGTATTATGTTTTTAAAATGTATAAAAAGCAATTAATTAAAAGAAATTTGATTGATTGCAATTACTGACTCTATGTTATGTTCCTGAGTCACATAGTTTTGTTTTGGTTTGTAACATCGGCGAATCAGCATTTGACAAATCTCCTTAATCTGCATTAAAGTAGACTGCAATGCTGGTTCGGGAGGCTTTCTGTTGTGAGACATTTGTATTTGACGTCTGTATTGCTGTGCTTATGAGTTTTATATTAGTTTCTTGTTTGACTACTTGACTACCCATCCTGTCGTTGTGTGTCCTGCTGGCTATTTCCATTCTCACACCCAGGAGCAGAGGACAGTTTTGTACGCCACATGACATTTATTGGGGTTTGTGTGTTAAGCGGTTATCTCTGACGAGAACATCAGTTTAGAAGGGTGCCACATCTTGTTTAGAACCCAGCTATGATAGTTATTTAGAGCTTTGCTTCAATCCGGAAGCCTTTTGTGTTATATTATGTCATTCATTTTTTAATTAACTATAACTTTATTTAGATAAGAGTGTTTGTTTCATTAGTTAGATTGCACAGTAGGGAGACTTTGGCATCTCTTGTTTCCCTCTGTATTCTGGGTGTTTTGTTTATTTTTTACATATTGTAGATAGAGACTTTGTTGTTGTCTTTATGTATATAGATTTATTTGCATTATGGTAATGGTGTTGTCATCTAAATAAATGTGACTCACGATGCACGTTTGGTTGTGTTCTTTTTCATTCAACTTCAACATCTTTAAATGTTTCAACATTGCCCTAGACATTGTCCATTTTTAAAATGTAACAGAATAAGGCAATTAATTGATTATAATACTAAAATCTGCAAAAAAAGACAACATAAATTTATTTAGATAAGTATTGTAAGACATTGAAAAAAATATTGAAAAGTAAGAATATTGCTATTTTAATACTAAATAATACATTAAAATGTGTCAAATTAGAGAGAGAGAATGCAGCAAAGAAAGCAAAAAGTACCTCTTTATTAATAAATGAGATATCAAAAACAAGTTAAAATGGTGCATCAACAGCAGCCAGATCAAATCATTTACCACAAACAGAACAATGTCTCCAAAGCTTATTAGAACCCGTCAAGGGTCTAATTTTCAACCATCTGGAGATAAGCTGTGCCTTCATGCTCTTGAATAATAACTGCTACACACATTCACGTAGATCTGCGTCTTCCTCAACTCAATCTTCTTCTCAGTCTGCTTTTGACCCTCAAAAGCAGAGAAGAAGTCAGCACGGCTCATTAACCAAGCTCTTTTTTCTACATATTGTCTTCTCATGCCAATAAAGATCTTCATCTTGCTGCAGAGGAATGAATGGTGAGATTAGCATCAAGCATATGCCATTAGCCTCAAATGAAGTGCTTCACGCTGTGGAGATAAGAGGCTGATGTGGCCAGATAGCGCAGTAGAGCGGGGAAATGGCAAAGAAAGTGTGCAAATTGGGCTTACACATCATGAAACACTATTATTACCAAATTAGCCCCAGGTTTTCCCACCCATCGAGATAAAAATGAAAAGGAAAATTAGGGCGCAACAGTTGAAGCAAAAAGACACCCAAAAAGGACAACTCTGTATTCAAAAGTGCAATATTAGTAATGATAATAATAATTTAAGTACAAAGCTGGTGAAAATAAAACAAAGCATATTGTAACACAACAAAGTTAAGCCAAACTTCAACAAAAAACTAAACAAGAAAACATACACAATAAATAAACAATAAATCAAATATACGAAACAAAGACTGAAATGATAATAAAAAACAATAACAAACAACAACAACAACAACAACAAAAACTAAATAGCAAAACAAACATACAAAAACAAATAAACTCTCTCACATTCATATTCAAAGCTAATTACAAGTTTTTTTTTTTTTTTTTTTTTTTACCAAGAAAAGTCTTCCATTCAGTTTATCGTTGTTTGGGCTCTACTTCCCTACAAAAAAAGATATTTTCCTTTGGTAAAAAAAAAGTATAATTTTAAGGTAGTATTTTTTATAAGACAACATATTGTATTTTAAACGTGAATCGATAACCATTTTCCTACTTTAAATTATTTATGATTGACGACAGAAGTGTTTTTTTCCCAGTTCTGGGTTCAGGGCAGTAAATGCTTTTTGCTTTTTAGGTCAGTATAGTTTTAACAAATACTTAAAATGTATAAATAACTCATCCCTTCAAGACAACATATGAAATTGGTCACGCAGACGCATTGTGAACACTTACAAAAATTAAAAGAGTGAGTTCTGGTTTGGCCTTGGGATGAATTTTTTTGTGTCCATCAGGAAAAATGAGCACATGGCCCATTCAGATGTGTATTCAACTATTCCTCCTGTGATTGCTCTGCTTTAGCTCTTGTAAAAGGGGGCGCAGGATGTGTAAGGAACAGCCATGAGGGAGAAAGGTTGGCATGGACAGAGAAAGGGAATAAGAGAAAAAGAGAGAGAGGGAAGGGGAAGAAAGCTGGCAGGCAGGTTGAGGCCATGCCAAGTGGCGCTTGTGCCATGCAGTAAGGCTGAGACGGTGAGTGCCAGCAAACGTGGCATGAAGAGGAAAGATCAAACAACACGGCTTGCAGATCTCTACCAATCTGCTCAGTATTATTCCATCAGCCAAAGAGCAGATGATCCTGAAGCCAGCAGGCACACGAAGAAACCGGACATCACCACCGCCAACTGACTAAACTAGGAGAGAAACAACTCAATAAATCAACACCGTGAATGCTGTAAAAATAAAAAATGTATTCTCAATTTACTCTCTTGTTCCATGCCTTTTTTTCTCTCTTTGTTCAACTGAAGACAAAACAATGATGGTGGAAACTGGTAACCACACAGTTAAATTCACACATTTGACTTTTTTATTAATTAAGTTAACATTTACATAGTTCATATTTGGATAAACCTATCCTCTCAATGCTGTATGCACGTGATTTGAGTAAAACTTGTGAAAAAGTTGTGCATATTTGAAAACAATTACATGACTGTATTTTACCATTGGTTGATCATCTGTGATCAATAAATTGTTTCATTATAATCAACTACATGCTAATCTGAAACTAGACTCCAGATGAAAGTTAGCAGAAAGCAACAGAGGGTAAAAAAAACCTTATGGATGTCCACCTCCTCCAGCAGGGCAGATGGTAAAATTATACAATATGGTTTCCAACAAATAAAATAAATCAGCATGTTCTGAGTGTGGCGGTGATTGGGCAGATAGTACCAGGAGGTTTGGTGTCCATGGCCGATGAGCAGGATTAGAGCCAATGTCTATTGCTTTATTTTAGAGTCTATTCTCTCTCTCTCTCTCTCTCTCTCTCTCTCTCTCTCTCTCTCTCTCTCTCTCTCTCTCCTCTCTCTCTCTCTCTCTCTCTCTCTCTCTCTCTCTTTCTCAAAAATGCAAACATGACTGAACAAAAGAAAAAGAAGGATGACATGTTTTACAGCTTAAAAAGTTGCATAGTAACCTTGATAAAATTGTCCCTTTTCTCCCAGGCTTTATTGTGTTTAAATATTTTGTATTTATCAATAACTTCAAAGGTTGTTATTTCTTTCTGATGTGTTTTTGAGCTGTTTAACAAATACAAGTGAAAAGACCAAATAATAAACATAAGTGTTTTGAATTTGGTATGGGTTATAAACATTGAAAATTTTACATACAATCTAAATTAACAAAGACACAGGAAATAACGAAACCAGCTCCGTCAGAGAAGTCAATGTGAAGTACTTTGAAAGGGTTAATGGCATGGTCATATACTGTAAAATAATAACTCACTAGAATGCCCAGGACCAATGAGAAGCCAAGCAGCAGTCCCTGGGTCCCCGGTGAGGGACTCCGTCTCCATCTTTTGTGGCCCTGTTCAAGCAATTAAGCCCAGCTCAGTGTTTTCTAAGGGGGATGTCAAGTGAGAAAAGTCATTTTGTGGCACTGCACTTCTCAGTTACGGTCATGCTCAGCCCCAGCGCAAATTAAAAGTCTCCCGCAAGCCCTATGCAAATACGGCCACGGACCGCGCTGCGCTTTAATGAGCCATAATATGAAAGAGCAGTCTAAAACCGACAGGATATAACTGGACACTTGACAGCTGACAGGTGGGGGAACTCTTTTTTTTTCAGAGGAACCAGAGGGGGAGGAAGGATTCTAGCTAGGTTCAATTCCTGTTGGATGGAGTAGACTGCTTGAGGCGCTTGTGAAGAGAGATAAATAAGTTGGAGGAAAGCAGAACATGCTTTACCTCCTGCCTGAAATACTTTGCGATATTACTGGACAGGCCTCCTAGTTAAAGTTCTCAAAATTAAAGTTATTTTATTATTATGAAGTAAATAAAAAAGTATGAAGTCAAGACTAAGATTAATTAAAGACCATATAATGAGATTTCTTCATTGAAAGAGTTTGAACTTTAAGCTGTATTTCTCTTAGAATGTTGACTGATTTTTTTAACATTGTCGGAAAAACAACTCTACTTCTTCATTTAACAACATAATGAATTAATATATGAGACTTTAATTCTCTGTAAGTTACTTTAGAGTATTGAAATGTTATGATAATTTTGTTTCCTTATTAATTTATTTTTATACATTTTTGTATCTGCCATTTTTCTTTGCTAACAATGCTTGCAAAGGGTTCACAGCAAATGTAGTAAAACTACAGCTTGTTAAATTTCCTCAAACTCCCCTTAATACATGTCTCATTTTTCTTGCATTCTATCTAAAACCTAACCCAGGTTTGCTTTATCAGTGAATCTGTCTTGCATACACAGCAGTGGATAGGGAGAGGAAAAAAAGAATCACTCTCTCACTTCTACTGAAAGAAGCTGAATCCCAGTGATTAATCCCAGACATACCACCCCATCCTTCCGTCATTTACAATCTCTGCAAATCCATAATCAAGATTTAACGGCAGTCAGTGCTGGGATCAGCAAGCTGAGAGAGATATCTTCAGGTAGCAGCAGGTCAGGCTGATATCCATGCACAGAGAATGAGATGATTTCAGCTCAGGAAAGAGCCAATTGTCTTCACTACAAGAACATTGTTGTTGAACCACATTCCTTTATTTTGGCAGAAGGTTCTTAAGGTAATTGCTTAATTCCATGGAACAGAATAAGAGAGAAAAGTTTGAGACATCTATCTTATAGTTAGTTCTATATTAGCCACAGAGAATAAGGAAATAGAGAGTTCAATGGAACAAGCTGTTTTGTGATGGTATGACTTGTCATGCTTTTGAGAGCTTTTCCATCACGTTTACCACCAGATGCAGATTTTTCTGTAGGACGTACTTGCATAAATTAGCCTTGGTAGCACAAGCAGTATTTGGCGTGTATAAACACATACCAGACGAGGGCTTCAGGTTCGGGAACAATTGAAACCTGAAGAACCCCCCTAAAGTGAGGTGAAAGGGTGGTTTTTGTTTGCTGTTGATCATTCAATGAGACTGGGCGAACTGATGCTTTATAAAGGGTGGAAACTCTACATAATAGAGAGACCTCCCTGCACTACATGACTGCATGTGCTACTCCTGAAACTTTGTTATCAAACATCACTAAGCATATTGGTCAATCGCTGAGCTCACTGATTGGCCAGAAAGTACATAGCGAACTCTTCTTTTGCCAGTTCTTCATCTTTCTGCCATCATTTGTCTTTAATTTAAGCTCTAAATGTCACCATATCCACAGCATACAGAACTGATGTTGGAGATCTTAATCTAGGAGTGTCTTAGTGTGATACTGAAAATCAGTGGAAATTAAAAAGTGAATGGCACAGCTTCAAGTAAAGTCTCGTGGAAACGATTGGATACAATTCACTAAGCTTTACAATTAAAAACTAGGCTTGTTTTAGATGCATTAAGAGACTCGTAGAGTGAGATCTACATCAGCCTACTTCTGCTCTCTTGGTGAACTGTGAGCAGAGAGTGGTGTTCTATATGCTCTGTGTGTGTGTGTGTGTGTGTGTGTGTGTGTAAAATACAAAGTTTAACCTCAATTCTTAATATTGTTTTAACCCAGATGAATCCTGGATATTAGCATCTGTCCTTAACCAAGAGTGTAACCTGATCAGCAAAACAGTTTTTACAAGGGACATATCTTGTCTCAACAACATAACCTGACCTTGTTTGAGTCTGAATGACACTGTAAAATTGATTCAGCTCTCCGTAATAAAAGAGCATTATCTGCATTCTACCTCTAATTAATATAAGCAGCGGTGAGGAGGCCATTATTTATGACTGAGGCTGTAAGGGGTGCTCAACACAATAATAATCTGCTCTATATATTTATTTATGTGTTGATGAATGGCTTTATTTCACACAAAACAGCTATGGAATGTCCAAGTGTGCAGATCACACAAGCGCTGTAATATTAAAGAGAGCGTCCCCTGTCTGTCCTGAGCGGTGTGTGTATGTGTATCAGCTTTGTTCGGACACTCTCATTTCCCAGCTCTGGCCAGTTAATGAAGTATTGTGGTCACACTCTTGCTCACAATTAATGAATTTAAGATTAAAATGCTTCATATTATTAACAACTGTAAAATCTCATGGATATACATATATAAGGCACAAATCTACGTATGGTCTGAGACAATGCTGGGAGGTTTAATAGAAATACATATATTGCAAAGAAGGTACATGCAGTAACATATATTTTTGTTTTGTTCTAATTGAATATATCTGGTGTAATGGACTTTAAACTGTATATTTTTTCACCTAAAACAATAACAAATCTAACACTTGATTTTTGGTCTTGTTTATTCTATTCTCTTGCAAATATTTGTCTAATCCAATTAACATTGAAAATTCAGAGGTGATTAAATGAAAACATATGTTTTTATATTCATATTCAGATTTTATATTGATTAGCAATCGAAAAAAAGCTGAAACTTGGCTTAAATTTTAAGGCTACACAAACAACTTAATACATTTCTTGATTACACATGTATAACAAGTTATTGCTTTGTTTAAAGGTTTAACATACTTAATATTTTTTATGATTAATTTAATCTCTTATTTTCCATTCATTACTTATAACATATCGTGGGTATTGTTTTAAAAGCCTGATGGGACACATACAATAAAATATATGAAAAATGAAAATACAATTTTTAAAGGTACATTGTTAAAACAAATCTGCACAATATTTTAATAATTTACTACAAACAAATTGAAGAGAAATAAAGATCAATGTTGTACCACTATAGACCAATGGATTGTTTAATAATATTTGAATTGATGAACAATATCACTTGACACTGTAAAGTATTCATATTTACTCTAGAATAAACAGTTAGAGCATTTTGTCAAAAGCAACTGTTACCCTAAATCTCTTCACTGTCTAGGAGAAACAATCAAGACATTGAACAGATCTTCAGTGTATTGTCGCCATACTTCAAGCACTGTCTTGGCAAGTCTTGGCAGCAAAATTCCCATTGTCAGATTTGTTTAAACATCTGAAGCATTTTATTTGAGTTTCATGATTAAAAGAAATCAATGCTAAACCGTGTCCTGGAAAAATAATTGCTGACGGTTTCTCTTAATTGTATAAAAGTTGGAACAAAAGTAGCAATTCTAATTATTCAGCTCACAAATACTTGATTATATCCCAAACAACTCCTCTGATAGTAGTCATATCTGTTTGTCTTTCTCTCTCTCACTCTCCTTCTATAACCTTCCAGTTTACCTTCACAATTGCATGTTTTGTTTCCTCCTTTAATGAATAATTGGAGTCTTTTATTTCTTTACAAGTGCTGGATCTGCCTTATCAACCTCTCTCCCTTTGAGGGTTGCCAATTGGCTTTATCCAAGGATGTATCATTTCCTAGGCTTCCTCTTTCTCTATATACAAAGAAAAAGAACCAGTACGTCAACAAGCCTCTATGGAACGAAAGATTAAGAACCTCAACATCACCTAGCTTCTAGCACTGCTCCCAACTGGTTTGTGTAAAACTCAATTAAACTGGTCCCAGCTGAATTTCACATTACAGTACATTAAACAGAAACTCTTCAAGCGTGAGGACAAAGACTAAGTACAGGAGTGCTTCCTGTCTCTATCTTTGGGGTTTTGGCCTTTTCTTTTGTTGAAGAGAAGCTCTGTTTGAGAGAAGCTTGATTATAGAGTGTAAATACTGTGGGCTATATAACAGGGGGGGGGGTGTCTGAATGTGACACAACTCAGGACTAATGAACACTCAGTTTGCTGTGTCAGTAGCCTTTAGACCACATGCATGATTGGGTCTGGCTTCCTTCATCTTTTCTTTTAGAAAACCTTAGAGATTCACTTCAGGGTTCAGACCAGGTGTGCTTTCTGGCCATTCTACCACAGTGTAAATATCTTCATTTGACCAGCATTTGGTACATTTAAAAATGTGGACAGTAGAGCTGGAAAAGGAAAAATAAATAACTATATAATATCATTGCTAATGGTTCTGTTGACTGTATATCAGAAAACTCTGAACATGACAGCCCACATCATCACTGACTGCGAAAACATTATGCTGGTTATGGATTATAGTCTTCTGTGACTTTAATTAACACATACAATTTAAAAATTACTTCTGAAATCAGGATTTCAGAGAAGTTACTTTCTGCCAAGCAATGTTGAGATTTTTGGACATTTTCTCTGTTGCATTCCTCAAGTTAAGTCACTCCTAAATCAGAGTTGGCCCATGTCTTAATGCCTCTGTCTCTTGATGCCTATTAGGTCAAACTGCCTTCACTTCTCTTTTCTTATTTTTTTACTCTTCCTTTAATAAATTGTAGTTTTGTAAATCATTTAAAGCTCTGGGGCTGCCTTATCAACGCCTCTTTATTTTAGGGTTACTAATTGGTTTTATCCAAAGATGTTTTAAAAATCCTTAAATAGGTTTTTACTAACACACCTACTAAAGATGAAGTCATCCCCCATTATAAAGTAATGGTTCTTGTAAAAAGTAAATGTTCTTAAGAAATGTGCTTAAGTAAGGTGCAGCAACAGAACAACAGACAATAAAGTGACTGAAAATGTGCAAAGCGTCCATATCAGAGTCTGTTTGCTTAGTGCAATACTTAATGTAAATATATGAGAGTATTGGTGGGGAAAGTTATGGGTTCAGGAGTTGAATGGACTGAGGTAAGAAGCTGTGTTTGTGCCGGGGTGTCCTGGTGTTTGGGGCTCTGAAGCGCCGGCCGGAGGGCAAGGGCTGGAAGAGGTGGGTTGCCTGGTTGAGCAGCATCAGAGTTATTTTGAGAACCCTCTTTCTCATTATGGAAGTGTACAATTCTTGAAGGGAAGTTAAGGGAACTCCAACGATTTGATATAATGATTTCTCCATATGTATGATATAGATGCTGTGCTAAACCAAACAGTGATGGGGTGCGCAGAAGAGGGGTTCAATATCCATTTTTTTCTAATACATTTTCATTATAATTGCTTAAACACTTATTTACTTGAATTTTTAACACATTAAGGAAGAACTAACTTTAACAAACAGTTGAAGTTATCTACTGCTAAAAAGTCCTTAGTTTTTATTGCTGGGAAGTTCTCCATTTTAGTTCCCCTGATCTCCAATTCTGGACTGCAGTGGTTCAGGAAAAGAGTCTGAGGGGGTCTGGAGTGGAAAAAGAGATGTGATGTAATTATCCGTCACCGGCACTGAGGCACAACTCTGAAGGAAGCAGAAAATCGCTGAAATCTGTTTACCAGTGAGCAGAATTCACTTCCTTCACGAGCATTTTGTGAGGCCTCAGCCTATCTGAATAATTCATGCAGAGGAGCCACAGGCGAAGCAGAGACTTCACAGGTAGAGCAATTCACCGGATAATCTGAGAGACTCAAGCTACGGTGCGTCCAGCAGGAAAGCACCCAGAGCACACCTCAAACACTCTATTCAATGATTTCCTAGAAAACACTTCTTCCTTCAGAG
Organism: Danionella dracula; assembly: GCA_900490495.1. Lineage (NCBI taxonomy): Eukaryota > Metazoa > Chordata > Actinopteri > Cypriniformes > Danionidae > Danionella > Danionella dracula. The sequence continues at coordinate 4,070,720 of UELW01000039.1, read as the reverse complement.
CGTAAACAGGGCCTTCTGTGATGCACTGTTAATCTAGAATAGCAAATGCAAATAAGAGAAAACATGAAATAAGTGATTATCATGAAATTATAACTGAAAATTGTAAATTATGTTAGGCTTAAAGCACAATGAACATCACAAATTGAGCTTCATGTTTATAGCTTCTAACTAGGCTTTTTTTGCATTTACGACAAAACAATCAAAAGGAATCTGGTCACTTTATTTGCTTTTGCTCTTTAGAATTTACTTTGTTTCAAAGAATGTTATTACTATGTAGTTAAGTTAGAAGTCACATATAATAGCAGGCTATAGACAATAATGTAAATGTTTCCAAAGTTCACATTTACCATTATTTTGTCAGAAAGCAGGTCTAGTGAGTATGATAATGCAAGCTATCCTCTGAAGGGCCCTGGATCTGGGACCCCATTTAGAACTGTTGAAGAGGAGGGAATATAGAGTTAATCTAGATTTTTTTAAAAGAAAGAAAAAAACTAACAAAAAACAGTTGCTATTAAACTTGTTTACAAACACCCTAAATTGTGATGAGTCAGCTAACGTACCCAACATCATTTAAATATTATGCCAATTCACTCAATAAAATACAATCCATTTTAAAATCTAAACCAAAAGCATTATTTATTTTCAGGAAACAGCTGTGTTTAACTCGGTCAAAAAATAACAATTTAACAAATAAATATAAGAAAGATAAAGAAAGAAAGAGAGATATACAAAAAGACGTAGAAGATGAAGGAGGAGGATGAGAAAGAAAAAGAACGAAAGAAAGAGACAGACAGACATGCAAAGAGAAAGAGGAGTAAGAGAAGGAGAGAAATAAAGATGACAAAGACAAATTTTTTTTACAAAAAATAGAAGAAAATGGAGGAGAAGGATGAGAAAGAAAGATAACAGAGATGAAGAAAGAAAGACAGACAGACAACGAGAAAGAGAAAGAGAGAGAGGAGAAGGAAAAAGAAAGAAAAAAGAATGCAAGAAAGGTAATAAAAATTAAGGAAAAAAAGGCAAAAGGAAGGAAGGATAAAAAGGTAGATATAAAAAATTAAAATAAAGCAAGGCTAATAGATAGAAACAGAATAGATAGAAAGAAAGATTTTAAATACTCACTGAGTAATACGCACGCTGTGAATTGTTGAACTCTACATTCTGTCCAAAGCTGAACACTGAGGATAATGTTTACTATTCAGATTGCATTCCTTCTTGTTCTTCCTTCAGTGCAATCATTTCACTTGTACCAGAGTCATTTCACATTGACATGCCCAGAAAGCATGACACTCTCAATGCAAGCTCACAAATTGAACTACAGGGCTTCTTATTTGGCCCAACAAGCATCATTATTGTTGTATTTTATTCTTCTAGTAAGAACCTCTTACACATTCAAGCAGTATGAAGTACTCACACAAACCACAAGCACACTCAGTATTTAATTACTCTGGTGGCCCTGAACCTAGTAAAAGAAAAAGTATCTCCAAACCACCAAAAGATAGAAGATTATAAAATACTCGCCATAAGCCATCCACTTGGATGGCAGGACAGTTTGGATGCGATATAGAAAAAAACAAACAGCACTCAACTTTCACTCAACAACGGACATACAACTGATGCGTAGGCAGAATTTTCTTCTTGTCTCTTACATCCATTTTTTCCTCTGGCCCAAAATTCACCTTTCTGAGAGCATACTGCTTATTAAAGCTAGTAATAGCTGCCAAGTACCCTCTGATTTTGAAAAAGGAAGGAAGAAAGATCAATTTAAACAGAAAACTGCCTCTACCTACTAGACACAATGAGATTTCAGGCCCCAAAACACTCACAGTGTGTGTTAGGAGCCTTTGGATTTAAGTCTTGTGCTCTCTGATCAAACCAGGATTTATGGAAGCATCATAACTTCAGACAACATCCAGGGGCTTATTAATTTTATATGTTTCTGCCCATTCCCAGATATTCCCAGCCATGACAGTCATTCAAGATAAGGCAAAAGCTCCTGACAGGAGAGACTGTGTGTATATTTTTCTCTTTTCAGCTGCTGAATGGCTTACCGGTGAAACCTTGAGAGGCTTCGGCTTGAGTTGATTTGTCGACAACATTTTTCAGCCTCTTTTTTTCTTCCCTGACGGCCTTAACTTAGTCTTTAAATCAAGTAAATTCCTACAGCTGGTAAAAAGCAGGCTGACAAATGACCAACAAGACCCAGAGATCACCCTCGTATAAAATCACATGGCCAACACAAGTAACCAATGAATGTCTCTGAGATCAAGTGCCACCTCTGGTATCAAGTGGCAGAAAATGTCTTACAGTTAGCATCAAAAGGATAACTCACATTTAATGAAAACTCTTCCATCAATTACTCTTCCTATACATTTTAAACACGGGAAAGTTTTTTTTTAAGTAGCATTAAAAGCAGTTAACCACTAGAATTACAGAATCTGAAAACATAAAGAACAAAAACCCACTACTGATCGCAATTGACTTTTCTTTGATTCTATGGATGTTTTAGGTTGTGTCTTCTGTTCTTACTATCTTCTGTCAATGTGCTATACAAATAATATCGTCTTGCCTTGATTTTTATCACAGGGGATGAAGACACCACAAATGCCTTGATAACACTTAACAACTTCAACTGGGGAAGCATTTACAGCTGATTGAAAAAAAACTTGTAAGTGAGAAAGTGGGACCAAATTTGGTAGACATGAGAATGGCATTGATCATTAAGAGCTCTATAAACAAAAAACAAAACTTTAAACGCAAATCTAAAAGAATCAGTAAACCAATTGAAGGTAGTCATAATTGAGGTGATCTGGTCCTATTTCTAAGGCCCTACAATCTCAAAATCATTGACTTAGGGAGGCCCATTGTTACAATAGTCATGGGGTATATTTTGCATAGATTCAGAAGTACTCATGCCACTTCCCAGGTATGTTCAAGCATTTACAGCCTTTTTGTCTTGTTTAAACACTTGTTACCAAATCAATTTGCCTTACCTCATTGTCAATTTTTTTGCTTGATCGAAGCTTTTCCCCCGCATTTAACATTTCAGTTACATTTAAGTATGATTTTCTTGTATCAAGAAGGTTTTTTTTGTAGTGGGTGCATACAGTTGTGCTTCTCTCTCTAAAAGAACAAAAACAAGCTCAACTCTAATTAATCAAAAGGGCTTCTCAGAAACTATTGTGTGATTTTTTGTAAGCAAATTTACTACATTAGGTTTAAAAGAATTGAAATACAACCCACCTCACATCTAAATATATTAAGAGAAATGTGCAATGACTACTGTTTAAGAGTGACTTTTACCTATATTTCAGGTCAACCAAGTTCAGTGGGGGTTTTGTGTATATCTAATTTCATTGCTTTTCACATCATGGCAGCATAAGTTCATTAGCCATAAAATTTCATTTGCCTCTATAAATGCTAATGACCTCTGCCATGTTACGATGATGACAACATTAGTGTTTTTATGACAATACCCACAGAGACTGGACAGATGGTGCTGCCATCACCCCCTTGCAAGTCCATCACATAGTTATCTTTCTACTTCCCTTTCTGATAGTTTCATAAAAGATGTTATACAACATATATAGATCAAGTACTTTTCCAAAATAAACTAATTTTGTTTGTTAGTGTTTAATTTGAACAAAGAGAACAATTTTGTTTTCCCAGCTTTCCAATCTGAAACACCTCTTTATGTTGCTATAAAATACCTACAAAACTATTTTAAAGTTCAATATTTCCCCTAAATCATATGATTTTATTTTTATTCAAATTCTTTTAAGAATAAAAGCTTAAACCCAGCTTGGTTATCTTATAAAGATCTAATGGGGTCTTGTATTTTAGTACCCTTAATATATCCAGTCTGTCTCCTGAAAGTAATTTCCCATTCTATTACCCTATAGTTAAACATTCACAGATATGTCTACGACTGTTTTTAAACAGCTCCTTGTTGATATGCTGAAAGAATGTATAATGATATTAATAATCACATTAGCTTACGCTTTATACTGCTTTGGTGATAAGTGCAACATTTTACCAAACTTAAAATCAAAACCCAGGGGAGCTTCTAAATCCACTTATGGTGATGTCCAAAGGGGGGAAGATATATTATCACAATAATGCGCTTAAATAACATTGGCAGAGGGAGAAAATAGCCTCAATGAGGATGTTTTTTATACCAGTTTAGAACCAGGAAATGAGTATCATAGAGATGGAGTTTGAGTAGGCACACAGCAAACAAAACCCCGATTGTCATTCGGCTGCACAACACACAAAAAAACACTCTCTATTAGTAGCACATACACAGAAGATGTTGAAAAAAAGAAACACGATACGCGCTATCCAGATTGTTTGTTTAAAATGTCAAATTTGAGAGGCCTTTGTCAGAATGTCACATTGTCTCCGTCAGCCACTATAAAATAACAATTGAGATACTCATATAAAATTTCATAATCACACACACAAAACCATTGGAACATGACAACATCGACATCATTAACATCATCATCAATCACAAATAAAAAACAAACAACAACATAATGAAAATCAACAAGTATTAGTATAACTATATAATAGTATAATAGTATAATAGTATAATAGTATAATATATATATATACATATAGATTTTACATTATTTACATAATTGGTTATGAATGTTTTTAAAACATTTCATTAAATCATACAGAAACATTGAAATAAAATATTATCAAACTTAAACAATTTTAATAAATGTACAGCTTTTATTTTATTTATTATGTTGTGGTGCTGAATTTAAACAAGATGTTTTAGTGAAATAATTTATAATTTAAATTATTAAATGACAAGTTAGACAAAATGTGTGTAAAATACATAGTGGTTAAAATTCATCAAGCGTTTTTTGTAAACTTAGTAAAAGTAAAATATCAGCAAAATAGGCCCAAGCACACCCACACATATTTTTTGATAGAAGGGGTTGTTCAAGCATAAAGCAAAATAATGTGATTTACTTTCTCAAAACTAGACTTTCAACTAAAAAAATATTTAAAACTACTGTTTAGCACTTTTATCAACACATTAATGCAGACTGGGCAGCTCAGTTACTTGTACTAGGAATTCAGAAGAATTTAACCCAATTTTTTTATTCATAAAAATGCTATATTGTTTTACGCAGATGCTTTTTTTTTAGTTTTGAGGATTTTAGTTCAGCTTCCCTCCACATTTTTAATTTTACTATCATTTGCAAGCAAGCATTATGCATTTGAATCGAACCTTAACTTGGCATGTCCAGGAGATCCACAAGATTGATTTAATATCATAATATTAAAGGACCAAATTAGTACTCTTTAAACATGAGTAAAGTCTCTGTCACTTTATTAAATAGAGTAAGATGCTCTGTAGACAGAAAGACTGTATCCTGAGTGCTGTTCCGTGAGTCTAAGATGAGGCTCGGCTCCAGACAATGTGTTAAAGCTCTGCCCTCTGAAAATCAATAAACAGCCATTTCTCACTATTGATTTTACTATTATGTAGGTTAAATCATCAAGCCCATAACACACACACTCTTACCAGCTTGAAGGTGCACACTCAGAGACACGCAAACGCACTCGTACTCCAGGTGCGGTACTTCATGAGCTGATTAGAAATGCCACGGGGGAGTCGAACATCACTCTTAGCAGCTCCAGAGTCACACAATTGAATCATAATTAATAGTAGCAGCAGGGGGTTGTGATCCACACACTCTGTCTCTCTCTGACACACACTAAGCTGTACAAGCTGACAAATTATGCAGAGTGAAAAGCAGCACTGTCAATGAATGTCCTACTAGAATGTCCAACAACACTTTTTTGAACATTGAAACACGGGGATACCATTTATCTATAATATCATGTCTGTTTTAGTAAGTTAGTAAGTCAGGAAACGCAACAACATATTGATTATAAAGAGGGAAACAATTAATCCTGAAATAATTCAGAAATGTTTTAATTCACCTTCAAGCACCAATGAACTAGAAAGTTATGGAAAGCTCAGCACCTGTTTTATATTTCTACTAAAAATTGTTAATTTTTTTATCTCAGTAACGCATTTCAAATGTTTCACTTCAGGTGCTTAAAAGGCATGCTGTTTATTATTTTCTAATAAGAAGAGATATTTCAGAATATCTAACACTTATTTATACAAAACATTGAGCAGGGTGTCAAGTGCAGCTGAATGCGTGTAAAAGGCAATAGTTTTATATAAGAGGTCACAAGTTTAAGACGATGACGAAGAACAAATGAGTATGTATTGTAGGCAGATTTTATGTGCTGTTTCACTTAATTCTTAAATTAGTTTGAGTCACTAACTCAAAATATTTGAAGTTCATCCAAAAAACAACAACAACAACAACAACAACAACAACTAAACACAAGAAGCAAAACAAACTAAATCTTACAACTCTGGGTAATGCTATCAATTTAAATTTCCTGAATATCCAAACCAATCTAATGCATGCTTTGTTATATGTTCAGAATTATTAAATTGTTAATTAAATGATTGTATAAAATTATTGAAAACAAGCATGTGTTGAATTTATTAACATATGTAATAGAATATGCAAGTTAAATGCACATTTGTTTACATGTTTTGTATTTGCAAAATACACCCCACAGCAGTTCATCTACCATAACAGTCAGACGTTTAAAGAGGTTTAAACTTACAAAAAAAAAAAGAATTGAGTGCGAGTTGAGAAAATATTCTTGAATTCAATTCATACTTTAAAATACCAACTGCTTTAGTTGTTTATTATTTAATTTGTATTTTCAGTTCACTAAATGGTTCTCCTAAAAACTCATTGATTTATTTATTCTTACCACTATTTTAGACTTTATCAGATATATTTATTTGCAAACCATTTTCTTTTAACAGTTTTTCTAACACAACCCAGTGACGAACATTAGAGCAACCAAAAGTCTGTTATTTTTTTTTATGTAATGCATGACATTTCCTTTGACGCTTGATAACCTCCTTAGCCATTAATAGCCGTAGTTTGAATGCTTATTATCAATCTAAAAGTGTGTTCACAAGTATTTTTTTGTGCTCGGAACATACAAGTTATGCAATTTTTCACCCCCGCCCTCAATTCCCAAGGAGAGTTTCTTTCTCTCTCTCTCTCTCTCTCTCTCTCTCTCTCTCTCTCTCTCTCTCTCTCTCTGACCGTCTGTTCTTGCAGCTCGGCTCACTGTAATCAATTATTGTTATGGTGGAATCATTAATAATTTCCTAATGAAAACGATTCTGTTGATCTCGGTTGTATTTTAATTAAACATAATTACGCTAGCGCTCAGAGCTGTGGAGGGGACCCCTTCAGGGTACAACCCAGTTTTAACACCCTGATAATGAAATTGTACATTGTGTGCAGTTGTTTGGTTATTATGCCGTGCTGTATTTTGCGCTGTTCAAAGATAAGAAGAGATAACAACCCTGGCACTTCCACATCATTTCCCTTCATGCAGTTCAAAGAGGAAGATGAAATGAAAATAATTTAATGGCTTTAACTGTTTTAAAACACCACAGTGTTTGTCTTTTGTGTGGCACCAAACTGGGCTGGCATGTGTCCGTCCTCTTTGTGCTTGCGAGAAACCCCTCGCCAGCACGCCGCTTACACAAAATCATAGACAAACGGAGATAAATATATGTTTGATGGCTTGGTTTGTACAGTGATTAAACAGCTTGGGGCCTGTTAGAGCTGGGAATCCAGAATGCACTCTCGTTCTGAAGGATTTCCAAATAATATATGGCAACCAAATAATTTTGAGTTCAGATGTAATTGTTTTAGGGTTTTTTGAATTGATAATGACTTAAGAACTAATGATAAAAATCCCAGTGGATGCAATCATTCATTGAATTAAATGAAAACGATTTTTTAAACAAGCCAATAAAAAAATAGATATTTCATTTGAGGTAAAATCGACATGCACAGGATAAAAATAACAAGGTCAAAATTGAATTTGTGTAAAACAAGTGCACGTTTGCAGGACTGTTGATTATTCTGTGTGTTATTTTTAAGTGCGAGTCCTGCAACACTCGCTCAGAGGAACCTGCAGGGATTCACTCACAGGCCTGATTATAACAGTTGAAACTCTGCAGGATTGTGGGATCTGTCTATTACAGGAGCAAGCACACTTTTGCTCTCCTGAGCTGTGTTGAGTGCTAAACAATTGCTTTATATCATTTTCCACACAGACTGACAGGCGATGGTAGTGGAAGTCCTTGAGAGAATGCTGATGCAACTCTTTGTAAAACAATGTCGATAAATCTGTGCTGAATTCTGAACAACAAGCAACAAGAAAAAAAGCTTTATGATTGAGCAACAGGTAGATGATTGCAACTTTATTTATTTTTTATTTTTTGTTTTTCTGTTTGCAATGCAATATATTAAGCAAACATTGACAAACGATTAATCTTAAACTAATAAAAGACTGATTTTAATGAATGTATACCAAATGTGTAATATTAAGCGTTAATAATTTATATACATTTCTACATGAGATTATTAAAGCAATGTCAGACAGCGTAAACAAAGACACTTACAGAAGACGTGAAAACTACAAGAGTAAACAGTCATCTTCCAGAACAATGAGTAAAGCAGTATGTTCTGTCAAATCCAGCATTAATGAACTGAGAGATGGATTCATTTTTCCTTTGCTGATAAATACAAAACCAGAGTAGAAATTACAGAGACTTAACAGAACCCTGCAGAAATCCAGTTATTAGTTTTATGTTTCTTGGCAGAAAGATTAGGTCATTTTAAAAGAACTGCATAATCTTCTTGAAAAGCTTATCAAAACTTTAGTGATTTGCTGATAAAATGAACAAATGAAGAGCTGGTAAAGAGGATCAGCCCTAGTGCAGTGCAGTGATTAGATGATGAAAGCTGGGAGAAGCAAAAAAACAAGCAAATAGCTATGCCTGCCTCGCCTCTTGGAGAAACAAATTCAACTTTCAACATAGAGGAAATTTTGAATCATCCAGATATCACTCTGGTTAATGTGCTCAGATCTCTATCTGGAATTCTATCTTGTGTTTTTATGCATGTGACTCATCTTAGGGGGGAATGGGAAAGAGTTTAACAGTTTTGGTTTTGAAATAGAAATGAGTGACTGTATTTGCTGTATGACTGTATTTACAATGCTTTTGTTAGCCCTTATTTTACATAAAAAAATATATTATAGATAAAAAGATGGGCAGATTTTGTTATGCTGTCTGATCTGTTTGTATAAGGTATTGCAACATTGTTTTATGTTAATAAACATTTTTCTATCTTGAAAGAATATCTGTCAGAGAGAAAGAAGTGTCAGAGATGACCACTACTTGTCACTTATTGTAAATACATACAATGCTCTTGCAGTTTAGCTCTAGGTTGCTTTCTGCGCGTATGCTCAGATTTGCTCATGTTCAAAAAAATAAAAATAAATAAAAAAATAGAACAGGTACATTTTTATGTATTTATTCTTGGTCTGGTTAGCAAAATTCTTGACTTTAATGCGGCACTTTTTAAAGAGTCTGATAAATCCAGGTTCTTTTTTTGGACCGCTTATTTTGAATGTTGACAGTAAACAATAAACCTTGTGTGATTTATGGAGTCATACACCTTAACATCACATCCTGATTTAAGTCAGATTTGATGTTTTGCTGCATGTTGCATTCATTTATTAACAAGACCACACAACAATTTGTGTAGAACTGGGCAGAGACTAATCTCTTTTAATCTTTTAACCCAATAATGCACTCTAACAAAGCAATCACATTTTAATTAGTTTAAGAAATAGAGGTTATAATTTGTCTGAATGTATAGTGAGAGTACAAAAAAATATGTTTACTAAACATTAACAACTACTCCAATAGAAACTGTTAATAATTATCTTTAACACTTTACTACACTTTGGAAATATCCTTCGTGAGGTTTTTCAAAATAAAAATGTTACCGAACAATTAACAACATATACAATAGATCAAAAAAACAAACAAATCATTCAACAATTGAACAAACAAACAAAAAGGAACAAAATAAATAAAACCAGATATATAGTAAAAAACAACTAACGATTCAATCAATACAAATAGACATACAAACACTTAAACAAAAAAAAACTAAACAAACATACAGTAAAACTAAAAATAACAAAATAAATAAAACAATTACAATGATAGATACACTCTACCAACTTTAGACAACATTGAGTTATGTGCAAAGTGAATTACTAAGGTTATCATAACTAACTGACTCAAAATTTTCCAAGCAAAAGGAAAAGCCCAAAGAGCAGCTGTACAATGGTTTTTAAGAGACCGTATGGCTTATTTGACTCTAAAGTTACATTTCAAGAGAAATAGAGTTGGTTCACATGAGGAATTACACACTGATCCTTCACTTCTGTCTTCAGGGAGTCCATTATTCACATGCAATTTCCAAACACAGACACTAATGTCAGCACAGCAAATGTCAGCAGATGACATTTGTCATTGAAAAACCACAATGACCTTTGACCCCAAAACCTTACGTTAGAAATCTCACTGTTAATGAATGTAAGAAACATGGAAACCAAAGTCAGACAACACAATTCATACACAATCACCCAGAGGGGTCAAAGAGAGAGAATTACTGTGATGTAGATCTCAAAGATGTGTGCATGTGTGTGTCGTTATGCATGCATGTGTGTGCTTGCACGTGTCTGGTTTTGTTTAGCATTGTTCAGATAAAACATCATCTTACCTTTGCTGTAAACCACACAGTTGTTCTTGTTGTCATCTGTTCCCTGCCAAGTAAGATCCAGCAGCCACCTGGGGCCCGCAGACAGAACCAGGGGGATGTACGGCTTTGTCTTCTGTAGAGGTTGAGACACACAAAGAAACAAGCACACACACAAAACCTTTAGTTTATTGGGAAAAAATAAAGGATTTTCAAAAATAAAATGATATTAGCATTAGAAACTCATTTGAAATATACTTTCACTCTACTATAGAAACATAAATTTTTTTCAGTGACAGATTCTATATTTGGAATTTATGCAGAGTCTATAAATACAATAATCTCATCAACACTAGTTTGATCATCAACTAGTTTACCATCAGATTTTCATTAGGTTAATAACAATTGTTTCTTCATAAAAACTTGTTAAAATAGCACACATTTCAATTTACATGCTAGGAAATTAAGATTGAATACTTGATTATTTTCCTGTTTATTTAGAATAGATAGAAACAAGTAGACTAATGACTGATAGTAAAATATATGAAAAAAATAACTATCATAAAAAAACAAAAGGCCAAAATATTTTGCATTCATTGTGTAATGCTGTTAACTCTTTTAGAATCAGGGGATTGGTGCTGTTAAACTTTAGATTTTTCAGAAGGTAGATTTTTCATCAGCCACTGCCAAATAGAATTTTTTTCAGTCATTTTTTTTGCCTAACTTCATATCACTTTACATTTTAGGGCCGGTTTACAGGTAAATTTAAAATTACTACAAACTACTATTAGGCTCTCAGAATCCCACAGAAATGTTCTCTTGTTACATTGTCTTCACCAACCTTGTGTGAACTGTTAGAGGCACAGTGATGCTTTATAAAAATATAGATATTATGATATAGGAAATTTACAGGAAAATACTAATACGGGAGGACTGGATCTTAAGTTAAAAAAGTTTTTATTCTGGGAATTCTGGTGATTCTGGTGATTAGCACCCATCCAAGTCAGCGAGGCTCCTTGTGATCTCACAGAGTGGCGTATGTGCGTTTTATTTTGGGGTTTCCTAAAACATCATAAATTACTCGTCGGTTTCAATTAAATATTTCTTCATACTGATAAACTTTACTTTACAATCCCTAAGATAGATGCATTATCCAAAAGGAATTTCTATTTAACTGTAGTCTACACTAGGCTTTTATGAAGCTGCTTTGAAGCAGTTGCTAAAAAAAATGGATTGATCGATTGATTAATACTGGCGGTAAAGAGGCGTAAAAAGTCTTGATAGGGTCTGGTGATTCCTTTACTAAGCGCACAATGGGCACTGACAAAATTACAACACCTTCCAGAATAAATCGAACTATCAACCTTTAAGACTGGGAGTCAGCACATCCTCCTTAAGACACGTTACATGCACAATAAAGAATTGTAGATTAAATAACCACAGCAAAATTCAAAACTCACTTTTAATTTTCCTAAACAATAATAAAAAATCATATGATATTTTCCATGTCAAAAAAGGATTCAGTAATGCAAGATGCTCTGTTTTAGTCACTCTAATGAAAATGGATGCAGTCGCTGGTCCTCCACGTGGTTGAAGATTCTGGAATACGTGGTGTATACGCAGGCGATGAGAGCTGACACAGAGTTCAGGTAGTTTCTAGAGTTTAATGGTGTGTTGAATATCAGTACGCTCTCCACCGGCCTCTCATTTAACTCAGAGAGTGTGGAATTATCAAGCCGAAATTTTCCCCATGATCCAGTTTCTGATCTCTCCGATTACGGCCTGATCTCAGGTGCCTGGGAATTGCAAAAAGAATGTGGGCTGCTTTCGGCTGAGGAGAAGGCGAGCGTTCAGGACTGAACTTTGGCCACATTGTGCTTCCCTATCACCACCATCTCACTATTTCCTGCCACGGCTCGAGAAGAATTTAAAGAATCAGTATCCATTTCAAAGGCCGATTGAGGTTACGTTTTAGAATGCTCTGGCAAATTATTCCGAATGTGTAACGTAATTTTTCTTTTCAGGCCAGGGTCGAATTGTACCGATTTAAGTTCCATCTATAAGGTGAAAGCAGTAAGATAGAGAAAGCTACTAAAATGTACTCACACCCTTTTGTGGAGAAAGGGCCAATGCAACTGGCAGCGTTTTTAGATTTTATTTCTCAAATGGGTTTTTTAAAGGCCAATGAAAGCTCAGAGAACATCTTCTCACTCGGAGGCAGGATGGGTAGAGGTTTTGGACAGATGTTACAGTAGCCCATTACTGGCTTACTCTCTGTCTTTCGAGGCCATTAGATGGGATGCTCCAGGCATACCTTCATTAGAGTTCTGCAGAAATAGTTTAGCTAAGAGAAAAAATACCCAAGTGACATCATTTGCTCCCCTGAAAGGCCAACCCCTGTGGTTTCTGCATAAGCTGAGTGGTTTTGATTTGTGCTGATTCAATGTCAAAGAAGTGGTTGTCTAAACTTTTTTTTAAAGTAGAACAAAGATCTGCCATCCATGACTTAAAATGATGCATATTTAACAGTAATCAACAAAACTTTTCTTATGATAAAATGTATCTTTATTTAAAAAAATATTCTTAAAACACTGTTAATTATTGACCAGTTCGCTTAAATGTCCTTCTATTGAATCACCATTTGTTATCGGTGCTTTGGTAGCTGTTGATGTTTCCACACAGTGTAACACATGCTTTTGTCTTCATTTTAAACAATAGAAAAAAATTCAAGAGTGATATTTAGCCATTTATTTTTATTTAATATACTATATGCTCAATCCAATGCCTATGTACTGTCGCTAAAATCTTGGTTGTAAATTCACTTCCAGTTTGAGCTTTCAGATAGGAGTGTTGTGTTGATAGGGTGGGTTTGTGTTTTAAGAAGTGAATATGGGTAGGTATTAATTTTAGTCAGATTTGATTATCTATATCAAATCTGACTAAAATGAATACCTACCCATAATCACTTTTTAAAAACCAAACCTCAAATTGTTTTTAAATGAATTCTCAAAGGTGCGATGTCGCTATAACGCGATGTCACATTGTGTGATAATTTGTTCCAAAGCATGTTACTTCAATTCATGACGTTATTATAAATCCTTAAATTTACATAAACTAATACTATTTCTACTCTTTAAGTGGGCCTGAATTTCAAATCGCATGCACAAATTATACAAAAATTTTTACCTGAACATCCCTAAAAATCTCACATGCCCCTACAATGTTTCCGTTAAAACAGTTAGGCAATTACAGAAATAAGAAACATTGAAAACTGACAAATCATTTAAATGTTTCTCCACCTGAGAAATAATACATACATTTACTTTACCAAATAATACACAAAATGACCCATATGCATTTTTTTTTTCATAATGACAAGCCACAATAATAAACACAATAGTTTACAAGTAAATCAGCTTGATTTCAGCACTCATCCTAAGTAGCCTATGCAATTAATTATGAGACAGTGAAACGTACGCAGTTTTAGCTAAAATCAACAAAAATACTTAACAAAACATGAAAAAAAACAATGAAATTAAATTTTTTTTTAGAAATTTGACATTGTTTTTAAATAAGCTGAAGTATTTGTTGGTTTGACTTTTTAGGCCAAAGTGGCAACAATTGAGAAGAACATAGTATCATTTATAGCTTATGCCACATTAGATTTTCATTTACTGAACATCTTTTAAAGATTGCATACATACAACTTATTTAACAAATAAAACGGCAGAATTATTGTAAATTATTTATATATTAAAAAAAATTGTCTCATTTTTAAAGAAGTGTAATTTCTTGTTTTTGTGTACATGAAAAATCTAATATTAATTGATTTGGAACAAGAAGTTTATCTAGCAAAAAAAAAACTAAACAATTTTTTACTTTAAGTTGGAATGATGACATCTGTAATTTGTGTTACTAGATTCACTTGAAACAAAAAGTTTACAAACTAACAACCAAAAGCCAAACCTGTTTGTTTTACTTTCAGCACGAATGACGATAGTTTTGAAAAGAAATGTACATCACACAACACTCGAAGAACCGTATGAAAAGCTTTATAGGAACAACTTTAGTGTTCATTGCGTTAGCCAGTGGGGCAGATCCTCATGAGGATTTTCACCGGTTAGTGTTATTCATCTTACTTTGTCTCTATAAAAACGTGTAAAAAAGCTGGTTTAGTATTAATCCTATGAAGCAAAGTTCTACTAAATAAATTTGCAATACTTACTTTCTGCTCAAGCTCTTGAACGAGCCCCCTTTTCAGAAGAAACACAAGTGAAAAACAACTCTGAGAATGCTCAATGGGCTGCCAATCAAAGTCTCACTAGACAATGAGTACGAACCACAGTAAGCCCCGCCTCCACCGGAAAATTGTGCCAGAAAGATGAACGTAAATTTTAGAATGCAAACGAAAACTTAGAAAATTAATATTTAGAGAGCACAATCAAAAGTTTGATTAGTGAAACTAATCAGTTTTTTTCATGTTATGCCAAAGTATTTTTGCTCGTTTTAGCAAAAATTATGTACGTTTCACTGTCTCAGAATTAATTTCATACTAGCCCTTTTTAATTTTGCATAAAATCCCTGAAAGAAAATGTATTGTGATGTATTGTGAATATATTTTATATATTTTGGTGAAATCAAAATGCCTCTTCTGACCCCTCTTTATCTCATCCACCTGGACTTCTATCTGGGTGTCTTTCCCCACACTGGCAAGCAGACAGAGAACCCTTAGTCATTTAACACAGCTCCCATTTCACAGCTCAAATTAGTCATACAATAATGTCTTATATCCAGGGCTGACCTGAGAAGTTTACAGGCCTGTCAAAGAGCACTGAAGACTGTCTGATTGTTGCCATGACAACAATCTAAAATGAGAATCGGATTAACCCTTTCTCTGAACCCGACCGTCTGGAGTCATCTCTTATTCAGAAGTAAAGGTCCGCCCTGTCTGTCTGCCTCCCTCTCTCCCTCATCTTCCTCATCTTCCCTGTCAAAGCAGCCAATGAGGAAATACAAGAGAAATCAAATAACTAAGCATGAAACATGTAGATGAGTAAAATGTGAGTCAAATGTGATATTGTTCAGCACTTCCACAAATAAACTAAATATTTTAATGTTACATTAGAGGATTGACTATTAATTCTAAATACATCACATCTTAACATTCTAACCTTAGTGCTAAAGGACACCAGAAAGGATTCCACTTCTCAATACTATACGAACATGTAATGATTTTATTACTGTAAATCTGTTTAAATGCAATAATGGATATACATGTCATATTATATGGCACATTTTAATAGTTTGCATAGATAATGTTTTAACACATTTGTACAGAAGCAAAACATTTGTTACTCAAATATCAATGTGAACTAAACTACAACCAGAAACATGCTGCACTATGGGAAATGCTGTGCTAGGTTGGAGTATTATACATTCAGAATTTCAGATAAATGTTATGTTGTGTTTTTGTTCATTAAAATTATATATTGAAATACTTTTAACATATTCAAACTGCTAACATACATTCACAGCCCTGCAAAATAGATGAAAACCTTAGGATCAATTATTTAATTTTTACAGTTTATTTTGGTATTTAAGTTTTAAAGTATCCCATATGCAGAACTCAACTGGAATATGGAC
Source organism: Danionella dracula (assembly GCA_900490495.1). NCBI lineage: Eukaryota > Metazoa > Chordata > Actinopteri > Cypriniformes > Danionidae > Danionella > Danionella dracula. Next base: position 4,054,374 of record UELW01000039.1, on the reverse strand, counting down.
TTTTAATGACTGCAAATTCAAAGTAAAAAAATTATAAAAGTGTGAGTTAATTGAAGTCTTGAATAATTCAAAAGCACTTACACCAATTTACTCCCAGCATACCTTCTAATTGTAAACAAAAAAGTGTTTTTTCCATACAATCCATCATCAATTAGAATTTAAATACTGTGAGCAAGTATCGTGAGAACTCAAATAATTTCCATATTCTGCATTTTTAAAGCATTTCAAACAAGTTTAAACATGGATGAAGGAAATATGAGATCCAAAATGTGATGTATTTTTATGCTTAAATTAAATTTTGCTAAATTATTTGAGCTAAGTGAAAAATAGTGAAACAAGTGAAAAAATAGATATCACAACAACATTAAACATATCCCCAAGAACATTCATACCCAAACATTTCAGAACTCATAGGAAGGAAATCAATGCCATACTTTTGATCTTTAGAAGAAATGTAGCTAGTTTTCTAAATTGCTTCATCCGAATCATAATCTACTGCAGTGTGTTCAATTGAACAACTCTGAAGGTTATTATAATTAGTTTAAACACAAAATGGCAAAAAAAACAGGTTGCACATGAACACAGACTGCAATAAACCTGTACACAATGTTTCATAATCTCACTCTGATGTACAAGTGAAGCAAAAGCGAGACAGATGCTGAGGTGACGCTTGATTTAAGACCTTCATCGGAGGCGTTGTGTGTAAGTAACAGATCTCCAGTCTCACTCCACCACTCTCTCTCTCTCTCCATGTGGGAGCGATACAGTGACCAAAACAGTGTAGTCAGCGAGCTGGTGATTACAAACTGATGCTCTAAATTCGCTATAAAATGAAAATCAATATTTTCACAAGTTGCTGCAACATAAAAGATAACCTTCATTGATTTTCTGCGACTTAGGCCTGTGTGATAGCATCTAATATAAATTTTCACCCGGTCGGATTTGGATCAGAGCAGGGAAGCAGGGGCTGCCGATAAGTTCTGTGCTAACATCCCTCAGAGCTGTTTTTTTCCCCTTGCTCTTCCTTCTTTTTTTTTCTTTTTTTTTCCTGAGCCACGGCTGTACTATTTATAATTGGGGTGGTATGAGTGAAAGCTTCTATCAGGAATCAGCTCTAATTTTTATTAGGGAGCAGCTAAAGCCTGTTCCAGATAATTTGGGACTTTCAGGGGGAATTGTGATGGAGCTGATGTCAGTGGCGCAGAGGCCTGCAGAAAAGAGCTAACCTGTAATAGCCTGTGTGCCGGCAGCTGATTAAATGCTGCCATAGATGAAAGAGCCGCCATCGCCTCAATAAATTAACCAATCACACAAATCCCAAGACGTGGCTAATCCGGCCTTGATACCTCTGATCCTCTGATCAGCTGAAGGAGGTGAAAGGAAGAAAGTCTGTGGTGACACTGTGATTTCAACTGACTGCAGGCCTGTGTGTAAACAACGGGCTAATGATACCGCTTCTGACCACTGGCAGGCTCGGTGGTCCCCTCTCGGTCATCCCCTTTACCCCCAGAACTCAAAAGGAACATTGGACCCAGAGTTCATACATATACCCTTCAGTCCTGAAGAAAAATTCCCCAAGGATCCATGGAGTTCATTCTGGACAGCAGTGCATTTGTGACACCAGCTTCATTAATACTCCTTTATGTTTCACTAGCTCACGCAGATAGTGAGGATGAGGATCAAGAGCAGATGTGGTATTAGCAAACAAACAAACAAATAAGAGAATGAAAGATTAAACAAACAAACATGTACATAAATTATTGACGTACAATTTAGAAATGAAATAAAAAATCATACAAACAAACAAAAACAGATAAATAAATAATTAAAGCATTCATGTAATAATAAGTGATATTTCATATGAATAAGTAAAATAAATAAATAAGACAAATAAATAAATAGATACATACATAAAGAATGAAATAAAGAAAATAATAAATTAATAAACAAACAAAAAAATAAATAAATGCATAAATAAATAAATGTGTTGTTGTAATGAAACCTGAAAAAAAAAGGATTATCACACACCTCCTGATACTCAGCCACAAAAAGCACATGCACACAGCACATCCTGGTTTTATATGAAACCATGAAAGCCATAGTGTATGTCAGGGAAACACGTGCAAGGGTTCGAGGCTGAAGGTGAGGATAACAGGACTGGACCTGCTCTAAGACTCTGTTTACAACCTCACACACCCTCGATATGCAGACTTCAATTAGTTGTTCACCATGATGAAACAAATTGCATGTGGTCAACTGGAAATTTCATTAAGACAGATTTTCCTGAAGCTCTCTTTATCTCTGCGTATTAATATTTCCCCAGGCTTGCTGGACGGCTGAATGTGTGGGGGACATTTTTCAATGCAGCAAACGCAAATCCTTCTTCATTCAAAATTATACATTCTCTAAAAATAAACTCTGAAGTTTTTCTTTTTCATGTGCTGTTTGATAAACTAAATAAAGCCTTGTGTTTAAAAAAAGCAAACACTATCTAGCCCTGAAAATGTATTCCCACGTCTGTCACGCGTTCCAGCCGTCTCTTTTTAAATGGCAGTGGTTTCATCACCGAAATGAAAAGATACCTCCTCCTTGGTGCTGTCTTCGCTTTCTTTTTTTTCTGAGCGAGCATCTGCTATTGGGAGGCTAAATAACAGAAATATGCAAAAAGAGAAATTGCACGCTAATTCCCTTTGGAGATAGATCTTGGCGCCTGCCCTGTCATAAATCAGAGAATTTCGATATGAAATGAGGCAAGCTGCTCTAATCATTTCTGCATTTCAAATTGGATCACTGGCTCAATCGCTTGGCTTTTAAACTGCTTGCCTAAGAGCAAATGTGAGGTGGGAGATAATGGGGAAGAAATCGCAGCCCGCGTGCCGTAGTTAGTTTACTGCTTGAGTGCAAAAGAATGCTTTCAGCCCCCTCCCCCTCCTCGCCCCTCTGCTGCTTTCTCTTTTCAACTTTGTTAAATTGACTTTTTCGTTTGAAATCGATTAAATTGAGAATCACTCCGGCTCCACCAATCTTTTAAGGAACACCCATTGAGGTTCGCTCGGGCCTATCGCTTGGCACTGTTAATCGTTGCTATAGGAACCATGCAGATTTATTCAAAATCACCTTGCACAGTCTGACTGGGTTCTGATTTAATCTCTTCTGAAGATGGAAATGTTCCTATTTACAACTAAACAAGAACCAACACACATTACAATGGCAAGATGGCAAACAACAGTGAAAGCACACTAGCATTCATGGGCTTAAAATATGAATCAAGCATCAACAGAATGATTGTAAACTTCAGCTTTACATTATACTACTTCTTACCTGTTCGCTATAATGCTCATAATTGAAAACGTAGCTATTTCAGAACACAACAATCCATTACAGTTTTTCTTTTCCAATCGCTAAAAGTGTTTACTTATGTCTTACAATGAGCGCTTACTTATACACTACAATGAAATAGAACACATCTTTCTCTGTAAACAATGGTTATAACAAATATAACAAAAAAGTGACTCAGGAAATCTGACAAAAAAAAAAACTAAACAAAAAAAACGACATGTTTTTACTTCACAAGGTACAAGTAGTCAATCAAAATACACTAGATTTCTAAGCTATAAACAATACACTAACTGCATAGCCTTTTATGTTTCAGCTTTACAAGTATTTGCATGCAAAACATGTAATCCCCCATTTATCCACATGTACAGTAATGTTCATATTCAAAAGGAATTGTGTTGCTTTATACTGAGGGTATAGTAAAAAACACTGAATGATGATAGAAAAGAAAAATATTTAGAGTATTGCTTACAGCGAACAAAACATTAATGAAAGACACAAGAGCACTGCGAACAAAAAAAAAGCAACAGATAATTGAAAGATGTGTATGACGGAGGCAACAGTTAACCTAAATTGGGCTGCACTTGTTCATCACCCGCTCTTACTGAAGAACATGGTTGACTACATGGTCAAGCACAAATATTATATATATAGCACCATATTAGGACCAATTACATCACTGATTACTGTTCTTGCAGTCCTTGGAGCCCAAGTAGCCCATTTTTTGTTTATTTTCAGCTCAGAGATATTTTAATATTGATAATGTTTTTGAACAGACATCAATGCAATAAGCAGAGGTTTTTATACTGTTTCTAAGGTTTGGCATATTGTTGTTTGTGTAGTATTTATAAATGTTATCAATTATGTTGGTGGGAGGTGTAGGTTGTATGTTAAGAAAAATGTAAGAATGGCAGAAATCTGTTCACTTACTGCATATTGAGTGAAAATTGACATGGCATTTGTGAAAGGTGTTGCCCCAAAAAACTGATGCTGGGGTAATTGATTTTGAGAACCATCGATAATTTTCAATTTAAAAATAAAAACATAAAAAAAGCAAATTAGTTTTTCCATTATTTATTAAGTTTTTCTGAAACAAATTTTTTGATTGTGTGTTCAAATCGACAAAGTAAAAAGAAATTACGAGCCGGCATCACATTTTGATTTTGTATTTCCATTTTGGGGAACTTACCATGACCTGGAAATTCTTTTTTCATACATTCACGCACACCAACAGCGGTTGATGAAACCAAACAGTCAATGGATGAGAAGGTTAAACTTGTTTAATACAAAAGATTCTCTAGGGGTGGAAATTAAAGTTTAGGAATGGACAACTCTATTTTGTTCCGCGGCCTGAAGCGTATGACTATGCGAGACAACAACTTACTTTCACAGTCAGTAATTTCCACACTCCCACTACAAACCAAAAACACAGTCGACGACTTCATTGAACCTCCGGGTCATGCTACACATCCTCAAAATAAAAAGTCAAAACTTAAATGCGCACTCATAAGTCGAACACAGATTCAAAAAATAAAAAAGGTTTTCCTTTTTCATTTTCGTTTTGAAAATAAATTTGCTTTTCTTTTTTTTGTAATAGTTTTAAACTTGAAAATCAAATGACGAATTGTTCAAGGATTTAAATGTTTAGAGTATTGAAAATCAGACAACTTATTGGACAAACACTTGTTAGGGAGTGAAAAAAATCGTAATCCTATTGGAAACTATACTGTAAACTACTCTTTTAAGCATATTCAAGGTCATAACATAATTTACCATGAAGTTGAGAGGAACAAGCGACCTAGATGATGAGACACTAGGATGGCAAGTGAGAGATTGCACTCAAGACCAAAATGACAAAAATACTCTTATTAAACTACATCTGAATATCAGTGTTTGATATAAACATGGTTATCTTGTCTCTTTGCAATAGAACAACTTTATCATTAGGTGTGGTACATTTCTTGCATACTGCACCTTTAAGGTTCAATATATCTGCAGATTTCTAGGAAGCAATGTTCAGTTTGTTTTAACAAACTCACAAAAGGTCAAACATCAGACAAACAGGCTGCATACAATACATTAGTGTTAAGCTGAGAATATTGAATACAGGCAAAGGTTGAAAGAAGCAGCTAAATGTCAATTTCAGAGGTTGAAACTCCATATTACCTAAGCACTGCTGGGTAAGACACACATTTTGGAATACATTAGTATGCACTGCCTGAGTGGAAATGGTGCTCAATTACTATATTCTATCAGAAGAAAGCAAAGGCACTTGATATGGGAAAATGGGCATAGCCAGCCTTCCCCAGCATGGAACTCTATCACATCCCAGTACCCATAAATGGGTCCAGAGAGGTTGGACATCTGATTTGCTGAATGTCTAAATTTATTAAATCTTATACAAAGTAATTTAATAATAATTCACCCCCTATTAGTGTTGATGAAGGTCAAAACTAACAATCTGAACAAAAAAAACATTACAGCACCAGGGGTGTAAACATGTTTTTTTCAGCTCCAAATCTGGGTAGTTTTAACATTGGAGTGAATGACAACCTGCTTACTTCTGACCCCCCACCCCCCTTGAGCCCGATCGAGGTACTACAGTTCATTCACTTACTATTACTCAGAAGCAGGGAAAGCGGAGGGATGCCCCTTGAATTAAACGCATTTCAAAAAGTAGTGTTTCTTCTTTTAAAACATTTCATGATTCAGTCTACTTAATTTGATTTAGCCCATTTATTATATAAATATAGAAACATAGCATCAACACGCTCCAAAAAAAAATCACAAACTCTCGTAGACTACTCCAGTTCTCCAAGAACTTCACTAGCTCACTATAAAGCAGTACATTGGTTTTTAAGATACTGCTCCATACCTACAAAGCCCTCAAAAATCTCCATACCTGACAAAAATTTTAATGATCAGAACAACCCATCATACTCGCTGCTCATTGTCTGTTTTGTGGCTATATTTAATCTTTATTTTTTCCACATATTAAGGAGTTAAAAAGATGGCTTATTGATCTCATTCATGGACATCCCTTTATTTACTGCATTTATTTATCTAACTTGTCTGTTTTTATGACAAAGATTTTTTACAGTAATTTGATTGGAAAAATGGTTTCAGACAAACAAAGAAGAAAGCGAGAAACAAATTCAGGTAGGATAGGATCCAATTTACAAATAAGTAATATAATAAATCATATAAACATAATTATATATTATATTATTAATCTAAAATGTTTTTTTTAATTTATAGCAATTAAGATCAATGAAAAAATAAATAAATTAAAAAACCCTCAACATTATTGCCCAAACACTTTGTAAAATGTGTAAGATTTCATTACAAACCAATCATAGCAAATGCTGCATTACTAGGTGCCCTTACTTTGGAGTAACGTAACAATGAATAAAAGCAGCCACACAACACAACCTGAACAAATTCTGCTGCCTTAAAAGCCAACAAAGGTAATGCACATGCCAGTCAGACTTGTGTGAAGTTGAATGGACTTCACGCCAACTGGCATGCGTGTTATTTGAAGGGGATATGGCAACACTGAATCCGTAATGTTTGCTTTGCATTGTAATAATGTCTAGGAGGCAAAAGAACATGCCCTGCTCTTGTGCTAAGATTTGGCTCATGAAATGCTGTTCCTTGGCCAGAGATCCCCCATTTCAATTTAAATTTCCACTTTCAATCCAATTTCTGGTGACTTTGATCTTTGCATGCAACTTGGAGTCAACTCCTGCAGCTAGAGCCAGCTATTGGGCCAATAACAAGGTGTTCTCTGTGTCTCCTGTACACCTGGACTGGTATCTGCATGGCTGAGGCCCCTGGCATTTGCAAAGCAGCCAATCACATGTAAGGTACTATGCATTGCATAGATTCCTATTATATTCCACACACACTATTGGGTCCAATTATATCTACTGTACATTGTAAACTACTTCATTTGCATTTACTGTAATGCATTTAACTTTTATCCAAAGCAACTTACATTAGGGTTGGTTGACAATATGCAACGTATTACAAACACGAATGTAAATCAGACAGTTGCAAATTGAGGTTGTAACTGATCAACCGAAAATAAAAGTGATAGAAGGGAGGGGAAATATTTTTTTATTAAGATCAAGTGTGAGTAAGTGAAAGAGATATGTTTGTAAATGCTAGTTACATGATTGATTTATTTATGTATGTATTGATTTATTTATAAATTTTATTTATAAATTAAATTTAATTAATTAATTAATTAGTTTTTTTGTTTATTATTTATTTATTGATCTATTGATTGATTGACTTACTTATGTATTCAATAATGATCTTGCTTTTTCAGTCAGTTATTTAAGTAGTTATAAAAACAGTTACTTGTTTAAACCATTATTCACTGGTTTATCCTACAGGTGGCGCAGTGGGTAGCACGGTCGTCTCACAGCAAGAAGGTCGCTGGTTCGAGCCTCGGCTGGGTTGGTTGTCATTTCTGTGTTGAGTTAGCATGTTCTCCCCATGATCACGTGGGTTTTCTCCGAGAGCTCCGGTTTCCCCACAAGTCCAAAGACATGCGATATAAGGGAATTGAATAAGAACGATTGTCCATAGTGTTAAAAAGTGTGAATGAGTGCATGTGTGTCCAGCGATGGGTTGCGGCTGGAAGGGCATCCGCCGCATAAAACATATGCCAGAGAGTTGGCGGTTCATTCCGCTGTGGCGACCCCGAAAGGGAAGAAAGCCGACATGAAGATGAATGAATGAATGGTTTATCCTTATATCTTGCATATATTTTGAAGAAATTAGGCAAAAGGTAAGAGGCTTCCTTTATTTTTGTAAATAATAATAATTTTAATAAATGTACACGTTAAAATAAGATAAATAAAAATTAATACAATTCAGTATATACAAAAAAACTCAATTGTTAATATCTCAGACTACACAGACTTTGTCTAAAGTAGCATCTGTATCATTATTTGACATGCAACATCTCACATGTCTAGTTTCCAATTCCAATTCAGAGCTAATGCTAAACTTGTGTGTTTTTTGGAAACATATGATGCATTGACTTGTTTTTACTACATTTTGAAAACTAGAGTAAACGACTAAAGAAAAAGCTTAACTCAAGGCACCTTTGAAATATACTGAGCTGCATGAAAATAATTAAAATCTATTACCCTCTTCAAAAGTGTTATGTCCAATTCCCAAAAAGTATTATTACCCTTCCCATGGTTTTTCAGAGCTCTGCATGCTTTATGTCACCTTCATTGTCTAATTTTCCAGTTTTGACAGGCTGATACAACCTCAGCTACTGTGCTAGACCACCGGGACAGATTGCTAGACACTGTCCAGACATCCGCAGTCCCTATCAAGTGTTTCTATCTCACAAACAGGCTTCTGTGATAGCGCACCAGATGACCGCTGCAAAAAAAATCTGTGAAATCACACTGAATACTTTCATTTAATGCTGCTCCTCCATCTGGACTGCTTTGATGAGCGGTGGTGTGACAAAAGACAAATGAGGACCTGAATGAAAGTTGGGGCATAAAAGGTCAAAGCGACTTTGGTTGCTGTGTTTAACACACACAAAAAACATGTGCACCCATGCCAAAAAGAAAATGTACTCTTGCAACAACACAACTCTTTCACAAAAAAAGATGCTAAACTTGGATCCATGTTCAAAACTAGACAATAAATATCACACGTTTGAATGGCAATTTCTGAACCAATTGCCAAGTGTGGCTCGTTGCACACTTCCAAAATATTCACTTGTCCATAAAATGACAGCCAACATCTCCTGAATTTTGCAACCAATTAACCAGCTCTGCTTCACACAGTGGATTGTTGAATTGCAACTAGGGAATTGAGATTGCAAGTGAAAACTATTGTGGATCATCTCGGCTACTTTTCAAGAAAGTTGATTCGGTGTCCCACAAGTGAAGTCTTGACTGTGACAGATGGCAAAGCAACTGGCATCGCTAAAACTCTTCTCCCTTGTGATAGATTGTACCCCTCAGTGTTTTGACTTAGATTCTGCTGTTGCGTATTCCAACACCTTTGGCAAGGCACAGCGCAAACCAAGAGAGACAACACTGTGGACAAACTTATGTTGTTTCTAGCTATTTCAGACTGAATCAAGGTTATCCAAGGAAGAAAACTTCAGGAGAGAAGAGTTATTTGTTACTGACAGAATAAAAACATTTTAACTCTGAACTAATGGCTCATATTTAAATGTTGGCACTGTAACCACATTTAAAGATACTAGTTAAAAATTCAGAAACTTTTAACAGTTTTTCTTATAATATTATATAAATTATAAATAGAGGAACAGCTCGTTGAGACATGCAATGGTCTAAACAATGTAAAGCAACTCTTGCAGCTTAGTTTAGTTTATCATGAGCTTTTCTGTCCTTTCAACAGCATCTGGCAACTAAGATTAATCTAAGTTGAGGCTTTCTTTCAAAGGCATTATCCTTTATGTTGTCAATTAATTCATTCAGACTTGACTTTTTTTTTTGCCTGAAATTTGATTGGGTTTTTTCCCCATACAGACACAAATATTACATCAAACAACACATTCCAAGAATCTAAAAAAGAAAGTAAAAAGAGAGAAAAAACAGTAATAGAATAATAGAATAATGACAAACACACAACTACCCAACCCCAACTCTTTCATGAGGATAGTGTGAAGGTACAATGCGACATCAGCATCTTCATGATCTTGGGGTTCATTCAGACTAGCATCTATATTTTGTTTCCAAAACACACTTGGCTCCAGTAACGGTTTATTGTTGGGTGTGTGAAAGCAATCCTTTTGTTTTCAGGAACCGTTGCCAAAACTGTTTCCAGAGGTAGTCTCAGAAAGGTGTGGCTCAAAAGAGGAAGTTGCTGGTGCTCGACTTGATGTAATAACAGACTTATTTTGTGTCATTACACACAGCAACACGGCATGACGTGAGAGACATCTTTCATGTTAATTTGGTGATGCAACTACCTAAGTGGCTCTGAAACGGATCAGGAACTATTTGTTTGCACAAATTCTTTCAAATGGGAGCACAGAAAATATCTCTTGGAACCATTGATTTATTCAAGGTGGTTTGTCCAATTAAGCATAAAGCATTTTCTAATAATAAATATGCGTTTGTGGGTGGGTGGTAGGTCCCCAGATGTGAAGCTTGTATCATTTTCTTTTGTCTTGGCTCCAAAAACTATAAAATACTGCAGTACCTGAGCACGTGGCCATGAGTCCCAATTGCCAACTGTTAGTGTTAGTGGATTTAATTTATTACCTGAACTTTTTCCTAAAAATGTGGAAGTACAGGTTTCTGATTTTTAATGTGTGCATAGCAAATGTCAAATTTCGTTCAGTTTTTACCCATCTACTTTAGTAAAATTGAGGTCTAACGCACCTCTCAAAATTACAATAAGAGACTCAATTTTATTTGTATATAATATTAGCCTTTTGGACATTAAAAAGAAAAAACAACATTCAATGCCACTGAAAAAAAAAGTAAATGTCCCGCAATTTCTGGAAGCAAAATTGTATTGCCCATTGTGAAGTGTAGTGGAAGTGACCAGTCGGCCAGATATGGAGTGACCCATACCTGGAATTTGTGCTCTGCATTTAACCCATCCCAGTGTACACACACAGCAGTGAACAAACACCTGGAGCAGTGGGCAGCCGTGGCTGGGGTGCCTGGGGAGCAGTCGCGGAACTGGTGTTCCCACAGCTGTGGTTGTTGATGATGGGAGAGCAAGTATTCATCCCTCACAACAAATTCAACTCGATGGATCTGGGGATCAAACCCGCGACCTTCAGATCACAAGTCGATCTCCTTATCCACCGGACCACAACTGCTCCTCAACAATTGCTCCTAATGGACACAGGGTCTGAAGGGGTTAAAATAGGCAAAAGTGAAGTAATTTCTATTGTGCATTTAAACTAGTAATAATGCACCTCTGCGATACATGTACCCAACATATATAGCCAATAACTGCATTTTTCATGAATTCATTTGAGTCAAACCCAGTTTAAACATGGTATGAACAGAACATGATTTAACACTGAATGTTGAACTAAAATGCACTTTTCACAAGTGGGTTTTCTAGTGGGTCCATTCTTCTCAGATTACTAATGAAGTACACTTAATGAGACTGAATATAGTGTTAGGTTTGCTGCAATTACAGAGGAGCAGCGGTGTGTCCAGATGGATGAAATTACCCCAAATGTTCTCCCTGAAAGGTTCGCAGTTGCTATTGTGTCCCCTATTGAATTGTGAGTGTATCTCTAGGGTCTCAGCACTGCTCTGAGGTAAATTTATTTCTCGTGAGGACCACCGAACATCAACCTGACAGTTGCTGTGTGACTTAATAAGAGAAGATGAGCAACCAATCATGCATATTTTATAATGTACTGCTGCAATAATGAATCAGTTATTCCCTCATGCTGCTCTCATGAAATTGTTGTAGGTCAATGGTCCCCTACCTGTTTCATGGCATGGATTCTTTTAATTTGAAGCAGGTAAAGTATCATAACATTGCTGTTTTAAAAAGATAATAGTTTATTTCATTCTGTTCTCGCTGCTTTCTCACATTGCGCCAGCAACATAGCAAGAGAGACATCCTCTTTTTTAGTTGAGGCCATCTTGAGCTCGAGAGACTTCATCCAGACTGTCCATTCTGCACTGGGATTATGTAAAACTTTTGGGTTCTGTCCCTGCGTAAAGAACTATTTTGTTCAGAAAGGATGTCAGAATATGTGTCAGGGTGTTCCAAGCTGTTGTAAAATTTCACACTTTTCTGCAATGATTTTTTTATCCAGAATGCTAGCAGGATTGTTGTCTTTGGTGTTAAAAACAAGCTAACATTAAATGCCACAGTGTCATGAGACACATGAGCGAGCGAGCGAGCGAGTGAGTGAGTGAGTGAGTGAGTGATTCTAGGGATGCACCGAATATTCGGCCAAAGAAAATGTTCGGCCGAAAATGGCCAAAAAGTGCATTTTTGGTTTTTGGCCGAAAGAGTTTTTCCACCAAAACAACACAACCGAAACAGTTATGACAGTTATCACAGCCTGCACATGCTTGTCGGCTAATTCATTCAGACTTGACTTTTTTTTTTTTTTTTTTTTCATACAGACACATTAATTACTACAAACAACACATTCCAATAATCTAAAAAAGAAATTAAAAAGAGAGAAAAAACAGTAATAGAATATCGACAAACACACAACTACCCAACCCCAACTCTTTCATGAGGATAGTGTGAAGGTACAATGGGACATCAGCATCTTCATGATCTTGGGGTCCTTTCAGACTAGCATCTATATTTTGTTTCCAAAAAACACTTGGCTCCGATAACTGTTTATTGTTGGGTGTGTGAAAGCAGTCCTTTTGTTTTCAGGAACTGTTACCAAAACTGCTTCCAGAGGTAGTCTCAGAAAGGCTCAAAAGAGGAAGCTGCTGGTGCTCGACTTGATGTAATAACAGACTTATTTTGTGTCATTACACACAGCAACACGGCAGGGAAACTGATGACGTGAGAGAGGCATTATGTGAGCGAGTAAGTGACAATTTTTTTTTCATAATAAAAGTTCTTAGATTTGTATTATACATAGGTTCTAAATTATAATTATAAGTTCGACCCAGATTTGTACAATAATTCACTCACAATAAGTGTAGTGCCTACACTGTTTAATGAAAGTTCAGTTTAAACATTCTGGTAGTTTTTGAAACACAAATCAACATGGTAAAAGATACACCAGCTTTAATAATAAATTACTATTGAAAGTGCATTCACAATTTTAGTCAATTTACTAACTTAAAAGTGCATTAACATTTATTAGATTTTTAACACAATCTCAATTTCTAATCTTCTGCATCCACTTATAACTCTTAATTTCTTCTTTCAGAAGACCTACTCAATCCTCAAACATTTAAATGTTCGATATTTTAGCAATTGTGCCAGCAAGTTGCAGATGGAAGAATTATTTGTTAAGCAAAGTAAAAGAGGCAAATCTCAATGCCCCCCAGTCGCTCACCTGATATGCCAGTGCCTCCAGTCTCTGTTGTCATTAACAAGACTAAGCATGTAAACAATACAAAATGATCAATCTTAGAAATGCAACCAATATATATATATTTTTACATTTTTCACAACCAATTTAAGGAGTAGTGTTGTTGTAAACACTTTATACTACAAATGTAACTGTACTTTAATTTGTCAGCTCAAAGTTAGCCAAAGATTCAAAGACTAACTTGTCTTGACTCAATAACTAAAAGATTAGATTTTCTGGCTCATTGTTTGAGATCTAAATGTTCTTAAACAACACAAAATACCTATTTTTAGTCCCTCAGGAGAGAGTATATTAAGAGGGGATTGAACGTGTCACTGCACAGTGTATTTTGCCTAATGTTAGATGTTGAATGAGAAATGAACAGAACTAAGCAGGTAACCAAAATGAAGAGATGGATCATATATATATATATATATATATATATATATATATATATATATATATATATGTGTGTGTGTGTGTAACTCATACATTTACCTTTTCCACAAACAATTTAAGCCTTATCCTTGTTGCTATAAATAAATGTACCAATTAGTTATAAAGTTACTTTTCAAACCAAAAATTCTCCATCTTAAAGTGTTGATGTTGGATTATATTTGATCCTATTTTTTAACCATAATATCTAAAAGGTTTTGGAATGTTGTGCAACCTTTGAAATCTTTGCTGAAATTGAAACACTTGATTTCGTCATCAAATAAAATCATGTACCGAGTTTATATATTATCCACTGTAGCGAAAGAGCCCTTGTCAAATGATGTCTTTGTGGATGTATCATTCAAGAACTTGACACCATGAATTGTGACGCTGCGTTTAACGGTGTCTTCGTCCTGATTGTGCTAAACTATGTAGCCATCACTTCAGTCACAAAGCAGTAGGGGCTTATCTCTTTTCCTCCATATCTGTTTGCCTGTTTGGGACATGCAGTGATGAAGAGGAGAAGGGGGAAATGTCAGGTTCACTTGTAGATCAAGTCGAGCATGTATTATCTCAGCTCTAGTCATCTGTGGCCTCAGCAGCCGCTGGCACTGTGAGGAGAGAACACACACACACATGCACACACTGCTTCCTGTCGCAGCGCTGGTGACAGAGAGGAAAGAGGGAGAAGGGAGAACGAACCCCACCATCTCTCAAACAGAGAGGTGATGACCTTAGGTCCTCTGTTTCCCCTCAGGCTGCCTTGACAATTGAAAAGTGTATTTCATGATAAGATCAAAATAAAAATTATTTCCATGGTTGCTTATCAACAGATCTGATCATTTTTCCTCATTTGATATTTAAACACTTCATAATTTCATTGAATAACGGTTGCATAACAGCTCCTCTGTCGTAAAACCAAAAAATATAATATTGTCTTATTTTATAATCCACAATATGTTCCATAAAGTAATTCCTTGAATTACGAACATTGAAAATATGTCCTTCTTGAAGAGTAAACCCACATTATTCAACATTCATCTAAATGTCATCAAACTGTAAAATGTTTTTTTTTTTTGCGGAAAAGTCCATTTAAAGGTCACCTATTATGCCTTTTTGACATGATGTGATTGAAATATTATGCCTCTGCTGAATTTGGAAAGTGAAGATTCAGTTCAAAATATGTCAGAGCATTAATAAATATTTGATAAAAACTCAAATACTTAAAAAAAATGTTTTAGCAGAGTGAACTAATAGCTCTGTTTTAAACCTGTTCCAGATGAGGTGAAGCCAAGACAAATGAAAAATGCAATGTCAGCATGGCAAGCCATTTTTATGTGAAGGGTCTTGTGTTGGAAAAATCAATCCTGAGATAAAGCAGCAGTGGTGCTTCTTCTGTGCATTACGCAAATTGTAAAATGCAATTGGTTGTAAAGGATTACACATTAATGAATATTGGTGGACTTTTAAGTCCCAAACTAGTTACACATCATAAACAGGCTATTCTGAAAACAGCTTTTAGAAGCAATTTTACCTTTATGCAGTTTAATTGTACCAACTCAAACAGGAGTTTGTTCAAATCTGTCATGGACCGACTTATGGTCAAACACCTACCGAAAGTTAATAATTGAATTTAAAATTGTGTACTTAGCTATTTCCTCAATTTTAGCTTTCCATGCTTCCTGTTTTTTGTGCATTTTCAACTATTTAGTAGGCAAGATAATTAATGGCAAGATAAAAATAGCTGGCTAAATACACTACTGATCCTTAGTTGAATAGGGTATAAGAAGAAAACCTATGCATGGTTTCTAAAATAGAACCCCTCAAGAGTTCTCTGTCTTCTAAATCTAGCCACAAGGTTCTAAAATAGAAGCCATTTTCAATTCGCAAGCCTGAGATGTCAGTGCTCTCTAACCAGTGGCCTGGTTAAACCCAAACAAACAAATTGATGCATGGAATCACAAATTGGTTCCCTGCCTAAACTTTGGGCCTATTATTTCATTAGGTTAAGCTACATTTGGTTTGCCAAAAACATTTTACTGTCCAACAAGGAATTAAAATCCTGTTAAAGCTCTCAACCGGGCACCATTGCAAACCGAGAGATATCTGTAAGGATAAACAGCCTCAGATGCAAATACGATCTTAGGAGCCAAATATACATTTGTGTGAGTTTTGTAGCTTATGAGCAAACAAACCTCACTTGCATTCATAATTAGATGTAAGTGTAAATAATTGGTTGTTCATGTGCCAACACGAAGATGATGTTTGTCTGCGAGTGTGTGTTTGTGCACACCCGACTCTCAAGTCCCACTGATTCGTCTTTCCAGCCATGTTGAATCCTCTTTTCTTATCAGAGCAGTGCAGGCCTGCATCAGGCGCTCCTTGCTATGACAGAGGCTACAACAATAGGCATGCGATACCGCTGCTTAGCGCTGCGTTTCGGAGGGGAAACCTGCCACAGGCACAGATTAAAAACACACACATACACACTTTCGCACTCTCTCTTTCAAACACGCACACTCACTCCCACAAAACAGATTGCAGGGACCAAAACAAAACATTTTTCTAAAGGCCTGGCTCTTGATTAATGAAGTAATGACAAGAAGAAAAATATAATTTCTGTAAGAAATAAAAAAAAGATGCCACTTGTTCAAGTTTGGGATGAACAAAAAAAGCTTTAGCAGGAGGAAGAGGACAGGAGAAAGCAGGAGATAAAGCAGTTGATGGCTGGAATAATTCCTTTGCTCATTCCGTGCGGTGAATTATGGCATGGAAACAATCCTGACAGATACTTGTTTGTTTTCTGCTGGCTGAATCAGCATTTGTTTACAGTTGTATGACCTCAAGATTGACCCTCATGCAGGCTCATGACACCTCTTCTTTCATAACTCCGGAAACTCTAGATTTAGATTTCTGCCATTGTTTTCAGACATTATGTATGAGAAAAATGAAGTACATGCACATTGAGATTTTTTAGGGTGAAAACTATGATTGCACATGATTCTTATTAGCCTGAGCTTCAGAAAAAAAACATTAACTCAAAGTCCTAAGAACTTAGTTATCTTTTAAAAAGGCTCTTTTGAAGAAAATGTGATCATTAATATAATGTAAAAAATTGAAAAAAATATGGTCAAAATGCCTCTGATGTGATCAACTACTAAGTTTTCTGCTGATTGATTTGGGACATCAAATGAACCCATGAGCCAATACAATCAGAGGCTGAGCCATGACTTATGGGACATGCAGTCTTTAGCACCAAAACTCATCTCTACTGAAATCAACGGAGATAATTTGTTAAATATTTTCAGTTAGATTTGGATAAGTTTGTATGTAATTATAATAAACAAATAAATTAAATTATGAATTAACAATAAGAATAAAAAAAACTGAATGCCCAAGATTCTAAATAGCAATTGTCAATTATGAACAGCACATTCTTGAGTCTTAACTTTCCCCCATGTCATTACAAACATCCTTTGAACCAGTGTTGTTTTCATCAAAGAAGTTAGTTCTTTGATGCATCTTTTTTTGTGACTATAGTAAAATGTTGACAAGCTAAATATGTAAACGAAAACTAAAAAAATGCACACAGTCTTTCATTGACCGAAAGTGGACGAAAATGATATCGGGGAGATGGTTACATGTTCAAAATGCATGACATTTCTGTTTCATATGATTCATGACTGTAATCGGTCATTCAAAATAAAAAGTATCCACCTCCACACGTTATCCTTATCTGGTCACACCTTCCACCTGACATGCATACACATTGTGCACGAAACAACTGTGGTCCCAACTCACCAGTGACATGCATCAGTCTTTTCTTGATTTATTTAAACTTATTTAAACTTTCATATTTTCTTCATGCTATTAAGTATGTAAGTACTTATTCTTACTCCATTGCTCATATTTTGGAAATACATGTGTTTATTTCACTTTAGGTATATGTAAAAATAAACAACAATTGTCAAATTAAGAATGTTTTGTTTTGGGCTATTTTTTAAGTATGGAAGATCAATTCAATTGTGTTAACACTTTATTTTGCATAACCCTTAGATCCTACATTTGTATCATTGTGATTATTAATTAAAAGCCTGTGAACAATCTGACAATGTGAAAAGAAGCATTTAATATTGAACATAATTATAATATAAATAAATATACAATTTCTAGTATTTCAAAAACTAAATTCACACTTTTATATCAACTAAATGTAAAATTACATATTAAAACTAAAACTTTTATTTGTGACAAAAACAAAAAAACTATAACATTTTAAATGACTAAAATGTAACTAACACTAATTATATTTTTTTTGTCAAAAAGACTAAGACTAAAACTCCCAAAATACTTTTTGACTGCTAAAAACGTGCACATTTTGGGGTACACTCATCACACTAATACTCATTAATAGCATTTAAAACACCATCAAATACTTTCATGCACATAAACTGCATGCCCTCTTTCTAACCCTGAACTTCAGTTGCATCTCATTGAAATCCAATTGAATAAATTTGTGCTACAATAAAGTGAATATGATCAACAAGGCATTTTCAATATTATATTTAAGATGGTCAATTGATATTTAGAACTGAAAAAACAGACCTGCAAGGGTGTACAATTAAAAAAAAGTTTTATCATGTTAAAAATTTCTATGGAGACAAACTAATTTTAAAGGCAAACTTTAAATGACTTAAAGCACAGTCTCAACAAAGCTTTTAACTGGGGTAGAGTTCATTAGAGCACTAGATACCAACCCATGCTTAACTTAAGGAATCTTGCAAGAGGACGGTAGATATGTGATTCATTATTAGCTTGTTTCCAAATCAATTATAAGCAGTTAAACTGGACATCCGCCGTTGAAAGCACAGGGCCACAAGCCGTATGTGGTCAGTCCTGGAGTCATTTGGTCAGGGTTGAATCCAGGGGCTGGTAATTAGGATGAGGAAGACACCTGCTCCCCTACAGAGGCTGCTCGGCCCGCAGATGGCTCACATTGCTGTGAGAGTGTCATTATTAATTTGTGTTAATTTGTTGGGGGTGGATGGGCTCGTTGCTCACCTGCACAGTAGTAGATGGGTAATTGAGCTCTAATGGGTTGATTGATCGACAGTAGAGGAGTAAGATTGAGCCGCAAGCTCTCTGAAGAAATCATGGATCTCTGGATTGTGAAAATGTGAAAACATGATGTGAAACATTCAGTATGTCTAAAAAAAAGTATCTTTCTTTAAAGCAAAAAAAGATGCTCAAACAAGATTTGAAAACATAGAAAGCAAAAAAAAATATTTTTTTTATTAAATAAAATTTTCAATTTATTGAATGCAAATTATACCACTTGTATCTTATGCATCAATCAATTCTGTCGAAAGAATCATAACCTGCACTGGAAAAAAGACTCTTCCCTCAAATGTTAATGTTTAATGCTTCTCATAGACATGTCTTGCTTTTTTTGTTATACTGGTGCTTAGTTTTCTTGGTGGAGTTTGCATGTTCTCCCCGTGATCGTGTGGGTTTACCCCGCGTGCTCCAGTTTCCCCCACACTCCCAAAGACAGGCGATATACGTCAATTGGGTAAGAACAATTGTCCGTGGTGTTTAAGAGTGAATGTGTGTGTGCGTGTGTGTGTGTGTTTGTGTGTGTGTGCGTGTATGTGTGTGTGTGAACAGTAGATTCAAATAGTTGATCATAACTCCCAGAATCTGTTTGAAGAATGAAGAGTAGGACCTACAAGTGATTTTAGAGGATCAAAGGAGTATGTTTTAACTTGTTCTTAAGAGAATTTTTTCACTTGGTTCTTCAAGTTCAGGTAGTAGCAGCCTGGTTACCCCATATTGAAAAACAGAAAATAAAGTAAATTTATATATAATGCTTTAAATATATCATGGCTGCTTTCTGTCTGTTTTTCTGCCTGCATCTCTGCCTACCTTTCTGCATGTCTGCTTGTCTTTCTAACCATCTGCCTGCCTGCATTTCTGCTTGTGTACTTGCCTCTCTTCCTGCATTTCTGCTTGTCTACTTGTCTTTCAACTCGTCTGCCTGCCTGCATTTCTGCCTGTCTGGTCACCTGCATTTCTTCCTTTCTGCCTGCAATTATGCCTGTCTACTTGTCTTTCTGTCTGCCTCTCTATCTATTATTTCAGCATGTCTACTTGCCTTTCTACTTGTCTCCCTGCCTGAATTTCTGCCTGTGTACTTGCCTCTCTGCCTGCATTTCAGCCTGCCTACATGCCTTTCTGCCTGTCTGTCTCCCTGCATTTCTGCCTGTATACCTGCCATTCTGACTGCCTATCTGCCTGCAATTCTGTCTGTCTATCTGCCTTTCTGCCTGAACCTCTGCATGTCTACTTGCCGTTCTACTCATCTGCCTGCCTGCATTTCTGCCTGTAAATTTGCCTGTCTGTCTGTCGGTCTGTCTGTCTGTCTACTTGCTTTTCTGGCTGTTTGCCTTTTTGTTTTCTGTGTTCATCAGTGTCTTAGTGTTTCGGGACTTTAGTTATGTGATTATCCCTTTCTTTGTGTCTCCTGTTGCCTAGTTTTTTTTTAAATATTCATTTATTACTACGATTGGATTTATTTAAATAAAAAAATTATGCTCACCCTACCTTCCCTGTATTTCCAGCAACGAGTAAGAATTATTGTTGAAAGATAGTTTGCACTGTTACACAAGGCATAATTTACAGCTCAAACTGCTTCAGGAGAATCGCTTCAAAGTGTTAAATCAATAACTGCCATGATGAGAAACAGCTCAGCGAGTCTTGAATCATTTGGGTGAATCGTTTGAAGAGATAACATCTGGACAGAGGCTTCTATGTGTAAACACAACAGAACATGGCATGGTAAACTCCCAAAAGCCGTCTGTCTCCACTGACTTTTTCATTCAGATGTGTGATATGGCCTCTGCGCCTTCATCAAGTGACCCTATCTCTTCCACGCAGATGAGCAAATTCCACAAACTCCTGTCTCCTTTCACCATTTAGGGGGCTAGGAACATCCAGGAAAGTTTAACAGAGAACTAAATATCAACATATTACATATTTACACATACATTAATGAAACATGATTTTATTATTTTAGATAAAGATTGTATTCGTATTGCTTATGTTTGTTTTATTCTTGCATATGTATACCTGCATATTGTGTCTGTACAGCACCTTGGTCAGCCTTGGCTGTTGGAAGGTGCTATAGAAATAAAGTTTTTTTGTGGAAGAGATGTAGAAGGAAATGTATGCCTTTTGAGCAATACTTTGAAGGTTGTTCTATTCAGTCAGGAGTAGGGTTTAAAAGCTTCTTATACTTTCTAATATTAGACCACTAGGCCACTTTAGGCAAACAGGGAGAGCACCACCTGGTGACTTCAAATTCAGGTACTATACAGATTGATAAGGCAATATATAGTTTATTCAAAATAAATTGTACATTTGATTTATCAAGACTATCAGAGTAATATAAACATCTACACATGTCACTATTCCATTCAAAGAGCATAGCAAAAAATGTAGTCTATGATTCTGATCTGATATCTTAGAAGATGAAAAACTAAAAGTGGCATGCAATTATTTTCAGATCTCAGTTAAAACATCTTTTACAACCTGTTATGAAAGGAATCTTGGCGTTTCAATTCCTTTAAATAAACAATATACTGAATATTGATTGGTTGATGTTTAAATAGTTTTAAAAGGCGCCATTCCAAACATCTTTAAATTGTAACATAAACTACATTTCAATTTGTGTCCACTTTCCACAAGCTGTACAAGGGAAAAGTGGCTCACAGTAACCAGAGAAAATGAATTAATAAAGTTCTGCATAATCCCTTCGAATTGGACCTCAGAGCCCAAACTCCTGGCAGACTTTTCCATACGTTTCTTAACAGGATAAACACAAGATTCGTTACAATTTTTAATAACTTTTGCTTAATTAATCCACATTTAAATTGGAGTGTTAAATCCTAAAGGATTCCCCTCTCCGCCTGTGAAGTTAGGTCAACGCTCTTCACTCCTTCTTTAACAGATGAAGAGAACCAAAGCAAAGAAACATCCCCAAACCAATGAATTCAACAACATCATCAAGGATTGAAAAATTACACAGCGATTAAACGGATAAAAACACGGAGGCCAATTTCAAAGTGAGGTTGTTGAAGAATTTTTAAGTTGAAAGGGGTTATGATCTGTTGGTATAACAATCAAAATCTGACTGTGTTGATTGCTCTTTCTCGTGTTGCAAATGTAAATGTGATGCAAATGCTCGACTTCAAAGAAAAGCTTTAACCTTAATAAACTGGTAGCTTCATCACCACATTTGCAATACTAAGAGTCTGATAAAGGTGATGTATTTAATTTGGGCATTAATAGGTTTTTAAAAGTTTCCACCAGCAGGTAACCTCCACTTAACCAAAGCTCTGATAATAAAAAAGTCAGTGCACACAGGTGCTTTATGTAAAACAAAACAATAATAAAAACAAAAAAACTATAAAGTTTTTTTGATATGGTGAAACTTTCTTAAAGCAATATTTTTCACATGTCTCATCATTATTTATAGAAGGTTGACCTTACCTGTGTATCAGAGTTCAACTCAATTTTCCCCTCGAAGGGTCCCCACGTGGTTCCAACAGGGAGCTGCTGGCGACTGTGAATTCGACGCTCTCCATCTTTGTTGCACATGTCTAGCTCTCCTATGACACAGGAAAGAACTATCAGACAACAGCACTATCAAATAAAATTTCCGGAGGGCCGAAACCTTTACAGCTTAGCTACAACCTTAATGAAACGCCTGATAACACAAATGAAAGACAAAATATTATTATATAAATCCAAGTTATTATATATGACAACAATTGTTCAAATAATTCAAATAATAAATGGAATTTCAGGAACACGCGCCACATAATTTCCAATTTGTCCCAGCTATTACCAGTCCATCTTACAAGTATATAAACAACCTAAACCCTGTTTTCCCATTTTAGACTTTAAGCAAAAAAAACAAACAAAAAACAAACACCATCCCCTTTCACCTTTCAGCCCTGGATCGCTAACAGCCTTCTGGGTCCTTCCTCGGACAGCTCGCCCACTACTCTTCTTATTGATCCCCAAAAATGCTAGCGACTTGGTCATGAGATTAAAGCAAACTATTGAATCTAAGACATATTTTTTTAATATTAGGCAAGACTAATCAGATGTTTAAAATGCAAACATTCTACCTCCTCTTGTGAAAAAGTGTGGTTTGCTCTGTAATAAAACCTTGCTGAGATCTTACAGGCTTATGGCTGGCAGCATGTCCTCTATTTCAGTTTTTCCAGGAAGGGGCTGAGGCCTCTTGTTAGTGGTGCTCTGAGCTGGGAGTTAATTAAGCATGTCACAGGATAGCAGAGCTAGCCCCACGCGTTCCCTGAGCACCGCTATCTAATCAGTGAGATTTTGTGTGCTTTTTTTAGGACAGCGATTAATCAAACAGTTATTATAATAGACTGCCTGGTCATGACTCTTGTCTCTGGAGGGCTTGGGGGCGCTTGTCACAAGGATCTCAAGAGCAAACTTCCGGCAGGTTTTCATGGTGATGTTGAGAGGTTTTAAAGGCAGACCTGCCTGTGACTGACGGAGATTTATCCCTCAGAGCTTAAGTACTATCTGTTTTATCTTACTGCAAGCATCCTTTTCTGCTGTGTCGCAGCTTTCATGACAAAACTAGAGCTCTATACAAGCAAACTGGAAATCAAATCTGTACCATTATAAAATATCTGTGGGGATAAGTTAAAAGGTAAAAGGAGCAGATTCCCTGATTATATAAAAAATAAACACTTTTTTATATTTTAAATTATAGTTTAGCCAAAAATAGCAAGACCCTTAAAATGGTCTTTTCTCTTATTTAACCTTTTGTTAAAAAAGAACAGTCTAGAAATGATGAGCATGAAACCTAAACAAGTAGCCAAGCCCTTTATTGTTCAAAACTTAGCATTTTAATACAAACTAAAGAAACAAGTAATACAATATTCATGGTAAAATTCATTCATTCATTCATCTTCATGTCGGCTTTCTTCCCTTTTGGGGTCGCCACAGCGGAATGAACCGCCAACTCTCTGGCATATGTTTTACGCAGCGGCTGCCCTTCCAGCCCCAACCCATCGATGGGAAACATGGTAAAATTATTGACATAAAAAATAGAGATAACAAAAATCATGTGATCAGGCATTAGATGTGTTTATTACGTAAACAATTTTATAGATACATTTTTTTTACATGTGTGTCAATTGGAATTTGCTCACTTGATCAAGGAGTTACAACACAAGCAGTTTCTTTTGCACTCATGGAGGGGAAATGGGGTTGTCTACTGTTTCTAATATAGAAAATGACAAAACTATTATGATAAATAACAGAATGTTAAAAAAAAAACTTAAATACAAATTTTGCACAAATCAAATGGGAAAAATATCAGACAGACATTGTTAAGTTTCCACTGTTTCAGAGAAACAGATTGTATTAAATATATGAAGGCACATTATTTGCAATCCAGAATGCAGACAGCAAGCAACACAATCATGTTTGTGTAGTGCACTATGATTCGTGACCCTTGCAGCACTGTCTTTGTAGGCTGAAAGCACAGAAGCGCTGATTGATCTTTAAAATGACATATTCAGCTGTGATTCTCATGGCAGATATCAGCAGTGTATCTGACATATTAGCACACTGGTCTGCTTGTATGTTAATCCCCCTGGGACTAAACAAACAGCAGTACTTCCATCAACACAGACTTTTAAAAACACTGCAGCGCTCATCTGAGAAACATGACATTTGCTCTGACTGTTTAAAACTTTTCCAGTTTAAAAAAAAAAGGCTTGGCGACACCAATCAGAATTAATTTCTTGCTTAAAAAAGGATATATTTGTTATTAAGCTTTCATTTCAAGACATCTCTATACTAATGTTTTTAGCATTTACTTACTTTCATTGATATATTTGTTAATGACCCATCAAATATAAAACCCATGCTATATACTTTTTTTCAAAAACCTTACACACACTGCTTTCCATTTGTAAAAGATGTAAATACTTTGAAACTTATTTTTTAAGCCTTCAAACTATAACTATTCACAATACCTTCAATTACACATATATCATTGCTCCAGAGCCACTTTAGTTACACTTTAGTAGTAACTCCTACAGAAAATAAATTAATAATAATAATAATAATAAGAAGAAGAATAAAATAAACTTCTCTTCTTTTTTGTACGTCACATCCCCACTTACATCTTCAACAGGTGGTAAACTAAATGATAGAACAAACAAGCTAAAGTCTGAGGCAGCAAGATATGACATGTACTACAGTCAATCAATCAATATGTTCTTCTATAGCGCTTTTTAGCAGCTGTTGATATATATTATTATTGCTAAACTAGCAGGTATAAATTCTGTATGTTGTTTTCTGCATTCAAACTTATTGTTTTTGGGTGTGTCAGTAGTATGATGAAGGTGGTAGCAAAAGTGCTACCATTTAAATGATAATAATTAACAATTAACAATGTTTGTAAAAAATGCACTTTATCTGTCCTTAAGGTTGTTGAACACACATTATCTGTCTTGCTTTAGGAAGATATTACAATAATACCACTACTTTTTCTACTTCTAAGATGTCCACAACTACTACCATTGCTAAACATAATTATACTACTAATAATAATGCACTTTATTTCTGGTGCCTTTGTAACATTTACAGACTGCTTACAGGCTACATATATAAAAATCAGTAAAGAAAATACAGTTTTAAAACAAAGCAGTTCACACCCAGCAGTGAACAAACACACTCTGGGTAGCCGTGATTGTTGAAGGTTGAAGAACAAGTGTTGCATGGCTCACATCACCTTCAACTTTGGCGTTCTGGGGATTGATCCAGTGACCCTCAGACCTCAAGTCTAAATACCAACTAAATAACAACTGCTATAGAGGAAAAATTGCCAAAACAGGTACAATTGAACAACGTTTACCAAGACACCTTAGCTTGAGAAACCCCGCCTAAAAAGCTATATAATTAAGTTGTGTTTAAATTCCCCCAGGTCAAAAGACCTTCTTAAAGTGGGCAATAGTTTGGTCCACAGACCCACGAAAATAATAATTTTCTATATTCATATAATGAGATAAGAGCACAAGATGGAGTGTGGATTGAAACAAGATCTGCTGTATAAGGAGAATCAGAGTTATACACATTAATGGAACTATTTTGTATTCAGTCTTATGTTTAATCAATAACCAGTGTCACCATCGCCAAACCACTGGTTTCAAGTAGTCATAACGTGAATTTTGGGTGATGAGTCTGACAGCTGCATTCTGGATTAATTATAGTTTGTGAATTGATTTAGACAAACAATAGTAGTGACAAGTGCATTGATTGGTATTGGTTTGCTTACCGAGGACATACTAGGACTACAACAGAGTTTATTCAGAGATGAGTAAAAGTGTTTGGCCAAGACTGACCCCTAGTTTGTTAACCTGCTATGAGAGAGGATGTTTTCTGTAATCGATGGCTTGTCAACGAATGTGCAAACCAAGATTTTACCACAGAAGTGCAATTTCTTGACTTTAGGACAACAGTGAACAAAAGTTCCATGGTGCCTCTTTAAACTCAACAGAATTTTTTGCATACTTCATTGCTGGTTGTGGTGCTGAGCAGAGATAGCGGGAGAATTTGGTAGACGGGGGGGGGGGGGGGGGGGGGGGGGGGGGATGGGGTCTCTCTGAAGCCTGTTGGAAGGTGGCGAAGCTCATTAAAGGGAAATAATTAAGCACTGGAGCGCAGCTGGTCCACATCACAGGCAGGCTAAATCTAAGCTAGCCCAGTAGCGCTTGATGTGCTCTGTTCCTCTTCTGATAAGACCTGGTGGCCTTTCGCCATGATCCCACAAGCTTCTCTTTAGCGCAACCTGACACTTCCTCTGGAGTCTCCAACAATTCCCATGGCAGGGAAAAAAGAAAGGGGAGGAGTGTGAACATCTAAAGTCATAAGCAGAGAAGGGAAATAACTCAACATATACAGTACAACGAAAATGACCCCAAAAGGATAAATATTAACTGTCCACTGCTTACTTTAGTATTTTTGAGTGTGCATATTTATTTCACACTATTTAAGTTTCAGTAGCGCAGTTAATGTTTAACTTTTCCATTTCCAAATATGGCAGACAAATCCTCACAAAAGTCCAAGAGAAATCCAAAGATCAACCTTGATTTTGTGAAGCAACTAAGAAAAAGGAGTAACAAGATTCAACAACACTTTCACTGTATTTCAACGTTTTAAATGATCATGACATGACAAATAATAAAAAAAACACTTGTATAGTGTTCTTTGGGTAAAAAAAGGTTTCAAAACATGAAGTTAATTATGATATCTTTCAGTGAAATATTCTTTAAATAATATACATTCATAACTTTTTAATTCAGTAAAAAAACTCTTCATTATAAAGCAACCGTTTTTGTACCATTAAATACTTTTTACAGATAATAGGTAACAAATAAAGATATTCTATATGTATTTCTTTATCTCTATGTAAGATAAAAAATGACTTGTTTTGTATTTAAAGAGTTTTAGAATAAACTATTATAAGAACAAAAACATGAGACATTTTTCTTCAATGTTGGTGTTTTTCTGTAAATGAGCGATAATTCTTTACCTTTTTTAAAATACTAAGTATAATACTATGATTGTAAATGGCATTGTACTAGTGGACATGCCATTATGCGTTGCTTTATTTTCAAAAATAAATAACTAAATGTCCAGAATTTACCAATTAAATCATAGTTCAATACATATTAGTGTATTCAGTTTGTTCATTATTTACTGAAATAGTAAGTAATCTATACATACACATTGAAAAACTCAATTGTTTCTCTACTGGCACCTGAATAGCTTAACTTAACATACACCGAACCAACCAGTTAGAACCCAGAGGTTTGTAAGTGAGCATAAACTATTTAAATAAAGGTTTAAGCACTAATACACATAATATTTTTTAAAGTCAGTCAATGCACTTCAGCAAGGCTGGGGAAATGCCTACACTGATGTGTAAAAACCCTGTACCACTTAAAACTATGGCATTGAGCAATCAACGCCAGTTTCTTTAAAAAAACGCTCGTTAACAGACGAGAGAGCTGGATGAGTTTGGCAGAGCTAATGAAGCATCCTTAGGCAGAGCTCACATGTTCAAACACCCAAATGCTCCCTCATCAACCAGTGCTCAAATGCCACCATCTTGGCATGGAAAAACAGTTGATATGAGTGGAGAGAAGTCCATCCCCTCTTCCCTCGTTGTTCTTCTGATAAGATCATCTGTCGCTCTCCTGTGAGGTTCACTACACCCCCAGCACAGATCCCTGGCAGAGCCATGAATGTCCCTTTTGTGTGTAGTGATCTCTGTCAGATAGCCCCAAAAGATGCTGCATGCACCAACTGTTTGTTTCCCCATGACGGAGGGGTAGAGGGGGGACAGTTCCCACCTCTAAAATAGACTTTAACTGAACAAAATACCTTTACAGAAGTTTACAGCAATAGGATGTCATGGTAAAAAAGGGATTTAACAGTTAAATTGGAGATGGAAATGGTCTCTGAAATTTTCTTTAAAAAGTAACTATTTGGAGTTACACACAGTAGACCGGTTTTATCATGTTTTTTTTTTGTTATCAGACAGGTTTAAAATGATCACGATGTCCAACTCAAACTACAACGATCCACATGTATCAAAGTCTGACCTATTATATGGTGAACCAAAAAAACTGTTACATGTAAAAAGTTTTTTTAAAACATAAGAATAACAATTATTCAGAATTGATGGCAGTTTTAGATAGTGAATTTGTAAAATATTTGAAAGATAAAAATGTAATCTGAACAAAAACATGTCACTCGTTTACCCTCATATTGTTCCTAAGAAAAAATATAATTTAATCTGAAACTTGATTGGAAACACCAAATGCAGTTTCACAAAAGTGAGTTCTCCCTCACATATCTGTACATATTCCCATACATCTCATCATAGAACAACACTTCATAAATGAGTCTTTGACTTAATGAAAAGTAGCCAATATAAAGCTTGTATAGCAGTGTAAATGTATTGTCCGCTTCAAAAATAACTAGAAATATAGCCAATAACAGCTGAACCATTGGCAACAAAGTGAGTAAAAATGTACAAGCGAAAATGTACAAATTGAGCTTTAAAAACTGAATTACCTGACGAGCTTCTCCTGTCCCGATTTTATACATAAAATTCTATAAGTATTTGCTAAAGTCATTGATGTCTGAAAAATAGCAGTTTAAAGACAAGATTCCATCTAATATACGAAATGCAAAACAAAATGGAGGACGATGATTTTAAATTCATCTAGAAAACTTTAAAAAAAATTTTTTACTTCAATAGGTTATAGGTAAAATACTCCAGTGAGCGCCAAACTTTCAAATACAGTGCACCATACTCTAACATACACTAACCCAGGGGTGTGCACTATGATGTAAAACACAGTCAATTTTAACAAAACATGTTTTTAATTCCATAGATTTGTGAAAATTGTATTAAACAGAAAGAAACTAAAATGTTAAATAAAGCAACTCCATTTGCGTGAAGTTTGACGAAAGGTTAAAGGCTTTTTTTCCACCTCAGATCCCCCTTGACCCAAAAAGAAGACCTTGACCTCATCAATATGCATTCTGTGTTTTTTCCAGGGTCTGATAAGACAGACGTCAGTGGTAAAATCCCCAATTAAAAAAAAACATCAATATTTGGCTAGATTGGAGAGCCCCTCAAGATTTTGAAAATCTTATGAACCAAATGCCCATCGAGTGTGGGGATACACCGAGGAGAGGTGGAGAGCTCTGAGTCACTCCACAAAAGCTGAGGGAGATATGTGATCTGAAATTCTTCAGCTGAAGGAGAAATGTCAAAGTGCTTCGATAAGAGAGCGATGAACTTTCCTCAACACCCCCTCCAAACCCCCATTATCAGCTCAGAGAGAAGCAAATGCATCGTTTTCATCCCACAGCTTTACCATTATCTCAAAAGCAGCCACTTGTTTTAAAACACACAAGGACCTTTTTACTTCACTTGTTCATACTCAAAGAAACACATACACACACACACATGCACACGCACACACACACGCACACACACACATGCACAAAACATACAAACTCCCCTATCTCTTTCATATATTCATATATACTATGCTGTCAAATACAGTAACTCCAGTGTGCACCATACTGCTCACTGTACTGTAATAAAACAGTTGTTCGCTAGACTGTAAAATACAGTTGCTTCAGTATGCATTGCATTGTAAAATACAGTGGCTCACGATATTGTAAAAAAACTGTTTCTTACTATACTGTAAAACAGTGGTTTCCAAATTGGGGTCCCAGAGTGCGGGAATCAAAAAGCAAAAATGTAAATATAAATGTCTGTGTATTCATTAAAATTTAATTTAACTTCATTTTAATACATTTGATACAAAATACAGTAGATCCAGCACACACTGTAAAATGAGTGGCCAAGTCACTAGAGCATAGTATTAGCAACATTAAACTAATAAATATATTCAGAGAGAAAGAATTACCTGATTTTTCCTTTTTGAATCTACCAAACATATAAAAATATACATTTAACATTTAATACTGAAGCAAACAGATTTTCATAAAGTAAACAAGACTATTCAACTCACACATACATTTATTTTTGTTCAATTGCTACAATCGTTCACTAACATAAAGACTAATTTCTTTACACTATAAACTGCAGTAGTTTCCAGGGTTTTTTTCTTGCTGTTAAGAGTCTCTGATTGGCTAGTATCCTGCAGCTCATTTCAATCAAATCTTGAGCAAAGTCATTCTGACAACAATCTCCAAAGCTTCTCTCCCCTCTGTCACTCTGAATGATAGGACAGAAAAGATAAGACTTAAACTTGAGAAAGAAGAAATCCTTATCTGAATCTAGAGGAGGCTTTCCAGCTAACAAACGTGATAGTTTGAGAAATGTTTCAAATCTCAGGGCTCATAAAGGATGTAATTTCTCTTTCTCCTGTCAGCATGACCTGACTAATGGTGCAGGCGCTCACTGAAAATGTTCACAAATGCTTTGAATTATGGGGCTGTTTTCAAGCTTCAGACAGAAGCTAGGCCTTCCTGAAGATCTGAAGCAGAGCATACCAAGCTAGCATGAGAGAAAGGCACAAATGAGCTAATAATAGAGGTAGTTTTAAAACAATTCATCATATTCTACTCATTCACAACCTGTTTGAGTTTTAAAAAAAGCACAAAAGCACACAACAAAAAAAAAACGGTCATTGTAACCAATTAACAATAGATCGTCATTGCCAAAAAAAAATTCTCCTAACTTCTATAGGTTTTATTTCAAATTGACGGCTACCAGTTTCTGCATTCTTCAGATTGATGTTATTTGCATTAAATGGGTAATAAACTTAAACAATAATAAACAACTGCATTTGTGTGAAGTTTGCCATAGATTATAGGTATTTTATTTTTCCTTTTCAGTCTCAGGACACTAAAAAGGAGCACTCATTTAATGCATGTTTGTAGAGCATCAGTCATTCTTCTACAACCTAGGTCCATGTTTGTTTGAACAAATCAGTTAAATTAAACTTTCATTAAAGCATTAAGCACTGCCAAAAACATGTTTCTGTGATAAATTAAATCAGCTACTAAGCTGGATGGCATGATATTTTTTGCTTTGGAGCTTTAAACTAAAGAAAGTTGTGTAGTGAGGTGTAGTGCATGTCAATTCTAGGGATGTTTTTGGAACTATATATATATATATATATATATATATATATATATATATATATATATATATATATATATATATATATATATATATGCTAACATGCTAGTTCAATAGACTGATGACTGAACAGGTGACAATGAATCCCGAACAACTGCCAGCTATACAACTGCCAGCTATAGGTATATAGGCTTTTTCTATTGGTCAGCGGAAAAGATAAAGCTTGTACTTCTTTAATAATAAATTAAATTACAGGTTAAATACATATTTCTGTCTAAACTTGTCTGCCAGTAGTTTCTATATTTTGTACCTATTTTTGTTATAGTGCACCTTTTCTCTTACTCATCACAACTTTTTTGGTTGTTTGTTATGGTGCTGTTTCTCTCCAGTGACTCGAGCTGGTCATTAGCTGGATCTGCAGAAGCCTCTTCAGTCAATTACCACATTTCAAACTATCCTAAAGCCCAAATCCAAACCGTTTCCTGCCTGCCTGACCCAGTTGTCTTTTGTGAGGAGGTCTTAGCTCCAGCAGTTTGACAGTCAACTGATAAGATGGATTAAGTTTTTTCTCCCTCTCGCCTTCTCTCTCTCATCCGGTTTTGATATAAATGACGTAAAAGCAGGTTAAATCAGTCACTTTCAGGAGGAGTATTTTTAAATGGTTGGAGATAGAGGATGATAGAAGGCCTAAACCTGACACTGGGAGTAGAAGGTCATGGTCGTGCGGTTTAATAACCAACACAATCCTGATGAGGGAAGAGCCAAGCCAAAAAAGAAGTAAACCAGAATAGTGCTGATGTAAACTCAAATGAAGATTCACTGAAAATGTCTTCATGGGGGGGGGGTGAGGGTGTTGCTAAGACAACCATTTACCAATCTTTTTTTTATTTGACCATTTTTTACACAAACGTAGATATAAACATCTACTGTTGCATGTAATTTGAGATTTAGGTATAAAGCAGGATTTTAAATGAGAACCAAAATTGTGAGACATAAAATCAGTGTGTGCATATACATATAAAACTGATTCTAGGTTTTATTTATTTATATTACGCAATTATAAATTTTCACACTCAAGGGAGGGAAACAGGAACATAGAATATTAGAAGTCAGCAACTAGCCTCAAGTATTAAAGACTGTCATAGGCTCTGAGCAAAGCTTTGAAGCAGACGTTTAAATCAGGGTTTAGATTTCAGCACTAGAAACAGGGTTTAAAAATATTTACAGACCCATACTTGATGCATGTTGCTTGTGTAAGGCTATGTTATAATAAATTAATTTATAATTACCATCTTCTTACCATACTTTTGATACTTTTGTCAGGCGTCAATGCCAGAGAAGATTAGATGATCACAGACCAGTCAATAAAGCTGTAGGAGCATGCTAGTGATTTGGTAATAATGTTAGTAATAAGGTCCATTCGTGGTGAAAAATTTTGAAAAATTGCACTGCTCCGTGATCATCTACTCTTCCCTCGTAACGACCCCTGACCTACTTTCCTACAAGTACTGACAATCTGATTTTTGCAGAGAATTTTGGAACACTGGAATTTCTTCATCTTGAAAACGTGAAACTGTATTTTTACAAACGGCATATCTGCAGTTTAGAAAATCAGAACAAAAAATATGTATATAAATAGCTCTGAATTTAAAAAAAAAAGTGTTTTGTTAAATTTCCGAAGTTTAATACTCAAGTTAAAAAAATCAAATTCAAACCAGGATGTTTAAACTTGTTTTTTTTAAATGTCATATAATATTCAGTTTTATTACATTATTTTTTACATATACAAGTGTGAAAATTGTAGATTCTAAACTTTTATTGTGTCTTACATTTAGAAAAATAACATTTAGAATTTTAACATGAAATGTTTTGATTGTGTGAATTAAAAAAATAAAATGAGTCCAGCAGACCAATCAACTTTGTTGGAGTAACAATAACTCATAATCATTAGTTTTTCAGTGGAATAGCCATGTGTCTATACAGACTTGAATTACCTTTTCTGATGAGCAACAGGAACATTCAAACTAACTCGAAAAATAAAAGTTTTTTTAATGTTCAACCATTTCCTGTATGCTTATAGATCATTTACGAACACTTGTAAAACAAGTCGACACAAAGTGCAGAGAGAGTGTGTCCATGTGAGTGTGTGCTGCATGTGTGTATGTTAGTGACAGGGGAAAGTAATCCTATACACAGGCTGCTATTGTGAAATGAGAAGCTAGCCTCCTCGGCTGGCAGAGAGCAGATGCACCTCTCTTCCTCTCTCCTAATCTGGAAAGGACTTAAAGGAGTCTTATCTCCAGGCTCTCCTGCTTCATTTCATGCTTGATTTACTTTAATTTGTCTGATAGGGCACGAGGATTTGGAAATGGCCCATCTTTCGCTGGAAAAAATGTTCTGATTTTTCTCCGGCATTGTTATGTGGCAGGTTTTTTTACTCTAGTTTCTCTCTCTCCATCTTTTTCTGTCTATTTTCTCTTAGTTCTTGACCTTTCTCCTTCTGTCTGTCTGTTCGGAGAACAAATCTTACTAATATGTAAAAGTGCATTTGAAGTCATTCAAATTCAGAGACCATAGAAACAGTTTGTGTTTGTGAGTTTTGCATCTCTGTAAGTGTTTTGCTCAGTGCTCAGATTGAGAGAGCAACAGAGGAGGAACAAGGAGCAACAAGATGTTTCAGAGCACAGGGATCTGGGGTTTAAGTAATACAGAGGGCGAGAATCACCATCCTCTCAGCTACAAGTGTGTGTACCTGTTCAGGCGGGTGCTGATAAAGTCTTGGAGGAAGAGAGCTATGGCCCACACGCACCTGAAGAGAGCTACATGGGGCCCCCGCACACCTGGACTGCACTCTATCTGAAGTAAGTGACAGAGGCACCTCTCTCTTCACTCAACTTGTTCTTCCTTGTGCTACAGGACTCGCCCTCCCCTTCCCACATACTCACACACATGCACACGCACACACACACACACACACACACGCACACACGCACACACGCTCTCGCCTCCCTAATTGGAGTTTTTTTTTAACAAGGTATGAGCAGGAAAGGAAAATAGATTGACGGTCAACTAAACTTTTGCTAAATAACACCATCAATGCTTTTTCATATTAGCACCAATAACAGGAACACTAACAACCATAAAATAAGAAAAAGAAGAGAAGCAGCTATATTGTATTCCTATCGATAACTAGGTTCTTAGTGTTCTGCTCTTCAACTTTTATTTGGAGAAACACCAGACGCACTATAAACAGGTCTTCTCTTCTGGTCAATTCAGAGTATTCAGTTTGCCAGATTTATAATTTCTCTCTGTGGGGTAGAATGCAAGAGTGGAAGAAAATATGGTAACTCCACTCAGCAGGTGCCAGGCATATAAATGTGCAAACAATATAGAATGATATGCCTAAATATCGTTTTAATATAATCATTCCAATTTCTGTGTTTCAGCTTGTGTTGGAAGCCATGTCGTTGCAAACAGTTACAGTACACTTGGTTCACAGAGAAATCCTCTAGTTTTTCATGGAAATGTAGACCCCCATCCATTCTTCATGCAGCTCTACTGCTTTCCCCTTGGCATTCATTCAATGGTATCACACATTAAAGCCTTACACACAGGAGAAGGGGTAAGAGGTAAGTAAATGGAGTGAGAAAGGAGATTGATTCATGTATGAACATATAATGTATGAGTTTTAGGGCAAAGTTGCAAAAAATAAAAATGTATTCATCTGAAAATATAAAAAGAGATAAACTTTGCCTTTATTTAAGAGGAAATTTGCTATAAAATTAGTTTAAAAAGTTCTGCAATCGCATCATAACAGGGTAATATGAGAGCAGCATTATTCTAGCATGCAGCTTTGAGGTTTTTGGATTGATTCCATTGCTAACAAGCATGAAGCCATTGCTCTTAAACCTCTTAAAGTCAAGGATCAGAGGGCAAATTAAAAATATGAGCACAGAGTTAATCTCTACTATTTTGTCAACACAGTGTCCGGCGATTCTACATGAACACTAGTGAAACTATAAAACTTCTGAAAAGCGATATAACAGCAAAAAATTCTAATAACAGCATTCTTACAAAATGTGTATATGCACTTTGTGTTTGTCCTTTAGCAAGGAAAACATCTACCTGGACAAGTAATGCAAAAGTAAAACTCAACAAAATATTTAAATAACATTTTTAAATATACTTTACTACTGAATATACTTTAAACTCATTATGAGTGTAGCCAACATTGCAACACTTCGGAAAATGATCATTCCCAAAGCAGATAATCTGGAGAACCAGGAGAATTATGGTGGTCCACTATGCTCTGATCATATCTTGGACCAGGGGATTTGTCTAGCAAAAAAAAGTTTTAGTGCTTAAACAGTTTAGTAGCTGCTATATTTTGCATGGATGTAAAAAAACTGAACAAAGAGGCTCTGTGATTCGATCTGGGAACGAGTGTCCTCTTTCAGAGTCAAACACTGGAGCGTGCACGCAGTAGCATGCTCTCAATGAGCCCCTGAAAAGAAATGCAGCCTCAAGTTCCGCAGGCAGTGCAGGTACGAGTGTGAATGAAAAAAAAAATGTGTTCATCTCATTTGATTAAGGCTTGAGTTTATTACAAAAAAAATATTACCTTTATGACACTATCTCCAACAAAATATAGCTATAATTCTCAGTGATGGTGGATAGAAATGTGTACCCTAAAATATGCATAAAAATTATAACATAACAACAGTAATCGATTTATATCATATATTGTAAACATATGTAAGTTGTAAAAACACAGCACCTTTTCTAATAGTTTATTAAAAAAAACTAATAACTTACTCAAAGTGCCTTGCATCTACATGTTTGGTGCAAGGAAGCACACCTAATAGTGATGTAGTCACTAAATTAATCAAAGAATTTGCTAAACATTAACTCTTGTTTTTTCCTCTCCGGGAACCCTGGAGGTTTTACCATGAAAATGCCAAAGTCTCTCCACAGTGGAAAAAGAAGAAATATAAAAGAGAAAAAAAACAAGAGAAAGCTAGGCTCACCACTGAGTAATTTCGTAAATTATAATTACTTTGTAATAATGAAAATGAGCATCCCTAAATTTCTGAAATAAAGAAAGAATTTCACTGAATTTTGGCTCTAGACTCCAGGGCTAAAAATGTGATTACTGCTTTGTTTATTCGATTGCAGATCCTCCATCAGCTTAGTGTCGGCTTAACAGATGTTAAATCTTAATACATTTAAACACTTGTGAACAGAAGCTCCACCCAAAAACATATTGATGCATTGGATTGTTGTAATAGACCAGCTGCTAAACATCTACAATATGCCCAAACAGGTCATTTGAAATGCATCAATTCTTTGAGTCACCTCGTCGACATGTCTCCAGCCCAATTCAGCACTAAACTCTAATGTAGCGCTTTGTCATGACAATCTGATTTCACACAATACCACTTATCTGCGCAAGACTAACAGAGAAAGCCTGCGGTAAGATGGCTGAGAGCTTCCTCGCTCTGAAAATGAGCGGCAGTCAGGCATGTCAAAAATTTTTGATTACACAGGAAATAAACAACTCCGACTGAAAGCCTCCGCTCAAACTTGGTGCTTTGCATACATTAAATGCCGGTCTGTCTATAAATCGTCTTAAAACGCTTAGGTATCAGCTCGAGCGCCTCTGACAACGTTCTCTCACCAGTTCGTCATTGGTGTCGTTATCAGACCTTTCAAATGGATCTCCAGCTTCAGTGACAAAGGCAGACAGAGCTCTCTTAAAGGGAACATCTTTTTATCCACGCACTCTCCTCGCCAATCCACGTTTGCAAGTTTACCAATCTCTGCTTTCCAAGACTCTTTCCCTCTTTTTCTTCTCTCCGTTAAAGGCTTGAGGGGTTCAATCAATGCTGCTTTGATCTCAGTTGGAACTATAATTATTTAACATTGTTACAAGGATTTCTCTAATCCATTCTACCATTAAATCCTTTTTAGACCCTCATCTTCAGGAGCCTAATCTGCATCTGGGCTTCCTCCCTCCCCTCGGACGCAGCGGTGACTTCACTCACTGCAGTGAATAATTAGAGGAGGAGATACAAATGTGAAAGGGGGATGAGAAAGTTTGAAAGTGTTGGACATGAGCAGGTGTTGTTGGTTGGATGTTGAAGAATTTCTTCAATATGAGGGTAGACATTATTCAAAGAATAAAATTCAACAGCTTGTGTTTGTATCTATTTTTGATCACTTAATTCCTGGTTTCTGGGTCATTTATAAATATGCAAATATTCACAGACATTCAGACTGCACTATTCAAAAAGGAAAGGCTTTTTTATGTTTTGACTCCAGTTTTTTTAGGGGGTGACAAGAAATGGAAGTTCAATTAAAAACCATGCTGACCCATAGACCTTTCCCGTATATGACCGAAGATTCTGCTTGTCTTTTGAAAACATCAGTTTTTCACCTGCAGCAAAAAAAAAAAGCAAGAAGCCCTAGTTGTATCATAAAAGTAACTATTTGAAGTAAACATATTGTTATTTTCCACATATAATGGGAGATGAGTGCTTCTTCATTTTACAGGAAATAATATTCATTCAAATATTAACTTGTACTATAGCATTTTCAGACTCTTTCAAATTATTAATCTCAAATTATAGTGTGGTTTAAAATGAGATGATAAAGTATTTCTTTACGGGTGAAATATTCCTTTAAGACCTTCATAAATCTTTCTGCTCTGTGTTTTCTGGAGTCTAAGATGCATCTCACTGAACCCATAACTGCCATCTGTTTATTTTGGGCTGGGAGGAACAAAACCGACACTTTGATAATTATGACGCATGTTGAAAAAACACCCAGTGGCCTTTTCAAATATTTGTGCCGCTGTGTTTCGTGGCGATATAAATAGCAGCACAGCAAACGCAAACATTTGTCGAAGCACCTGCCATGCTATCATGACCATCTGCTCCACAAATTCACTTAGCATGACATATGTGCATTAACGCTGAAGTGGCTATTGTTTGGTATGGGTCAACAGGTCCGGTCAAGGGCAAAGACTGAAGAACAGAGGATCCAACTGTAACAACCACACGAGTGTAGCTTTTACATATATAGCTAGCAAAAGATGCTTTTTTTATGTTCCATTGTCATTTTAAATTGATATCACCTTGAACTTAATATTGAAGGACAACAAAGAGTTGGCTTGGCAAAACCAAACTGCTGATGTTAAACAAAGAAAAAAGAACCAACTAAGAAAGAAGAAAAATTCTGAAAAACATAAAACAAAACCAAAAAATAATCAATGAGTGTCCAAGAGAAAATCCTTCTAGACTCCAGGATAGATATATGTGTGTGATAAAATGATAAACACACAAACATGTTTGAATACAATAAACAAACAACAAAAAAATACAATTTCAATCATAGTTTCTGATTAGAAACAGTTTGGTGATGCATTCACATTAAAAGAGGAGAACTATAACTCAGTCAAGTTGTCTCAGGTTTGTTTTTTTATTACCAAAACTTATTAGCACTGGTGCACCACAAAAAAAAAAAAAAACAAACTAAGTGAAGAATAGCGTACTACCAGCCTTTGTCAATCAGCAAACATTTAAGTCACTGTCATGCAATGAGTTCTTTTGTGCAGTAAATAAATAAAAAAACTAAAATGGGTGTTATTTTATTATCCAACGTTGTGTAACTTCTTACATTTAAATCAGGAAAATACCGAGGTTCTGTTATTTGGTCCAAATGTGACATCTCTACGGTAAATGTCAATTTGGGTGTTTTAAATGATTATTTGAAACCGACAGCAATGCGTTTGTGTGTCAAACTGGACAGCAACTGAACTTTTATTGCTCATATTAGCTCAGTGGTCAAGTCCAGCTTTTTCCACCTGAGACAACTGTCTAAGGTTAAACCTTTCTTTCTCACTGTGACTTTGAGTTTTAATCCATGCTTTTATTACAACTCGTTTAGATTACTGCAATGCTCTTTATGTTGGAGTTACCCAAAAGTCACTTGCAGTTAGTCCAGAACGCTGCTGCCTGTCTTTTAACTGGTGCATGGAAACAAGAGCGCATTACATCCGATTTAGCATCACTTAATTGGCTTTATACGCATCGATTTTAAAATGATTTTATTTGTTTTAAAAATTTCTTCATGGTCTCGCTCCAAAGTACCTGTCTGACCTGATCCAGGTGTACACCCCTCCTCGCTCCCTCAGGTTAGCAAATCAGATATAGTTAGTCGTCTCCAAGACCAAGAGGAAACTGAGAGGTGACCGAGCAGACAAAAGATCTGGAATGAGTTGCCCCTGGACCTTAGACAGATAGACTCACTCACTTCCTATTTTTAAATCTGCTCTTAATTAAAAGCCAGTAAAGTAAAAAAATATGTTTTGAGTTAAATTCTTAACTGTATTGTATTTTAATGGTCTTATGTCTACTATTTGCCATGGGCTTTAACACATTGTATGCTTTGTTCAGCACTTTGGTGAGCCTTGTTTTGTTTAAAGTGTTTTATAAACAAAGTTGAGTTTAGTTAATATTAATATACAAAACAACTATACTGTTATCGAAAACAAAAGTCCTCAGTAGGGTTGGGGGAAAAAAACAGATGTAAAAGAACTATATCTGAGGTAAAAATAAATTAGCTTTTGTGATGAACTTACAGAAAACTATGTTTATAATTTCCTTCAAATATACCTTTTTAAAAGACAGACAGAAAACCACATTCTGTGCGGTAGATAAAAAAAGGGGAGTCATTCTTTGATTAGAGTAAAAAATCGCACGATTGTTTTGAACAGTGCATTCTGCAGTAACTCCACTCTAGAATATCAACGGAGATCAATCGGAAACCTGATTGATTGGGCCAACCCTAGTTGTAATTCTGGTTGTCTGAGTCTTTGAACAACACCGGTGGAAATTGTACTTCAATTTAAAGATGCTATGGAGGTTCACATATAAGAATTCTTTTCATTGGATGTTCACTGTCTTGTGCAAATAAATTGCACCTATTTCACCCATCAATAAAAAAAATAAGATACTGTTCTTCTTTTAAATTATTTCTATTGAGCACAGTCCTGCCATTAAAATGAAGTATCATTTGCTTTAAATCTCTGTGAATGGAAAGTTTGAGATGTCCAAATTTTTATTGTGTAAATTCTATCCAAAGGAATACGAGATAAATGTTTTTTCTAAAGACACGATGAAAACATGAATACAGTATGAATCATTTGAAGATTCCTGCCAACTGTACTATTTTGTCAGTGATGTCATTTCCTGTATACTTTGGGTAGCTTCCTGTTGGGCAAATTCCTCATTTGCATTCGATTTCCTCAGAAATCTACATTCACACCTGAGTTTGACAGTAATGTCTCAGTGAGGAGCGAATGGGGCATGTAGACCCGATCCTATCTTTGTATTGTAACAAGATTATCAGCAGCATTAGCAAACGTCGCCTCAATCTGAGAGATCAGGGTGGGAGGTAAATATGAATTCAGTATTTAGATGAATCTGACAAACTAGATTAAAAAAGATAGTTCAGGCTAAAATGAAAAATATGCCATTATCTTCTCCCCCTTGTGCAGCTAGAATAAGATTGTGAAGCTACAGGCAATGTTTTCATTGAAGAATGCTTGCATTTTGGTTTGAGTCTTGTTCATCAATTCAAAAGATTTTACTGCAACTGATTTAGATAACATCCTAGTTATTTTTCAAATAATACTGCTTTCTTTTAAAAGAGTAGCATTCCTTTGATGAGGTCCATGGGTACAGACTCACTTATGGAATTTTTTTTCTAAACCACTCAATACAAAACGTAAATGACCACATTTATTTCCCCAACTCATAATGCATTAGTTCAGACTCTTGAAGTTGAAAATTAATGCAAAACAAAAGCATTCGTTTTTTGTGCAATTAGGGGTTGGTAAGGTAACATCATGCCTTATGTATAAAGATTGTAAACTGATCCAGCTAGATATAGAAGAACCATGATTAAGACTGACAAAGCGTATAGGTTATGTTAAAATATTAGCAAAACATGGTATGGGCTGTATGTAAAAAATTTTTTTGCTGACATATAATTAATGTCACAATATAATTACCCCACCAAAGAATCGTTTGTTGGATTAAGGAAAATCTCCTGAAAAATCTATGCATTCGGTTTACTTACATTTCTTTAAATAACATTTATTTGTCTCACTTTCAAAAAGCACTCCAATCTATTTCCATAACATTTCTATCTAATGTTAATTCATTAAACAAATACAGAAATTGTTGTATTTTCCCTTCATCTCTGGTTTAAATTAACACATATATCACAACATCTAAAACAAATATAAATCTTGTTTGCATAATAAACAGTATCCATCAAATATATTGTTTAAAACCCTAACAATGCATTTTATGCTTTCAGTATTTACAAGGGAGTATTTTCTCAACCCTAACAGTCACTTTTAGGATTTTGAGAATTTATGGGCGTTTCCTCAAACTTTAGCAACTGTAAGAATCACTTTTAAGATTTTGAGTGTTTATTAGCCTTTCCTCGAATCCATGACACCTCTAAACGTCACTTTTATGTTTTTGAGGATTTACAAAAGTTTTCTTAAACTCTGGCAACCCTAACAATCATTATTACTTTTTTTAGCACTTGGAAGCTTTTCTCAATCTCTGGCATCCCCAAGCAACAACAAAGACACATACTGGACGAGCTTTACATGCATAACGGAAATTAAGACCTAGAACAGTGAATTTACAACTTTTGAAGGCCTAAAATTTGGCCTTCTTAAGAACCTGCAGAAACAACAATTGATGTCATCTTATTTCTAATTAAGTCATCTTTAATGGTGTAAACAGTTTCTAGTGGTTAAAGAGCATTTTGTAACTTTTCAGTAGATAAAATAAAGTTTTGGTTTATTGCACTTCCCTGGAATTGTTTTGCTTGTTATAATGTTCGTTGACTATTGATCACTTCTATCCGCCGGAGTCGCCCTTTCAGCTGTTGCTGCGTAAAGTCCCATATAATGCCAGCAATAAAGCTAAAACACTGCTCTAGGGTTTTACACATTGCTAACCAGCTCAATGTCTAGAGTGACATTAATTTATTTATAAAAATGAGGATATCATCATGATTAAAGACCAATCCAACAAATTATTCAAACATGACGGGAACTGTCTCCTTCTCAGCATCACAGGAGAGATGATCAGAGACACACCCCACCCCTCCACACCACACCACACAAGTTAAGCGCTCAGCGTTTTCTTCCGGAAAGCCCAAACCATTCTCGTTTTTGTCTGCATTTGCCCTCCTCCTTGTGCTAGTGACCCTCTGAGCCCCGCTGGCTGCCTGATCACAGGAAGCGTTTATTACCCTCGTCCCTGCCGCTCTTATCTTCCAGCGCCAATGCTCATTTCCTTTCCAGATTGAAATGCAAATGTGAAATTTAATGATAAATGCATTATCTGATAGTTGCTGATAACTCTGATTCGCTGTCACTATAAAATACACACCCCGGGGGGCTCACAGGGCCAACCTGCCCAAATCCACTTTCTTATGAATGTACGCACCTGCAATAAATCCTAGAGGTCATATGCATTAAAAGGGAATCATATTTTGTGTATTCTGCCATGTGATGCCACGGCTGAACAGTAATTGCTGCCGTTGCTATCTTGTTGGATGTATTATCCATCACTTTGATGAAGTGACTTTTAAGAAGTGCAAAAAGACAGATAAAACACATTTTTTTCCTACTTCCCAAAGAGACAGCGAGGAGAAATCTGCATGGTGAAGCAAGATTCTTGAGAGAGAGAAAAGATATCTGTTTTTACGTCTGGTCTGTGCTTTCCATTGAAGTTTAAAGAGATAGTTTATCCAAAAAATGAAAATGCTGTCATCATTTACTCTCTCTAATGTTGCTCCAAACATGCATGACTTCCTTCATCTTAGGAACACTAAAGAAGAGCATTTTCACAGTGGAACATTTTGCATGTAGACATCATCTTTTTCCAAGATGGTTTGATTTTGTGACAGTACATCATGCAATGTAATAACCAACAAGAATTTTTTTTTTTTACAAAAGGGTTTTTTGTAAGTTTTTTTTTATATATATTTTACAAAACACATATAAAATTAGCAAGCTATAACTAAAACGAACAAAAAATTTACAGTATTGTACTGTTTTTTTATGTATGGTTTTAAATGTTACATTATTGTACGCACATGTAAAAGGAATAACATGTGCAGTTTTGTTTCTGCAACATTTACACACATACATTCACAAGAAATCATTCCTATTATAAATATATAATATATATGAATGTTTTGATTCATAGTAAATTACCAAAAATCATTCGGAACTTTAATAATTTGTATAGTATTTTTATTTGCATGAATAATCAGCATTTTGAGCTATTTTAGCTAAATGAAGCAAAGTATTTTTAAGTGACGACATGCAACTTGAACAACATGATTATAAAAAAACTCAAGATAGTAATAACAAAACAAATGGTTAAGCAAAAACATTTTAGCAATCAAAATTTACCTTTTACAATTTACCTTTGTTTTAAAAATTACGTTCAATAAACAGCTGTTTAAAGTCAGTTCTCAGGCATGATGTCTTTATGCCAGGGTTCTCAAAGTGGTTGCCCACTCTCAGTATCTGCGTTGCCCATGACAGACTTTATGTGTCTGTTTATGGTGTCTACTTCACTCTTTAAAAAGGAATGTGTTTATTTGGATTATTTCTATTCATGATGTTCATGCTGCCTCAATCAAACTTTACTTCGCTCAGTGACACACTGCTGTATTACAAAATTGTTATTCATTTTGTGGTTTTCCTCTTTGAAAGTCCAGAATCCGACACTTAACAGAAGGAGAGAGGCTACGTTTTGAGCTTGTTAAAACTATTTCAAAGGAATAAGTAACGTTTTTGCACAGCGCTCCATATTCCTTTTACATCTAAGCATCGTTTTCATCGTTTGAAAGATAAACTTAGATGCTATCTTGTGCTTTAGTGCCTGTTTAGGTAGCTCCAGGCAAACAAACAAAAGTTCTCTTAGTTAAACCAGATATTTTGTTTTGCGTCAAGCCAACATTAAAACAAATGAAAAAAAGACAAAAATAAAAGATGTGTACCATTAACAGGTATTTTGCATAAAACCCTTAAGAACCACACAAAATTATTGTGAACTATATATATAGATTTGTTTCTAAAATATACAAATTTTTTTAACAGTGTGCAGTATGTATGCCTCCACACCTATATAATTCTGTTCTCTAACCTAAAATAAATTAAAAAGCAACAGATAACATAGATAATAAAGTTAATGTTATGGAATAGTGTAAAAAGAGAAAAAGTTGCACATTGTAACGTCATCAAACCATGTTTTCCTATTGGCTGAAATTGTACAACGCGTTTAACACAATTGATCACAGACATGTAGAGCACCTGTGA
This sequence comes from Danionella dracula, assembly GCA_900490495.1. Taxonomy (NCBI): domain Eukaryota; kingdom Metazoa; phylum Chordata; class Actinopteri; order Cypriniformes; family Danionidae; genus Danionella; species Danionella dracula. The sequence goes on along the minus strand of UELW01000039.1, from coordinate 4,009,389 downwards.
AAAACATTTGCACTGGTTTTTAGCACCTGCTTTGTAAATCACTTTTACGCAGACTTCTTTGAAAGTGAAAACAGGTGATCTTCCTCCCGTTTTACTTTCAGTTTCTATTGGTTTTAAAACAAACAAACACTGGTTTTAAAAGCTTAAGCATCAGACATTAATGCAAGTAAAAAAGGCCAAGTGTACATGAGTTTTTAAGTATTCTAGAATTATTTTGTTTACATTTATTTATCTTAGTTTTATTCCACAATATTGGATTAATACAGTTAAATGCTACTTCAGAAGTTAAGGTTAACTGGCAAGTGGAGAAAAGCGTGACGGGGTGAGTTGTCCAAGGAAGGGCCAGAGAACCAGGAGAGCATCCCAGGCCCAGTATTGCCCTTTCAAGACTATCAAGTGGAGATCTCAAATATCACATTTTTGACTAAATGTCATAATTCTAGACATCAGGTTTACAAACACAAAAATAATTTAAAATATATACATTTTCCTTAAAATAACAGATCAGCAATTCTGTATTATTAAGAAAGAAAGAAAAAACACAATTAAAAACCTTAAATCTTCAGTAGGTGTAGATGAGACCCACTTTGAGGAATGCTTTCATTTCTAACAAGTTAATACACAGAGCCAGGGATCAAAATAAGGACTGTATCACAGTTCATGGAGCTGGAGAAAAAAAGCGGTCTTGGTAATTCAAGAGCTCATTAAGTGTTCAGAAGCAGCCGGGAGTTTTACCTCTGTCGCATGGCCTTGTCAAGGATATCTTCAGATGTCCTGCTATTGAGCGTCTCAAATCCCCTGATCCCAGATGGATTCATTTAAAACGTGTCATAATGAGCCGCTTACAAGTGATTACTGGCCGCTAGCTAATGGGCTAAATGGTTGACGGAGGCCCAGGAATGATGGTGTGTTGGATTGGACCTTACAGGACGAAGTATCTTATCAGGAAGGGAACGACACATAATTATTCCTCCATCATTCCACTCCATATTGTAATTGTGTTATCTGCGCAACAATTCCAGTTGGGAGATGATCACAAACACACAATGAGATCAAAGCAAGTCTCATATTAAAGCTTTGTCATTCCAGACACTGCCAAGCTACTTAATCTTACACTTGAAGGTTAAACTATTTAAGAAAAAGTTTGCTTAGAGAATTAAAATGTTCAAAGTTAGAAACACTTGAAAAATTAAATGTTTTATTAAAAATTGATACGTTAAACACATGCTCGGTCATCTCTGTAGTCAAAAACCTTGTGGTGTCCCTCTACCATGTGATCTTGAGGGTGCAATGAAACGCATTACAGTGTTGTGCAATGCTTAGTTCAGGCTTACGATGCATTTTATCTAGACTATGTACTCATATTCAAAAATTATAAACAAATTTATGAAACCATTATGTTTTCGACTACATAGACAAAAATGAATGTGTTTGGCAGATTTTTCAGGACATACAAATTATGTTCTGATTACGCCTTATGTTTCAATGGGGAGGCTCATTTATTTAACTGCTTGAAAATACACATTTAAGAAAGAAAATAAATCAACTCTACCAGTTGTAATGGTACAAAAAATGCATTTGACTTTCTAGGAACTTATCTAGCATTTTTCTGCCAAAGATTGTATTTTATATAAAATACACAAATATAAAAAGCTATTATGAATAGGAATCTATTTGAAACATATATTTAATTTAGCTCAAGCAGAATTGGAGGGTATAATCTCATACCAGGCGAGCTGTCCGCAGGACGGCTTCAGGGTCCGGAATAACCCAAAGCCCCCCCCCCCCCACACACACACACACACACACACACACACACACATACTCACCGCCACCAGCCCCCAACACCTCACCCCCGCCCAACCACATACACAGACACAAACAATGCGAGGCGGAGTTGTTTTGCTGTTGATCATTCAATGAGACTGGGTGAACTGATGCCTTAAAAAGGGTGGAACTCCGAGCTTAACAGGTAGACTGCGCGTGCTACTCCCGAAACTTTCTTTATAAACATCACTTATGTTATCACTATGTTATAACTTTTAATTTTAGTATTCCGTGTAACAAAAACAAACAATATTGAGCGGTTGATGTTTAAAGTCACTACTTGATGAACAAATATTTTATAAAAACTTGTAAAAAGCACTTACGTGGACCATCCCATTCCCCTGGCTCCAGGAGAGGGTTCCTGGTCTTTTTGCAGTCAGTGTCCATGTCTCCCATTTCTCTGTGACCGTTCTCTTCCCCTGAAACAATAAAAAACACATACATACTTTTTTAAACCAATAAATAGTTTTAAAATTCCCAGCGATGGGTTGGGGCTGGAAAGGCATCCACCGCGTAAAACATATACCAGAGAGTTGGCGGTTCATTCCGCTGTGGCGACATGAAGATGAATGAATGAATAGTTTTAGAAGCACAGTTAGAATCTATGCTCAGACTATAAAATAAGATCCTTAACCGACAGATAACTTGAATGAGACATTTACCACTAAAACTATTTGTTGAACCACATAAAGATTTACAGACACAAAAAAAAATCAGTACAATAATGAATAGATGGACAGACAATAAAAAAACACAAAAGAAAAAGAAAAAAAAGCATCATGATGAATACAGAAAAAACCTAACTAGTACAAAAAAATCAGATCAGCAAAAAAGAACAAACAAATACTTTAAAATGATTGATGAATAGCTGGATAAATAGAAATGTGTAAAATAGACTCAAGTAGCTATCGGGAAGCTTTTAGAGACACAGATAAAGCCTTTCCTCTCTCATTTCTTAATTTTATCTCTCAACCCCAGTGAGTTCGAAGTTCCACAACTGTGTCCAGCTGATTCCCGGCAGCATCTTGGCGACCCTCTAACACACCGCGACGGCCTTCAGCATGCTCCTCAAACACACACTGCTCCATCCGGATGGGTTAATCTGAAGATCAAATTCTCTGTCCACGCTGGGTTTAAGCCAGTTAAGACGTGGCTCACTTCAAAGGCATGCAGTAAACATGGCCAAAAGGATCGCAGCTTCTTGCTTGCCTTTGCACACTTGGGTGAGAGGAGAGGCCCATGCTGGCCTACTTACTGCACATGAGGTCATTCTGACCTATTTTCCTGCATGCAAGCTCCTGCTAGGGCTCATCTTTTTTTATTCATTCTGTCCTACTCACACTTGTTCTAAAAGTGCTTCACAGTTTGTTTTGTCAGGCCTCAAGAAGCTCCTTAGCATAGTCATTGAGCATTACCATAAGAATAACAAAAGGCAATATCAACAGTTCCTTTCCAGTGTAGCGAGTTTGGGAAGGCAGAGAGATAACATTAAAGGCTCTACCTTGATCTCCGGCGAACATGTTAAGCTCTGTAACGAAACGTCTTGGAACTGTTTAATTACCGCTCAGGAAATGAAGCTACAAGATGATTCGTTAATTAAGCAGTGATTAAGGATTTTCTGCCTTCTATCTAGTAGAGTTTGCAATGCATTTTAAACACAGTCGCTCAGGCAACCTCGCAGGGAACAAGTGTCACATGGCGCTTGATAAATTTTTTCAGGAACATAGTGGGAATCCGTTGGGAAAACATTGTGTAAAGCAGGTGCAGTGACAGAAGTAACCGGCATGAAATGAATGATTTATTTTCTATTCGTTTCTACAAACGAAGAATGAAGGGTGTCAGACCAATCTACATTTGATCACTTCCAGTATAACTTTCAGATCACAAATGCTATTGAACTAGATTAGATCCACTAAGAGCTTTGAAAATTCACATTTTAAAGAGTTGTGAACTTTTCATAGTATTTTCATAGTATTGGTTTTGTCAAATAATACAATGTAAACTATAAAAATTAAGAAACAACACATGAAAAACAAGAAACTGATGTCATCTGGGAACATTTAAGAATCGATAAAATCGTTCATTCTTAAATGTTCCCAGATGACATTCATTCTTAAATGTTCCCAGATGACACGATCGATCGATAGATAGATAGATAGATAGATAGATAGATAGATAGATAGATAGATAGATAGATAGATAGATAGATAGATAGATAGATAGATAGATAGATAGATAGATAGATAGATAGATAGATAGATAGATAGATAGATAGATAGATAGATAGAAAACAATAGGTGGCGAAGGTTGGCGAAGTACTTGTTAACTTTTCTGGGCCTTGACAATAGTAAAATAGTCAACCTAGCTGTCCCGAGCTTCTTGGATCGAAGAATATATTTTAAGGAGGAATGAAACATTTACAGATTGGGATGGAGTATCCCCCTAATATCTTCCCATTGAACATGTACTTTTTTCATTTTTAGAGAATACATCTTCATTTATATAGCACTTATATAGAACAAGGTGCTCCAAAGTGTTTCACATAAAATAATCAGTAAAAGTACAATAAAAGAAAAGTCACATTTAAAACCTTTCACTTGGGGTTAAAACAGTCACAAATTTACAATCAATCAACAACTCTTAAAATCTCTTTCATAGGAGTAACACCTCTTTCATTGGAGTATGGTCTCCAGCCTACACATTAATGTTCAGACGTTTAGATGGTTGGAAATCCGCTCGTTAGATCGCTGTTCTTCTCTTCTGTCTAATGGCAAAGACATGCATGCAGGTCAATAAGCTTATAGCCGATTTACACAAACAGCTCCTGCAGCAAGGTAGGCACAAAGTCATATTGGCTTTTTCTTCCTCTCAGCGTTGTTCTGGTGAGAAAGCCCTTGAAAATGTCAATCTAGCTATTTTAAGGAGATCTGAGGTTCTCAAAATCCTAAACATGCATTCTTATGCATTATTGATTTTAATGTCAAAATGGAGTTGGCAAGTAACAGATTCTATCGCTATAGGTTAATATAGGGCATAATATAGCTAAAGAAAATATGTTGAAACACTTATTTTTTTTATCCCAGCTCTCTTGTAATCAGTTCATCAAGAATAGAAAAAAAGAGTAATACTGAAAGTGTTCGTAATTTACCTTCATTCAACTGAGCAAAAAAAGAAATAACAGCTCAAGCTATTACACGACCAAAATTGCCTTGCTGCATTGTTTTCTTATAATTGGAACTTTTGAATTATGTGTGTTTTGAAGATAAAGTGCTAATGTTGTTATGGTTGGTGATGGGTGGCCACTTAGCAAGCCAATATTTTCCCCTTCATTTAAAGCAGTGGTAATTGAGGACTGTATATAGTGAGCAGTTGTTAGCTAAACCAATTTGTGTTAAAACTACATTCAGCTCCTGAACAAATGCTCAAAGTCCGCCGTTTTCCACCAAATAATCTGCAGTGGTGCACAGCTTTCAGAAGCTGATTACAAAAAGAAAAAAAAATCAAATGTTTCCAGTTTGGACAAGAAAAGGGGAAAATAACACGGCAAAATCCCACCCAGCACCCCGGTGGAGTGTGTGATTAGTGGAAGGCCTCAGCACTATCTCTTTAAAGGCCCATAAATTCCCCATCATTACAGGAACTGGCTGTGCTCTCTTCTGGCTGCTGCTGGCCTGCGTTATCTCTCTATGCGATGTCGTCTGGAGTATGTAGATCTGGCCTGCCTAGATTGTCATACTTAACAAACATTAATGAATGATTTCCTGCACAGTCAAACAGGGCTAAAGGGATGTGTCTTTCATCTTATCGCCGGACAAACGAGCATTTTCTCAAATTCTCTTCTCTGCAGCATCATCGTTGGGAAAACGCATTGAAAAGATCTCACTGCTGCATGCTGAAGATTCTGATTAGTGGGGAAATGGAACAAAGAAGAGCTTAATTAATTCTACTGTGTACGTTTTCTGTGGTTTATTTTTTCCACTTGCATCGCAAAGCTGTTTGAATTCAATAGATTCCTTCATAAGTGGCACCTTGCTACAGGCTAAAATGGCTCATAATTATTCTCTCTTTATATGATGAAATCAGACCAGAAATGTATCTCACTGCTATCATTTAGATCAGTTCTTTCATATTGAGCATGTTCATAAGAGGTTTTGTGAGATAATTTGATGTATTGAGTTGAGCAAGGCCACTTACAGAGAGTGTAATTTGCTCATATAGCAATGCACAAGAGTAAGATCTGCCAGAAAAAAAAGGGGGGGGGGGGGGGGGGAGGTGGCAACCAAGGTCAAATTTCACACATTCAATAAAACTAACAAAAAAGGCACCCAAATAAAAACATTCTTATGTCTATTACAGTCTATAGTATGGTAGCATCTTGTAAATTTCAATACAAAACATGTGACTGAGTTGCATCACCAATAAATGTGATGTCTTTTTGGAAGGGGATCTTGAATTGTCAAGGAGAGAACAAGGTTGTTTCTCTGTACTTGCAATGTTTCTTTTCTCATGTGCGCTCTTTCAAAGGGAGCCCATATCAGAGTTTCATGTTTATTCACGTTTCTGCATAGTCTCACCCTATTCAAAGGGATGGACTTCATTTCACAGTGCACTCTGCTGTTTCGAAACCATTTCATATGAAGCTATTGACGGAAGCGTCTCAATCATTTCATGGTACATGAGTGTGTGATGGTACCACTGAAGCTAAGACCCACTCCAAACAGTTTAGGGTAGCTGCAGAGAGGAAGCACTCTGCTGTTTCAGGGTGTACATTTCTGCAGAGGCTGTTGAGAATCAAAATGAGGGATGCACAAGGAGCCAATTCCTCAAAGATATTTGCTGATCATAATGTGTTATGTGAACTCGGGTTATGAGTCATTTCTCTTTTTGAGACGTTATGAGTGAACCAGAGCATTGTGAATAAATTGGTTTTAGACACTGAACATGAAGTTTAGGTGTCTTTGAAAAGGTCTGGATAGTCTAAAAAAGAAGATAAAAATAGGAACATAGTGCATGCATCACTGTTTTTTTTTTCAAATAAACTAATGTATACCAACTAAACAACTCATCTGACCTATTTTTGAGCCACATTACATAAAAAATCTGAATAGAGTATTCACAATTTAGTACGGAGTACACATTTGATGAAAATGTATTAATTTAAATCTTTCAACAGGTTGCCTCATCTTTACAGTTTTTTTGTGGGGTTTAAGTTATCATAAAGTTGGTGTACGAATGGTTTTACATCTTTACAAGGAAAAGAATTTGAGTAGAACACTCTATGAGTAGCACTCATGTCGGTTGGTTTTGGCAGCCTCAGTCCTTGTTTTAGTCAACATAAATTAATATTTAGTCAATTCAAATTGTAAACATGTTTTTATTAAGCTTTTTAGATATTAGATTTTGTGATTTGAATGTATTTCACAGATTAATGCTACATTTCACATTGTAGGAACGTTGATAGGCTTTTATTAATAAAAACAATGATTCTTATTGGTTAAGTTCTTTATATTGGGGAGGTAACTAGCACCTGACTTAGTCAACAAGGCTCCCTGTGACCTCACAGACTTAATTCCTATGTATCCTACCTGATCCATACTAGGACTTTGTGAAATTGCTTTGAAAGCAACTGTCAAAAGGTGCTTTATGTATAGGAAAAAAAACTTAAAGTGTTAAAACAATGGAATTTACGTTCCTTACTTTCTTATGTTCATTATGTTCCTTACAACATAGGCAATTTGGCAATTGTGGCTTTATTCTTTACAATTACTTAAAGGACCCATATTATGCCGTTTTCGTCACACTTGGAACACATATTTGACCCTCTGTCCTAAAGCTGCACTGTTAGTAACTTTAAAAATGAAATATTTTTTGTAAAAGCATCTTAGAATCAACGCATATTTTTGACAAGGCAAAATGCTCTCTTTACGCCGATCCCTCTCACAGACATGCTTTCGGCACGCCCCCCTCCTGACAAAACAAAAACCTAAGTACAAGCATAAACACAATGAGTGGCATTTTAAAAATGTGTTATTGTTTTGAAACTTTAAAATCAACAGACAATGGCTATGCATAATGTAAAAGCTATTTCTGACAAATAAGCTCATTCTTTGGTTATACAAAGGCTTTTGGTTATATAGGCTCCGGACATCCAAAAACGCACTTCTCTGACAATGTTGTGGCAGCTCAAGTCTACTGATTTCACACTTCCGGGTCAAACTGCATTTCCCGCTCATCATTAGTGATTAGTGATATTAGTGATTCATCTGATTGGTCAGTGGGTGGAGCTAAGAACCTGCATGCTACTGGGGAGTTGGGGCCGCCGATGTCTCGAGCTAAATGCGTGCGCAGAATGTCAGGTGGAGGGCATGGCCAGACAAGGGTAACTTGTGTACATTTTATATTTTGAATGACAGATTACAGTCACAAAAATGGCATGCATTGTGAACCATCCCTCCCAATAATATTTTCATCCACTCTCATCTCGTCAACATCAACTCACGTGCATCACGTCAAATTTTCATTATAACAAAGATAATTAGTCAAAATCTCATTATAGTCACCAGAAAAACGTGCATTAACAAAATAATTTAAGTATCATCATCATTGACAAAAATAACTCTGAGAATGATGCTGAGCATGTGCGCTCAATATATATTGTCACCATAACAAGTAAAACCAAATCCTGTTAAATCGCTGTATAATCTTTGTTACCTTGCTGCGACTTCTTTTCGGGTATTGGCAATCATCTTGTAGGCTAGGTCAGCATTTTTTTTATATCCTTCAGAGCAGTGGTCCCCAAATCCGGTCCAAGAAGGACCCTGGAGTCCGGCACATTTTAGTTGTAACCCTGGTCCAGTAGCATACTACTTTAACTTCAAACAATCAGACATGTCTGTGTGAAACAGGTGTGTTTCAGGACGGTTGATCCAAAAATGGAGTGAAATCCAAAAATAGAGAGTGAAGTGAACAATATACTTCTATATCTCTTTAAAACTGGAGGAAGCTTTTGCTGTTTACACATTTTTTATAGCTAATATGTAAAAGAATTTCTCAACGTGAGTTGGTTGTAGGTTTCTATTCATCCTCATTTTTCTAAAAAATAAGTTGAGTGAACCATATACTTAAAAAGTAATTTCTTAATGACCTTATTTTAAAAAATTTAATACCTCAAAACATTATACATCTAGAAAAAAACTCTTTATATAAATATAAAACTAGAGGAAGCATTGGCTTCTTACATGAATATTTCTTTTTATGAACTGTAAGATGCAACAGATTCAAGTAAATGCCTGCAACTGTGCTTATGTCCAACTCCATGACCTCAGCAAATTTAAGCCGCTTTGCTACTTCGATCAAAGTTAATAAGAGTTCAAAGAGTTAATGAAGACAGGCAATTCCTTCTTTTTTTGTCCAGACAGCTTTTTAATACCTATTATAGGATGAAACTTTTAATGGGTCTTTTAGGTTCTCCTGACAAGCTAGCTGTCAGAAAAAGATGACAAACTTACTCAGACACTGAACTAAAAGCCAGTAGAGTAGCAACGGTCTGCCAGTGAATAACTTCACACGGGAGACCTTATTCTCTAGAACAGATAAAGGCCCAGGGATGAGTGACTGCTTTTAAAACCTCCGCTAGGCCTAATTACCGTCCGCCATCTCATTTGAGAGGGTTTACTTAATCAAGAGAGCCCTCTCTGGCATCGTATAGCTGAGGAATAACACACATAAACCGTTTAATGCCACCAGGATTGTGTTCGCCTTCAATTCAGAGCACTTCTGTGTAAGTGGACTGAATTTAAGCCACTCAGATGTTGGGCTAAATGCGCTTTAACGAGATCTAATTGAGCAGAGGATCAGGGGGAATGAATATACCTGATGAGCTCATACTGTGCATTTACAGAAAGAGAATAGGAACTTGTCCAGAGAATATTGAGGACATGGAGGACTTAGAGCTGAATTGCTGAAGATAGACTTGAAAAATCTGACGCAAACCCCTCATGTAAAACGACAGGGCGATTAGTGAATGAGTATCTCTGAAGTAAAAGAGTTAGGGCCGCTGCTGGTCTTTGTTTAAGCGAAGGCGTTAAGAAAGTTTAAAGGAGTCTCAGAGGAGATTTGCTGAAACTTGGATGTACATTGGACAAGTGAATAAATGAGTGAAAAACATTCCATAGGAAAAATTACATACAGTACATTATCCTTTCTGCTTTACGATTTCAATGCAAAAGTGTTTTACAAGTTACAAGTTTGCTAGTATGTACACTTACACATATATTCTGTTGTGTTGCCTGTCCTGACTGTCTCAGTTAGAAAGTTTAGGCTTATCTTATCCCTTACTGAAGTGAAATATTGTTCTGGAGTTATTATAATTGGTTATTTGTTAGTTTACCAAAGAGCTGCATCCAAGTTTTACTAATGTATAGCAGTGTATTTCTTCACATTACGAGTACTTGTGTACAACATGCAGGTCCATTACAACCAAAGTTTGTGACACTTAAAGTAGGGGTTTAGTAAGAATGGGTCGTAAAACTAATCATTTGGGAGTCGTGATAAAAACCCATAATAATAAATGCATATCATAAGACAACAAAAACATTTTTTGATCTTGCATTCGTATCAACCTGTTCTTGCAGACTTCCAAAAACCAAACCTCTTTAAAACTTGTACAGTTACAGATCAAAGCGCCTCAATTAAAAATACAAATAAATCCTAAAATTGCTCATGCTTGTACTTCACATGCAAAAACTATACATGTGACAACTTCTTTAGAGTAAAAATTAGCGTGTGAACAAATAGGCCTTGATAGTTTAACTGAATTTAAAGGATGTTTGAGAAGCAATGCCAGATCAGTTACTAGTTTTACAGTGTTTGACCTATTTTAGCATCTTCTCGTTTAGAAGTACAGGCCATTTGTTAATAATTAAGACATTTAAAGTGACATAAAAACAAGAAATACACATTTCTGACTAGTGGACCATGTACCTAAATGTATACATAATTTTTCTTGCTTTTAAACACCTACAAAGGTTTAAAATCTAGCATAAGTGTAGAAAAAAAAAGTGCCAAGGAGTTCAACAACTATTTGTACAATTGAATGCTAACAGATAATCTTCCTGAAATTTTTTGATAATTTTTTTAATATATTTTTGAAAATACCGAAAACCCCTTTTACCTGATACAAAAGCAGCTATCCTGAGACAAGCTAAACACTAGCAGGTGCTAGTTGGTCTATGCAGCTGGGAGCTAAATGTTTGGAGTTTGTTAGGTCTTTTTGTGAGCTGAATGTGCGTTTAATTATTTGGAGAATTTTAGGTTTTATGTTGATATGCTATAAAATTGCCTAATACACCAATATAATGTTTTTTGTTTAGTTTTTACTGTTTTTCTACTTTTCTTATTTTGTATTCTATCTTTAAATATATTTTATTGTAAATATTTCTCTTACTTCTATTCTATTTTAAATACTATTTATACTTTTTGTTGGACAGTCACTGCATGTCATACCATGTATGTATATGTATGTGACAAATAAAATTTGAATTTGAATTTAATACAAACCAATCATTGCCCAAAAAGTTTCAAAACCTTAAAGTGTTATTCTTGTAATTGATGATTGAATTGTTTTTATTAACGAGCCAAATATTAACTTCGTTGGGTAAGAATCAAGAAACATTATTTCTGTCTAATATATATAATACAGGGTTCATTAAAATGTTCAAATAACCACATAAGAAAACATGATACTTCAAACATACGAATGGATTCTTTCATAAAACCAAATCATTGATCAAAACGTACTACATGTACACAATGTAATAGTGTATTATCTACAATTTCTATATGCTGCTTCCAATTAATTGCTTAATAAAAGGAACAACCTTGGAGTCGGCAATATAGTAATTGAATTGAGCATCTGAATACGTTATTCCATTCCCTAACAAACATAATAAAGCTCCACAAACAAAAGTAAGCAATGAAAACGCTTTTCATCTGCAGGGCTTCTCTCAGGATTTTCAATGAGGCGAAGAGAAACAAAAGCACATACAGCGTGAAGATTTGACCCTGAAACAAAATATTGCCAAACTGCCATTAGTTCTAAGGTTATGACTATAATGCTTGTTCCACCTATGAGGATAGAACAAAGAAAATCATTAAAATGAAGCGCACCTTGCACATAAAACGGTTCTGCTCCTCAAAGAAAGGCCTTGTATGAAATCCCTCAGGGCACTGTCAGTTTTAAAAGAAAGTTCATTTAAAAACATTTCTGTTTGAGGCAGAGGGACATTCAAAGCACAAGCTCAATCACTTTTTTTCTTGCATTGGTTGGGGGTTTAGCAAGCTTTCTAACTTTGAACTAAAACACAAAAATTTGTTCAGTGTGACAAGTTCGTAAAAGGAAGACTTTTACAAAACGGTCTATACAAATGTGTTAATAGAATTGTACCATAAGAAATACATATGTCTTATATTCACTTCATAATTTAAATGTCAAACTGTTCAAAAAGCAGTTACTGTGAAAATGTGGGTAACGGTAAAACAAACTAATTCAAAGCCAGCATCAAACTAGCATGTTTGTATCTACATTCTGCTGCTTGAGTCTGTTTGTGTATCATGTAGGAGTGAATCAAATTTGGAACGACCTCAGAGTGTGTAAATGATGAGAGGCTGTTTATTTTTAGGTGATCTATGCCTTTAAAAGATAAAAGCTCAAGCAGTTTTGCTCCCTACAGAAAATTCATGCATAACATACTGAGGCTTTCGATCAAACAGACAGGCTGCCATTTCCTAGATCAAACTCCTGTATTCAACTGCATAGTTAGGTTTGGATATCAAAGCTAGCCCATCCAAACCTGGACACAGAAATTGCTGGAGATGCTCCCACAGCTCTTTTACCCAAGCCAAATATATGTTTGTTGCAGCTTCTGTTTAAAATCCATCAAACAAAGACTCTTTTCACTCTGACAAGCAGTATGATAAATATCTAAACAATTGATTTATTTACATGTCTTCTAAGAGAGAGGTACAAAATCCTGAAGCAGAATCATTAAGGTTGGCTGACCTTTGCCACAGAAGTACTCCATGTCCTCACAGGTGAGGTTGTCCGACTCAAAATCAGCAGAAAAATTTTCCTCAGCTGAAAACTCCTCTTTAGCCGTGAGTTCATTGCCCTCTGAAATGCACTCCTCCTCTTCATCTTCCAGTCCTCCATCTAGTGGACCTAAAGACAGGAACATTATAAAGACTTCAGAATTGCGCCACATGATCTCCTGATTCAGTAGAGGGCATTCATATCTCAAAATTGGAAATCCCTGGGAAATTGGAAATCCCAGGGAAAAAGGGGTTCATGTATGAGTCAATATGATGTCATATAATTACATAAAAAGGTGGCTATAGTGCATAAAATCATTTAAATACACACATATTTGACTGCAAATATCATGCTCATATGTATGTGGTTTTAACACTTTTATGAAAGCTCTGATCGATACCTCACAGTTTTTAAAATCACACACACATACACAGCATTGCTTTTACTTAGATCTTGTGGTTTTCCTATTAAATCAGGAAGTGTAAAAATAACAAACAAACAAAAACTTTTCAAATTAAATTTAATTCAGTGTTAGGGTTACATTCTCTATCAGAAAGAGACCAATGTAAAGATGTTATTATATCTAAAAAAAATTCAAGTTTGTAATTCCTTAATATGTTAATCCTGAAAAAACTATTCCATATTTAGTACAGAATCTAACTCACTCACATATCTAGCCTATTTTTTAATGTCTCAATGGCATTTATAAATGGGACTGCTAAGTAAATAAAGATGTAATTCTAGCATAAAATCCCCAAACAAATTCCTTAAATGTATTATTATTAAAAATACCTGTGCTGCTATTGTACCTTCAATGGATGCTCTAGCTGCTTCCTATAAACACAATCACTCCTGCAAGTTGTTACTATTACTGATTGGAGTGAATATCATATTCTCTGTTGAGGTCAAACCTGTGAAACCCTCTTGATCCACAAGAAAAGTTCCTCCCTAGCCTACTGACTTTTAACACCAGCATCAGAGCGAGGGAAGGACAGAAAATACCTTTATTAATTTTTCGTCCTTATCACAGGATTCAATGTTGATTTTCCATTTACATTTCATGCCTCCAGGTAATACACCGGTGCAATCTAAAAGGAGACATTTTTACCAATGATTAATTTTCTCTCAGCTCTGTGCAGTGTTATTGCTTTAAATCTAAATGATATCTTGACTTTGGCTTGTAGTTCTTTTTTTCTGGTAGCATTTGCATATCTCTATTTTGCACCAATCAAGGGCATTGAGAGGTTTGAATTCACATGAAATGTAAAAAAAAAAAAACCTGAATTTTAACTGACAAAACTGCTTCTCTGCCCTGTAGATTCTCCCGCATCTAACAAGTTCAGGCAATTAATTTGTTTTGTTTTAAGTAATTTATCTTTTAAACAATCTGTGAAGTGGCGTCACGGTGGCGCAGTGGGTAGCACGGTCATCTCACAGCAAAACGGTCGCTGGTTCAAACCTCGGCTGGGTCGTTGGCATTTCAGTGTGGAGTTTGCATGTTTGCCCCATAATCGCGTGGGTTTACCCCGGGTGCTCTGGTTTCCCCCACAAAGTCCAAAAACATGTGTTATAAGTCAATTGGGTGAACAAATTTGTCCCATGTTTATGAATGTGCATGGTGCGTGAGTGTGGCTGAAAGGGCATCCACCGCGTAAAACATATGCCGGAATAGTTGGTGGTTCATTCCACTGTGACGACCCCGAAAGGGAAAGAGCCGACAATATAATGGATGGATGGACAATCTGTGAAGTATTGACGATTTGATTTTAAAACTATACAATTTAAAGCTGCTACAGTATTAACAATGTTGGGAAAAATGCAATTTAAAGTGACTCTTATTTAAGAGCGCTCTTCTCCTTAGTTGTACTATTGCATTATAAAACAACGACTTAGCTACCACGACATTATAAATAAGTCTTGTTTGCACAATCTTCCCATATTTCCTCTTGCTAAAGAACTTAGCATCCTAAGTACACCACTTAACATTCAATATTGTTCCCTTATAACACAGTCAAGCAGCTCACTTTAATAAAGCAATAAATTCGATGAAGAGCCCTTTCTTCCTGCACAGAGCACCGTCAAGCACTGCCTGATCTTCCCAAACGGCTGTCTCTGTTCATTAAGAGTGCTAAATGACTCTTTTATAGTGTGCTACATCTGCAGGACTCGCACTACATGAAAAGAATTAGCGCACAGATCTCTAATAGACATGGTGTGAAGTGCTGGAGAGCCACCTTTTAAATTAGGCTGCAGTTTTATGATCTAATCGCACTCAAGCCTTTCAGGTGCCATGGAAGGAAACAGGAGTCAGGTTCTTAATAATCTCAGTATGCTAAAAGTGGACTCGTATGTACGGGAGACTTCAAAATCAAGAGTTGACGGTCATTGATCCTACAAAGGAAGGCTTGCTTATGTTTTTAGGTTTTTGAAAATCAGTACACAGCAAAATTTTGAGAGTTAAATCAACACTCCTTGTGTCAATGTTGGACCTTTATGAAAACTACCATTGGGTTAAATAAGAGTTATGTTAACACTATGAGAGTTCAAATTAATATTAATAAGCCCATGTTAAAATGATTAGAGGTTTTGACTTCATGTTAATTCAGCTCTCATAGCGTTAACTCAACTCTCATAGTGCTACATTTAACAACTTTGTTTGGTAGCGTATAAGTCCAAAATGTAACCATATAAGTGTTGATTTAAAACTCAATTTTAGCCGTGTATAAAAAGCAGTATGTGAAAATAATGAAAGACTACTAAATACAAATAAAATTTAGAAAAAGCTCTTTGTTCACAAGAAGCCACACATCTAATATGCTGCTGGAAAGATTGGAAAAATTACAATAAAGCTTAATGCAATAGAGTTTGGAGGCTGACTACATTTCAACATTACAAGAAAAGTACCATTCAAATGTGAAGATCATTCAAACAAAGCATAGTTAAAACGTAAACCTTGATTTAACCACATAGTTTAATAAATTAAATATATTTTTTATAATGAAAATGTGTTCTATATTCTTCTATATAACCAATGGGCATCAAGGTGTTGGCATTTGTTACCATTTGTCCAGTTTACTGATTTCCCCGTTCGCCTTTTAAAGTAAAAGTGAACGTGAAGTGAAAGTGAAAGTGACCAGTAAGATATGGAGTGACCCAAACCCGGAAATTGTGCTCTGCATTTAACCCACCCCAGTGTACACACACAGCACAGTAGTGAACAAACATACCTTAAACACACACCCGGAGCAGTGGGCAGCCATGGCTGCGGCGCCCGTGGAGCAGTTGGGAAACAGGTGTCTTGCTCATGGGCAAAACAGCTGTGGTTGTTGAAGATGGGAGAACAAGTGTTTCATCACTCACACCACCCCCTTTTATGTCCTTTGTTACAGATAAAGGGTTTTCCATTTAGTGTTCTTCTGTTTTTGTTTTCGTCTGTCCTTTCCCTCCACGTGTTTGGAGCACATGACTGATTATTGTCAAAGTCATGCGTTTTATTATGTTTGTCCATCCATCCATCCATCCATCCATCCATCTATTAAAATGTTTTTTTTCTTAATTCCATGTCCAGTCTGCCTGAACAATTCTCTTATGTTCAGATATCAGTCTTTAGTTTTTACTTCCATTTTCATTTATCTATCAATAGACCAGGAAGGGTGTGCAGAAGGGGGGTGCTCACTCTGTGGTCTGTGTGGGTCCTAACGCCCCAGTGCCATGACAGGGAAACTGTACGGTAAAGTAGCATTTTCTATTAAATGAGATTTAAAAACCAAGATCACAACTCTCTGTGGCCATAAATTCTAGAATGCTTAGTCAAAAAGAACAGGGATTTTACCCAGCATTACAGGACAACTCCTAGTAAAGTATTATAGTTGGCTACAATACTCTGATTAGCTACCTATGTCTCCAGTTCAACAATAGATTAAATATTCTAGTCTAGATTGGTAGCAATCACATCCTCCAGATGGATGCTGCTCACTAGTGGTGTATTCAGAGATCACCCCAAGAAGAGTTATTAAGTGTCTAGAAAAAATCTACATATATTTCATGAATTTTTGAAAATTCTAAGACTAATGTTTTCTAAGTTTAATGTTTTTCAGTTTGTAATTAAATGTTTTCCCAGCCGTTTTTGGCAATTTTGAAAATCTTCTCACAACAACATCTTGTAAAAAGACCCCGCAATTAGCTGTAGTGACTGTTGCATGAATTCATGAGCATCGTTATCAACAATCGTATGCCATTTTATTATCATTTCATGCAGAACATCTGAGAATCTTCCCTTGCTAGTGAAATAATAGCATAAAAAATAATTGGTTTTCTAAATGTTACAAGAAACTCTTCAAAGGTTTGTGTGTCAAAGAACATCCTCAAACTACATACTTGGAACTTTTAGCCTTAGCTTTAAATATGCTCTTAACACATAACCTTAGCTTCATTTGCACCATCCTCTATTAAATGAGATAAAAGTGCACACAAAAATTCTAAATCCAAAAAATGTACCCCTCAAAGTTAAAATTGATTTAATCTGATTCTGCTTGAATTCAATGGAATCTAGTCTCAAAATTGTTTCTCAAAAGGCTACTTCAGTGACCTGCTGTGATTATAAAGTTCAATCCCTTCATGCATGTTTGCTCATTATACTGCATTCATTGCATGAAGAGACCTGAAATAATTTCCGAGACTGCAAATGATAAGAATAATGACTTTCTAAATGACTAGGCCCACACTCCTAGCTCATTTTCTGATAGTGCTGCAGACCGACATGTTTAGTTGTGTACTGCTAAAAGTCTGCTCTGTTACAATCAGTGATAGAGTTATGGATGAACCAGTATACATACGCAAGAAATGAACCTCTGACCCCAACATCTGAATGTTTGATCGACAGAGAATAACAGGTTTATTCAAAATCAAGAATAACAAATTCATGGGCAGGTGATCTTTTACACTCAAATGTTCCTTGATGTTCCACGCTTCTAGCTTTTCAGTTGCGATATTCTGTTACACAAGCTGAAACTAATCTTTCAAGCTGTGAAAGGAACACACTAAATCAAAATTTGAGAAATATACAGATTGACATATAATTAAATTTCTTTCATTATTATTATTATTATTATTATTATTATTATGTATGTGAAAGGTAGTGGATTAGTCAGTTGACGATTTTTATAGTATTTTATATGTCTAATAATCTGAAGAGAAAAAAAACTGCGAGTAGGAGTCAATTTCTTTTATCTATATATATGTACCTTATCATTTTCTTATTATTTGAAAGGCAGCTTACATTGCAATTACATACAATTTAAGTTGTGTGTTAGATTGGCCAATGATGTGTTTGGAGGTGGGCCGAGCCTCGTCTGGTGCCTCTGATGGTGATAGCACACTTTATCAGTAGAAGGCACAGTGTTGAGTCCAATCATAGTCTGAGGTTTCTCTATGCCTCCATAATTAGGCTAGAGGTAATTGAATCACACAGAACAAAGCGGCAGATCCACCTCCAGCAGGCGGTTTTTCATCTGGCCGGACCATTGAAAACAGGACTGAGCATGGCTTGGGAAAAAAACACACTATGAGCACCTGAGACAAAACATGAATAAATTTTGTAAAGGTCTATAGGGATGTCCAGTCTAACCCAAGCCCTGCCAGATTTGGATGAAAACCTGCTTTTTTGGGGCCAAGAATGAAGATTCAAGAGTGTTGTTGGGAAAGCATTCTCGTTCTCGCTCTCTCTCTCTCTCTCTCTCTCTCTCTCTCTCTCTCTCTCTCTCTCTCTCTTCCTCTTTTGTCAATTGAAGTTGGTGCACCAGTAGTCAACTGCCCACTATCAGACTTAAAAAGTAAATGTTTGAAGGGTTTTTGACCCACTGAACAAAAAAGAGAAAATTATCATATTAGTCTTACAGATTATAGTTCAAAAGTTGGATAATTACAATAATTTTGCATAAAAAAACTGCTTTTGAAACGCATTTAATAATAGATACAATAATTTTGAACAATGATGCTTTAAAATTCTAGAAAAGAAAGCATTTTATGCAATTAAAACTTCTACATGAACCGAAGCAAGCAGAGACAAACATTTTCAATTTCAAAGTGCCGCATAACTGGGATTCTTTTCATAATCATTCATCCTATAGATATGATTATCAATCCCAAAACAGGCTCACTGGCTCCACTGACGCAGTTGAAAAAGCAAAACAAACACTCAAAAATTGCAATCCCACTTACACCAGTGAGCTAACTTACTGTCACCAGTCAACCAAAGATAGGTATTTTGAAAGAAAACTAAGGTCATAGAATAACGACAGAGACATAGAAAAGGACACTAAGCTTCTAAACTCCTCTCAGAAAGATCAGCATGCGGTGCCGGATTCAAATCAAAACAGCCTACTTCTAACCATTACTCAAGGAAATATTAACACTTGCTTATTCCAAGACTGCAAAACTACATTAAGGGTTAATGAAGTCAGTTTTTTTTAATTAGGTCATACTTTCTGGTTTTCAGGTTTGTATCCAGCCCTCTGAGCTGGCATGTTGTAGCAAATACAGTGAAATGATACCTGTGTGGATAAACAATTTTTTCAAATGCCAGAAAGAAATACAAATTTTGCACATCTTCACAACATTTGGCAAGATGCAGGTCTGTGAGTACATGACTTCAGTCAGACGCCTGCAGGTTGAGCCCCAGCTGGTTTCACTGTCAGGATATTTTTTTAAATTGCATAATTTAATACTGCAAAATTAGGTCATATACTGCAACAATAAGATCCTGTATTTTAATGCATCAATCCTGAAAAATCAGGAAAAGGCTGATACTCAAGCTACCAATTTGTTTGGAAGTGTTTTACAGTACAGTACACAATCCGCTTAGTTTAGTTTTTAAGATTTTTTTTATTTATTTTTTTATTTTCAGGTAACTTACCTGGAAATTCAGTATCTAGGCAACTGGGAATGAAGTTGCATTAAGTAGGAATGGGAATTGGTTAGAGTGCTAATAAAAAAAAAAGATGTGTTTGGGAAACAAACATGTTTCAAAACATGCCATGACTTATCAAGACACATATTTTTTCTCTCCAGGCTTCTCTCTTCTCTTATATTTAGGAAATCATAACAAAAGTATTGAATAACACTGATTGCTTGTGAAATCCATTACTTACTATTATTTTATAACAAATGTTCAGCATCCCAAACAGCAGCTGAATTGCTATTCAAAGCCACCATGTACTGTGGTAAATGTTAATAAAGATTCCACAGTTCTCTGTGCTTTTGTTTCACATCGGGACCCTTTTAAACAGAAAAAGTAAATTAGAAACTTTTAGAAGAAAGGGATTGGATTCTTAAATGCTTGCTGATAAAACAATGTTTCTCCATCAAGGAACAATTTCTGAAATGGATATGCCAGAGATTCAGAGGACGAAAGAAGAGGCCTTTTTAAAAGCAATAAATTCCTCATTAATTCAATTCTAATTTGCCTCTGGTTCATATTTCTATTATTGATAGTTCCACTTCTTAATACCCAAGATAAAAATAATCGGGCTGAAAAAAAAAGATCGCTACTCTAACTCTAAGGAGACAGAACTGGTGATAAGATCTAAATATTACTCATGGCAAAGAGAAGTGTGAAGTCTGATGAACATTTCAAAAGAACAATTATTTATGGATCAGCTAAATCTTTTCCACTTTTTAATTAAAAGTAAAGAAAATAGAAGCTAATTATCCTGTAAAGATTAGCTGCTGGGCATCTTTCTGTAAATTAGTTCTAATTAAAAGGAAATTGTCAAATGACATTCAAAGTGCTGTCCTTTAAAACAGGCAGAGGGCGGGTTTTTTCCTTTGCTGGTTTTTAAGTCTTGATGTGACTGTGAAGCTTATGGAAGGAGATTAGAATTCAGAAGGAGGGAAAGAAGGGCTCGTTTCTCTCCTGAAGAGCCTCTGCCCTCTATTGAACAGCAGTATCTGTGGAGTCCTGGATCATTATTTGATTGCACTGATGGCTGTGCTGTTTAACGTGTGGTTCAAGTGTGAAATACATCTTCTCTATCTATGATAACACACTGGAGGAACGCCTTGGTGAATTCATCATGGCACTGCTCAGTTTCAAGCCTCTGAGATATTATGTTAAAGGTTGGAGTGATTCTGATTATTTTTAAATATCTGTTCTGAAATGTAGATAAGTGTGAAACTACCAGTAAGATTTTGTGTAGCTATCCGCTAACATCTGAGCCTTTTAGGTAGTCGAGAACTTTTAATTCAAGCATGGAAACAACAACGACCAGCATTGGATGTCAGTCTCCCCGCATTCAGCATGTGATGTCAAGTCAGTCGACCTTCCCCAACATCCAACTCAATCTGATCCTGTTTGACTCCTCCCTTTCAATGTATGATGTTAATGTAATTGAATTAATTAAAGTCCACTGTCTAAGGTGTGAGGGGAGGGGTTAAATTAGTCAGGTAAGTAATTGTCTAGTGACTTATAAAAAATAAAAAAACCAACTCATGAATGTTCTTGTGCATCTGATATCACACACTTATGGTGTGTAGTCAGACGTTTTGAATGAAACATTAATGTTTGTGGCTTCACAAGAGCAGGTTTTGACATCCGAAGCGAGACATTTCTCACCTACAGTGCAGTGTTCAGCTGGAACACAAACAGGCTCAT
Organism: Danionella dracula; assembly: GCA_900490495.1. Lineage (NCBI taxonomy): Eukaryota > Metazoa > Chordata > Actinopteri > Cypriniformes > Danionidae > Danionella > Danionella dracula. The sequence goes on along the minus strand of UELW01000039.1, from coordinate 3,987,823 downwards.
GGTTTCTTGAAACTTCTTTTTCGAATAAGTGCTCCAAAGTAAAATAAACTCAGCTTGGTATAATCTGCTGAGTATAACAGTTATGAGTCAAGGAAAATATTCTGATAGTAAATATTTTTGATATTTGATAGGCCAGAATTTGTCCATTTTGCTACTCAGCTACCTATGTTTTGCTCATGTACATTTCTAAACCTGCCTTAAGTTCTAAGAAAGGCACTATATAAAGTATGCCTATAATCAGTATATATATTCCTATTTATGTTACTATTAATAAACAAATAAATGAAAAAAGTAAAAACAAAATGGAAAAAAAGCATTTTATTGGATTACACTTTAATTCTTCAAAACCTAATTCGTTTTTTCAATGAGTGAGTTTTTTGGTTTCCCTTTAGTGGAGAAATTTTGTTACATCTGTAACCACGTTTATAATCCCAGTGCTTGGTGTACTTTGTTTTTTATACTTTTTATAGTTAAATCTTTTTTATACTATTTTGATAAGTATACAAACATTCAGCAGTACCATATTGTAGTGGTTTTGATTATTTTGTCAGCACTTTTTGAAACATTTTAAGGCTTAAGATTCATGTATTGTCCTGGGGAAAAAAACAAACATAGAAAATGAATAACTCTCATTGAATCTTAAACATTTTAGAAGAAACACTTGAAACTTTCATCAACATGAGGCTTATGGATACAAAGTCTCAGGTTTCATGTTGATTTCATCATAGATTACATTACTTAGAAAAAGAAGGATGGAGTGTTGCATCTTGAAGTTTCCCCGACAGCAGATCCTGGAGTCCTTGGAGACCTCATGGAATCTTGTGAGAGTATTTAAATTTGGCTTTTTCAGAACAACAGCAATGGCATGCTTCATGATCCCGATGGTGAGTCAAGAAAATAAGATTGTTTCTGAGTCTCACTCCAGCACTAATGCTGAGTTAAAACTTCTGTTCTAAAAACAATTCAGCTGATGGGCTAATCTTTTTACTAGGGTAATTATTGACTTTAATCTATACTCTCAGAGTAAACTGATTGAAATCTATTTTTGGTCTTTCATTCTGTTAAGCTGTTATATATTTTTTTCTTTTATACAACATAGATAGTGTAAGGTGCTGAACCTACACTACTGGTGCCCATGAATGTAAAAAAAAAGATAAACAAATACTACATGTAAAAAATAAAATTCAATTCCATTACAATGCCATCAGCCTCTACTCTAAGAATTCTCCAACCTAAATATCACAGTCTCCATTTTTGCTAAAAGCCTCAAAATTACAAGCAAATTACTGGTGCAGTGTGAAGACGCCAGCGAGGAACAATGATGGGCAGCCATAATGATATTGCTGCGTGGGTCGCATGTCAATGGACCGTCTTCCTTCTGGAGGGTGATCCCCAAGGCCCCAGGGTGTCAAAATGATGGCCAAATTATTTTGTGCTCTGGTGGATTGCCACACAATTATCATATTTACAGCAGTCACATCATGACAACAATGCTGTTTACACCTGTCTCGGAGACAAAGCTGGAGTTTGTTCTCTTTAATTTAGCAAATGTACAGTATGCATATGAGCTCGCTGGCAGAGTTAAATTAGGTCAGGACTGGAATACATCAATAGCTACCCATATGTGCAACATCTCCCCCTCGACTCTCTCTCTCTCTCTCTTCTCTCTCTCTCTCTCTCTCTCTCTTCCCTCTCATCTCTCTCTCTCTCTCTCTGTGTGTGTGCACGTGTGTGTGTGTGTTCTCGTCTTTGCTCAGAAGCCGGCCGATGTGGCAGGCTGACGACTGCAGAAGCGTGATACGTGCAAATCACATTTGCAGATGAGCTTGAAACTCTTTTAAATATTCAGATATCAGACATCCAAAGCAGCAAGCCGCTACTTAAGACTCCATCCCGGCAAGAGACCGGATCCCCTGCTCATTAAGGCAACGCTTGCTCGGTTTACACTTGAAATGTTTCACTGGTGTATGTACAGCCGAGAAAAAACATCAGCCTTATCGCAGATAACAATGCAAATTGTAAAAGCCTGTGGAAGATTCCAGCCTGAAAATCCAAACGGCTTTTCTCCAACAACTCTTTCTTGTTATTTGGCCTATTTTTCAGCTTTCCATTTCTATTAGAATATTCTGAATCTGATTTCTTTTTTATTGCTATTCAGGCAACAAAAAGAGTAACAAGCTAAAGGTACAGTTGCCATGAGACATGGAGAGCATCTCTGTACATTTGCAAATCTAGCATCAAATAGGTAGCATCAAATTTCTAGGTAATCTAAAGATTGCATGTTGACATTGAAAACAGCCACTATGCCTCCTGGGTCCACAGACCAACTGCTCCCAACCAAAACTTGAGCTCCCTTCTAATTGGCTGAGAGCTTTCCTACAATCTTCCACCCCCTGCTTCAGATTCATCTCCCGCTTGTTAGCCCCTACGTCAAATTTGCATCCATGCCATTTTAATTACAGCCCCAGAAATCTCTCCTGTGGCATTCTGGGAGAACACTGATCTGCAAAAAAGGTGATAAGTGAAGACGACACCCAGCTTTGGTATCAGCCATAAACAGACACTTAATTGAATCATTTGACCTGAGCGGCTGATCACCCGCAATAGCATCTAGCAAGAAGAAAAATGGTTCTGGATGTAAAAAACAGTCACATTTGGTACTTTGGATGCCTGCCCATTTTGGGATTGATAAGTGCTCTGTGCAAAATGTCCATGGACACTTGCTTTCCTCATCGATTTATTCGATTTCACATGCTGGAAAAGGCTATTTGCCGGCGCTGGAGTTATCAATCCAAGCAGACGCGCCATCCAGGTCCAGTGTCACTTCCCCTCATTATGTTAATGGTTAATGCATGCAAATGAAAACATTCTGCCAATTTGATTTCTTTGAAGATAGTTGGCATATTGTCTTAGCCGTAATGACGGCACACTTTCTGTCCTGCTTGGATTTTTGCGACTTTAATTTTTATCAGTGCCGAGTTCATTTCGAGGGCTACTGGAATGTGTTTTTCTACTTACTGCTGAACTCATTAGGATTCAGGTAACATAAGCAGATTTTTCACGCTATTGGTGTTTTTCTTAATTAAGAAACAAATGAATTCTCCCCAGCAAAAGCGATGGAACGCTGGGATACAGTGCCAGAGGCCAGATGCTGCTGCTCTTAATTAGAAGTCACTCTATTGTCTGAGCTTTTTTAATGAAGCTCCAATCTAAATGGATATCAAAAAAGACCGCTAGAGCAAAGGAGAGGGGAAAATCCGGCCATTTTAAATAATAAGAATATAAAGATAATGGAAGACAAAAGATATGTCCTAGCTAGCGGCAGTCTTGTACAGGCAGCTGAGCTCAGAAAAAAAGAGAAAAAAAAGTGTGCCCCTAACCTCCGCCCAGAGTTTCTTTTAAGGGTGCTTTCACCCACCCACCGCAAGATGCTTTCATACGTTTGCCCTCCATTCAGTTTTTAATGGAATTCAAAAATAAAAAAATGACTTATCTTCTCAGCAAAGGTTATTCATTTTCATTTAAAGTCAACATTCTCGATCTCTCCTAAAGCAAAGAAAGCACAGGACACATGGCATGTATCTAAAGGCCGCTTGGACTGTTTTGCATTTTGTGTTTATCAAAGCATCAAAAGAAAAAGTCGACAAAAATAAAAGCTTGTTTCTTCAGTTAGAAAGCAGGCGCTGTGTATGAGACACAGTCAGAGAGGTCGGCTGGGCACGGCTCAGAGAGATGGGCAGCGCTTTCAGTGGCTCAAGGCGATAACATCGGGTGCCCACGCAGGCAGGCGGCGGATGCCCACATGTGCTGCCAAGCCCATCGGTTCTCCTTCAGACAGCATGGCTTAGGAGCTCCCAGCAGACAGGCCGGTGCCCATTGATACATGCCCAGGACTGCCGCATTCGGGCCAACCATCCTTGCACCCATGAGCTACGGCATCGATGCCCGTCATGGTTGCCAGGCTGGATGCCATCCAGCAGCCCATTTCAAAAGGTTCTTTTTTGGTGGATCAGGTATGCAGAGTGATTTCATTTTCCCTTTGTAATGGACCCGGTTAAAGGCGAGCCAGCCTGACTTTTAAGTCGCATGGTGTCTTGCCTTTCATTTTAGTTGAAACTCGTAATTGATTTCAGAGTTTTCCAATTTTGTAAGCTCAAACATTTCCCTATGTCCTTCAACTGGCAGGTCGAATGATACATTATACATCTTTTTTGTGTTTAAAATCAGAATAGAAATTATTCTAAGCACACAGTCAACCAGGAAACCAGCTTCCCTATTAAAGAAGCGGTGTTTCAAAAACTTGGACTTATCCCTTAAAAATGATCATAATCCTCCTGTGGTTTATCCATGCGTGGCACCTCATTCACAGACCTGCTTGTTTATTTCTCTCTGGCGGAGAGATTAGAGCCGCAGATTAGCTAGTGCCGAAACACGAGTCACCATCAAAGACGCTGAGGATAATGTCACTCTTTCTCTCCATTCTAGCTCCCTCTTCTAAAGCCGTCGGAAGAGTATTAGAACAATGGGAAGGCAAACGCTTCATGGAGCGTGACAATAGCAGCCGTTCCAGAGGGATCCAACACACATTTAAAAACTGACAAATATTAAGCCTGTTCAGATCACATGTTAACAGTTCACCATCATTTAATCGAAAGCATCTGAGAGGACATCCCATTAATTCCCTGTTGCATCGTTTTGTATGTTTAAAACTTTATACAGCATTAGCTCAATAAGGAGAGGTGTGCACTGTGAATTCTTAGTACATTACAATACTACGTATGAAAATATTACACACTGAAGCTTAAAATAGCATTTTTACATTTTTTTTTAATCTTCACATGTGCCACTATAAAGTGTAGTTTATTTTAGCTTTTCTTTAGTGCTAAAAAAACATATTGAATTGCATTGCATCCTCTATGCTGCCCACAAATTAGGTCAAATTAGGCTAAACTTGGTTTTTATAACATTTTACCCCACTCCTCCTACAATTAACCTGGCAAACCATAGATTGAACTATGATAATTATATTTCCTGATGTTCAAACTTGTAAGTTAGCCATATAATGTCATTTCATATTTACCCCATATAATTAACCAATATTAATTTTTATTTAACAATACAATTATTTTTTACATTTAATGGCAAATGCATAGTAGACCTCTTGTTTGGGACGAAGCTTTAAAGTAACTGCCAAAAAATGCTACAAATGTTTGTGTATTCATGTGTAAGAGCAACCTAATGATTTATACACAGTTCATATCTTAAAAAGTAAAAAGAAAAGTTTGAAGTATACTTTTAGAGGATCTAGTCTACATGAATTTATACAGAAGCACAAAAGGTTTGCCTGAATAGACTTTGAATTAGGCCTTCTGTCCGTTTGGGTGAAATGTTACACTGATAAGGATATCTGCCATGAACAATCCTAAAACAGCCTCAAAAAATAATTAACGCCATCATCCATTCAGTTAAAATTTTTCAAAAGCATGTAAGTTGAGTGGAAACATTTTAAGAATGACATTCAATAAACAAGAGATAAAGTTTCCTTAACTTTCATGTAACATATTTCTGATCTACTGCAGTAAAAAATAAATAACTAAAAACAGACATCCAGAACTATACAGATAATTACCAGATAAAATTAAATTACCCGGGGAGGGGGGTTTGGGATTTCAGCTTGTTGAATAAAAGATTTACCTTACAATATTAACAAACAACCTACAACAAAAAATGGATTTTCAATGATGTCAAACTAGGCTTCATTAAACATAACTCTTGACTTTTAGAGCAATACTAGATTTTTTAAAAAACACATATGGACACCACCAGGCATGGCCAAACTAGAGAACATAAAACGGTTCTTCAGACTGCTGACAGGTGAACTGAAGGTCTAAAAATAATAAGAATGATAGGCATTTCATAGAAGTCTATGAGAAAGGAGACCCGAAGAATGGTCTTTTTATTGAAAAATGTCTCAGAATACATAGGGTCATAGCATAAGATTTGAAAATAATTTTTCATAGAAAAACAAAAGTTCTCAACTATTGTGATTTAAACCAGGTCTTTCAAGTTTAATTTTCAATCACAAATCAGTAGAACTTTGCTTAGAACTGCAGGTTAGTCTGCAGGTCAACATAAAAACACTGTACTGTATTTGTTAATGATATATTTATATGATATATTTGATAATGAAATGCCAACAATAAGAGTTAATAAATATGTTTTTATATATGTCATATACACTTTTTTCCAAAATGTAGTTAAAATTGTTATTAATATTGATTAATAAGGCATATTATAAATGTAAAAAAAACAACTTTACAATCCCCACCATAAAAGTACTTGGAATGCTACCTGTTTCTTCTCGCTAACTCCTACACAATCTGTGGAATGATTTCCCCATTCTGGGGAAAAAAATAATAAAAACAGCCCAGAATAAGAGGGAAAGTGCAAAGCCAGCCACTGATTATCATCAAATAAACCCCTTTAGCAAAATACAAGACCTTTCATCCCATATCATGAGGGTTTATGGCAATAGATCTGAATTCAAGTGTATGAAATGACACACAAGTACACACTGATACAAACTCCCTTTAAAGGTCTCTAGCCTTGTACACTATTATTGATAAAAAAGCTGGTCAATATACATCATCTGGCTGAAAGGATTATATTCTTATCTAAAATGATATTCAATAAAGTATGACCACAGAAACACGACTAGAGTGCCTCCTGGTCCAAAAAAAAGGAAGAGTTTTATTGGAATTAAGATCAGTGTCGAGATTAAGAGGAGAAACAGCAGTATGATTCCTAGCAAAGCCGATATTGTACTGTGTGTTATTATATTCTTCCTATTTCTAACACATGGTGCAACACAAATGCCCAGAGAACAGGACCTGTGATTCTAAGCAAAGAATCAGAAGCTTTTAGTGAATATCAGTGGCCTTGAAATATTTTTGCCAAGATATTTTTTTAAATATGTATGCCCATGGTTGACTTATTACATTAGGTAGGATACCAAACCAAAAGACATGTGTATAGCCAAGTTATATCCATAATATCTTTGTTTTACAAAAGCATTTTCAATTACTTTTAACCAAGCGATGGCAGGGTCTCTTGTTTAAAGCTACATCTTTGTAAAAGCAAGATAGAGATATATCTTAGGTGCTCACATTTAATGTTTAACACCAAGCAACTAACAAGCGAACCGAACAAGTCTCTCGTGCCTATCTGAATGCTTTTAAACCTGTGTTTCCCTCCTGTCGCTCGCATGAAGACATCCACTGCCTTGAAGGCTTCTGCTTGATAAAAAAATCTGGTCACTATCCCTGCATTGGTTGTGGTGGATATGAAATTAGGTTTACCGCCCCTTGTGGCTCTTGTAAATTGCTCCACAGTGTTCATGTTCCTCTTCCTGCATGGTCTGGTCCCTTCGTACTGTGGAGTGCATTGTCTTTAAATAGACACATTCTGTTTTTCAATTTAAAGAGTCACACATTCACCAAACATGCATGTGTTCTGTACTGAGGTAAACCTCTTCTGATTTCCTTGAAGGAAGATATTTGAATTTACAGTTTGATATGATGTAAAAGCTAATGCGATGCCTACAGAAACCCAATAAAAAAAATGCAATTTTAATCCTTGCAAGATAAGAATTCTTCTCACAGTAGTCTAGTCAAAAATGTAGGCGTAAAACAGAAATTGTGCAGTATAAATTTAAAATTGATTTAAAAAGTCTGATTTGAATTTGTAAAAAGATCAGTCAGCAATACAAATAATTAAGTCATATTTGTGAAATATTAAGTCAGAATTACAAATAAAATAGTAATATTTCTGAGTTACAGCAAGAAGCTATACCAATTTATAATAAAGTTTATTAGACAATAACATTTTCGTAGATTTGTAGCATAAAGCATTAAAATGGAAAAAATCTGAATTCCAAAGATGGAATAACAAAAGTAAGATTTTAAAATTCTACAAAGGAAAATACTGAGAGAAAAACTGAATATATTCACAATGCATTGGTTATTCTCGGACGAGAGTACAAAAACAGTCAAACTGAGTAAAAAGATCTAAACAAAACTTTGGAATAGATCTTTGTATTTTTCTGTACGTTCTTTTAATATTTAAAATTGTAATAATTCTCTATTTAACTCTATGTAGATGAGGACCAAATAGATTAAGAGCAGAGTACATTCAACGCTCTAGATTTTACTCTGTATAGCCAAAATTACTTTCTTATAAAAGTTATTTGGTGATTAAGATTTGTCTGAGTGCAACAACTAATCAGTGTTATCGGTTATTGTTTATAACAATAGATCAACTACAAATCACTGAACAGAGACTATTGTAAATAAAACACTATCAAAAAACATAACCATAGTGACAAATGTTAATAATCGTTACTTAAATTCCCCTATACGTTTGTGAGCTAAAAACATAGAATAAGTAGTGATAAAAAGAAGGTTTACAAAATATACTTTGAATACAAATTATGAATTATAAAAGTTGGCATTCTTTCTACATTTTAGCAATTTTTTTTACACAGTTGTTTTGAACAATTTCACTTTTTTAAGTCTTGCAGTTGGTAAGTGTGTAGCAAAAAATAATCTGGAACAAAACATAAAGAGAAAACACTTGTACTTGGCATAAACAAATTAAACATAAGTTAGTTTAGTTAGTTTTATTCCAAAAATGTGCTGAAAGGATATATAGTGATGACTTAGACGGGATCTTTAAATTAAACAGTGTAAACACGTATTAAACCAGTATGAAATTTTAAAACCATTATGAAAATAACGCCTGAAATGCTAAAGGCAAATATCTAAGCTGAAAAACAGCTAAAACGGTTAATCATTAATGATGTACATGAACTGGAAATATCCTGAACGCCCTGCTCAACTGGTGTTCTTTAAAAAAAAGTAGGATCTTGTATGTTCCGTATCAGCAGTCGTTCTATTAAAATGGTATGGATAACACTCATTCATTTGTGCTGCCTAATTTAGAGGGTCTCCTCCCCTTTGTTACGCCCACTAATTATTTCAGTTCATTTGCATAGTAAGGGGGAAACTAGAAGCAGGGAAGCACAATTAAGCTCTCAAACTCTTTAGAAGCTAAATATCCCATTGGTCAGCGCTTAAAATAAAATGTGTTTGTTGTTAAGCCCAGTGGTATTAACCTAATTTTATTCTTAATTGAACTGTCCAATTACTTGAGTCATTCTTATAGCTCTATAATAGATATCAGTAAACAGAGTAAAAAAAAGACATTGCAACATATTGTAATGCACAACAATTGAAACACAAAAACATGAGAGAGAGTTTAAAGTATTTAAAGGGGACAGAGTCAAGCAACAATTCACTTTCTTCTACTCGTGTCTCTCACTCACAAACCCTAAACTTTGAATGTGTTCAGTTTGGATAATATATGCTGGAGGGGCATCAAACGACAATCAGCATTTCACCGCTGATGAGTGAGGCGACAATGATTCACGTCCAAGATGAAAATCTGATGAGCTGCCCACAATGAAGGCCAACGCCACCCTCCCCCGACACCCACCAAAATACCACACAATCACCAGAGATTAGACAAGCATCTCAACTCCAAACTCAAAGAACAAAAAAACAGTCAGAGAGGACATCATTTGGATCATGATTATGATAGACTCTTTGATTCCACTCCTCGACTCGGCAGCAGAGAGAGCTGACATTGAGGAGTGTTACCATTGACTTATAAATGTCAAAAGATGGGGAAAAATTACACTCAGCTCAAACATTGAATCCTTCTGACAGTCAAATCACTGTGAAATGGACGCGAGAAAAGATAGACGCAAGCAGCTCTTCTCAAAGCACAAACGTAGATGTGAAATGACTATGAAAAAAAATGACCAACAAAAAATCAGGAAGAGCTAATATAAAACAAAAAAAAATCTGGTGTCATTTGATATAATGGGGGATGAATTAAAAAGCCTATCATTCATTATTATTCTCTATTGTTTATTTTGTGGTGTTGCAAAAATGTGATATTTTACGGTAATACTTTTTCATCAGCTGACTGACACCATTGTACACATGTGCCAAATGGAAATCAAAACAGCGAGTAGTGAGTGAAAGGGAAGTGGGTGGGTCGTGGAGCTCCTTCCTAAATTGAAGGGTACCTCAGTGGTATAGACAGGATTCGGTTACAAAAAAACTGACACTTACCAAAGAAATGTTCTATGCAAGTTTGGCAAGATGCCCGCTGCCAAAACTGACTTGAATGCAACAAAAGTATTTTACCACCTATGCAGGAGGAATGTGAATGAATATGGCGAAAGTTTAGGATTAAGAGGAACAAACGAACACGCGAAAGCAATTGCAACATACATTTGCTAAGATATCATCCTTGTTTACACTGTCAAGAAACGTAGGGGTTTTGTGATTTGATGAAAACACTCGACTCAAGGTTTACAATGTCAAGCCGAAAACATTTCACGCATGTTGAGTTGGCTCGTATATTGCTAATGTTGAGCGAAAGCAGAGGGGAAATCCATGAGAAAGCATATTACATTTGGAGCCGTACAACACATCTCTATATGAGCTTGACTGTTTTCTTGTTATATTTCATTTATGCTGTTAGATCTTGAAAGTACAGTTTTTACATTTTCAATTTTATTTAGCAATATTTTATGTTGAGCCTATAATAAGACTTGAAAGAATTGTTCATATTTAATTAAAATGTATTTTATTTCTCTGCGTTCTTTATAAACATTTGCTCGAAACGTCTAAAAGTGAGAGAAATATGAATGAGTACATACTATAGCATTTACTTTAACATGTAAAAATGAAAGACCTTTACATTCATTATATCGGATACATTTTGTTATCGGGATAAGACATGAGTCAAAACAGGATAGAAGATGTTTGTCCTACCAGCCCTACCACCACATAGCAGAAAACACCTTTTAGAACAAAAGATTTGTGTGAGTTCTTTAGTTAACTACCCACAAAACAGAATACAGAAAACTGAACAAATCAAAACCCTAGAAGTAAAGCTTGTTCTCTAAATTCAACTTAGAAACAGAGTTGGAGGGTTTTACAGATGGTCAGGGAAGAGGCTTTCGCATTTGAGTAGAGGAAAGCAGAGCCTGATTTCACACCGGTGAGAGCTTGCACGTGTGTGTATGTGAAAGCAGGCCACCTCTAATCCACTGACTGCAGAGACGGCCTGCAGCTATCCGGCTGCCCAGCACTGGCCACAATCCTGGCTGCTTCCACAAAGCCATACATGGTGCATTAGAGGCCCAGGCTCAAGGACTCTGCTGATATGCCGATAGGTGCTGAACAAAGACTCTGTAGGAACACACACACATGCACGCCTGAACACACTCGACATGTGCAATCACACAGTGTTGCCTATTCAGTGTGACCAAGAAACCGCTGACCCTCTAACACTTGAGATCCAGATCAACATGCTCCCATGCTAAAGGTCTGGACACACTACACCTGTAGTTAAACACACATTGATATAGCTTTTTCCCAATGACCCCAGAGGTTATAGATTAACAGTATTTTTAGTATAGTATAGTTTAGCTTATTATAGTGTAGTATAGTATAAAATAATAAATAAATGGCAACCTTGTGCTTTCCCTGTTGATGCGTAACAGGAATTGACTGAACTGCAGTTCCTTGAACGGCCACTTGAAACTGACTCTAGAAGGGAGCAAGTTCTCATTCACTACAATGTTAAAACTGACCAACTTTAGAGCTGAAAAAACACGTTTCCACTCCTGGTTTCTTTAGGTTTGTTGATTGAGATTGCTAGTTTTGCTAGAGATTACGCATTTTCAATTACTTGCTACACCCCCTCTGAGCCTCTTTTTACTTGGCCAGAAAACTATAACCTCATGTGATGCAAGTATGCAAATATGAAATTAAAGATAATAAATTCATAATTGTACACTACAAACAACTCGATTAATATACGTATCTGCTCCTCATCACCAAATGAACATTAACTTCTTGCCTTCCTAAATGGTGACAAAAGTTCATTTTTAGCTTTGTCACAAATTAATCATATTCTCTTTAAAGCTTGAGAAACACACACACAGAGTGGACAGACAGAGAGAGCGAGAGAGAGAATAAACACCTACAGAGACTGGTTTCAGTCATCTAGAAAGCGGAAGCAGTTAGCAAACAGCTTGGGAGTGCAGAGCAGTGCAAAAGCCACATTTATTTTTTGATGCGCATGTGCCTGTGTTCTTAATATTTTGAGATAAATCCTAATACCACACTTTATGAATTCTCAACCACAATTTCAGAAAAAAGAAAAAAAAACAACTAAAAATTTTTTTGCTTGTCAGTTGGTGCATCCTTACATTTTAATTTATAGACTAGAATGTATGAAGCTGTGCATATGAATTACTTGCAAAGGTCCCAGAAATGTAAAATACATTTTCAAGCCTCTTGATAAAAAAAAAAAACTGTTCCCATTTTTTTTTTGATTGATAAGATTGGTTGACAGATTAGCCATAGAATGAAAAGTACATCATATATTTTGCAGGCCATATTGGCCAAGTGTGTCAGGGAAAAATAAAATTAAGTAAAAAAAAAAGTCTACTGTATGTTCTCTAATTATTCTTTAAGTGTCGCTTAAACTGCAAAATTAAGGGATCCCACTAGTAAGTAAGTAAGTAAGTAAGGGGGAGTGAGAGGCACATGTGGAATACAAACTTTAAAACACAGATATGAGACTACAATCTTCTCAGAGGAGCTGTTATCTGTTGAGGACCTTTTTGTTTGAAGATAAAGAAGTGGAAGTCATTTTTCTTCGTTCATTAAAGTCCTTTCAAATGTTCATTTCTGACTAACACAAGAAACTAATCTTCAGGAAAGCTGGAGAAATGAATGGACCAAGAGATCATTATGATTATACCTCAGATGAGCTGGACAGGACACGTCCTTGATTTCAAACAATCGAAGCAGCGTTCCTTTCAGGCATTACAGCACTTGCAATCTCAAAGATATCCTCCGCTCTGTGTGAAGTGGTGATTCAGGCTAATGCTTAAAGAACATTCATCCATCAGATTTGTTCTTTAATCAAAAATATTTAATTCAACTTTTATTTAAAGTTATTTTGCATTAGGAGAAATGTTACAAAAAACACAGTTGTTGTGAAACTGTGTACAAAAGTGTTTACATGAATATATACAAGCCAAACTATTTAACAATCCAAAATCACTTTCCGTGATGATAACTCATATTAACAGTTGTTACTTTATTGAACAGAGAAGTATTTCTGGCAAAAACGACTTGAATAAACTATTATATAGCATTGCTCATATGTTAGATTTTTTTTAAATACTTAAATTAAATTAGCATTCTATCATAGACTGGAACAAAATTAGAACTGCACAATTATTTGTCAACACTTTAGTTTAACATCATCGTAATACATAACTACTAGTAATTATTTAGTTCTAAGTTCTAAAATTATTTATAAAGGATTAATTTAGTCTCTAATTTATTAGTTCACGGTAAATAATAGACATTAACTAATGCTTAACTCACAATTAAGAATGAATCAAATACTACACAGTATAAATCATGAATTAACTGGGTTTCTGTTTAGCATGAATTTACCATGAAAAAAAACATTTGAACTAATGGTTAAGTCATTCAAAACCAGTTAGGCATGAACCCATGCTGAAACAATTTTAGTAATTTTATGCATTGTAGACATTTTTCACTTTTGACTTTTATCAATAGCTAATAATGATGCTCTAACTACCATCAATATTTTGCTGATATGACCCCTGTTCTGAAGTGAATAATTAACCTACATTAACTAAGAACTAACTATTGTTAAACAGAAAATAAGGAGGAATCTCTATTGTTAGAAATACATTAATGATGGTTGAGGCTTGAAATAGAAAAACACTCAAGAACTGTCAGTATTAATAAAATTGTAGCAAATCACAGTGAACATTGTTTATCCATATAGAAACATTAAGCATTAGGAACATTAGAATGCATTAACAACTGTTAAGTTATAGAGTAAAAAACGTTTTTGAATGTCTAAAAACTACATTGGTTAAGCATGCGCTCATCTGCCTCTTTATTGTGAATGAATTAAGTATTAGTCTAAATGTGATTTAGCTAACTATTAGTTGTAGATAGTTATAAATATGCATGATGAACTTAAAAAAAAAATCAAAGCCTGTGTTTGACACACCTAACCATGATACAAAAACTAGATACCAAAGCAGAACGTACCACACTTGGGCCCTTTGAATCATGGGAAAGGTTCTCAGAACTACACAACCTTTTTGTCCTTCACATATCCTGTGCTTCAACCTGAGTGAGGGAATCAAACACCCGGATCCGAAACTCACTGTCAAATGCAGAGCCAAACATCAATCAATCAGCACTTTCATGTTTTTTGCCTCTCTTATCATTTGACCCATGTGTTATCCTGTTTTAGTGGCTTAAGTTGATGATGGTCAAATGTGCATTACTGAAAATCTAAAAAATAAAAAAACAGACACATATACAAACACCCCCCACCAAAAAACACAAATTTACAAGTACACCCCAATATGCAATTGAAGGGTCTCAATGAGGCAGGAGGGAGGAGATGGTGGTGATAAGGATCCATCGAACTGTAAAGCTCAGATGAAAAAAAAAATGAAAACACAGACAGCAACACTGGAGAATAAACAATGAGACACAATGGAAGACACAGTAATAACAATTCCAGACAACTAAAACTCATTAACACACATGTGATACTTATCATAGCGCAGACTAATTAGCAAAACACACAATCTGCAACTAAGTGAGCTTTCACAGTGGGAAGGAGTTGATTGTTCCGCACCTGGGCGCAGTCGCCTCCCCCTTGCCAATCTCTCACAGGTTTGTTTTCACAGTTTACAACTTCAGATCTGTTCCTAGGAACACTTGCAAATAACACAAGCAACTGCACTGGACATCTTGAACCGTTCCCCAGACCACTTCTACAAACCAACAGCTTTTTCATCAAAACATAAATAAATATAAAACACCATGCAGTTGTGGTCTGGTGGATAAGGAGATCGACTTGTGATCAGAAGATCGTCGTTTCGATCCCCAGATCCACCGAGTTGAAGGTGGTGTGAGTGATGAAACACTTGTTATCCCATCTTCAACAAACACAGCTGTGGTGCCATTGAGCAAGGCACCAGTTTGCCACAGCCATGGCTGCCAACTGCTCCGGGTGAGTGTTCTGTAAGTCGCTTTGGACAAAAGCATCTGCCAAATGCATAAATGTAAATTTACCCGGGCCCAAACCAGAACAGTTAATACATTAGCAGCAAACCAGGAAACATCAGGAACATGAGCTGAACAACAAAGAGGAAAGGCCCTGTAAAATGATTTATATTTGTTTTATTTGTAATATTTCCAACAAAATGTTTTAATAGTTTTGCTAACTTCAGTCGAGATGTTTCAATATACGATAAATCTAAATGATTACATGGAACAATGCTACAAAAAAAATCAATAAATTGTATCGTTTCTTGTTTCAATCATTAAAAAACTGAAAAAATAACATTCTGTATTAAAGGCAAGTATTTGTAGAGATCTTTACATTTGTGGTTGAATGTTTTACAAAAGTGTTAGCGCTACAAATGAATTAACCAAAAGAGCTCTAATTTGTCTGACTTTTAGATTTTTATATTTTTCTCAAACTGTATCTCAAAATTTGCCTTACAAGGCAGTCAACCACACAATGGAAACTTCATTGGCATTGATTCAAATGTATTTATTTAGTAATAAAGATTAAAATAACAGGGTAGTTTTTTTTTACGTTTTGAGCTTACAAAACCCCTTCAGTGATGACTAAGAAATTTGGTATTAAATTAATAGTATTAAAATTTGTAAGTTAGTCCCACATCATCGCTTTAAGAAATTATAAGATTTTAATAAGGAAAAACATATGGATCATGTGGAAATGAACATGATTAGACTCAAATAAAGTCTTGTTATTGATTCAATCTTTTCTTTCATTCATATTTTTTTCCCTGAAACTGTTGACTATTTGTTATATTTTAGACAGGGGGTAAAAGGAATGTGAATGTTAAAAAAAACAAACTATACTAAATTCAACATGAGATCAGGAATAGTCAACTCATCCAAATCAACACTATACTGGACAAAGTTGTTTTAACAGGAAAACATCGCCATAGAAAATTCACACATAGTTTTCCACTTAAAGAAGAAGATCCCCTCTCTCGCTCAAAGCACATTCTACTCAACTTAGTGCATTTACATTTAAATAGGAAATAATTTTAAGATGGAAATGACTTTAAACTTTTTTTTGCATTTTATATAAATACGTATGAAAAAATCTCCTGTTTATTTATTTTACATGTAATGCCTATAGTGTTCTAACTTGTTTATTGGCTTATTTTACATGTAAACCTTATAAAGGCTGAATAAGATAACGAAGGAGTAAGATAAACCCTTGAAATGCTTTCTATGATATTATGAATGTGTTAAGGAAATTTTATTTAGTTAGATTGCTTTTCCTATGTACTCTACTGTTGCATGATTTCCGGAAGATTTGTCAAAGCATCTTATTATGTGGAATATTTCTCAGATACTGACGTTAAGCTGATGTCATGAAACTTAAGAGTCTGTGTGTGTATGTGTTTGACACAGCTCATGTATCTGATGAGGGTGCCGGCTATTTCTCTGCAATTTCCTCAGAAGCATCATTTATAAAAAGGTGCAGTAAAGGATTAAACAGCAGGCCTTTCACTTTAATTTGAACATCAGCATTTGCTGAAGTCTAGAACATAAAGAGGACATCATCGTTCAGACTGGCTGGAAAATCACTAGAGACAAAGCTTGAGAAAATAAACAGATCAGGCATTTCCATCATATTTGTAAGAAAGAAGTAAACCTCCAGAACATGCTGAAGGCTTTAAAGCAAAGCTGTGCACTGATTTGACAGCTCTGCATGTCTGAGGTTTGTCATGATATGGACTTTCAGTAAAACCCCTTTACATATGTATATCTGTTCATACGCATGTTTGACTAGAAACAGAGAATGTTAACTAGGACTAAGGTACAAGCAAAACTATGGTTTTGTGATTATCTGGTTAGTCCAAACCCACATGAGTCTTTTTCAGAAATTCGATTAAAAAGTGACATAGGGTAAACATTCAAGGCTGCCTTCAGTTAAAGGAAAGTGAATGCAGTACATTGAAAAGTAACCCCAAAATCTCTTTGAACTTCATATTGACATAATTGAGTATACGAAGATGATTAAAAAATAAACGTCTGTACTTTGCTTTGGGGTTGTGTATCTAGTTATCTACTCAAAAGCTTTATAAATCTAAAATGATTTATTACACAAGTAATGAAAACTGTGTATCATTCGTTCATTTGATTTTCAATTTAAAAACTAAAACAAAAAAGAAAAAACAAATTCCTTTTTAATTTTAAAATTAAAATAAAAAAAAGAAAAAAAAAATACATTTCTGATACTGTGTTCATTTTTTTACATTCCTGATACTGTGATCATAACAAAAAATGCTAAATTTCATGTTTGCAGCACTTTTTATTTTCAATTTTTCCTTTTGGGTAAGCGTAGTGTGACTTAGAAGTTTAAAGCGGTCAACAACTTCATTACAGTAAACGATTATGTAACATGATTATAACAATAGTGTTTTGGGGGTTGCTCTTTGCAGATTCTCCATTGGTCGCCTCCATTTTGAACCTTGCACATAAACTTCCATACATTTTTGCGAACTTGGAGGAAGAAAAATTTTGAACTATACAGCTTTGAAGCTTGTTGCCTACGTTTCTGAAGAATACAAAGAGCTCTCATATGTTTATTATTAGCATTTATACCTCGAGTTGTTGAGCCTGGAAAATAGAATCTCTGAATCTCAAGAGGCACTAACACTCTCAGCTTTCCTGAGTCTATCTCACTGATGTCCTTTTGGGTAAAATATGAACTTTGAATCTGCCCAATAACTTAAGTGAAGTCTCTCGCATTCTGTGTTCATCATTTCTCTTTTTCTTTTCAGATTGTGATGAACACAATATCTTCACACACTAATTTCAGAGCATCTCTCATTGCCCGTTGTCTCAGACATTTAAGCACGAAATAAATAAACCTTTAATTATACTATAATAGCCATCTTTTAAATCTCTTTCACGAATATGCTCCAAACAAAAAACAGTTGTTGATTAAACTTCCGGGTCGCGCTTTTTTCCAAAAGGAAAATTGAAAGCAACGACGCAAACTCAAAACTGCTTTTTGCATTTTTTGTTTTGATCATGGAATAAAAAAAGTTAAACACAAATTGTTCTTCCTTTTGTCCTTTTTGCTTTAAAAATAAAAAAAACTATTTAGTTTTTCCTTTTTTTAATAAATAATGTATTGATCAATTGAAATTTATATCAAATGAATGAATGATACACAAATTTAAAACAAACAAACATGGTAATACTGTTGTCATAGCAGAGCAAGGGAACATGAAGGTGTGGAGGCAGACAGCCAGGGTATATATTTTTTTCAAATAGGGAGCGCACACTAAAAGGGTCACACAAACCAAAACTAAAAATGGGTAAAATTGAGGAATCACAGAACACATTAAAACCAAACAAACTGAACTAAAACTAAGCCAGGGAAACAAAAACATAGCACTATAAAGAACAAAACAGAGTTTAAACATGGATAACTATTTTGTCTAAGCCAACAACTTTTAATGGTAAAGTCATATTGTTAGAACCCTTATGATTCTCTGCAGGTGCTAGTTAAGGAGCTACAGCTGGAGCTCAATCTGTTAAGCGGAAGCCCCGCCCCTCAATCACCTGGCAGAAGAGTATAAAGACTATGGACTCACACAAGAACATTCAATTTGAACATATTGCATTTGTTAATAAAATGCCATATCGATAAAGTGCCAGTTGATAATCATTTGTAATAAAATCTGATTTTGATTCTTCACCAAACAGGTGATCTGTTGAGTTCAGCAAGAACAGCTTCTTCCTCTTGGTTCTTGACTCATTCTCTGAATCTAATCCCAACACAACTCCCATTCAATCCCAAAAGTGCCCTGCCTGTGTGTGTGAGTGTTTGTGTAGGTGCTCGTCTCAGCATCTCATGCACACAAACATGCTTAACACAACTCAATCTCCATATTCATTACATGCTTAGATTTCCACAGATAAAATCCTGGCAAGCAGACTCACGCGTGAAACCCTCTTAATAGAGCCATATCTTTACGCAGGTTATATTCTGAGCCAAGGTGAAGGAGACAAGAATCCAGTCAAATGAGTGAATTGATGATGTGCCCCATCTCTATCTCTTTCTGGCTCTATCCACTATTGGCAAAGGGCAAATAGAGAATGGTAAATGAAGGGATTGTGTCCCCTAGGCAGGAGGGGTTCATGGGGAGCTCCCCTAGGGCTATTCTGAGCATGATGAGGTATATAACCATACTGGAGCCAATTTGCAAACTGGGCAACAACTGCACGAGTGAGAGAAATGAACAGAAGCTGAAGTAGATTGGAGATGAGCCATGTTGTAGTGTTGGGAGCAGCTAATTAAAAGGAGGACTGTACGGCGCCAAAGGGGGGTTATAGCAATAGTTCAAACACAAATATTTTTCTCTGAGATCTTTTACCCACCCTATATTACTTGTGTTTTTCAACAGAAGAGAATGTTTTCAACAGAAATAATGAGATGTATGAACATTTGAAAGCCCTCAAGTGTAAATAAATGGTGAACTGTAACTCTAAATATCCACAGATTTTAACTGTGTTATTTTATATGGATATTTACTAGTTACAAATAATGCGGTCATGGTGACCGAATTAATCACATTTAATTACATGGACATCGACATTACACGAAGCCATTTTTTACTATTTATTGTGTAAACGGATTACAAGAAAATAGAAAAACATAATGAATGATTATTCGTACATCAACACCCACTGAATGCTGACAAAGAGTGTGTATATGACATGTGCAATCTACAGAACACAAAGTACATAAGTAAAGTATTTGCTGTAGTTAATAAATTACTTAAAATTACATATACATGTAGCATTATTAGTGCAAACCCTATAAGAATTTAGTAAGAATTTCAAAAAAACGTTTTAACAGGATTATTTCTCTTGGAACTCCTTGTTGGTCTTTGTTTCAGAAAGACATACTTGGCAACATAATAGATAAAAAATTATTTTTAGAACATTTTATTGGGTGTTTTGTTGTATGGAACGTTTTTTTTTATAGGTTATATAACAATACTATATTCAAATTATGCATTTGTGTAAACAATGTTGGTGAGAGAGAAAGAGAGAGAGAGATGGATGAGAGAGGCCAATCAATGATCTAAGAGTTTAAACTAGATTTCTAAGCAGTTTGCCACTCTAGCAGCAAGATTAGATAAACTTTCTTTGACCTGAGCGATGAAGTTGCCATGACGATCAGGGAGTACACTTTCCCTATTGATATCCAGCTGATGTTACAACAAATAGAACCAGATCGTGTAGCAGATAACGCTGATTAATTAATACCAATATTGATCTGTACAAGCAAGACACAAGGCTATTAACTGGAAGGCTGAAAGTCAATTGTAACCTGGAGCTCGATAGACTGATCACTGATATCACAGCTAAATAAATGAAACTGAAGATACAGATTAACCGAGCATGACTTCTACAATTTGATCTTGTTGGGTCCTTCAAGACAAAAAGTCGACTCAAAGAGAGGTCAATCAAAAGAAAACCATAAGAATAGAAACCCTGTTTGCTTCCTTACTTTTAGAAGTTGCTTGTTCTTCTCTGAATAGTCCCAAAACATGTTGTCCTTATGAAGTTTACAGCTAAATGTCTTTGGACTGCTGCATTACTCACTGGTTTCTCATGCATTTATCATAGCATGCTGCAATCATGTAGACACAAGAAAGACATGATACAGTGTAAATAATGTAAATTATGTTAGTTGTGAAATTAAATTGTAGGATATAGACCCATTCAAAAGGTTCAACTGTTAGTGTGCGTATCAATGTATACACTATACAATGTACATTATTCACAGTCCAACAACAGCAGATGTAATTATATGGAACGTTCTGGCAGCATGAAGTATGTTTCTTGTTTTGACTAATATGAGGTTGTATATACTTTATAGGCAGCAGTAATAAATACTTTGTGCATCTTAAAGCTGAACAATAACATTCAGTTTACTATCTCTTACTTTCTTTGTTTATTCTGTTTTAATTTGACTTTCAGGGTAGAGAACATGAACTGTCTTTCTCTGCAATCATCTGTAAAGAATTCAGGAAAAGGAAGATAAAGAGGAAACAAGCAGGAAATGACCTCCACCTTTGGAAACCATCAACTCTTGTGGATCATAGAAGATTTTCCAGCACAGAGAGAGAGACAGACAAAGTGAAATCAAGTGAGAAATAGAAAAAAAATAGAAACTGGAATGTTTTAGTGGGAATGGGATTTTTGGCGGTGTGGGTGGGGGACTATTTTTGACAAATTTTGAAGAAATCTGCCTGATCTCAGTTCATTCCGAAAATCTTCTTGTAGATTCTATTAATGCTTAAGAACCAATTAAATTCAGATCTCTAATCATATGTGTATATAAGTTTGACATTTTAAAACCAGAATCTAACATTTGATTTGACAGTGAATTTGTAGTTTGAATTTTAAAATGTGAGCTTGCTCTGTTGTATTTGTAATTACCAAACGCAGATGCATAACACTGAATGGGGCAATCACCAAGTCATGATCCGAACAAACTTAAATAAGGAATGTTTTCTCTTTAGTAACATATTTTTAAATCGTTTTTTTAAATGGTTCCTTTACTTTAAACAAGGCACATCATGCTAATTTTGCCCTGGTAAAATAAATTGACATGAAAAGTTGGGACAAAGTTTCTTTAATTTGTCTAATAACCACAAGGGTACAAACTGCTTGGCGAAAACAAACAGCTCTCAGAGAATGAGATGTGAGAATTGAATAAATAAACATTAAGCGAACATGAAGTAATTCTGTGTAGCTAAAAGAGTTGTTGGTACTAGAACATCCACCCAACGTGCCTAATGAAACCCTCATCTGACATCAACATCTGATAGACTGAGGCAAGATGACAATCACACACTCATTATGAAGGGACACTTTCAGTCGCTTACACACAAAGAATAGCTTGAAACCAGATATCTGACCATCATTTTTCAGCACAGAAAGCAGGAAATCTCTGAGTTTACTTCTGTTTAGGGCAAGCAATCATTTGAATTGGCTCTGGATCTCAAATACACCATAAAAGAAGCTATTTCAGTCAGACATGTTCTCTTTGCTAGAAGTCAGCTATCAAAAACATAAAAGAGTGACAAAATAACTGCTGACCTTCAGTTGACTTGTTTGTTTGCGAACCTATTACATTAAAGGGAATTTTAAGACAAATCTTCACAAGGGGTAAAGTAACAAGATCATGTAAAATCAAAACTGTTGTTACAAAATAAACATCAGGGTTATGAAGGATTTCACATTTTACGTCACACACTGTACAGCACAGACTGTACACTACATACATGTACAAAAACTAAATCAATGTAAAGCAACAAACAGATGTTAAAGTCTTCCTTTTAAAAGTTAAATACTTAAGATATATTAATTCAGATTCTAGGATGATGTGATCCATCTCAAAGAGTTGTATACTTGCATTATTTAAAAATTCCATTCATTTTGAAAACCTGGAAATTTTAAACTTTAAATCAACAAAAGCTGGCATTAATTTACAATGTTTTCCTTCTCACAATCATGGTGATGTGATGGTTGATGGTTGATTTAAAAGGAAAAATCATACATTAACCATGTAAACATATTCAAATGTTTGTGTCGTTTGTGTGTTTGTAGTGAAATTAAAATGGGATATAAATTTGTAGACTTTTAGTCTTTTAGCAGTAAGTGCATAAAAATATTTTCTTTTATTTAGTACACCATGAAGTTCTGAGAGCTGAGGTGATGAATGTAAATGATTAGATTTCTCCAGAAGCATCAAAATAAATGTCCTCATACTCACTCACACTGTAATATGCTGTTATACTATATATAACCCCATATAAAACCTATTTTTTCACAATCTTAGCTAAAGGCATAATGTTGCAACCAACTAGTAACATACAATAAGAGAAACCCCCAACAATCAAGAACACATGACCATGTATTGTTTTTATAACGGAAGTCAATGGAATAAAAACATTGGGTGATGGATAGATGCAAGTGACTAAAACAAAAAAGTATGCAACATTTTTATGATTAATTACAGTCAATTTGGTGGACACAAACACAAACATTACAACACAAAGAGAAAAGCCTTCTCTGTATTGTTTTTCGAGCTTGTCTCAAAACAAGATTTGCTCAAAGACAGAAAATTACTACCAAAATAAGACTCAAAATCATCCCCTAGTGGATGAAAATATCCCTTACAACACACAACCGTTGGAATAACATGAGAGCACATCAACCAATATCTAAGATATTGCTTGGACAATCCAAAAATAATTTTTTCCTCTCCACCAATTATTATATTCACCCTCATAATAAAATCATCACCATAAACAAAAAGAGTTGTTAAGGAACACACATTATAAACATCATCATTTTTTTACAGATTAACTTGTGCAAATATTGAAACTAATTGAGACTTTAAGTTTTGCAAAAATCTTCAATAATGCTACCCATTAACAAGCCCATAAACACGTCTCACTGGCTTTAAAAACAGAGGGATTAATAAATAGAATTGAATAAATGATAAAAAAAGAAACTTAAAAAATGTGCAAAGCTCTGGTCAAGAGAGTAAAAAGTGAGGAACAGGCACTAGCCATCCAGCCTCCTGATCTCACTCCACTTCTGCTCTACTCAAAGACATTTTCACAAGGAATCTGCACCACTGGACACACTTTTTGATTTTCAGCATGAGTATTTGCCTTTGGTATTGAAACACTGTTGTCCAGGGATCCCTCAGTCCAGAATAAGAAACCATACTAATGATGCACCATCCCAAACATATCTGCAACATTTCCATCTCTTTCAGTCAAACATTTTGCAGGCACCTGCTAGGCATGGTAAACAATCAGGCCAATTTATTGCCATATTGGCATGAGGTGATAAGGGCTAAAACAACAGCAGACAGCAGCCGCTCAGGAAGATGAGCTGATAAGCTGATGGGAGCTCCCACACAAGATATCTCACCCTCCATCACCTCTCTATCAAACTCTTATTACGATGAAAAGCACTGAAAAGAGGCAAAAAGAATCTTGGTTTCAATGATGGGGCTGAGGTTAAAAACAGCACAAAATAAATATTAATAAAAATGGAATCAGATGTAACTTTCAGGGACAAAAAAACAAGGAGGAGAAATACATAATTTATCACTGTATTATCAGGATATCCAGGCAGCCTAATCAAGGAACGGTGGATGACTATTTTTTGCCTTATCGTCCAAAGTGGTGGAAACGGAGCGGGAATTATCAGCCGGCTGCAGATTGCTGGGATGGAATTTTAATGGTAATAATCGTAGCTCTGATGGTATATCTGCCAGCCTTATCGTTCCCATTATCTAGCCCTATCTCACAGACATCAGTGCAAATTAATGGTGCTTTTTCAGCAAAGTCTTTTTATCACTGCTCAGGGAGCACCTGAGGGGAGCGAATAAGCTAAATATTAAAATACTGCATAAATCACAATTTCAGATAACCATCCAACGTATGGAGGTAGTGGCGGTTTGGTGTCCAACCAACCTTTTTGCCTTTGGAATGACTCTCATTCTCTCTGTGCACTAGATCAGACGGCCTCTTCCTCTTCCTGAACTGCTCAGTGACCTTTCGAAGCCAGAGACAAAGCTCTGGCATTATGAATCCTCCAGTGACAGGGTTTTGAGCGCTGTTGGATATCTGCGTCTTCAGTTCCTAGGCATCTTATAGAGGAATCGACACAGATCGATTTGCATGCAAGCAGCTCGGTCAACAGTTTAATGAGTCAAGCTCATTTCGGAAATTCAAAAGCTGTCATGCTTGTCAAAGAAGATACCAAAGTACCACATCTAATGTGACGCAAGAATAGCATTGAACTAACTGAGACTTTTCTCTTGTAGTTATTTATTCTGCAAAGGTACACTCAGACGATATTTACAAAACATCTTAAAGTGTCATAGAAATTACTTGATGCAACATAAAATATAGGTTAACCGTATTGCTGGCAGAGTATCTAGGCAAACACCAACATTTTTTGTTATAATGGATAGCTTTAAAGCTCAACTTTTCACTCAGGAAAAAAAATGTGAAGAATAATCTGGATTCTTTAAGTCATTCCTTGAATATAAATCACACTCTTTCCACGCTAACCAGCAGATGCTTCAATCAAACCTCCAACCTTTTCATTCACAAGGTAAATGCCATGAATGATACAAGTCATAAAAGCTGTAGCTTGTATACCTTGGGTTTTAGAAATACTTAGGTATTTTATTCAGATCCTGTAATGTTTTTGGCCTGAAAAATGGAAAAGCTCCAGCCACTGATGGTCTATATTTTATGAAAGGCATAATTTATTTAACCGTGAAGAGCTCAGAGGATTATTTTAGGCCAAAATGTGTCAAACTGATTAAATATTAAAGAAATGTCAGGGTTTTTTTGGAAGCTGAATTTAAAGTCTATTTTAAAAGTATCTTCTGGATGAACATTTAGGTGAGAGAAACACCAAGAGTAATTTTCTACTCTACTTGCAAATTTTAGTAAGGATTTTTAGGCAGATATCATGTACTTTTTAACAAAAAGTGAGCAGACTCTTATCTAAAAATG
Source organism: Danionella dracula (assembly GCA_900490495.1). Classification (NCBI taxonomy): domain Eukaryota; kingdom Metazoa; phylum Chordata; class Actinopteri; order Cypriniformes; family Danionidae; genus Danionella; species Danionella dracula. The sequence goes on along the minus strand of UELW01000039.1, from coordinate 3,961,980 downwards.
GTGGTAAAAATTCAAATCATCTATTTAGAAAAACTTTTATAGTTGCAACAAATGCAGCTTCGAGAAAGCAGTAGCATTAAACATACTCCAACTGTAATTCTTCATTGGAAATTGTGTAGCTAAAGGTTTTTTTTAAGAATTTTAAATACAACAAGAAAATAAAACAACAAATGCTGAATACTGGACATCAAATTCCTTTACAAGACAAATTAATGGAGAAAATTAAATCTCCAGGCACTTTCAAGAACATAAATAGTAAATATTTTTCCCAAGTAACTACTTCTTCCCGGATGATTCTTCCCGAAAGTTCGTGATGTATGAACTTTTATCATTCGGTGGGAAAACATTCATAAATGAATGTTGCAATAGCAATATGTTTTTTGTTAAATTAAATAAATACATTAAAAACGGAATTAAAGAGTGTACAAAACAACCAGAAAGTAAGCCAGGCGATAAATAAAAGCTTAACCTGTCCGAAAATGTCCCTCAAACGGCTTAAAAGCAAACAAATCACCTCAGATGCGAAGCAAATATGTGAAAGCGCAATTGCACCTGCTGCTGGAATTAAAAAATAAAATAAAAAAATTACCTCTCCGTCTCTCTTTCGTACAACTTCACCGCGACGCTTTTAAAACACACCACCGATAGAGTAAACAGAGGAACTTACGTTTGATTTGGCGCGGGTTGCTCTGCTTTCTGCGGGACATGCTGGTCCTGACGGTTGTTGAGTGTTTGTAAATATATCAGCTATTATGAGAGCTGAACGTGGAGCATCCCAGGGTCGCAGAAGAAACGTGGATTATTCACAAGCTTTTCCTTCCACAGACACACACGCGTTCCTCTTGCTCTGTGCGTGCGCCCGCGTGCGTGTGTGTTTTCGAGTGTGTGTGGGGAGCTGCGGTCCGCTCGGACTGACGGCGGGGAAGAAGGCGTTTCGCGCTTTTGTTTGAACATGAAGTTTGATCCACCGCGAGCGCCGTACACATTCAATGTTTCACATGTTCTTTTGATTGACTTCACCGTTTTTCAGACCTTTCAGACCTAATAAAACGCATTTTTATAACTTCAGTTTTAAACAAGTAGGCCTATTTTGAAACAGTCATGCCCGAATTTCTTTAATTAAATTTAGTTATATACATATTAAGCAAAATATACATATTAAACAAAAGCAAAAATGTCTTTGAAGAGTAGAAAACCTCTTGCAAAAACTCTTGTTCTAAGATGTTCTTAAAGGGTAAGCTGAAATTGGATCGACCACGTGGAAGGTGAAATTTGGAACAGGTGTTTGAAGGAATTAACGTAAAACAACTTAAACTCATTATGCCCAGATTTATTCTCTATTAATGTAAAAAGTGTGAACAATAACAAACAGCCTACTCTATGCACAACGTTGAAAAAATATCCTTACGAAAAGAAAACAAAGCAAACTGTCTTTTTTGTCAAGTAAAACTTTTCCCGCCTTAATCATCATTGGCTGGCATCATTTGGATGATGGTATTTTAGAACAGATCTTTGAGGTCTTGAACAAGTGAAAAAAAAATTATCTCTACCATTTGTTTTTCTATTTTAACAAATAGCCAACAGTACAAATCATCAAATTGAGTGGCTTAAATGGAGCAGTCTATGTTGTTAAATTGGAAGGGGTAGGGCTGGAACAGGCAAATGTATGTTGTATTACTATAATTATGGTGAATATTTTATTTGTGAAGCTAATTATACATGTTTTTAAAGTGTAAAAATTTATTTTTATACATGGTTTTAAAGTGCCACTCGAGTCCTCCATTGAGTCTATATTGAAAACAAAAGTGTTTAATAAACATACTTTTTCTCTTTTATTTGGTTAACACTGGTAGTTTAAATTATATTATTTGCATTATGTCAGGTTGGAATTCAAATAGATTTTACAAGAATAAATAGATTTTCCTTTTATATTGAAATGGCATTTATTCACAATCATATTATTAAAGAACTTCACACAAAAAAAAATTCTTAGTAACAAGCTACCTCCTTTTAAAACTTTAGCATGCTTTGGTTTGGTTTAGCAAGTTTTGGTGACAAATATATTCATATACATTTAAAAATCGGACACCTTCAATGTCGGAGAAAATCCCCTTCCCTTTAATTTTTAGGTATCATTTCCCAAACAGTTTCAGGGTCCGGAAATCGCCTTCTCCAATTAGCCAGTTGAATTGCCAAGTAAGAAAAGCAAGTCGTCTGTGAAATTATCTTGTAACCCAATTCCAGGACTTTGAAAACGGAGTCTGAAACTACGGCATCATTTGAAGGGGTTAACTAGTGAGCGAGCTGCACCTTGAGGAAACCTTTATCTGCCTCTGTGCAGTTTGCCTCTGCTTTCACCAGTCATTACACTCTGGCATCAAAAAGCCGTCCATCCCAGCATGCTTTGCACCAGAGCTGGTGGCCTGTGAGCTCATGCCATGAAGGAGGAGGATGTCAGCAGTGTAAAGCTGTTTTTTTTTCCACAATCACACACATGCTGATATATCTGTGGCAAATCTGTTCGTGTCAAAAGCCCTGTGATCTCTTGAGGAAAATAGCTGAAGTTCTATTTAGGGATTGAGTAACATTTCAATTTATTATTCAAGCTCTCTTGAATGTCAAGTTCCTCCTCCACCAATGGCATTTCAGGGGGTGGGACTAAATGGAGTGAGTAAACCTTTTGCTGGTGAATTTCTTTTCTTTTTTTTTATCTCTGTACATGACACACATGTTATAGACATCATGCATCTTTACAGTACCTTATAAAATGATGAGACAAGAAAAACGAATGCCAATGAATAATGTAAATAAAATCCGGGAAGAAAGTAGATTTTGCCTAGATATATGTAATTAGTGAGGCCTAGAACATAACACAGAGCATGTTCAAGACGAAAATATGTGGAGAGACATGTGCATGTTTATTTGTATAAAATGACACTTATGTTTTTTACAAATCATTGGACGTTAACTATTTAATTAAGTGTTTGTTAAAATTAGTTTATTAAGCATTAACTGCATAAAAATATGTTAGTTGAAAATACTACAAACTAGTAGTATATGACACATTTAAAATATAAAAAACTAATTATTCTCTCACAATATGCATTGTGTTCACAGGAATGAGTGGAAAAATTTATATTATAAGGTTTATAATGTGTTAGAAAAGGCATTCCTTTTAATTTTCTCTAAAGTTTTGGCAGGAAATCTAAAGTCTAAAAGGAGCTGAAGTGGTTTTAAAATTGCAGCTTTTCAGAAATGTCTAAATATGTAATAGCTACTTGTTTTATGCTCTGTGGGCAGAAAACAATCTTAAGAAATACATTGCATTACGTTAAATCAGATTAAATTCTGTTTCCTTGAACTATGCTTTTTTGATAAAGTGCATTTCTATTGTGTACATTATTGGTTTAATCTGAAGGCCACTTGTATCACAGGCTGCTGTATCATGTGCTTTAGCAAAGAACTAAATTCAAGACTCTCTGAGCTTGGGTGCCAGGTCATCAGATTGTACAAACCAACACCTCCAAAATTAATTAAGTGACTCCAGGCAAGCGCTGGACTTCCTTGTCCTTCCTGTTGCTGCTATTTAAGGTTAGATTACATTTTGGAAGTTCTTGGTAAAGACATTTATGCATAAGGAAGGAATTAAAGGACTTTTTAGCCAATCAATAATTGAATAAAAATTTTGCTTCAGGAGATATGCTGCAACTCAATTGTACAAACATGCAAATGAGGATCAATCTTTCTCATCTCTCTTCATTTAACCTCAAAAATATTTCTGGGGAGAATTGAAATGTAGGCAAGCACACAGATAATGCATACTGCTGTAAAATGTTGTATTATAATAAAGAGTGAGCTGAACATTTACAGCTAAAAAAGATCTCTTCCATCCATAAATATGTTCTTGTTTTATTTCTTAATCTCAGGTGAACTATTTTCAAATAATGTTCTGGTAAAAAATAAAAATAGTCAATTTCTAATTATGATAATCATTTAATCACTGGTGTGTTTAAAAATGTACCAATTACAGATTTTCTAAATAATGGATAAACTGGTCGATTGTTTTGGGTTTGTCACGAACCAATGCTGGCAACCGATTGACATCACGCTTTTCAAGTCTAAGATGGCTTTGAGAGTGAACTGAGAATTTTATTTTGGTTATTTTATATGTTTTAAGTTTTCAGCCTCTAAGTGATTTGGTTTCACACATTTTGTCAGAGGATTTGAAATAGAGTAAGTAAAGTACTATTATACCACAGAGGATTCAAATATCAGTCATGTTTCTTCATTTTTGTTCCATGAAGCTTGTTCTTAAATATACATACACTGAAAAACAAATCATGAGACAAAAATCTTGCAAACTCCTTCTTCTGAAAGCACATTGATGTTTTTTGAATATAAACTAGGAAACAGAGAAACACTCCACAGACATTGAAAAAACTTCACATATAAAGATTGCAGAAACGTATTAAATACAGCACCAGACAATACATATACCATCATGGATTCAGTTATAATTATATGAAGCAAACGAACTGTCTTCATTAACAAAAAAAACTGTAACTTTAATCTGCTTTCTTTTTTCTTAAAGCAATACAATTAAATTAAATTAAAAAACAGGAATACCATTCAAGATTTTTCAAGTGCATACAGCATTTCTATGTATGGATGACATGTATACGCAGTTTTACAGGTAAGGCAAATGTACATGTGATGTCGATTCCACATTGGGTTATTACAATTCAAAAACCTCTCTGCTCAATATTTCTCAATATAATATATAAAACACCCTCAAAAGTTGAGTTTTCTTTTTTGCGCAAAAGCAGACAACCCAGTTAAATGGTGGGCTCCAGATTTCACGCAATGGCTTGGATCCCGTAGGACCCTCAGCATGTTGGATCTTGTGTCGGTCACGCTATTTGACTGACGGGTACAAATCTGCACGAGGTGGAGGGTGCCACCATTCCGACTGCAGCAGATGGTTGAAATAATTAACATGATGCTGTTTTCATCGCAGGGGAAATCAGTGCCACTGCTGTACATACACACTGATACAGTATGCATTTAATTCTATAAGTATACGAAGGGATTTAGAAGAAGCCTGAACTTGTGCTTCATTTTTTAGTTATGGAGATCAAGCACACAGAAAGGATTATAGAACATAGAATTCATTTGTTCATTTACTCTTTCAGTCATTCATTCATTAAGCACAGTTTTGTATACTACTTTTAAAAGATGCATTTTAGCCTGCTTTTAACTGTCTTGAAACGATTGTTTTATGTTCCTTTTTCTCCTAAGTGACACACATAACCATGCCATTTGGACTGGACTTACATATTGGACGTAAACATTCTTGTGTTTGGAATGAGCTCATATGGCTTTGGTGCAGCATAAGTAAAGTGTAGAACTCAACAACAGGTTAAGGTTAACCTGCAAAAAAACTTTAAGTTCATGGAGGTGCATCTGTTGAAATGAATGCACTGGGGTCCATTTCATGCACATTTATATAACATTTACTGGCGCTTAAACTACAGCATCAAGATTGTCTCATGATGACTTAAGGCAGATTCTCTGCTGCATGACTTCACATCAACTTCAAGTATGAGAGAGAGAGAGAGAGAGAGAGAGAGAGAGAGGGAGAGAGTGGACTAGCATCAAGGCCACTCATTCATGTGCATCTGCTTGAAATAGTAAAGAGGGTTCAGTGTTGATTATGATGGACTTGTTAAAGAGAATGGAATAATTTTTCTATGAAATCATACACAATGGGGAACATATTTTAACTAATTGATTATATATTAATGCTAGATGCAATACATTGTACTGTACACCAAAATATTAATAATCTAATTGTTTTATATTTGAAAACAAAATACATGTTTAAATAAATACCATGACGTAAGAAATGTAAGGTTTACTGTAAGATCAGCCAAAATAAATAAATAGTAATAATACCAAAACAAATTGTAGAAGATGACAAGATAATTTTTTTACAGTATCGTTCTCATTTATATTTAGATTGCGCTTTTTTTTTCAATAAATAAATTATCAAAACATTATTATAAACATGATTAAACAAAGTGTGACCAGATGTGGCCACAACAACACTATATTTAAAAGCATTTAATTAAACACGAGAGTTCTCTTTCCAATTCTAACAAAAAGTTATGAATCACTTTCATGTATGCATAATATTAGTAAATGGTTCACATAATTACAGAAAAGTGCGCAGAAATGCTATGTATTTGTTTATTATGCAATTATAGTAATGCTGAGTATTGACAGATTTAAAGATGTTTGAAAAATACTACTACTTCACAAAAAAATACCGACATAAAAAACTATAACAGTCCATCTGCTCTTTTTTCTTCCACTAACATTATAAAAGGCTAACTTTTTTGCCATAACTAAAGATACCGCTGCTGGTTATATTTCGATCCTCCTCATACGAGTTCTGATTCTCTCATGAAGGCTTGGTTTGATCTGATCATTAGTGTTTGTGTGAGCGCCTTTCTACAGAGACGCAGTTTGCATCTCACTATAGCTGAAGCACTTCGACTGTGCCATGTTCCCTCTGGTCATGGCACACTGCAGCCCCCTCCAGCATCCGCAGTGTGCCAGCAGATGTCTGTGAGCATGCCCGTCTGCCAACCCTCTGCCCAGCAACACATTTACACACTTCTGCTACACACCTTGCTTCTTCTCCCTGGCTCCTTTCTTTCTTGCTCTTCTGTTTCTTTTGTTTTCTGTCCACTCATTTCTCTTCACTGCTGATTTTTAGACCTCCATTTTGAAAACATACTCCACTGGTTGCTCTGAGCCTAAAAATATTTGTAAAAGGGATTATACAAATAGAATTGTGTTGTGATATCTACAGAATGATTTTTGATGTATACATAAATGAAGCCTATTAGAGCATCTAAAAATCTCAAAAGAATGTTTCCTAAACTTTTTTTTGTCAGACCTATACTTTTATAGTTTTTCAATATACAGCAAGATTAAGAGTTAAATCAATACTGTTAAATGTTGGACACTAACATATGTATCATAAACATCTAAGGTTATCGGTCATAACTATAAAAAAAATTATAAATACATTTGAATAATTAAACTGGCATGGGAGGAATGAAGGATGACCAGAGATAGCAGAAAACAACTATTTATTTTATACTACTGACACAACAAGCACAAACAATACAGCAACAAACTTAAATGTAGCTGTCCAACAACAGCAAAGAGAACAGCATAGAAAATCAACAAATGAATAAAATTAAACCAGCCTCTCTTAGCCCTGACCACTTACCTGTTTTAAAATAAAAAGAAACCAAACGCTGAAATATTTATTGTGTACGATGCCCTACGTTCTCTACACTAGCTGAAAACATAAATACAAGAAAAACACTGCCTCTAAAACCTACCTACTGTTTATAACAATTAGATAATGTGTATGGTGCCCAAAACTGAAAATAGTAATCAACAAGACATACAAAACAGTGATAGATAAACACTACTACAATCTTACTGATCAAATACTTCAACTATATTGGCATATTTATATGTATCAGTATTTTATAGTAGTTCTATTAAAACTTAAAAATTTGTATTAACACTGTTAGAGTTTATGTTAACATCAAAGCCATGTTATATTTTGACTGGGGGTCTTAATTCAAATTGCATCATGTTAATCCAATTCTCGTAGTGTTAATTAAACTCTCTGAGTTACAGCGTCTATAAAGACTTTTAGCAGTGTCTATAAAGGCTTAAAACCAGGTGTATATTTAAAATTTCGAACTTTTTGACACCGAAAAAAGAGTGAATATATTTCAAATTGAGATTCAACATTTGTGACATAAAAGTATAAATGTTTTTCTGATGAGAGCAACAAAAAAGCAGAGACCATAGCAAGGATCTAATAATTTTTACATTCTGGCTTTATATCTCTTTAACTTTTTAATATCAGCCTTATTCTGCTGCCAGTGATTCATAACTATTTGACTCACCTAGTCAATGCTTACCTGAACAATGTCACATAACGATAACGATTTGGAGGCTGTACCTCCAAATAATTATTACTTTTCCGTATTACATCTTCTTTTCATCTAAATCCCATTATAATGTCCAGTGAGGAGCATGATAAGGGTTTTTCCCTATCCCTAAGGGATTTGTTTATGTTCTTTTCTTCAGTTCTTGTTCGCAAGGAGAACACTCAGAGCATATCAGTCTCAAACAGCATATGAACACACTGACAGAATAATTGCATTGAAATACAGCTGCGTACAATTTCTGCACCACCTTCATTAAAAGCTGCCAAGGGAGGCAAATACACTGAATATCGAGTTGATTAATCTATAATTATTAGATTACAAACGACCGGGCAGCGTCCACAACAGTTGCGGTTAATTACATACTAGCAGGGAGCAGTCGTACCATGACAGATGTAACAATAAGCGCGTAATATCACATTTCTGAGCCGAGCTGCCAGTTAATCAGAGGCTCTTATTCTAATACCCCTAATACGATTGTCCGATCCATGCCATTTCATCAAAAACATCTTCATGGTTGCAGTTGGATTTTGTTGGGTTCTCGGGATGTAATTTTTAGGTCATTACTGTCACTTAGAGGCAAAAGAATGGTCAACATATTTTACAATGCACTTGATGCAAAGTCATTTTTAAGTCCTCAGTTATTATTAAACAGCTGTACAGTAACTCCTTGTCATCTCATTAAGCTTTCTGGTTTGAAAACCAGAAGGATTCCTTTTAAGTGGCGTTCTAATATACTTCCCTTACTTACTATTATGGAGGAATATTTGTATATTTATGTTTTTAGAATATTTAATCCCACACTCTCAAAAGTGTAGGTGTGAGAGTTTGTAATTGGCATGGTCTCAATAGGAACATCCTGGCTGGTGTCCCAGAAATGCTCCGGAATTCCTCATAATGACCACAGAGGAAAAAGCTGGTAAAGTTAACCAATAGAAGAATGTAGTACATGCAACATAGTACATTTTCTTCAAAGTTTAACCAGGATCTTAAGTGCATTTATACATTTCATAACAATACACTGATTTCTTGAAAATCTGATTGAAAAATTTAAGGATTTATCTTTGTTCTCCTTTTTGAGTTGCTGTTTTCACAGAGTATTCTTGGTGTTTTCTATTGTTGAGGGTTTCCCTGGGGGTAATAGTATGTGTTTCTCAACAGTATTTAGGTTTTGATCACTGTGAGTTGCAGCTAAGCTTATTGTCATGTAGTTTCAGATCTGTTCCAATGGTTCCCAGATTTAGTTTGGTTTTCTATCTATGTTTAAGTTGCTTTACCTGTAATCTAATTTTCTATGACTTTTGCCATGGTTACAAAATGAAAAACACTCCATTGACTTCAATGCGATCTCATGTGTAGACGCAAAACTGAAAGTTCAGGAAGATATGTCATGCTCCGGAGAACACTCTGAAAGAAAGTTGAGGTAATTCAACTTTGACCTGCGATACAGCATCTCCAGATGTAAATACAAGCGCTTTACTGCAGATGTGGGAGCATGGGTTTACAGACATCTTGTTATTTGGTAAGACTCTAGTTTTCATGTGAAGGAGACTCAAGTGAATCCTGATGCCATCTGGATGATTAATAGTTATTTGTTTTATAGCCATGCTTGCTTTGTAGTTTCTTTTTTGTTGATTGATAAATCCTAGTTTTAGGTAATTTTTCTTCTTTCTCTCTCTGAACAATCCACCTGTTGAAGGTTATTAATTATCCAAATCAACTTGTGAGAGGTGTTTGGACACAAATCTAAGGATGAATGTGTTTGTACGCTAATGTTATAATTTATCAAGCAATTTTTGTCAAATTAGTAAAAGTAAAACAAGCTGCAAAGCAATGCACGATTTTCTAAAAGACTGTTGTTGAAGGATTGTGAATCTACAATGTGGGTCTACCAGTATGTCGGCGGTGAGTACAACATAATTTATATAAAACACAAACCCATACAACATTCCTTATGGTGTCGTAGGTGGGGATGATGGAACACACAGGAGACAATGACAAAAGAGAACACAATCAAAGAGGAACAGTAGAGTTCAGAGACTAATGGAGTTCACAGGGAAAACAACATCCAGGAAACACTACTAACAGTGAATGGTGAGTGATGGGAATTGTAGTCGTTTATTGGTAATCCATGAATAATAACCACTGCATAATAAGGACTGTTTCAGAGTTCATCTGTGTATCTAGTCAGATGTTATCTCCTGTGGGTTCTTTTATATACTTTATTTGGACCCTGTTTTCAGTGAAATCTCTAATGTGCATTCATTGTCATCTCATCTCCTTTTCTGCTGTGACCGAGCAAGTGTTTCAACAGATGGAAAGCACACTTCTCAAACTCTTATAAGCATCATGAGGCAATTGTGGACACATAATAAAAAGGATTATTGACTGGTACACCATGGTTATGTCCAGCTTAGTAGGACTATAGACTCCTTTAGAATCAAAATTCTCTGGAGTAGTTTATAGAGCATATACAGAGATTTATTTGTTAGCTAACATATGGTTTAAATATAGTTTCATCATGAACGGTCCCTTTAAAGTTATATTATTCAAGAGTAATGATATACAAATAAATGCTGTTTCAGCATTTTTTTTTTTTTTTTTTAGTTTTAGTTTTTTTTACATTGGGACGAATTGCATATTGTCTTTATGTGATCTATAATTTAATATATATATTTGATTAATGTGCTTATTTTAAACATTACTCTATTTCATGGACCTCATAAAACACCTAATCATGAAGGAGAGGAAAAATGCATCAGTTTATGTTTACACAGAGAGCTTAAGTGTAGACAGCTCAGAAAAGAAAATCTACATCTGCCAGCCTCCATGCAAATACTGCCCCCATCTTAATGGTGCAACGGTCGATGAAAAACAGATAAAAATATTAAATATTCAGACATCCCTTTCAGCCAGTATCAAAAGGCACCAGATGTGCCAGGCCTGAGTTGTTATCGGACGGCCAAACGACAGGCATTGAAAGACATTCCTCTGAATTTCAGACCATATAAAAGTGTTTTATACGATGCAAATGAATGGTAATTTTTGACTATGGAGGCAAAGCTGAGAGAAAAAAAGAGAGAGATGCCAATAAACCCTATCATTTGGGACTAAAAAGTCCACAAACGGAGACACTTTAGGTTCGCTTTGCCTGTATCCCAGCGTTAGATGCCTAAGATTGCCGCGAAATTAATCCATTTACCAATCTGTGGCTTAAAATTTAAGGATTTTTTCTAGAATATCAATAAGTTCCAATTGAAGAGAGAATTCTTTTGCAATTCAGGCATGTGCAGCCGATAACGGAAGAGTTGGCATGGAAGGCAGGCAGAGATGGATTAATTATGCAGGGAACATGGAAATTCTGCTTATCAACGCTTCGCAAAGGAGCCCAGCTCACATAATCAGAAAAACCAGGATGAAAAAATATAACAATGCACTGGCACCTTCCAGCTCATCGTCTTACAAGTTAGATTCTTCCTGTAATTAAAAACTAACATACAATTATATTCCTATCTCATAGACAGACCAGGAGTGGTTAAGTGTTAAATATCAGCACAGAGTAGAGGTGAGGTAAAAAAAAAAAAAAAAGGCGAAATGTTAGAATACAGGTTTTGCATTGAGATGAGGTCTCTTGGGACAGATGGAACTAATTAGCCTAAAAAAAAACTTTCATTAGTATTTATTATACGAAGCTAAAATTGCTATTTACAACAAGAACGCAGGATGGAGAAACATATTGCTTTTACTCATCCTTGAAAAATATCATGTCAATATCGATGGATAGTTAAATTAAAACCTCAAACATCTACTGTGTGGCAATTAATGACATACATTTTTAATTGGGCTACTTTGTAAATAGTGTTTTGAGAAATAAGAATGATTTTGCCAAAACTAAATGTGTTATTGCATGAAGTAATATCAATAAATGTGTGTTCCTACGTGCGTGTGTGCGCTTGTGTGTGTGTGTTCTTTGAGGATAAAACTTGAGGTTCTAGGAGTGTTCAACATTACATTTTCTCAGTCTTATTACTAATTTGAACAAATCAGATTTGAAGAGATTTAGATTTGTAATGACTTTTATTTAACTTTTAAGCCTAAATGCAAAAAGTTATTGAAATATAGCATATGTTCAATGCAATTAACACTTCTAGGGCAGGGTGTGATAAAACTAAATCATAAATAAAGAGCTTGTAACTCTAGGTAGCCTTCTGTAATACAGGCAGGGTTTAAGAAAAAAAATATATAAATTGAGTTCTGAATCTTTTTAACATAAATTCTTTATTCAGGAAATGGAGGAACATAGAGGATCAGGTTTTTTGACAAACCAAACCAAACCAAACAGAAAAGGTAAGATTGGTTAGGCGTTTCTTAATGAGCAAATAAATGCCGTTTAAAAGTTGTAACACATTAGGGTTTCATTTCAAGTAAGAAAAAATTATGACATTGTGTTGTCCTCAACTAGTTGGATGCGTGTAAACATTGAGTTTACTCATGTGAAATTCTCCTCATAAAAGATGCGAAGCATGCAAACTCAAGCTTCACCTCTTCAGTCTCATAGCACAATAGCAGACATGGATTATGTTGAGTTAGCAGAGAATTTTTAAATATATTTATGCATCTTGCCACTCCACAAACTGGTGTCCACAAACAGTTATGTTGTTTTCGTCAACTAGTCTCTGTTTGCAATCTACACAAAGTTTCTTCCTGGGTGAACCTCCTGCTTGATTTCACTTTTTTCAGGCACATTTATTAATGACATATCCAGTGGAGGAACCTTTGAGCAAAAAACAAAAACCTTAAGTCTCTTAAATGGTCTCCCATGTTCCAGAACCCCCTCACTCTTGGCCTTTTAATCCTAGATCATCGGATGAAAAAACCCAGGGTCAGATGAGAGCAAATCTTCTCAGTTCATTTGCAAGATTCCAGCAGCTTTGCGGGTAGCAGCTCACCTGTTGCCGATGCCTCGATTGGGTTTTTTGATCAGGACGCTCTCGGACAAAGAGCAGAAGCACAGGCCGAATGGAAAAAGAGAGAGTGGATGAGATCCTTATCGAAAACTCTCCACTGGACAATGAATTTTTCCCCACCATTCAAATGTATCTGCGAATGCTTGAGCGGTTCATTTCAACCGATCCCGGGAGCTGACAATGGAGCGGAGAAATGAGTGATGCTATCTCTGGCCTGATGTCATTTCCCTGATCCGCCTCATCCTCTGGCCCTGTGCGCTACCATTAATTAGAAAGCAGAGGGATTTCCACTCATCAGCTCACTGCTTTCTGCTTGTCTAACATCTGAAGAACTCTTTTACTGCTTAGGGGGTAAAAGAGGTAGAAAATAGGCTTCAGAATAAATTTTTGAAGCAGAACTATTAATCAGAGTGATTTTGTCAGCAGGTCAAGCTGCACTCAAAATGCAAAAAAAGTAAATTATTGGAAGACTGATCACAAATAAACTGAATAAACAGTTTCTACATACTTGAACAGAGTGTGTAAATTTCCTGCCAATTATTTTGATCAGATTTCCAATTAATTGCTGTAGAGAGATATGTTGGATGTCCGTCTTACTCTGGCTGAAAAGCAGGCCTACAAAATGAACATTTTGGACAGGTTACATCAACAGTTTATCACCTCATTTAGGGAACATTGGAGCTGTGTCTCTGTGACCAAGACTTGCATGCTTTTTGTGCTTTTCTCCATAGTTATGGAATTCACTCCTACTGAACCTTAGGGGGATCATTGAGTTTAGTTATTTTAAAGGGAAAGCTTTTGTTTAGAGTTTTGACACAACAGGCTCATTGTGACTAAAGTGTCTGGCTAAATTAGCATTTTCTAAACTTTTCACTTTGCTAATTTAATTCAAGCAATGGATAAAATACTTGCCAGTAATTGTTGCAAGTTTTGGTAGCAGTTTATAATAACTAGACACTACTATCAGTAATTACACATTAGCCAGCAGATAATAAATATTTTTATTGCAATGTTTCTATGTTGATACACATTTGTAAACAGCTTATAAATATAACTTTAAAGTCTTTATTATTGGTTCATAAGCATCTATATAACATGCTTAATAACATGAATTTCATGCTTCGTTGAGGATCAGTTAATCTTTTATAAATTAAACTTTTCAATATTTAAAACCCAATTAGGTCATATTTGTAAGCGATTCATGAGATCATTCAGAACATGTTAGTGAATGATTATTAAACTATTTGAATTATTATTCAGATATATTGTAAATGTTACTAAGTGTGATACTAATTGTTTATTAACTCATAGTCCTACTATAACTAATGATTTATTCAGCTAGTTATAAAACATTTACTAGCTCATTTAAAGTGAGGAGTATTTATGATTTGTAAAGCAATCACCAATTATTCTAAATATTTCAAATGTCTGGTTCCCTTATGCTTAATAAATGATTAGTAGTGTTTAGTTATTATAAAGTGCTACCTAAAAAATTTTTAACGAATACAAAAGCACTGAAACGTAGCAGAAAAATATGCTTCACCCGCTAGATTAACTTGTCTTCAATGCAGAACTGGACTCCATAAAAGACTGAGCTGTAGTTTTAAGAAGAGATTAAATCTGACTGCTTTAGCAGTATGTAAGATATGATCAGGGATAAAAGCATGAGATGTGAACAATCCTTTAAGGGTGAAAAATACATCAAATAAAACACTCTCAGTCAAGTGATGCAAGGTGCGAGGAGGTCACTTACAGAGCTTTGTGCCTGGACCCCATCTGTGTGGTATCAGGTATGATGACCATGGAGAGCTTCCACACTAACCCTCATGCCTACTTGTCCAGATGAGGGGGGATGGGATTTTATTCCTACAGATAATGAAGGATAATCAGTCTATGAAAGGTATGGATATTCATATATATTCAAAATAAAATATTTCTGACTGATTTCCAATCATAATCTAATAGTTGTTACCGTATTTACTGAGAAATGTTAAATACAAAAAAGCAAATGCAGAAGAAGAAATACACACACAATAAAACATTATTCAAAGTAAAACATATCTTAATGTAATATGTTTTGATGCTTGATTTTTTGGTTGGCAAGGTTATAAAGTGTTACACAAGCACACCGTCTAGACTATGTGAGGTATAAAATATCCCTTTAAAGTCACTTTATGGAGAGTTTTGTTACTCTGCTTCAAGAGATGGACACCTTCACTCTAAATACTCAGCACAAACTTATTTAAGCTTCAATCCTTTCACGACTTCCTTCCTTCATTTCTGATGTAATTTCCTCACTGTAATTACTCCTTTCGTTCCCCTGTTTATCAGACAATATACCTGCATTGGAAATATAAAACCTGGACACAAACAGAATTTAATTTGATGCGTTTGGCTATGGAACATCATTGTTGAAGGGATGCAATTAAGAGAGCATTATCAGTTTTTATTTTACTGTTGGAACAGGGACATGTGGAAGCTTTATGATAAGCAGTGAAATAAAAACTGGCCACAATCTCCATAGGTGTCTTCAGTGGCCTCTGCCACAATTAAAACTGGAGCTTTGACTGAATTTTGAGATTTTTCTGGATAGATGCATATGGGATGGAGGAGCAAGTTTTCAGTAAAACTGACAATTAAAGAATAAAAAACATGTCACAGGGGTCGAAAAAATACTAAGTACCCCAAAATGTACTAGAATAAAAGAAAATATTAAATAGAGATAAATGAACCTGAATGAAAAATAGCACAATTTCAACATACTTAAAAATTAAATTCCATTAAATAAAAAATGTAGAGGCATTTGTCAAAACTGCAATAAAAAACATGTAATAATACTGTAAATAAGTGAATATAAAAACAATAACAATATTAAAACAGTGTAAAAACAGTGTAAAAATGGTGTAACAATAATAATGTAGACAATGTCTTAACTATCCATTCAAAACCAAATTCAACAAACAAATATAAACAAAATGAAGTAAACAAATTGTTGAGAAATGACTGAATTAATCATTTTGTTTTTGTTAAATAAATGAAATTGTTTTTAACATATTTGTAAGAAAGTAAATATGTATATGTATATTTACTTTGTAATTCAATGTTAGCACTTAACAAATTACATTAAATTAAAAATAAAATATTGATGGTATTTTTACCATTATTGTAACCTCGTAAATACAATACAGTACAGAAGAAAACAATAAATCTATATTTAAAACATCTGATCAATAAAATGTGTTAAAACCTGCAGTTTATAAGTTAATTTGTAAATAAAATCCTGCCTTTTTTATTCATTTAAACTGTAAAGTAACATTTAGAATTTTACCACTTATTAAGAGCAAATGTTTGGCAAATTTGACCAGGTCAGCTCTCATCTCAAGCAAAAAATATATCATCACTTTATACCTGAGTTTGATGGGACTGATTCTTTCCTCCAAAACAGACAAGGCATTAACTCTCTTTTCAAGCCAAACAAAAAACTTCCAATGCCCAGACACCTTATCATGTCTTTGAACTCAGGAGCCAGAGCCACCTCCGGGATCTCCACCTACACTGTAATCCCAAACTAGCTCATAACTAATAAGATCATAACAATCAAATGTTGTTACACAGTTGACCGAACTAAACATTTTTGAGCCCTTTGGATATTTATGCTACTTAAAGTAAATAGGGCTCAATATTTTATACCAAATTTGCATGGAACAGTTAAAAAAATGTAAATAAAACTCCAGTCAGCCATCTTGATTTTGCCTTGATACGGACATTCCTTGTCCAGTCTGCCCGGATGTTCAACACAGTTTAAATTGCTTACATTTTTTTGCAATGCACACTTTTATCACCATGCTTCAAACCACCAACTCACTTCATTAGTCTAACTGCCCTCGTTTTCTTAAGCACCGTCTTATCATCAGGCCTTATTTGGTAAGTAATGCCAGATTTTTTATTTTTGATGTCATATGACGATGTGACGCAACTGCAACTTTACAAAACAAATAACACGTATTTGTGAGGCACTCAGAAAGAACAAACTAGCTAGCTTTTGCCTATTGTGAAGCAAGGTGATCCTTTTATCTCTCGATTACAAGTCATGTTTTAGCAGTGAAATCTGTAAAAAAAAAAGTGGTCATCGGGTCCAGATTTTGTTTTTAAATTTTCAATCAGTTTATATGTGTCGTCTTGTGTTCAATTTCTTGTAATGTTTTGTATATGTCTAGATGATGTTGAAACGCAGAAAAAAACTCCAGATAGAATTTTGTTAACAATTAAAAGTATCTTATTCAGATTGACCGCTATAACTAGTTCCATACACGAGCACTAAAGCTTTAACCAAATCATGTCAAGTGTTTTAGATCAATAGCTCCTTTAACAAAACTGGCCCTCTCCCTCTAACCCTATCAGAACAGCACCCTCTTGGTGTTCCCGGACCTCCTCGTAGACAAATAAAGCAATAGCTAAGTACAATAGCTAAGTCTCTTTCCCTAGACTACCTTTATTCCAAGGAGTGCTTAGATTCTAACACTGAATTAAACTCCATAGAATGATGATGAGGATTCATACTGAAAAAGTCCATATACAGGGCAGATCACCTGGACAAAACTCGAGTAACATTCTGAGGGATAGTCTGCTGATTGATCAGGCACCAATATATTTCGAGCATCTGCCGTAACTCCTTATTTTCCTATTCAGTTGCTAAGTGGAGTTGGTAAGTTTTGTACTTCTTTACTAAAATGGTTAAAGAACATGCTTAATATGTATCTATGTTGAGTTTGTAAAATTGCATGTGTGAGACTGACGTATTGAATTAAAACTTGGCAATTAACTTAATACCAAACATTAAAAGACATTACCTCATAGTATAATGCTAACAATTATTGTACGTTCTACTCTCTTGGAGTTTGATGTTGATGCTACAGTGGTGGTGTAGGGGTGGTAGTCCAAAAGGTCAGTATAGCGAAAATTACATATCTGCCACTCAGTGCAGCATATAACCCTTTATCCTTTAAATTCGGACACATAATTTTTTACTTTCAATCTTTAAAGAAAGATACATAATAAAATTAATCTCTGCCACCTTGAGTTTGTCTCTAACAGAACAGTATGCTTCTATGTCAGGTGCTGGGTGTCCCGACAAAGGGAAATTAATGGAGTTCAGACGGCAGGATGAGTTCTTGTGTTTGGAAAGCGTCTGCAGTTGCCAGAGCTCAGGTGGACAGCTGGCCGGTCCACAGCCGTCTGCATCTCTCATGCTTTACTGCACACACATACAAATGCACACCCACACTTGTGAGCACGCTTGCCAGACGCTTCTGTATACCTGCAGCTTTTACATTCAGACACAGTGTTCTGATTGATTGTGTTGACAGATTAAAGTCTGAGTCTGTTACTCCAGATGTTTGAAAGCTCAGATACTTGTATGTCAAATTCTGTTGGGATGGTACATAATGAGAAAAAATTTGAGACAAAGTTTGATAATACTGAATAAAACCGAGGATTAATAAGCATTTTCAACATTTTGAAAAAGTAAAACAAAACAGTTTTAATTGATGAAGCACCTCCCAACAAAAGAACCAACAAAACTGTATTTTTACAAAGCCATTCAAAGTTCCTCAATCATTCAAGTTCCTCTTATAGCTAAAAGAGCATACTTTCACCTTTCAGGCCAGAGACTTTTGAATGATTTTCTGATTTCTGATTTGGTTCTTTGTCCACTCTCCAGGCCTCCACAATTAACAGAAACCCTTATTCCTCTTGTCCTCCGAGTTTCCTGTGATGTAAATCCCAGACAGAAAAGGTTGGAAAATTATTCTACAAACTTGGGGAGGAGAAAGTGGCTCACGTCTGTTTGCCGAATTAATCGCTTTCTAAATGGCTCGGGGCCAGGCAAAAGTTAACATTTGCAGTTTCAAAGGTTTTCAGCGCTTGCAATGAGCCATGAAATTACTGCATGCTGCTGAAAATGGCAGCTGATGAAAAGCCCACAGAGCAGGTCCCACAGGCAGAGGGATGGACGGACACAGGAGGGGGACGCAATCACCCTCTCCTGCCCCGTAGACCCACAGAGGAGAAAGAGATGTAGCAAAGGTGTTTCTTCTGTGGAACGCAACTAAGGACGCTCATGGGAACTCAATCACTAACATTTCAGGCATGTGACCCTTTTCTAAAACTCGAAAAATAAATAATCAACACATTGTTTTAACTAATGGAGTGTTTACATAACAAATATATTTAAGAAACGAAAGACACTCAAGAGGGATGTCAGGCTTAAAGTGAAATAGTTACATTATAAGTGTGATTATTATTAAATAATGTTTAAATAAAACAAGATATGTTTGTTATATTTGATTATTGGTCAGGAACAGTTACGCAGTAACTTATGTAATACACTTATGCAGTAATAATACAATATATTATAGCCTTTTCAATTACATTTTTGCAGTCACAGGTTGATTATCTCATAGGCTAGGTTTATAGGTGTTTGCTGCACAAACATTGGTTAGTTGTTCTTTCTACTATAATTCACAAAAAATAACATTAAAAGGATGAAAAAATTGTCTAATTTATTTAAAAATTACAAGAGGGCTTAAAAAATTAACTTTCTAAAGCCTGCCTAAATTTGAAACTTTGGAGGAGATGATACAAGGTCAGCCTGTAAATCTATAAGTCTGTAGCTTAGATTGTGGATGCTGGTCAGCTGATGACACTATGCAGGAATATTGGGTAGAAATTGGGCCTAAAAGTTGTCAAACAAAGATGAAGATGTTGCTGCAATGTTTCTTCAGAGAGAAAACTCGAACATTAATAGAGAACTTAAAAAAAACGTGTTACGAATTATAGGTATCCGAGGGGTTCATCCTTCCTTGGTTGCAGTTTACTAATACTGTATAATAATGCTATTCTATTATAATAAAATGTAGTGTGTAAGGGAATTTTCAGAAAAAGTTGTTTAGCAAATACATGTCCTACAAAACTGTAGGTTACTGTTACAAACATATCAAAAAGCCACATTGAGGAATAATCACTCATTGTCCTTCAGAACAGATATAAGCAAATGTCACCATGGTCTACATTTTGTGGTGAAACTAGGGAAATGCACATCGAAATTACATGCTTCACAGCCAAAGGGCAAACAGTTGACAGCGCGCTCAGTCCCACTCCCTATGGAGCCCACCAGTGCTGCGGGTGGCTTCTAATTACTATGGGCTATCCGGAACATTCTTTGCCTCTCCATCTGTCCACTCACCTCATGTAGCCTTTAACAAATGAGAGGCTGTCTCCTAAATAAGACGATACAGGCACGCTGTTTTTTGACTGATCGGTGATTGATTGGTCTTTTACTTCATTTCACCGCCATGGACGTTTGCCAGTAAAGAGTTTTTGAATAATATTAAATTACTTTTATTTTTGTTCCAAAGAAGTGTTTTTTTTTTAATTAGATTTTCTTTCTTTTTCAGCAAAGCCTTCAGTCAAGGTAGTTACAGAGCTTTTAGTACTTTCAGATGAGCCCTTTTGAAATGTTTTTGGCAATAGCGACAGTAAAACAATATTTTGCTTTCTGAAAATTGTGTTGAATTGCGGTTGTTTCAAGACCTATTATGTGTTGAATAGAATAAATAAATGTTGTCTCTTAAATCATGACCACTTTAGACCATGATATATGACAACCATATGCATAGACACAGGTGGGCCATTACCACCCAAAGTTGGAGCTGGCACACCCCAAAATAAATAGATTAGAAAAGAAATAGGAAAGTTAGCTTTATTTTTAAAAGTGGCTAAACTCTAAACTTCATTTGAGCACTTTAACATGTTGTTATATATCTATACTTACATTCAGAGTGGCACTCTTCCTCCTAATTTGGGAGCCAGTTAAAAGACTGACAGTGACAATAAACTAAGAAAATTTGTTTATAAATGTGGATCTTGCATTTATTTGACATTTCTCTGCTCCGAGTTGCAAACAAATGTCTATTTTAAGTGAAAATGTGTCTGTGAAAACAATTAAAAAAAATTTAAAGTGTAAATATAGCTAAATTTAACATCAAATGGATGTACATGGGCTAATGAACAAATGAAGCAGAGTGTGTAAACAGCAAAATTATGTTCCATTACACTTTTTGTGGTCTCAATTTTAAATATTTGTAATTACTTTAATTAAAAAATCTGTGAATTGTTTGCAAACAAAATGTTATATATGCAAAAAAAGGAAATTTTTATTTTAGATTAATATTTTAGATTATTTTAGATTTTTAACTATATTATACAGGTTTGTTGTTTAAGTTCATGAAACTGTTATGATAACATAAATTGTTTGTTATCCAACTCAGTATTTTGTTTTCATAAACAAAATAAGTTCCTGTGTCCTTAAATTTGTAATATAATAATATTCCGTTTTTAAGAACATGCCACAGACTACCGATTTAAAAACCCTAATCCTCGATAATAACCCCTATTGTAATCATTTGGCAGTGAACTGGCAATGAATGTTACTGCAAACTATACCATTATACATTATTATACTAACCTAATCAATTTCAGTCATTATTGTGCTTCTGTCTAAATTCATGAAATCAGCAAATCTTGTTTAGTTAAAAAATAATAATGGCTTGATTTATGATGGACTTTTCAGATGATATCAGATAATATTGGACCAACACATCTAGGGGTTTCTTCAGATGAGCACCCCTATAGCTCTAATCATAGAATTTCTCTGAGTCTGAATAATTGCACCATGTGTGCATTCAAGAAATGGGCAGCATTAAAGCATACTAGGTTAGCTGTCCGAGAGAGGGGCCCGAGTTCGAGGGGGACAATAGCCTGAAGACCCCCCCCCCCCCACTTTCCCTCACAGTACGATAGTAGACACGGAAAAGTGGAGAGTTGCCAAATGAACATCTGAGGTGTGCAGTCAGCAGACGGCTTATGTAGGATAAATAATGAGCTTGGTTTTTTGGGGGGGTGAACCACCCCTTCTAATTTTCTTTATAGTACATATTTGCCCAAAAACAGTCTAACAACCTCACCAGTGGAAGTCATATTGGTAGGAATCATTTAAAAGTGTGTTATTACATAAACTCAACTTTTCTGCCATTACTAGCACGTTTTAGCCTTGTTTACAAGGCTACATCAAAATAATAAGATTATCAAAATAATGTTATCAAAAATAAGCCTCAAGTTGTATTCAGAATTGTTCATGCTTGTTTGAGTAATCAATTTTTAATTTTCTGAGAGCTCACAATGGCTTTCTGGTCATAATGCAAACTTTTGTTAGAGGGCAGACCCACTGACCAATCAAATAAAATTAATCTCAAAGCAGAATGAACACACTGTCTGAAGGCGAAATGGGTCAATTTTGTTTGTGCCAACAAGCAAAACCTCAGAAAGATTGCTTCTACTTATGAGCAGCACTTCACATCTGACTGTGATCTTTTTTAAACAAACCCAAATTTGATAGAGGATGTATAACAAGGGTGATTTTGAAAATGAAATGCTGATAGTGAGCCACAAGCAGTAAGTACAGTATAGGTGTTTATTAGCTCTTCATTAGCTATGCAAACCATTCTAATTCACAAGTTTCATGAATACACTAATACTACCCTTTGCGTCTTCATTTGCGGGTTTCCATGATAGGTCCGGAAGGAGCATTTGTGGTTCGCCGGTACACTAAAATTTGGGGTCAGGCTCTGGGTTGTTTATATAGGGACAATTACTTGTGGTCATTGAGTCTGTTCTGTGCACCTCCATCACTGTTAGGTTCAGCTCATTATCTAAATCAGGCAACCGGAGACTCCAGAGGACAGTTCGGACTGCTAAAAAGATCATTGGAACTCCCCTACACTCTCTTCAAGAACTGCACACCTCCAGAATGAGAAAAAGGGCTCTCAAATCACACTGGATGAGGCTCACCCAAGCAACCACCTCTTCCTGCTCTTACCCTCCGGCCGGCGCTTCAGAGTCCCAAACACCAGGACAGCCCGGCACAAAAACAGCTTCTTCCCTCAGGCCATTCAGTTCATGAACCCATAATTTTCCTCACCAACACTATCATATATTTGCACTAAGCAATGGGACTCAGCTGTGGACTGTTTTTATGTTGCTGCATTTTACTTTACTTTACACTTTGATCTGCACATTACCCCCAAAAGAACATTTCTTAAGCACCTTGAACTTCTGATATAGATTTAGTTCTATTACTCATCATACACCTTATTCTATGTATTTTTTTTCCTTTAGGAATTTACTTATAGAACCTGGATTTATTGTTCTATGTTATTGTGTCATTTAATGTACCAACACTGGGAGTGCCCCTATACCACAACAAAATCCTTGTGTGTGTATGCACATGCACAACTCTCTGGCATATGTTTTATGCAGCGGATGCCCTTCTAGCTGCAACCCATCGCTGGGAAATACATAAAGTATTAATTTCACAGAATTCAGACCAACATGTGAGGTTCGCTTAGTAGGGGACACGGCTGTGAAAGGAGCAGTGGTAAACCGTGCAGTCGAAAACTTCGAGCTGACTCAAATATCTTGTTTTTGGTAAATACTGCATTTGAAGGTTATCAAGGGTTCAGTGATTGTATATAGGCTTTAAAATAAATATGACACTTAATGGTTGCACTCATGCTGTGGTTTACAGGCAATCCTAATTAGTCGTGTCTATTTTTTTAAAACAAATCTTTAATTCAATAAATTTTTAGCACAACAATTTACCATTTTTCTATGAGTCTCCAGAAAGTTCTTTTTCATGCTAGACTGGTTAGAATAGATGTTCTCTAAACACTGCTACAAATTCAAATTGAAGGTAAACGAATTAATGTGAAAATCAGTGGAATAAAAAAACTAAAAAATGTCATTGGTTTGCAAATGTTTCAGGAACAGCCTCATTGAACTTTATTAGAATTTTGACAACTTTTTCTACAGCAAACTAGTTTCACTGAAATAAAAAGCATTAAGACTTGTGACCAATTTGTGAATTTGCAGACAATACCACCAATTACTATATTTCTTCAAGTCTTGAAAATGGATCATAACTTACATAAGTATTCTCTATGAGGGCAAAAGTAAACTCATGACCTTGTGTTATGTGGGCAGTGTATAGTTTTCATTTGAATGACAAAATCCTTGAACGATTACACAACCCATTGAAAAACAGCCATTGTTAACAGTCAACTATCGCCAGTGGAGCAGAACTTAAAGGAGTCTTCTCTCTGAAGGTACTGCAAGCTTGAGTGAAGACACGCCGATGAGAAATAAGAGGGCTTGTGCAGCCTCTGCTCCACAGGGAGAAGCCTTCAGCTTGTTAGAGTGAACGACTCAACACGGCTCTTCTGTGCTCCTGATGACATTTTCGGTGGCACTGTCTGCAGAGACCAACTCAGATGGGACCCTAGTTGGATCTACTTCCAAACTGTCGACTGATTCTCCACCGAAAGCTCTCAGTGTGAAATGAGCTCCCCAAGGAGAAACAAAGAGACGATTGTCAGTCGGCTGGGAAAAAGGCAGACTTTATCTAAGTCACTAATGAACGATTGTCTAATTTCCATCAAGCACAGTCACAATGTCTTGCCCCTATCTTTCTCCAAACATTGTCATGATAAAGCAATGTAAAGAGAAAGTGGGAAAAGTGGGGAGGGGGACGAAGGATGAGAACTGTCAAGAGGTCAACGTGAGAATTAGAATAAAAAAAACACATGCAAGTTCACTCTTATCAGTAATTTCCTGAGGTTTTTTCTCTTGCAAAGAATAATCAGCAAGTACAGAGAATCCTGTGCCACTGGAGAAGATAAAACAGGGATGACAAAATATCAAATTCTGCTACAAAATACTCCAAAGCTGTTTGATTAGAATATCAGCTCAGACAGTAATTAATTTCAACTTTAATTACTTGCTGTACACGCTGATTAGATCGCAGGTCTTAGATGAGTTATTAAAGCAGCAGGGGAAATGTGCTTTGTGCGATTGTGTGCACATTCAAAAGAGCCTGTTAGTGTTCTTACCTCTCTTAACCTGTGTGGTGAGTGATGGAATTACATCATGCACCAAGACTACAGAAAAGACACTATCAGATCAGAAACACTTTGCTATGCCTATCAGAGCTCATTTGAGTAATTATTCTTGAAAGCCTATAGAAATTCATAGAGAGCTATATATTTAAACACAAAGTCAAAAAAAGTTTATAGGTGGATCAAACATTTGTACATTTAATTTTAAGTATCAATTTATGTGTGTGAGTGTGCGTGCGTGTGCGTGTGCATGTGTGTGTGTATGTGTATGTGTTTGTGTGTAAAAATTTTAATTATACAAAAAAATCAAGAAGTGTACCACTGTCACAATCAGAAAAATTATAGCATTTTTAAGCTTTAACACCCCATGTTCTACTCTCATCGCTTAAATTATTTCCAGTTTCTGTTCTCTTATACATTTACAATTCTTCCACAGAATTGGACATCAATAGCACCAGTCTCCATGAATAATGCTGGTAAATTTCTGACAGTTACTCTTTGTTGGTCAAATTACCAAAGAAACAAAAAAGTGCTTGATTTGTTAACATATTTAAGCTGATGGGAAAACAAAAACCCAGAAAAAAACATCAAAGAGCGCTTTAATGAGCTGACCACACACAAAACAAAATAACCATTAAACCATTAACAGATTATCAAATAAAATTCATCCAACTATTAATTCATGTGACTGAGCAGACAGATAACTATTCGAAAAAAATCAATCATTCGCCTTTTCACAGTTAGATTTGATTAGTGATTTGCCTCTTAGAAAAGTGTCACTAGTATACAGGGCTTGAAAATGAAAAATAAAATCTAAATTGCTAATGGTTAGTATTTTGTTTCTGACCCTGCATTGCTCACTGTAAACGTTGTTCTGTTTTCAGTTCAGTTGGAAAAAAATACTGGTTAATAACTCTATTTTGACAATGCTTATAACCACACTCCCATTGAGTCACTTCTCAAATTCTAAAATTACTCTTGAACTTTTAATGCGTAACACGTTGAAAGATTAGCAAAATGTATCCATAATAATGCACATAAACTTTGTAAAATAAATCAACATTTGAGCACAACATTACAGAACGTTTTAAAGGCCTTTACTCAAACAAATTAGCCTGGCAAATTAGCCATACTGGAAGCACATAGCTGTCCTAGTGTTATTCCTTTCTTTACATAAGGCTGATATCAACCATTCCAGTATATTTTGGACACATACCTTTTGGTCAGCTCACAAGGCTTACTCCCCTCCAGTGACAGTTTAAGGCAGTCTATCACTAAAGCCAGGCAAAAAGCATGAAAGTGTAGTGTCTATGACATGAAGGTTTATGGTGTGAAAAAATAATAATTGTGATTAAATCAATGAGCTGGCTCACTTGAAATTTGCTTTGAGTTTTGTTTGTAGTAAGATTACCATATGTTGCAAATTAATTTGTCTTGAAATCCTCAAAGTAAAATAAAAAGAAAACATACGTTTATATATTTCCACATAACATTTATTGAATGAAAGAAGAGAGATCAGATTTTGCTAGTCATTGCACTACTCTTGTCTAAAAAGCACTAGCTGACTCAGAAATACATCTACGTTGCACTCTTTGAGTAACATTTTCAATGAGTGTGATGTGAAGTTTTGTGGCAGTGGCTAATCTGAAAATCCCTGCCACACAATGACAATCGTGACAGCGGAAGGGTAAATGAGATTTGTCTGGGTAATGAAAGTGGATGGCTTGAGAAGTGGACAGTATGTAATGAGGAGAGAGAGAGAGGGAGGGATGTTTAAAAGTAGTTCAAGAAGAAAGATAGAGAGCGCAGGGAGGATGTTATCTGCAGGATTGAAGAGAAGCGCTTCAGCGATTGAACGTTTCCAATCATTAATTTGTAGGACTCTACTCAGCCACCAATACCATTTTTTCCAGGCTCCAACAAACAAATATTAATGTTTTAGGAAGTGAAGAAGGCAGAAATATTTTTTTCTTTAAAAAAAAGCTTTTGTATTGAATACTATTCTTTTGTATTATTCCATTCCGAAGAGATACAAGGCATGAACTAAACTGACTGACAAGTAAACCATCCTCTCAGCCTTTTTATTGGAGAGAGAAAAAAATATGGAAATATTTTCTCCAAGAATTCATAGGAGTTAAATGTTATCCACTTTTTGATAGAGTCATTGTCAGCTGACAGCATTAAAGAAGATCTTATCACAGACGCATCTCCATCTCAGTTTGGCAAACCATCTGATGCATATTACATGCAAACTGTTCAGAACAGGCTGATATCACAGCTTTGATCTTATAAGCCAGCTTTAGGAAATTTAAGGGAGTAAGTGCTCTGGATTTTATCAGCTCAGCTGTTTAATGCTGATACAATGAACACTTCTAAGAAAGTGCTAGAACTAGATTTTATAAAGACTGCAAGCTTCTTTGGATTAAGTCATTTTACTATCATTACCATTATAATTGCTGTGATTTCATTCTAGACATAAGCTGTATTTTGAAAAAAAAAATTCATTAGAGACATATGAAATAAGTACCAACAAAATATGCACCCACTACATTCTCAATATAAAAATATATGTAAAAATACAACTAATATGTACATTATGTGCAACAATATCATAACAATAATTCATAATTACTGTTAAAGTCAATCATAAAGTATTAATAAAGAAGTTGTTAGTGATAAAAAATAAATAAAACAAACATGTATAATGTTTAAATTTCAATGGAAATCAGGATGAAGCTAATTAAGAATCCTGTATGAATAACTAAATTGTGTGACTGTGCTTTGCCAGATTTTTAGGGGGTCCAGGAAGGCAAAATCAAAGCAGGAATGTTTTGCTGTTTAAACAAAGATAAGGATAAGATTTCGAGAGCATAACAAAGTTGAGATAATTCAGCCACAATCACTGCTAGTAAACGGAATGATACGAGACATTTAATATGCTACAAAACTGACCAGTTGGTCTGCTGGAGATACACGCATTAGTTCTTTTTCTCGATCAGTCTTCGTTTAGAATTAAAAACACTCAAGTTAAAAAAACATTAAGTAGAGATTGTATTATCATCATCAGTGTGCTAACAATGGTGTACTTACTTCTTGCACATAATGAAAAGGAGAAAAAATTTAAAATAGGTTTTCCTGTTAAATATTGTTTGCTGTGAAATTGTTTACAAACAATAATCGATGCATTAATTATCTAGATCCTGAGAACTGAAACACCCACTCACAAGCACACACATTATGTAGTATGCACACTTCCCTTGTATATCACACAACACTTGCCACTGTGTGAAATATTTATTCAATCGATCAAAAATCAATCAATCGGTCAAAATGTATTTATAAAGCATTTTTGGAATCAAAGCAGCTTCAAAAAAAAAATGCTTAAGATGGATTTGACAGATTAAATTTAAATTCTTATTTGCAAGTTATCAAAGCAACTTACAATGTCTGAGAGACAACGTGCAATTTCTTACAGAGCCAAAGTCTAACTCAGGTAGGTCACAATAGAAGAGGGTTTGGTTGCTTTATGAAAGTTGTAAATATTAGTGCATTTATTCACGAATTAGGAAGTTTGTTTCATTATACAAGTCTAGTTTTGCCTGAGTTGTAAGAAGAAAAAGTAGTCAATTCTGAGGTGGATGCAGGGTTGTATGTGGTCTGGTGCTAATCACCTCACCATCCTGCGGTCCATTGGTGTCATGATCTAGTCTTGTATTTGCTGGTTTTACCTTGTTTGATTTTTATTCTGTCTCCATTTTCCATTGCCATTTCCAGTTACATGGCTCAGGTCATGGACGCTGGCCATCTTTGATTTGTTTTGTCTGTTTGGAGCGCATGGTCTTTTGTTATTTTCCATCTTTTCCCCTTTCTCGTTTTCTAGTTAGAACTTTCAGTTTGTACACCTGGTTATGTTTGATTGGTTCACTTTTATAAGTGCCCCTCCGTTTTCTGTTCTTTGTGGGCACATTAGTCTTTATCTGTGCTTTGTTCCTGGTGTGCTGTTGATGGGCAAGATTTATTTGAAGTTAACTCCTCACCATCACTGAGTAGGTTTTGTGTCTTTTCTGTTTTATCCAGTTTTAGTCTAAATATTGTTTATTGTTTTACTCCTTGTGGGTTTTACTTTGTTCACCATATAGGGCTGTTAATTGTCCCTTCAAATAAAAATTGATTTAAACTGTCATGCAATTGGGGTTCCCATTTCTCTCTTAGCCTCCGTGCCCTGACAATTGTGCAAAGCGTAATCAAAACAAAAGGTGGCTACTACATTGAAGAAGCTAGAATTACATATTTTTAGCTGTTTCACACTTTTTTTGCTGTGTATACAATTCCACACATGTTAATTCAGTTTTGATGCCTTCAGTGTGAATCCACCATTTTCAATTGTCATGGTCATGAAAATAAAGAAAACGTTTTGAATGAGAAGGTGTGTCCAAACATCTTGGTCTGTACTGTATATCTAAAAAGTTATTCAAATTGTCGTAATGAAAATGAGAGTACACTTTCAGTCCAGCAGATGGTGATAATGCAAGTAGTATGCAACTGCTACTAAACTTCACATAAAAGAAGAACACCGATGGACTTGTAAACAGCATAGATGTAAAGACTGAAGGACAGAATAACCTTTAATGACCAGGAATGTCTTCAGGTGAAGCGTTCACTAATCGCAGGGAATTTGGGTTATCTTGAAGTAATCTCTTAGAGCTTTGTGATGTTCAAACTGAAACATCTTGAAAATGTGGGTATAATTCTAAACACAGTAATACTCGCGGGTTCACAATAGCAATTTTTTTATTTAGTTGGAAAAATTTAGTGTGAAAACATATGCATTTTACTGGGTCACCAATATGTTGGGTTTATTGTACCAATCTTTTCACAGGGAGGCAATAGTAGTCGTGGTGGCTGTGAAGAAATGACTGATTCGAAAAGTGTGTGGGCCGACGGATCTGGACTCAGAGCTTTCCAGCAGCACTGAAATAATTAGCAGATACTAACAGATTGTGTTAATGAGACCAGCATTTCACTTGGGTGGTTAATTGACCTCTAGTGCTTTTCAGGGTATTGGGTAAAATGACTGATTTATAATTACACTCCACAATGCTCCTTGGAATTATTATTGAGGATCATTATGCTTTTTGAAAACTATATTTAAAAATCAGTTTCCCCCACTAACTGTTGCATAGGTGTAGTAATTGAAGGGGAAGACTTTTTTTGTTTTCGCTGCAAGGACAACAGTATACATGCAGATGAGCTTCTCATCTTTCTGTCCCTCCCCCTCCACCCCTCATTCTTTCAAGGGAAGAAACAGCAGCAAACAAAATAACACACAGATAAAACTGAAATATTTTTTTGTGACATGGTGATAATCACTGCTCGCGTTCATGCCACTGATAGCAGGCAGTCGCAGCTCTGAAAAGAAAAGAAATAATCCGTTTTTTGGGGGCTTTTAAAAATGAATCTGTGTTGAATCACATCAAATGAGAGGAAAAAAGCAACAACTCAAAGACAGCTCCAAGATGAGCCAACTCTAGGAGAAAATGACCTCCTCGTTTTGGTGATAAAGTTCTAGCCAAAATATGATATCAGCCTGGGACGCGTCTCATTAGAAATGTGTGTATGGCGTGGAAGCTGCTCTCGCTATCTACCCGTGCCTGGTTTGCTGGCTGATAAGAAGCAAATGCAAATGTCCTGATAAGAACTGAATGCAAATATTTATGATATGATATTCCCTGGGAATTATGTGAGGATAAAACAAAGTGCATTATTTCCAGAATTCCTTTTCAGGTTTGCCAAAATGTCCCCTTTCGGGCTCGGAATTTGCATTTCTTCAAAATTGATTGGGCCGCCGTATTATGTTAAGCTATTTGTTTGCAGAGGATGGTAATTAGTTACTGTAATTACAACGATGACAGTTTCTAAATTGTTTTTAAAGCATTACAGTGCGTCTGTGCCTGGAGATTGCAAGACTTATTTTAGGATTTAAGCAGTTGCTGGAAGAACTCCCACATGAGGACCAGAGAGGGATGTTTTTGAACTACAAAGCAGCCATTTTCTGAGCAAAGACGGTTTTGAAAATGTCTGTTAAGTTGTGCTAATTGCCACCTTGACTGTGTTTTGCAGTTCACTGGCTTGTGGAGGGATGTGTTATTGATAGGAAGTCTCGAGGGATCAAAAATGCTCTTCTAAAGTTGAAATTCATGTGTGCTGTTCTTTTATGCTTTGCATCAAGAAACAACTTGCTGGTCAATGCGTGACTGTAATTAGGGAGCAAAGACATTATGGTGGAAACCTGTTCATGTCTTTAATCATTCAAAGAGTAATAAGCAGTATTACATGGTCTTTACCACAAAACCATAACAGTCCATGTTTTTTCAGCAATAACACTTTTTTGTGGCCAAAGAACTATATTTAATGTCATGTCAAGTCATGTTGAATGGCATATGCCTTAAGACTTCACTTAGAAAAGCTGCACATTGTCCACATGGGTTATGACAAGGGGCACATGAAATCTGTGTTTTTTGTGACTTCTGTGGAGATTTGTTTTGTAAATTGTCCAGAATTCGGAATGTATGGGAGCACAGACATATGAAAAATTTTCTGATAGTAGAACCGAAAAAGTTAAAGATTATCATCACACAAATTCTTCTGATTACAGCTCAGAGCCATAGTTATATCTTATATTAGTACTCATCCCTTCGCCCTACAATCTGCGGAAATCTATGACAGCAGATTCTGTTTGGCCCTAGTCGTGATATAGAGGATGTCAGTGATCTGTGCAGGTAAAATTTTTAATATTTCAATAAATATTATATTATAAAATATAGTACAATATATATTTCATTTAAGTTAAAATATCTTTAATCGTGTTCCTTCAACATAAACAGAAAAAACAAATAAGCAAAAAATTGGTACCTCTATAACATAGTGTGATGAACGTGATTGAATAGTCACTCAATAAGACTTAATTTGAATCAGGTGTTACTGAAAGTGATTTGTGAGTCTTCAGGTGAGTTTTGAGATGCAGTTTTGTTTTGTATAGGGAATTTCCAGCAACAGGTTGAAAGAAAACACACTTTAACTCAATAACTGTCAGAAATTCAATCACCAGAGGTCCACATCCCCTGATTTCAAGCTATTTAATTAGATGACTATTCAGTAGTGGCCATAATGGATTCGCTCACAAAGACTACATCTCCCAGCACTCACCATCTGCTAACAGTTAGGCACTACGGATGTTTCCTTTTTTATTCCTGTTTCATAGTCTTAGACCCTGCACTAATTATCTGTTCTGGTGGGTATTTTAGTTCTTATCTGTTTCTGTGAGATGACCTTAGGTCTCATGAAAGGTGTCATCAAATAAAAAAGTATTAATATTATTATTAGATGTGCTGCCATGCTGCCTCATTGAGGCCATTTATTGCTTATCACTGCTTTTGAGCAATTACTTTTACATCACCCATTGCAAAACTAGTTAATTTCATTAATTGTATTATTCGTTAAAAAGCATTAGAGTTTTAAAGTCCTAAAAACATTTATGCTTCATTTTAATATCAAAGCGAATTAAGCCAAAATGAACAGGATAACTTGATCTAAAGAAATTCCTGTCTTTCAGTAAGTTCCTCTTGAGAGATTTTTTAATCATTCGCATGAAGATAAAAATGACCTCTAGAGGTGTATGGTTGGGGGAATGTGAGAGTCTTTTCCTTGGCATGAAACTTTGTTATTGTCTATTTATGATGCAACATGACTGAAAAATAAAATATCTTGTTTCAACACTACATACGGCTTAAAGCTATTATTGTTGCACAATAGTTTTATTTCACGCATTAGCAAAAGAGTCACCTTGACCACATGGCTGCATACATTAAAGAAAACAAGACAACTAATTGTTTTACAAGACTGATTAAACTTAATGGACAGAGGGAGCAAAATACAGAGAAAATAAATATGTTTGCAGACATTTTCCCAGTGAGGAATGCTACAAGCCCTTTTTCCAAATCCCAGCTCAATAATGAGGGAGCTGGTATTCTCAGGCGTTCAGCTGCAAGTGTGTAACAGGATTTCTTGGAGTCTTAATCAGAGGCAGCCATGTTGTCAGTCTGATTCCCTAAAGCCCAGAAGAAGGAATCTTCACTGTACATTTTTCTGCAAAAGGCACTTGAAAATGGGGGAAATTATGGTCAACAAGCTGAAGACAAATGTAGCAAGCCTGACTCACAGTGACAGAGTTAGAAAGCTGTTTTAACTCGATTTTGATTTGGACTTTGTCAATTAATACCCCATGGTACATCAATACATACAGTACTTTGCTGAATTTAGCAGTTGGTTAGCTTCTGTTGTTTGTCACAAACTATTTTCAGTCCCACATGTACATAAACATGTTGTAGAATACATAGAAATAGAACAAATATGCAACTATTATATTGATTTCTATAATACATTTTTATAAAATGTTTGTTACAATTATTGCAAATGTTACCTGTCTGCTGGGAAGATTTGCTTTGGAAAAACTATTTAACACATGTTGATAAGTACTGTATATGGACAGTTTTAAGACAGTGACAACAACAAAAAATAGAAAAGAGCAGCGAGCTCTGTTTTCACAAAGGGAAATCTGATAAATAAGGCCTCAAATTTTTTTTTAGAAGAAATCCAAATCATTGTTTTAACAAAGGATTTGTTGAGATTTGTTTACCTTTACAGTAC
Source organism: Danionella dracula (assembly GCA_900490495.1). NCBI lineage: Eukaryota > Metazoa > Chordata > Actinopteri > Cypriniformes > Danionidae > Danionella > Danionella dracula. The sequence continues at coordinate 3,928,257 of UELW01000039.1, read as the reverse complement.
AAAGAGTTGCCAAGGATCTTAGCACATCTTAAAACAATATTGTGATCCACGTTCAAGTATAATTTCATTATTCATTATTATAAACCCCATAAACCCCATACTGTGAGTCGCTTGGGACTAAAGCATCTGCCAAATTCATAAATGTAATGTAAATTAAATTATAATGTCGTTAATACTTCCACAAACTTCAAATAATTGAAAACAACACTACTCAAATCCTAGTTTTTTTATATATTTGTAAAAATCTTTACACCGTTTTTAAATACTGATTCACCCTGCGCAAAGATCCAGCATCTAAAATGAGCTGCAGGCTCAAAATACTGATCAGACAGCACACATTCAGTTTAAATATGTTCTAACTTAAAATTATATCAGTTATTTTTAGTTGGATCTGTAGAGAAGCATTCAAAAAAAGTGTTGTAATAAAAATCAATTAACAGCACAATCACTAAAACAGCACAAGGTACTGCCAAGTTCAAAATAAACATAAACATTGTTGAGTGAAAACCTAAGTTAAATTTTTTTTTTAACTTTACAACAACAACCAAAATAAACCAGTATGACTGGTGTTGCAACTGGAATCAACATACAAAATGTAATGTACCATCTTCATTTGGGTTTATTAGTAAATGTTCCAGCTGTGTTGGTAATCATGTCGATAGGTTGGTAACTGTGTTATTGTGTTAGCTGTGTAAATGTATTCCTTATTACACTGTTATATGCCTGGCTTTTTCTAGGCCATTTGCTCATTAACAAAAATAATCAAGCATATATGAACTTTACTAGGATCATTTTCAGTTTAACATGGTATTATCTGTATAATTGAGGTTCATTGATTGTTATTTCAAACTAGAAATAAAAATGTACTTTTGATTTGCTACAAATGAATTAATGGAAACTGCTTCCATTTTATTATTGGATTTTTGTATTCATGCAAGACACAAAGAAAATGATCCAAAACATAGATTTTTTTTCTTAATGCATTTACATACAAGACATATAGAAATCAATTGAGATAAAATAAACGTTTAAGTGTATGAGAAGCTTCATGTTTAATAAATAACCTCAAACTATGAATATTTACCTGTGCAGGTAACCATGGTTCATATCTCAGATATCCTGCCATTGTGACTGAAAAAAGTTTTTGTTATGACATCCCTGCCCAAAATTGTGCGTCGGCTCATGGGTAGATACGATAACATGACTATGCCTGGGCTCATCTCAGAAAAAAAAATCAATAATACAGTCCTGATCAATGCTCTGTCCATATTTTCTTCAAGCTAAACCACTCAAGTTACTTTGTAAATGAAAAATTTAAATTTTAAAAATAATTTGGGCCACATTCACCTGAAGTATGAACAAAGTGTTAAATCAGAAGTGTCCTAAAGCTGAAGAGTCACTGTCCTACACATTTTAGTAGCACCCCAGCTCTAGTATGCATTCTAGTCTGGCTTCAGACAAGTCAAGAGTGTCTTGATTAGTATAATTTTTGTTAATGCAAATCTGTGCATGACTGTGGCTCTCCAGGACAAATTTTGGACTGAGTACAACCTTAAACATAAGCAGGTTGTGCCTTTTTCAAAATCTAAATAGGTTTGGGATAAAACAAATCCATGTAAAACTATCGGCACAAAAATTGTATAAAACCTCTACATCATTACATTTTCATCTCATCCTTGCTCTGAAGTCTTCTTCTTCTTCTTCTTCTTCTTTCGGCTGTTCCCAGTTTAGGGGTCGCCACAGCAAATCATCTGTTTCCACCTAACTCTGCCCTCAGTATCCTATACTCTTGCACCAATTACCTTCATGTCCTCCTTCAGCACACCCATATAACTTGTCTTTGGCCTTCCTCTTGCCCTCTTGCCTGGCAGCTCCATCTCCAACATCCTTCTACCAATATAACTACTATCCCTTCTCTGCACATGTCCAAACCATCTCAATCTGGCTTCTCTGACTTTGTCTCCAAAACAACCAACCCGAGCTGTTCCTCTGATGTGCTCGTTCCTAATCTTGTCCATCCTTGTCACTCCTAAACTGACTCTGAAGTCTACATCTTTAAAATATACCAAACTTTGATCAGATAAAGCCATCAGGACCTTAAACACTGCCCAAACACTAGGAATTATTATCAGTCTTGCTCACATTGTCTTCCATAGGTAACACTAGAGTAGTTGAACTGCCTCTGGGTTTAATTGTGACCTCCCAGAATGCACTGCATTGATGTAAACAGACAGCAGAAGATCATCTCTGTGCTATGTTGATGCACCTCCCTCCCACCATTTATAGCTTAATTAGCACTTTGCCACCCTGATCACACCATTTCAATTTAACAAGATCCCTCTGAAATTACACAGGATTAAGGGAAGTTGGTTATATTAGGATGTGCATTTGTATTTTAATTGCATCTTAGACTATTAATTAACAAGCTACCTATGCAATGGGTACTGGAATTTCGGTTAATTAGTGCCCAGTCCTGAAAGAAAAAATGAGAAAACAATTAGCACACAGAAGGGGAGTCTTTCAAAAAATCCTAATTGTTCACAGTCGAGGTAACATAACAGGAGATAAGCATTCAAGTACACATTTTAATTAAGGGGTAAATCTAAATATTTGACGTTCATTGGGGAATTAATACATACTCATTACTATTAATAAGACTTGTGCAACAATGAAAACAATGCATCATCTTCATCCAATTGAAACAGTCACAATTGTTGGTATGTGTTTTATTGGAGGACCAAATCCAAGGATAAATGATTGTCCTTAGGAGTGGTAATCTGAATAAAGGAAATGCTTCTCACAATCGTAAGGTTCATTCAGAACAGGAGGAAATTGAGAGGAACAGATGAGAGCAGTGCTTCGGTATCAGTGGAATGAATCAAACAAATTAATTTAAAGCGTATAATTGATTAGCATTTGATATTTGTATGATGTTAAATTAATCAAGTGTAAGGTAACTGGACTGACCTTGAAAAAAAGACTCCATATGATTACAGCACTTGGATTTAATAGCTTCAAACAACAGCTTTTGATTGTTTACATAATGATCTGTCACGATGAATACCGAAATAATGTAATATAATAAAAATTACAAGTTATTTGGAAAAGGGGATGCATTCATTTATTCCCTTTTTAAATGTTTTCCTTATTTTTTATGCTTAACATTTTAAACATGGCTGAATTCTGTACAGTCCAGTTATTGACTGAATAATTAATTAGATTTACATTTTTAATTGCAGAAAGTAGGAGTTTAGCAGTAAGTTGCATGCATTATGTTACAAAGCCCTTTGGTTTGTATTTATGTGTGTGTTTGTGTCTGTTCATCACCTAAACAAGGATCACCTGCCAGCCACCACTGATTGCTTCAAGAGCTGATTGCAACCACCTGGAATTGGTCACCACTCCCTATAAGATGACTGTTCTCCAGCTCTTCAGTCATTGGTCCCTCATCTAGCTACCACTTTGTGACTCTGTGCTCTTTGCTTGTTCATTTGTAACTTTTGTGGTTGGACTTTGCTGTATCACTCTCTCTGTCCTTGAACATGCATTGTACAGCTCATTGGTTCCTCCAGTGTGTACTGTTTAACAGGCAGAGACCCCCAGGGACAGAAGATTCGCCGACTGTCTGAAGTCTCCACAGGGACCACAGTTTGTATGAGCATCTGTATGTGTGAAGGCATGCAGCTCATTAGCTTACTTATGTAATTCAGAGAAAGTCTAATCCTCCTGGAGAAGAGCACAGGAGCACTCTCAGCAAACATGCAAAGAAGCACAGTAAAAAAAGCAGCACACATTCCTTATTTCAACAGCCAGAAGGTTTTAGCAGAAAGACAAAATGTCTGGCTTTCAGTTTAGATCCAGTCTTATCAGTCATCCTGGTTCCAGCTGTACCACAACAACACAACACAGAGCCTCATTTAACCTTTACAACACTCATATTGATTCATTTTGTTTATCAGGATTTGATCAGAGCATCACATTCAATCCAACTCAGGTTTAGATTCACAGACAAAATCGACAGTACAAACTGTTGGCTTTAGCTAGTGAATCCTAACAAGTCTTATTAGGAATTTTTTACAAGATTCCTAACAACATTTATTTGTTGCCTAGTCATAGTTAATGTATTTTCCATTATACTTATTAGCATAATTAAATAACACATTTATTAACACATTTCATTGAATGGTACAATTTTTTATCCATGCATGTAAATGCACCAGATATAATTGTGCCTCTCCAGTTTTATAATTAATATTTCTTATTTTATGGAAAATTTTCATGTTGCTATCTGATGACAAGACAGTATACAGTGGTTCTTAAATGTGCACGTTTTAGTACATGAGATTGCTTTTTCCAGACAGATCTGCTTCAGAAGTAACAATTTAAAGAGAGGTAATGAGATTGAGGAACCAAAACATGAAAAAGAGTTTCCCACAAATTATTTTATGACCTGCATCTGACCCACAGCAGAATACAGACTCTTTCAGTTGAAATAACCAAGTTATTCCTACAGTTAGTACAATAAGCAGCTGGTAAAAGATGTATGCAGCCTGACATAATTGAGCTACAGCTTTTTACAACTGGAGCCTCTAGAGCCAGAGCTTGAAACGGAGATTCTCTAAAGAGTCTAAAACGTTTTGTCTTCTGATGGGCGTGTTTTTGTAAAAATTTGATGATCACTAAGAGAACTCACTTCTTCCCGTCTGCTAGATAACAAACCCGCTGGGAGCTGTGTAACACTGCCTGTCATACTGAGGAGAGATGCAAATGCTTTTTGGGTCACTCGTTTGTAAATTTTTTGTATCCCACAATTGTTGTTTTTTACATATTTAGCCCTCTTGGAATTGAAATGTTTGATATGACATTTTGGTTGCAATTTAATTATTTAATTTTTTTTTTGTTAAATACATTTTTGCTTTATTTTTCTTAAAACAAACAGCTTCTATTTGCATTCACTTCATGTAATGTAAAAACTTTGAAACTCAATATCTCAAAACTCAACAACTCTTGAATCAAGGCACCAATTTTTTTTTTCAAATAAATTGTCAACTTTTTTGTTATTATTTATGATGAAAAAATAATACACAAGGGACACTGAGGAGTTAACACAAAGGAGATCAAACTCAGAATGAGCTTTATTGCAAAGTCTGTAAGTGTGCTTACACAAGGAATTAGTTGTGGCACAATGGAGCAGACTAAGTAAAGTGCAACACAACTAACCAATAACAATTAATGAAATGAAACCTGATGAAAATCTGCTGGAGATACTTGCACCAGCTAAAAAATATTATTTCTAACCAAGGAATTAAGTAAGTTAAGACAGTGGATCGATGGTTCCAGATTTTTATTGATTGTAGAATTAAATGACAAACAAAAAACAATCCTCCAAGCAGCATTTATATCATGCTCATGTACTAGGCCACTCCCCACTGGTGGCATTACCGCACACTAAGATTGCAAACACTCAACATCTGAGACATCCTCAAGCTAAAACAGTGTAATCAGAATCCATATCAGAACTCATGTGGGGTTAATTGTGTACTGCGCTACAGTTACAATAAGAGAGTTAAATAATTTGTTATTAAGATGTATCTGGTAAACAGATGAAGTATGCAGATTGATCCCATTTTAAGAACTTTCTAGATCTTCAAAACATGAGGTTAAAAACCTTAAAAGAGTTTTTAACTGTCAACCTTTTCTATCAACACAACACAATTACAGATTACTTCATTATTGTTTTATTCAATCAACAGCATAATATATGCTTATATACTACTTTGATGATACTCAATGATGATGTCCAATCTTTTGGTGCATAATGAGGCCACACTGTGGTAGGGAGATATTTCAATTCCAAGAAACTACCAAATATTAATATCCAGTCCTTAAGTTCACCACACTATTAGATTTGCATGCTCACTCAGATGGTATGTTATGTTAGTGACTGAATCACCAAAATTAACAAAACTTCACATCAGTAAATGGGACAACAGTGGCACGCCCAGGCATTTTATAATTTGGGCTTTGTAGTACAACTCTTGATGACCGAACACCAACAAGAGAAGCTTCTGAATTGCAGCTGATTCTGATCACCTGTTTGTTGTCTCTTACATTTTTGTTAGTTTCTGTTTTGTCAGTTTTTTTTTTTTTTTCATGTGCTGTCCAGCGAAATTTTTGTCGATGGATCTTAGGATTGTATATTCTTTATACTGGGGAGGTGACTAGCACCTGCCTCAGTCAGCGAGGCTCCCAGGGACCTCACAGAGGGAATTCCTATTAAACCTACCTGATCCACACTAGGACTTTGTGAAGCTGCTTTGAAAGCAACTGCTAAAAAAACTCTATAATTGATTGATTGATTGATTGACTGTTTGTTTGTTTGTTTGATCGATTGATTAAATGTTCATATTTTCTATTCGTTGCTGTTTCCGGTCATGAGGTTGCTGTGTGTATTGAGCCCCAACCAGTTGCTCTTTTATGTTCCATCAGCACTCTGAACGTGCCATCAAATGAACCAGCTTTCATTTGATGAGTACTAGATTTAAATTCAAGAGAAATCAAGGCAGAGCAAAGCTTTTTCTTTATTGTGGCCATTGTTTTGGCTCAAGGAGTGTTCACATGGAAAACTCGAACAGAAAAGGTGTCTATAAGTGGGGTAGTCTTTAGTAGTTAAACCTTTCAGATCCTGTGTACATTCCAATGAAAGCATTTAATCGGAAATCAAATTTGTTGCTCTTGGACAATTTCTCTCAAATTATAATTATTTTCTTGTCATTGGACATGCGTATGTCTGATCCTGTATTAGCAGAGGAGAAAAATCCACCAATCGCTGCAATTTTCTCTTAAAATTAAATGTATATATTTTTTTCCACATTAATATTTTTGCACATATATTAAACATAAAGGCAAAACCTAAACCTTTTACATTTATTATATAACACTTTTTTCATATCATTGATTATATCTGATCTTCACTGAAATTGATGAAAAAATAAAAGCTAATCTGTACTTTTTGAGACCTAGAAAAGAATTCATGTCTGAATAGGTTGATGAAGCTTTTTGCTGGTGCTAGAAACTAAACAACCATGACGACTGCCTTTGACGTTCATCTAAAAATGATAACGAAAATAATACAAATGAACTCCTCAACTAATGTTTTCTACTAATTTTTCACAAAGGAGAAATGCTTCATGGTTTATTCTAGTGTGAGTTTATGTTGAGAAAACAATGATAAAGAGACTCAAAGATTTTAATGTGTGTTATTTATTTATTAATTCTTTTTGCTATTATGAGCATGTGAGGAGTTATTTTTCATGTGTTATGCCTAACTTGTAAACTAACCTGTCCATTGAAGCTGTGAATAATGTCATCTATGGCAGAAGTCCCTCAACAATACTGACAGCATGTCACAGATAGAGATGCTCACTGGAGAGCCACTCGAATATCCTCTGCATGCTGATAATAGAGATTCTCCATCAAGAGAGCCACTTTAATAGGCTTTTTAACTCTTGATACAGAGGCAAAATTAAACATTGAGTTTAATTGAATTGGATATTCAAATGACACTCACCCCAAGATACGTTATTCTCTGTGCTTTACTGATATGTCTTCATGTCTGAAGAAGCAAAGGTTGTTAATGCTATAAAAGTGTTCACATATTTCAAACTATAAATGACTGGCCTCTTCTGGGAGATATCCCAGATACTTTCTGAAAATTTAGATTAATGATTAGATTAAAATGCAGAAACACAGCATCATTCAGTTTGAAAGGAATACAATATCTTAAAATGAATGAAGACATTCCCTCTCTCCTGGCGTTATTGTAAATTTGAATTTCAGTAAAATTAAACCCAACTATTGGAAATTACCATCCAGCTCGTACAGTTTACACAATCATTTCAAGGATGAAATGTGTTGTCTAGGATTGACAGTGCGAAACCAGAAAATATTAAACTTTTGGGCATCAGCTTCTGATTCTGTGAATTAGATTTTTTTTCTTTTGATTCTTTTTCTTTAGTTCATAATCTTCTACTCACAATTCATATTGATTTTTCAAGAGTGTATGGTGAAAAAAAACTGGATTTTCTTTTCAATGTTTTATATAAACACATCCTGGTTATATAATTAGAATATCACCATAGAAAATAAAAATTAATATGTTTGTATATTCAAAAATTGAAACTTTTTTATTTCATTTGAATTCATTAACGCATGTTTTTTTTTCTGTTTATTTTCTGTTTTGATAATTATGTTTGACAACCAATGAAATTATCTTATTATTCTTATAAGTTAGTTATTATCACAGAAAATTAGGATAGTATTTAAGACCAATACAATGTTGGCCAGTATGAACATGCATAATATGAAACATATACAGCAATCAATACTAGTGTAAGGGCGACTTTTTCTAGAACTACTGGAGCAAAGTGGTGTGGTATGGAGTAAGTATTTGGTGTCATAAATGTTTTTGTTTTTCAATGGAGAAAACCTTTTTTTTTTTTTTACAGCAGCTCTAATTCAACTCTTTCGAAATGGCAATGTTGCACATATTTTATTTATTTTGTAACGTAACTTTCAAAAATCTATAATAGAGGCTTTTGAAGGACTTAGAAAGATGTTTGGAAGTAATGTGTATTCGCAAAGAAAGATGATGCATATTACTTGCAGCTATCTATATAGCAATTTGAATGCTCAACATTTTTTATTGGATATTTAATTGCATCTACACTGATTGGAACTGAGAAAAAAACTTCTTAAAAACTCATATCATCTACCAAAATACCTTTCCACAATCTTAGGACTTATGTGATGTTCACTCACAATCTGTATTATCAAAAACAGCATATCACATGCTTGTTTTCATTTTAACTGCAATGTTGCAAACCCTGACAAAGCCTTTGTAAGCCAAAACTCTGCTGCATCGGAAAATAGAGTTTGTGCTTGCTCCCATGCTGGAAGTCACAGGATGGAGCCCAGAGGCTCAACAGCTGGATGGCGTCCCCTGGGACAGCCCAGAGGAGACTGGGTCCACGTTGATGCACTGCTCATTAGCGGGACTGAAAAGAACCCTTCGCAGATGGCTGTCAGCGTTAAAAACACACTCACTGACAGCAAACATGTCAATTGAGGTTTGAGTTCCTGCTGCTTGATTCTTTGACTCTACAATGTTCTGGGTTCTGGTTCTACATATCTACTTCAAACTAATGGAGATTTGACGAGGAGCCTGCAGAAATGGCAAAATAATTAAATAAGTCAAATTACCTTTACAGTTTTTGTTTATGATACAATTATATATTTTGAAAACAAGGGAAATTAACAAGCCGTGTACTCATCTTCAAGCAGTGCCAATCACAATGTATTTCTATCCTCATTCTTATAAATCATGCTTAAAAATAGCAGCCAATTACAGGTTATACCTTTTAAGGAACACACAAAGAATACAGTTTATGTCAATGCATGCAGTTTTATTTTTCTTTTTGAAAAAAATATTTTAAGTATTGCTTAAAAATTGTTCAAACTATGCATTTGATGTTTGAGTTCCTACAGCTTGATTTTGACAGCATAACATTCACACTGTTTATTTCTTCCAATTCCTTCCATCCAAAGAGAATGGAGAAAAACTGGAGCATTCTGACATCTGAAAATGTTTTTTTCCTAATGAGCACACCGTCTACCTTACCAGAGTCTCGGCTTGTCATTCATCAGCACAAATTACCGCCTCGCCATTTGACGTGTTCTTGCCACTGCGAATGACGGCTTTGTCTATTCGCCAAACAGAAAGGTAAAAAATGTGGCAGCTCCTTTTTCCGAGGGGGCCTCTGAAATCAATTAGTTTGTTTACCCGTCACAGTTCAAACGAAGGCCGTGCTACCATAAACCTCATCATTTTCATCACGCCATAGTCACCTGCTCCTTCAGCACTTCATAAATAAATGGACATGGCTCCAGATGTAATGTAATAAGAGTGATCCCATCAGCTCAGCCAGATCTCATCAATCTCACAGCAGCTAATTGCTGGGACACCTGCTGTGTTTTCTGCATTCGGCGACAGGAACACTTCCAGAGGAGCAGAGTCAGACTGAGCACTACATAGTTTCACTCACAAATTGAAACTAAATGAGCAATCATATAGCACATTTTTATATGTTTATAAAGCACGCACACCAAAACCAACGATTGACCTGGACATTGAAATGCATGATAATTATACAATAGTAAAATTACAAGGAAATAATAGAGCCAAAATAAACAGTTCAGAAATATTAAGTAGGCATATTACCATACTTGGTAATAAAATTTAGTTTTTGGTTTAATGATTTTAGTTTCACTTATAAATTACCATTATTTTCAGTGAATACTTCATTGTTTTCACTCTAATGAGTGATCACACTACAGAAAAAATTCCATTCATTTTTATGGAATCACATGTGACAAAGCAAATCCGAAAGTGAGATGTAATGCGATTCTGGATTAAACTCTAATTCAAAGTTCTGTTATATTCAACTTTGACCTGTTATACTGCATCAAGTGACATGTATTAGGATCAGAAATATTGCTTTCACACTTGCAAAAATGAGCCATTCATTGGACCAAGTGTGCTCAGAAACATTTCATAGACACCAATCTGAAAGGGTCCATCAGCCTCCCATGTTAAACTCAGTTTGTGTTAACTTTGCACCATTAAACCGATTTTTCAATGTTTTTAAACATTTGTTCACTCTTGACTTGTTAAAAATGACCACGTTAACTCTGGGTGCTTAATATGGTCTATATAATTATCTGCACGAGTGGAACTTACCTACAGGATTGGTACTCTACTCGTGAGCTGCCTCCCTGCTGGAGTGGTACTTTGCTCAAAGGCTGCTTATCTGCGGGAGTGGTACTCTGCTCACAGGCTACTTACCTGCAGAAGTGGTACTCTGCTCACAGGCTACTTACCTGCAGAAGTGGTACTCCGCTCACAGGCTACTTACCTGTAGGTGTGGTATTCTGCTCACAGGCTACTTTACCTGTATGAGGGGTACTCACAGGCTGCTTACCTGCACAAGTTTTACTCTGCTCACAGGCCGCTTACTTGCACGAGTGATTCTCTGCGCACAGGCTACTTACCTGCATGAGTGGTTTTCTGCACACAGGCTGCTTACCTGCAGGATGAGTTTTCTGCTCACAGGCGACTCACCTGCAGATTTAGTACTCTGCTCACAGGGGACTTACCTGCAGGGTTAGTACTCTGCTCACTGACGACTTACCTGCAGGATTGGTACTCTGCTCACAGGCTACTTAACTGCATATGTAGTACTCTGCTTAAATGGTGCTTACCTGCAGGAGTGGTACTCTGCTCACAGGCTACTTACCTGCAGGTTTAGCACTCTGCTCACAGGCTGCTTACCTGCAGGGTTAGTACTGTGCTCACAGGCTACTTACATGCACAAGTTTTTTTTTCTGCTCACAGGCTACGTACCTGCACAAGTGGTACTCTGCTCACAGGCTACTTAACTGCATGCATGGTACTCTGCTAACAGGTTACTTACCTACAAGAGTGGTACACTGCTCACATGGTACATATCTGTAAGAGTGGTACTCTGTTCACAGGCTACTTACCTGCAGGGTTGGACTCTGCTCACAGCCTTCTTACCTGCACAAGTTTTACTCTGCTCACATGCTACATAGCAGGATGGGTGTTTCCTCTGTCTGTAGTTGCTTAACTAGACAACTGCTACTCTAGTGCTAGGTCATCTGCTAGGGTGTTCACTTACTTGCCTCAAGTGCTCCATTCGGCTCTGGGTCATCCCAGGGGACTTGCTTAACAGCATGAAATCAGCCAGCTCTCAGTCATATTCAGGGTAATTGCTAGTCATTATCAGAGGGCTACTCTGTCCACATTCTTTACCAAGGATGCAGAGTTCCAGTAAAGACTTCCTTGTATACCTACATGAACCAGAAGACTTTGACAAATATCAGGCTTATCAGACTCTTGAAAGGGAAGATAATTCATTTGGATAGAAAACTCACAGTGGTTGAAATACATAGCAGGAGCTAAAGCAACATGTGTTAAAAATGCCACATGATGTCTTGGTTATCTTGCTCAAAAGTATGAATGAGTAAAGTCACTTTGATGCAGTTTTGTCTGAATGCACATTTGAGTACATTTTAGAACTTTATTGGTTATAAAAGTCTAAAAACCTTGAAACATTGAGATCATTTATAGAGAGAAAGATAAATACTGTACATTGGGAAAATTATCCACCAACACTGATGGCCAAATCGGCACAATCAATCTACCCTCCAGGGAATCACATCCTTCAGAAAGTGTCAGCTATCTGGCTCAGCTCAGTTTTGATTCTGTAAGCATATCCACAACAATGAATGATGCCTGTGCAATTGATGCAGCTCAAGCTGGATTAAAAGTTAGACTGGATTCTGATAATACTGTAAGTGATCTGAAGACCTGGAACAGCTGACCTACTTGTTCTTGCATATCAAACAAACTCACAAAATAATAACATTTCTAACCTAAGAAGTTATATAGTTTACTCCTTTGATGCTGGCATTATGATATCTGAACAGATACTGATGAAATACAGATTCTGAAAAACTTAAAAAATGGATACAGATATTGAATGGAGCGACACAAAGTTATTTTAAGATAAAGATTTTAAATTATTTTAGTTTTAAAATTCTGATGTTCACTGTAAATAAATAGTAAAAAATAATCAAAGCTATCGGGCAGGACTGGTCACTAATTTTCTTCTGACAGGACTCTTTTGTTTTGCTGGTTTTATTCAAATTTTTTTATGAAAACATATTTTATCTAAATATTTATATACATTCTTTACACACACACTTTAAACCACCACAGTAAAGAATTGCATTATATGAGTAAAATACAGCAGTTCCTAAACAGACTAACTTTCTTTATTTTTTACATATATTTTAGCTTTAAATTTATTTTTACCTTGTTAACATCTCATCTAATGTACTGATATGTTCTTTAACAAACGGATCTTAACAATAACGTGCATCCTATAAATTTACTTATTTTAACAAAAGGAAAATTTTCTTTTTTTTAATTGCAAAATATCCAAATCTCTCACAGAGAATTAGACACATTTAGTTTCTTATAACCCATAGACAATTAAATTAAATTTAAAAACTGAGCTTCTTATACTGTGTGTTCTTGTTATTGAGTGATGACTTCATCGTCAAAGACAAATTGCACAACTGCAATGAAGATAAACATTTTTGCCACTTTCCTCAAAAATAACAGCACACATTAATACCTAAGTGAATGAAAGCGGCGGTGACCTGAATCTTTAACAAGTCTCAAAAAATTACTACTACCAGTACTTTTAATATTGGTGCATGCTTAGCTGTTTTCTTCTTAACTCAGTCCAAGCTGTTTGCAAATTATCAAACAAATGAAAAGCAGAATGCTGTCCCTTTTTCTGTTTTCTTGATCAGAGAGGGAAATTAATTTGCAAATATTATTTTGACTTTTAAGTGGCGTTGGTTGTATAATTGAGTATGAATCTGCTCTGGTTTTATAATCAACTAACAACTGGTTTATTTAGCTGATTTTGTTCAGTGTGATCAGCTCTCTTAAGGGCGAGATGGAATTAAATGCTAACACAATCAAGCTTCATTATTGTAAATCATGGTGGGGATCCATTAGCCCAAATCAAAGAGGCTGCTGAAACAGACATATTGTAGCTTGTATAGCTAGCATTTTTTCATTAAAATAAACACGCATTTACTCTTTTTTTGCAAGATTTTGTGTTGGTAAATTTGTGGCAACCTATAAGGCCATTGTCTTGTAGGGATGTACTGGCTGTGTCAGGGTAGTTTGTGCTTTTTTGTATCGAAAATTTAAAGCAAGCTGTACTTTCTTTTGTCACTTACAGATAAAACAAAGAGTCATAAGACATGTAATGTGTGTTCTTACTTCTGTGAGATACAGTATTCTATAAAATGACAAATGTGTAAATGATAAATAAAACTAATAAAATATTTGAATACATCTTATGGATGGACAGATGAAGGGCCTTGTTGTATAGAAGTAAAGTTGAACCACTACAGATTTTGTTTTGCTGAATAATGAGTTCAAAACATTTAACCATTATTATTTTATACTTGACTCAGACAACAATGGCAAGTGAAACTAATGAACAAGTTACTTCAGACTAAATGCAAGCAGTTAGAACAACCTTTACATCCAGTTGATGCAAGCTTGCTCTTGTGACTAGAGCATGCTAATATTACAGGGATATGTTACATTAGGTCTGACAGACACATTTCTGACACAAGGGCTGGAGTTGGTGTCAGAATCATGATTGTGCTCTTGTTGTTACAGTAAAAGCCTACAGGCTTCAGGACTGCACCACTCATGGTCCCAATCTGGAAACAGCACTCCACATTGGTTAATATTACAGTTATGTCAAATCTCCTCATTACTGGTCCAAAGTTTCTCTGCAACATTTTTTTGTATGCTGGTTGAACGCTCTCCCTAGTGAGTGTCAGACACAAACACCCCCATCATTAAAGAGGCTGATGCTGATGACGGGTGACAGCCGCAGCTGCCCATCATTCTGACTGACAGGTGAGAAGAGGACAAAAACTGAAAAAAGAAAGAAAACTCCTCCCTAAGGTCTGCCAACTGCATGCACAACTGCAGTCTCAGGACAGGGCCTTTACTGACAGAAGTTCTTCATCACTTCAAACTGCTCAGAGAAGATAAAACATGGGATCTATACTGATTTTAACTTATAAGAAAAGCTGCATACATTTCACTGCTTTCACATGTCATGTTAAACATCTGAAACAAGAAATGTATCAAGCAAGGGGATTAGTGTCAAGATCTTAATCAAGAATGTGAATTGCATTGGCTGAAAGTGTAAATTAAGCGAATAAATGCCCTGTTCAATTCATGGGATCAGTCTGTTTTCATGATTGACATGGTTTTATACCTAGTTTGAAAGTTTTGTTGAAATCTGCTGATTGAACAGGTGACAATAAATCCTGAAAACTTGCCGGCTATCATTATTTTCTCTTTCAGTTCATTATGCAATGGAAATAATGCCTTTTTGAATACATATATTCATATAGCCAATCATATACATATATTTAAATTATATACATATCATTCAAAAAGAAAGATATGTTACATACATAAATTAAGTTTTTAAATTTAAGGCAACCTGGTTGATGAGATTCTTTTGACTTTATATGGGTACTGTACTATATAAAATGAATTGAGTTTGTATCATATGTCTCCAATTTAACAATTCTCCTTCATTCTCTCATAGGGCTAAAAAGTCTGCATCATCTCTGTCAGAAAGCTTGTGCTCAGTCAAGCTGCACCTCCCTGTCTCGGGTTGTGGCCATGATTATGGAACTGTCTGTTCAGGTTGCAATAATGACCCTTTAACTCTATCTCTGGCCCAAAAGTGTGTAGTTATTTAGTGGAGAGCAAAAGTGGCATTGAGCAGATTTCATGTTAACTGTCTTCAAGTATAACTGATGTATGTAGCTCATGGCACCTGTAAACACTGGATTAGGTAAAAAAATGGATAAAGGGGAATATCAGAATGGAGCATCAAAACCTGCAGTTTAAACGTGACCTAAGGGACAGATAGAAAATACAACCCAGACAGAGAGGGAAAGAGAGATAAAGAGAGAGAGGGAGAGAGAGAGAGACAGAGATACGAATATGAGACTGACAGCATCATGAAAGCAAACTCCATACTGCAGATCTTATCAATCACTCGCATACATGGTGATCTTTGAAGCAGCTTATTACAGCATACACTAAGCAGACAAGTGGCTGGGTGTGGGGATCAGAGCACGCACCTGTTAGATTTCCCCATTCATAAAGGGGATTGGGGGGTTGTCAGTCATCACCAAGTCCTGACACATGAACTATTTCATATCAGACTGCCTGTATTTCAGCAACCAGGTCAAGAGTATATACAGAGGAGTAGATTTTGAGATTATAAGAGGGGAATCTGCGGTACTTTACAGTATGTTTATAAGTGAGTGTGAAATTGAAGTACATTCTTTTTAGTCATTCTGATGAGAACAGGTGTCACAGACAAATGACTATGTTATTGTATATTGAAGAAAGAAAAGTTTATTCAACAGTTGCTGACTAAGGTAATGCTGACTGATTCAATGCATATAAAGGCTGAACTAAAACAAGACAAAACATTATACATATATGTTACATATATGTTATGTGAAGATGGTTATTTACAGTTGACTGTATCTATAAAAATACCTTTATAAATAATGCACAGCTGCATTATATGGACTATAGTGAATTGATACTTTCTAATTTACATTTTTTATACAATAGTACATTTATTTTTAAACATGTTGGATGCTAAAATATATTGACATAGTGCTCAACTTTATTGGATACATGAATTATATGGATGTAAAATTTAAACCTTGAAAAAAGATAAACCTTGTGCGTATTTACTAAAATATATGGTTAAATGACATATGTCTGTGAAAATGTTGAGTTAGTAAAACTGCTCATGAGAGACTGATGCATCAGTGTTGACAGACATTCCCTTCTGGTGTAGTACAAGGAAGGGTGACGTAGCAAATATTTTGGAAGACAGTAATTCTTTTTTTGAGTCCACAATAAACTAAACAGTTTCAACCCAATCCCAGCTTGAACCCCTACAGATTATTATTATTATTATTATTATCCATCCATCATCTTGTCGGCTTTTTTCCTTTCGGGGTCGCCACAGCGGAATGAACCGCCAACTATTCCGGCACGTTTTACACGACGGATGCCTTTCCAGCCACAACCCATTGCTGAGAAACATTCACATACACACAAACTCATTCATTCACATTCATTGTCTATGGACAATTGTTTTTTCTCAATTGACTTATATCGCATGTCTTTGGACTTGTGTGGGAAACCAGGGCACCTGGACTAAACCCACGCGATCACGGGGAGAACATGCAAACTCCACACAGAAATGCCAATCGACCCAGCCGAGGCTCGAACCTGCGACCTTCTTGCTGTGAGACGACCGTGCCACCCACTGCACCACTGTGATGCCCTATTTTTATTATTATTATTATTGTTAAGGTTTGCCATATATTAAAAGTTGCACAATATTTTTAAGTGTTAAAAGTCTTATACAAGTACTCCATGAGATACAAACTATTTTCAGGTGACACTAAACCAGAATTTTTTTAAATAACCCCAATAAATCTGTAATGGCATCTGAAAATGAGGCATTCAGAAATGTCTGGATATTACAGTTGTTTTTCATAAAGCCGATCCGCCTTATTTCCAGAAACCCACAAATCGTGCATCTCATTATCTATGTCTGGGTGCAATGTTAGTTTGTTAAAGAATTCATAATACCATAACGCAGAGGTCTCAAACTCAACTCCTGGATAGATGCAGCTCTCATCAGTGACATATCAACTTTAACAGATCGCACCTGATTTCACAAATTAAGCTTCTATTGTCTTGACTTGTATCAAGCTAGTGGTGTGTCTCTTTAAACATGCTAAGAACAAAAACCAGCAGGTGATGCGGCCATCAAGGAATTGAGTTTGAGACACCTGTCCTAAAGTGTAGTATCAATTTTGGGTAGCCAATGTTCCCTCCTACACAGCAAATTTTTTTTTACTTGAGAGAGAATTCTACATAAGGGTCAATAATAGCCATACTTTTCCCATGACTTGCCCAAATTTCAGCCAAGTTAACCTTAAATTCAATTTCTGACCGATGACAGATGACTGCCAGATTTGCTACACAAGTAAATTAGTTTTTTTTTTGCTGACTGGGCTTTAGCGTTACCCCAGCAAGCCTCATGGAGTAGAATCCCATGGAGTAGAACTTTTACTTAACAACACACCTGAGTGAGGATCAAGCGAAGTGGTGTGACCATAACTAGAAACATCTTCAACAATAGCTACCACTAAAAGCTTCCATTTTCTTTCAAATGTCCACTTCCTGGAAAATCAAATTATAAATACAAGCCATTATAAAACATTTTAGTTATGGGACAAATGCAGTGTTTATTTTACAGAATAATCTGTTTAAAAGGATAGTTTGAGTTTAAAATTAAAGAACAGTTTGACTTTCCATAGACAAGATTGAAAACTAAATTGTCACTATTTTTTCCCTAATCATCATGTTTATCGTTTCAGTTACCGATCAGCCATGCTTTCCCTTCTAAATATGAACAGCCTCTTATCATCATGTTCCTCTTTAACCAAAAGGAGCTACAAAAAAAACATTGAAAATTAATTACAACTAACAGTTTTCTAACAGACAACTAACAGATTAAATGATATCATCTAACCCAATGGCATTTCAAACAATGGTGGAGAAAATGGCACATGCAGTCGGAACACATTTATCAACTGTGAGATAGAACGATACGGGGAGATTCGTTTAGCATGTGTTCAAACACAATCATGATCTTAATCTTTTCAGTCTTTTTTTCATTTGGGAAAGTTGTCCTCCAAGAGCTTGTCAAATTCTGCAGGATCTTTGTTAAGGCATCTTCTTGTGATTATGTAGCCATCAGGAAGATGATTGAGGCTGATAAACCGATTGAAGCTGTAATTGTTCTCTGACAAACAATAAGGGGATAAATCTGGTAACCAGGATGCCAGAGATCCGGCCCTTCACCAGCAGCCGAAACAGAACCTAAAAAATTATCAGATAACCATTAACTGTGAATCATTGTAACTAACTGTCCAGGGGGGAAATTGTTGATTACCTTAGTAACAGAGTTATTAATATTTACCATTTAACAACCGTGTTGAATATGCTTTTGATGGGAGGCTTGTGAGTGAATTTGTTACTTTTTATTTTAAAAACATAAAGGTTCCATCTGCATTTACTAAATAATTATTCAAGTTTTGGGAGTAACACATCATATAATTAACTAGGGGATTCTTTCAGCTCATTAATGTGACAGTATACAAGCGACACATAAGCTCAGCATCACTGACTACTAAATAGCAATCCCTCCTCCTTCCGTGCTCCTCACATGAGTTTTACAGAATTTGTGGGGGGAGTTACCCGGGGCCTAGAATGCTTCCAGGTCCTTGTACGCCTCTTCTGGGACAGCTCGCTTTGGACTCTCCACACAGGCTTGTGACACTGGGTTTAAATCCATGTAAGTGTAAACTGGTGATCACAGTTCAACGCCTCAAAATTCCTCTGAACATCGATATAACCCTATTTTTCCAAGGGGAAATTAAATACAATATAAATACAAATTTTCAAGATTTTGGTTAACTGGAGTAAAGAAATCCCCGCATATTTCTTTACTACAGTTAACCGAAACTATGAAAAGCAGTCAGAATTTTAGGAGTAGAAACAGATTAGATAATCCTCCCTGATGGGAAATGCTATTGCTGTTTACTTCTTTGTGACGAATGTGTCTTTGTTCACAAAAGCAGCTAAAATCATGAAAAAAGTTCAAGAAAGTCACAAAAAGAGGTCTTACTGTATGCATATGATTTCTGAAATTTCACCCACTTCCATCCTAAATTAGCTTGATTTCAGTCTGAGCATGTTTACCTCTCTATTGCATAGAAATGTCAAACTAGGTCTTGCCATAAAGTATCTGTCGTTGCTTTTATCTTTTTCTGCACTCAGTGACATTTGGGGAAGAGCTGGCCCCGCTCATGTTTTACCTCCTGTGAAAGGAGAATATTAACATCACCAAGAACTTGAGAGAGAGAAAATGTCCTCTTTGATTCCGACGAGATAAGAGCTAAATATCAGCCTTTCTGTTCTAAACAGGATGTTACTGCATGACTCCGATTTCACAAGACCATTGACCCTCACTCCTTGTCTACTTTCGAACATTGCCATTTACAGTAGTTCAGAAATGCATCTGAAATCAAAGATGTCAGAAAGGTTCGACAAATATCTGTCTTTGTGGATAAAATTCACACATCGGCAGAAGCAGAATCCGATCCACCAAGAAATCAGTAGAGGGAGAAAGATTGAAATAGAGCTCAATGATGCCATCTAGCCGCTCTGCATTCGCACAGCTGAAAGAAGCTAATTTCACCAGAGACACAATAATAGAAATCAATGTGCGTATTAGTGATCAGGATTTGTGTTCAAGCTTTCTTTTGTTCTTGGATTTCTCTAACTTCAATTAAAAGAACAGCATTAAATATCAATTAATGCCTGCATGGTAAGTAGATTTGTTCACTGGAAATAAACATCAGATTGCAGCAGTAAATGATTTCTGGAATGTTCTGCAGCTGGGGACGGCAACACGCAGTTGTGTGTGATTATCGGCTGATGTGGGTTTGCAAATCTTTTAATTACTTTGACGAGGAGTGGGAGATTCTCAAGGTTTATAGGATGTACTGTAACAGTGAGTCAATATCGTGTATTTGGGTTAAGACTTACATTCCTAAAATACATTCGAGTTAGAAAATACACTGTTAAAATCTTCTTGTCCCTTTCCTTTGTAATTTTATTTTGTCCTGCTTTATTACAAGTCAGCATTGGTTGAGTCTACTAAACAAGGAACCCAAGAGGGGAAATTGTGAAATTAGCAGTTCACTAATAAATATATATATATATATATATATATATATATATATATTTTCCAAGACATTGGAATTTTTCCAAGTTAAATAATTGTATACAGCTTTCTTTGTCTTCCTTGAAATGTAAGTAAATATGTAGGTCGACAGAACAATCCTTGTTTGCAATCAGAAAGTGAGAATCCAAATTAATTACATAAATGTATCGTTTGGTTGTTGTTGAGTGAGATGCGGACTGAATAAAACAATATATGTAAGCATGTATGTAAGCAATGAAAAAACAAACTTTTTTTGCTATTTTTTTCCTAACATTTTTTTCCAAACATTTTTTGTTTGCTTCTTTTGTTATTTTCTGAAAACAATTTGTGAAATTTGACAGATCTGTAAAGTTTTACAGTTAAAAATAATAATTTGTATTATGAAAACCTATTATTTGTAGTTGAGTTGTTTGTAAATGATTTAAATATACATAATATACATTCATGCAAACCAAAAACAGTGTTTTTTTTCTACAAAACATATTTATATATAAAAAAATACAAGGGAAAAGCTGTTTTTTTAAAGAAATTATACACTATAAAATAATATTTTACTTTTTATAAAACATTTCACTGAAAAACAATGGTTCTTGACTGATTCATTTCCTTTTACCATTTTAAAAATGGGTTTAGTGTGCTACTATGAAAAAAAATACATAATGAAATAACAAAGGGAAAAAAAGAAAAAAAAAGTTTTTTATTTTATAGTATTGAGCATCTTTGTATTTAACATCACCGTCTGTGTATCCAATCAAATTGCTTGATATTTGTCCTAATGTAAATGCTACTCAACAATTATGACAGATTTTTTCTAACATAAACAAAAAGATTTGTTTAAACCACAGTGACTACTGTTTTATTACTGAGATGATGACTGCAATAGTTTGTATTTTTTCTACTGAATATATTTGATGGAATTGGAAAGAAACCAAACCTGGTTAATGCATCTTAGACCGCAGCCATAAACTCACATGGGCATGTTGAAGAAAAAAAAAATGTCCCACAGAGCACATGATTCACTATCCCAAATCAAAATTCAGTCTAATAAATGCAAAACTGGAGTTTGCGTCTTGTGCATCTGCAAAGCTTCAGCAGAGAGATACAGTTAAAGAGCATGTAACACTTTCTTGATTTAAATGCAGTTTTTTAATTGGATAGAGCCCCATTATTTTTCAATACAGAAAGGGCAGTGAGGCACGCAAAGCTCTTGAATATTTTTGCAAATCGTGTTCGACAGCATAATGATTAAGCATGTCACTAAATTTGCCTCACAAAATGAAAAGCAAACTTCATGCAAGGCGTAATTTAATTGTTCCCCTTCATATTTTACGCCTCCCATTGTTGCGAGCTTTCTGTTCCCGGAGTCTCTGCATTAGGGCTTGACATAGCACAGTAAAACCCTGCCACATTCTGTAAAGCACAAACACACACCATTTGTTATTGTGGGTTTGATCCTTGAACATTACAGTATACAGACATACATAAAAAAATAAATAAACCAATAAAATATCAGTTAATTATTCAATTAGCAACATAACAATCTATACTTGCTTTTATTAGTAGAGGATTCTCAAAAGAGTCTTTGAATATTCTAGCAATTGCAATGTCAAGTATATCTAAAATGATCAGCTTATTTTTCTAATTTTAGTAAAAAAAATATATAGATATATAATTTGTGCAATTCGTATGTCTTTATGTTTTTGTCTGATTCATTCGTTCAAAATGCAGACAAATATTGCCATCTGCTGGCATTCAGCAGCCTGAAATCCTCTTCTCTATGCAGTGATTCAATGATCATTTCTTTTGGTCACCTAATAAAACACAAAACACAAAAAATGTCAATTAATTTACAGTAAATTGTTAAATGTTTTTTTACAGTACAGCTTGAATTGTTTAAAGATACCAGTGGTCTCAAACTCAATTCCTAGGGAGGCATAACCCCTGCAGGTTTTTCTGTTTCATAACAGAAAGAAAATGAGGCTCAGAGAATCTTTTTGAATCTGAGATTATGAGAATGGCACTCAGTGCTGGTGACTGGCTCTCACTCGAGTAACCTGCCCTTAATTTGGCAAAACTTTTAAGCCTAATAACTTTAACAAAACAAATCACTTCTTCAGAGTTGTCATGTATGTGAAAAAAAAACATTTGTGACCAGGCATTAGATGTTTTTATTTCTGATGGTAAAAATACAAGTTTTTAACATAGGCGTCAATAGGGATCAACTCAAATCTGGGACAAGCCTCAAGCGATCAATTACAACTTCCGTCACTGTTTATTTTGCATTCTGATGGACAGTGGGGAGTTCCCGCTTGCTTCGAACAGGAAAAGAGAAATTTAAGTAGTGGAGTCAGGTGCGTTCAGTTAAAATTGGAACAAAAAAGAAGAAGAGAACCTTGAAGTATATACATGCACATGCTTTAGATAATTTAAATAAGCGACATTACTGAAAAAAAGAGTAAATATAAAATTAGTTTTAGTTTACAGTTTTGAGTGGGATTGTAATGAAGACAGGCTGCTGTGATGTAGAAAATGTAATTTTCTAGATAATCCAATACAGTATAAAAAATAAATTCTCTTTAAAAGTGATTTTAATGTGCAATGGATAAACCACCAATTAAGGTGTTCACTTAAAAAATTGTTTTGTTTTCTGAGAAGTTTTTTCTTAGAGAGAAACAAAAATTAATTCTCTGATGATCTCACAGTCACAAGCTCAACAGTAATAGAAAAATGTCCTACTGGAGCCACACAAAATAGCACACAAAATAGTTTTTCTAGAGTTTTGAAGTCTAAGTAAGAGAAACTTGCAACACCAGAATCTATTATTTATTAGTTGTTTTTGGAATGAAGAACTGATGTTATGGAAGACTTAAATACACATTTGCCGTTCCTTTAAAATACACACAGTCTATTCAATATGAAGGTCCTATTGAGAAAAAAAAATAATTTCAAGCAGTAGAGACCTCAGTCGTGCATGGAAACCGATGACGGTGTCTTACAAACACAAACAACACTTTTTGAACTCTTTCGGGTGTTTCTTATCCCAGTCTGCAGAGGCGCAGTTGAGATGCCCTGGCTTTTCTTAAAATTTCATACTCTGATTACACTTCAAATCACCCTGTAAATCCTCTTAAGGCATGCAGAATTATTCGGTGCGCGCATGAGTGTGTGAGAAAGAAAATGAGTGAGAGGGGAAAAATAAAGATAAAGCGAGAGACAGAGAGAGGTTAGGTACTTATAAACCCTAAAGGCTTGCTTATCTTTCCAGCACATGCATCTTGGTGTCTCTCGTGCATGTCAGTTTTTCTATTTTTTAACACAGCAAAGACAAAGTAGCTGTGCAAGATGCTGTGACAGTGAAAAGACGTTTTTCTGAACCGGCTGATGTAAATTCAAAGCTATGGAGAGATCTAAACGCTTCAACAAATCTATAAAAAAGACTCAACTAAACAAAGAAAAACAAAATGAATCTTCACTGTAGTTTTCTAACTGAAACAATGTTTCTAAAGAAAGCTGTGGATGGAACTTCTGGTGCATAAGCCCAGACACACAATAGTGTGTAAACTATGCTGAATTATGTGAAATATCAAGATTTAAAAATTTGTGCAAAACTTTATAAATACATTACATGGATAAGAAAAGCATCATCGATGTTTGACATGGCATCAGATTAAATGCCTTCTCAATACATTTTTATTATCTCACAGCTTTGTTTTTTAGATTTCGACATTTCTTGCACAAGGAGGTTTAGCAGTAGTATTGCTCTTGTGCAGGATGCTAAATAAGAAACAATAAGATCCTGTTATAATTGTCACTGGATAAAATAAAGTAAAATTTTGAAAATTGTTTGAATTCAGAAAGAATCTAATCTACCTAGATAAACAGCACCTCCATGTGGCCATATAGTAATGCAACCTGAAATAGTACCTGTACCCAAGTTTAACCGGACCTATACATATAATAATAATAATAATAATAATAATAATAATAATAATATATTATATGAAGTGTGTTAGTATTTAAGGAATGATTCCAGATTTTAAAAAAGTATTAAAAATAGGTGTGTACTCAATTTAATCAACATATTATACAATAAAAGTTTATTGATATAGCACATTTAAAAATATGCAGCGTTGATTAAAGTGCTTCAACTTAAAAACAAAAAATTATGCAAAAGTTACATGACAAATGATACAATACAATAAAAATTCTAAAACAGAATGAAAATCTTAAGAAACGGAATAAAAGTACCAAAATCAAAAGATATTCTACAAAACAAAAGCGTTTTAAAGCAAATTAAAAAATTGACAGACTGCATATCTAAGATGATTTGAAATGTTTTCCAGAGTTTCGGGACATTGATGAAAAAGTTCTATATCTGTCAGTTAGACTGCAAGATTTGAATTAAAATGTAAGTTTTGCCATCTAAATTGAAATTTATTGATTGACCCATAGGCTTATCTGATTGCAAATGGCTTGTTACAGCAAGCTTTTTATTTGTTGTGATCTTTTGTGCAAGAACGCTTCTTTTCAATGTCTTAGAATGCTCGATGCAGTTTGTCATGTCTCCATGACGTTCAATATCAATTGTAAAATATTGACGCATCATTGTGAACTGTATTCCTGCTTTTGACCACTAGAAGAGTTAGTCACTGATATTGTTTTAATAAGACAAAACTGCAGAAATGGCATAAAGAAGTTTCACAAAACTTTTCATTACTTGGCATATCTGAACCAGATAAAGCTGAAATCATTTTACTATACAATTACTAATTCAAACTAAGAGTTTGTTAGGTACAATCTACTTCATGTGCTGGCTTCAATATAACTGGATTTGTTTGTTTGGTTATCTTTTTTTTACCTTTTTTCCCTTAAATTTAAAGATTTGTTTTAACTTTGCCCAATTGTTAATTGTGTTTTTGTTGCTGCCAATATTGGCTGCAATAAAGAGGCTCTTAACCTCATTGGTGATTTCCCTGCGTAAATAAATGTTAAATTAAAAATTAAGTATGTGTTAAGTAAGTGTTTTTTTTTTCATTTAAATGTTTTATCAAAACAAATGGTTACAAAAGAAATGAGCCTGAGGAAAACACATACATTATACAAAAATAAACAAGAATTGACATTCAGATCATAAGTAGATTATAGTCAAAGAAATGTTTTAGAGTTCTTATCAATTTTTTCTAGCAGCTTAAATACTGTGAATCTGCATGCAATAAAAGGTCCTTTTTGAAGTGCTAAATGCTTTCAGGACACAGAACACAACGTTTTAGAGGTCCTCATTGTGTTTTTAATGTGTATAGTTTAGCTTTGGTTTGTTTAATTGTGTTTGACCTATTTTAGTTTTTTTTTTTTTATTTAAAAAATTTTATGAGCTCACATTTTTATCTCTTTTAAATACTGTTTTTTGCAGTACTTTGGAAACTTTTCTGTTATAAAATGTCCTATAGAATTAAAGTGAATTGAATTGGATCGATGCAAGGGGAAACACATGCATGGTTGGGTTCCAGACCATCTTGATATGTGTATATGGAATTTGTCAGCCATGATCAGCCGTTGAATGATGTAATACATGTTTTGTTTGTCCCAGCAGAAGGAAAATAAAGCATGACACCAAAGAAATTCAACACATTTGTATCTAGGTGTACATTAATTAAGGAAATCTAACCAAATGATTACAGACTGCTTGCAAAGGAAAAATAGATGAAAATGTGATAATTCAACAAGCCACTTCCTTCTTGATATCGTATCACTCCCAGAGAGTCAAAAATGGGTAAATAGACACAAATTGGTTGATCAGAAATTATGAGAACCTCAGTTTCTGGTAAATGGCTCTTACTTAACTAGCACCATCTTCAATTATGTAAAACGTTAAATGTCAAAATATTTAACCATGCTAATGATATTATATAATGATTAATAAAACAATTCACAATCACCAAGTTGTACTGAAGGTAAGCATGAGCAATATACATAAAAACCTGACGACTCACTGAAGCCACAGGTGTAAATGAGCTTTTTTTAACCTGTAAAGTTGGGATTTTTTTGCATCACTGTCAATAGTAACCTGGTCACTTCTGGAGTCAGCCTCAAGTATTCAGACACATCCTATGCATTCCTATGCATCAAGAGGGAAAGCAGAAGGTTGCTCCTTAGTTTGTAAAGAGTCATAAATCACATGTAGCCACATACCAAAAACACACTGAAAAGATTTCACAATGAGGTGTGTGTGTGTGTGCGTGTTTGAGAGCGTATGAGAGAGAGAGAGAGAGAGAGAGAGAGAGAGAGAGAGAGAGAGAGAGAGAGAGAGAGAGAGAGAGAGAGAGAGAATGAGTCTTTCATTTTTGCAGACTGCACTTCTAACATTGATGAGCACCGAGATTGTGCTCGCATTAACTTCCAAGATTTAAAAGTTCATTAAGAGTAAATATGACAACTCCTGGAAGGATTCTGATCAAAGGAGGGAGGGTGGTGAACGAGGACGCCTCCGAGATGGCAGATGTCTATATTGAAGATGGCATAATTGTTGGCGTTGGCTCAGATCTGCAGGTGGTAGCTGGCACGAGGGTCATAGATGCCACAGACAGACTCGTGCTGCCAGGTGGAATTGATACTCACACACACATGGAGCTGTCATTTATGGGCACAACAGCTGTGGATGACTTTCATACTGGTACCAAGGTACTGTACTAACAAATGATGGCATATGTTCCATGTAAAACCACAGAGGATCGTGCAAATTCTCTGCTTAAATATGGTGAGGTAGAGTGAAAAAAATAATCAGTATTTTAAAAATGTATTATCATTATTTATTATAAAATGTTATTATTATAATAATTGTATTGACACATTTCCCAGCGATGGGTTGCGGCTAGAAGGGCATCCGCCGCGTAAAACATATGCCCGTAAGTTGGCGGTTCACTCCGCTGTGGCGAAGAAAGGGAAGAAAGCCGACATGAAAATGAATGAATGAATGTATTTACACAATAGAAAATATTTTATTCAAACAATAAAAGTAACATAAGACAAATATAGATATTTTACATATTTTGAAGACGTTTCAAATGAGATGTTTAACTTATTTATTTAAAAATTTTAATCAAACAGCTTTTTATTCAGCAATTGACCAATAACCTGTCAAAGTCCCTGTCAGTAATCTTTTTGAACGTGAGATTAATATGAGGTGAAAAAAGAAATTAATGCTAATATACTAAACTTTATAAAATACCTCTATTATAAATATGTATTCCATCATTATTAGATTTTCATTGAATGCACATTTTAAACAAAATTCAACATCATTTTCCACTCTCAAAGGACTATTGGTTTTGCAGTTGAAATTTATTTTTATTTTGAGGCTGCATAAGGAATTCAAAGTTAAAAGTATTCTGAATGACTAAGAACAGTAAACATGCAGCAGATTGTTTACATGGCTGGAAACCTTGACTATTCTCTATATGAGTGGCATAAAGCGAAAAGGTCTGCAGGATAAACCCATGTTAGAAGTTAATTAATAACGAGTTCCGGAGAGGTGTGTTTATGCTGCTTTGTGTCCGCAGGCAGCCGTGGCTGGAGGAACGACCATGATCCTGGACTTTGTCATCCCACAAAAGGGGTGTTCACTGCTGGAAGCCTATGAGCGATGGAGGAGAACTGCTGACCCCAAAGTCTGCTGTGATTACTCGCTTCATATGGCTGTGACCTGGTGGGATGACACTGTACGTACTGTACCACTCTTTACTTGGTTATAAAGCATATAAATAGTGATGTATGCCATTTTGTAAAGAAAACACATATAGCAGTAGATTGAACTACAAAAATAACACGAAGAAATATTGTTACTGTCAACTATTAAACCAACTTTTGACAAGGCTCTATTGGTCTAGGGCATGGGTGTCAAACCTGGTCTATTATATGCCATCGTAATTTTGACATAGCCTAGCTCTGGCTTTCCTTTTTATCACCTTCCTTGGGTCTGGTACCACAATGACTTATGGTACCTGACTGGTCATTTCCTCATTTTAAACAAGGGTTAATGATTGTCCACAACTAGCTCATCACTGGCCAGTTTCAGCTGAGTTAGCCTTAAATTCAATGTCTGGACCGTGTCTTTTATGCCACATTAAATACAATGGCAGCACTTCCAGAGGTGAACCATGTCTGGGTCACATGCTCTCTAAAAAATGTTAGATGCCAAACCTTGTCCTAAAATGTCTAATAAAAATGGCAAGGATGGCCTTAATTAACCTGATCAGGTGTGTTATATGTTGGTTGAAACTTATCTGTGCCAACTTCTTCAGGACCAACATTAGACACTCATGGTCAAGGCAGTTTTTTGCTCGTTAGTTATTGACTCCTGGAAATCACATAAACACTTTTAACCATAACCTGGATTAGAAGAGTACTAAAAACTATAATCAGTTAAGTTTTTCTGTTGCATAAAATTGTTTAATTCTTCAAATGGTTAATCAAACTACTGTAGTCAGATTCTAAGGACTCAGTAAAGTGACAACACATTTTTGGTTCAAACAATCACTAGTTTTGACCTTGATGTTTTCACTATGACCATGTCCCATAGTTTTTGATTAGTAGCAAAACTTTGCCAGAAACCTATGAGTAGTATAAGTGAAAGAAAATACATTATATTACATTTTACCAATCCTGTTAAAATGCAACTCTGCAACGAAAGTGGAACAAATGAATGAAAAAAAAAACTAAATCTCATTTTATTATAGGTCAAGAAAGAAATGGAGATTCTTGTTTCTGAAAAAGGTGTCACCTCATTTAAGATGTTCATGGCATACAAAGATGTCTTCATGCTGCGGGATCATGAGCTCTATACTGTCTTCTCCCAATGTAAGCAGATGGGAGCAATAGCTCAAGTTCATGCAGAGAATGGAGACCTTATTGCAGAGGTGAGAAATAATCCTCTGAGTTGATGCTACAGAACAATTCAACATAACAGCTA
This sequence comes from Danionella dracula, assembly GCA_900490495.1. NCBI lineage: Eukaryota > Metazoa > Chordata > Actinopteri > Cypriniformes > Danionidae > Danionella > Danionella dracula. The sequence continues at coordinate 3,898,695 of UELW01000039.1, read as the reverse complement.
TTTGTTTGAATACCACTTGCATGAAGGATTTTTAAATCACTTTAAATGAGATTAACATTTGATCTAACTTTGTGCTGGGGAGTACAATGAAAACTGCATGCGTGGTTACTCTAGCAGTTATGTCTTTCAAACTTGTGTAGGTTAAAAGGGAACCAGAGTTAAAGTTTACCATAGGTGAACCTATAGCTAGCAAATTTTGTAAATCATTCTTCAAATTTAACAGTTAATGTAGAACAAGACAAACAATTAATGTTTCACAAGAGCATTCCTGTGCCTGCACACTGAATTAAAATATGTGGAATTGTTTACGTAATTTAACATTTCAAATGTGCATCATCATAAAAGTTCACTATTAAGAAAAATCCTCACTAACTAAAATGTGTCAATGTAGCAGATATATAGAGCATATGTATACTTATTTAGCACATATTATGTATTGTTTTAACTATCATCTTGTATAGATCAAGACTCAAGAAGGGGGAAGGGATCATAAATGGATGAGAAACATCCTCATGGTGGTAAAGACTTGTCAAGACCTGACTTGACAGAGGCTGAACCAAGTTTTATGACACTACTTGTAAAAGACTACTTAAAAACTTACCTCTTAACTCAAAAGAACATGGGAGCAGATTTCTTCTTTCTTAACATTAAAATGAATTCAGTTTAGAAAAATCACCTTGTCAAAAATATAAAAATATTGGATAAAAATCATAAATGCAGAAATACGTTATGCTTTTCCTCGTTCAGGACACAGTATGAGCTTGTCAAAATGCTTGGGATTTTAATAATTACAGTACTAACACCAACATGCTTTTTAAATTATAGTACGTCTATAGCAGGGGGGCCCAAAGGCTGTCCTGGGGGGTCACAGCCCTGTTGAGATTAGTTTAACCCAACATATGAAACAACTGATCACACTAATAAAGCCCCTGTTTGTTTATCTGAAAGGAGATTAGTGTGCATACTAGCAAGTGTTGCAACTAAAATGTGCAGGAAAGTGGCCCGATTTTGGACAATCCTGGTTTATTGTCTTACTCATCCTATTCTTTCCCATCTGCACCAGAGGATGGTGACAGAGAGCAAGGATATGTTTGAACTCAGAAAAATCTCATGGAACAAGTACACACACAGCACAGTATGGCACAGTTTCTGTTATGCTTATTCGGATAAACATCCTTTTAAATGAAGGAAATAAGATTATAAAGTATCTACAGTGCTAATTACTGGTGTGTAGCTTATACAACGCTGGCTCTGCCCTGTTTGTCGTGAGAACAAGGAACAATCAATTTTGTTTGTTTTATTTAGCCATTTTGTTTGCTTTGAAAAATTATATTGTTTTAGTGTGTACTCTTATCAGTACTGTTGTGCTGTTCCATTGCAATTAAAACATACTTAGACACTAGTTTTTCCAGAAAACATTAGCAGAATCTGGTTAAAGTTCTTTAAACCATCTATACCACCACAGAAACTTTTAGAAGCATACATTCCTTTAGCAAAAAAAAAAAAAAAAAGACTAAGGACTGCACTTGATTTCACAATACGCATACAGTACTGTGGGAATAACTTGAAAATGGGTGTGAGATTTGACATGTAAGCACAACTTCCTTCAGGAGTGAAATACCTCGGCACATATCTATTTTTTTTCATTAAGATAAGCTGCTTTGTATGCATTTAGAATAAAATGTATTTAAATGGCCCTTATTGTAAATGCTTCAAAGCAGCTTACTAAACATGAGATTTTCTGAAATTCATATAAAAACATATAACAAATTGGGATAATTAGAACAAAAATGGGGAGACTAGAATTTCAGCATTTATTTAATGTACAAGCACAATACAGATGTGCCGATTCAATTATTAATAAAAACAGATCTGCATGAGGAGAACGTTAACTTGCATGTGACCTCACAAAGGGAGTCAAGCCAAGTTGGACTGTTGCTTGATGTCACCATGTCATCGTCTATCAGACGTGAAGATCCATTATTGGGCAGATCTTCTGTCAGCACCTGAATCAAAGCTATAAAGAAAAATTTAAACATAAACATATAAAACTAAAATATTGTCTGACAGATTAAGCATGTATTTATTTTCAAGCAGCGCCTGTCTTGTTTGCCCAGGGTGCAAAACGTATGCTGTCTTTGGGCATCACAGGTCCTGAAGGGCATGAGATGTGCCGCCCAGAGGAAGTGGAGGCCGAGGCTACACAGCGTGCAATCACTATTGCACATGCAGCTAACTGCCCGCTTTATGTGGTGCATGTTATGAGCAAATCTGCTGCGAAGGTTGTTGCAAATGCACGTCGAAGTGGTAAGAGAATTCCTGATTGCTTCAGATTTGTGTGTGTTTTTTTTTAATAAGAACCCAAAGCAATGCTCACCAAAATATGACATACACGGTTTTGAGGATTGTTGAAAATTAGTAGACATCCTGGTAAATAAATTTGACAATAACAATCTCAATGGTTTGTTCAGAGTGAATGGAACATTATGTAGATTTTGCTTAGTTGTACTATTTGGTTGATTTATTATTCTGTAGACAAAATCTCAGCATAGATATTTATCTCTGATTGTTAACTTTTAGGTCGTGTGGTGTTTGGGGAGCCCATAGCTGCAGGACTGGGCATAGACGGCACTCACTACTGGGATAAGAACTGGGCACATGCTGCTTGTTTTGTTATGGGGCCTCCATTAAGACCAGACCCCAGTACTCCTGGATATTTAATGGATCTCTTGGCCAAGTACATGCATGCTCTGACTAGTTTGACTCTTTTTCTTGTACTGAATAAAAATGGTGTACTCTACTTTACAGTGATGATCTGAGCGTGACAGGAACAGATAACTGCACATTCTCAGTCTGCCAGAAAGCCCTTGGCAAAGACGACTTCACTAAAATTCCAAATGGAGTTAATGGAGTTGAAGACCGCATGTCTGTTATCTGGGAGAAGGGAGTGGTTAGTAATCATTGATCCATACATTCATCCCTTAATCCCTCCCTCCATCAATCCATCTATTCATTCAGCAGTCCATCTTACCATCCATTTATCAATGCATCCATCTATATACTCCCAATCCATTTACATATGTCCATCACTTCATCCACACAACTGTTCATCTACTCATCCTTCAATCCATATGTTCATACCTCAATCTATCAACAAATGTATTATGCACCATTCTCTCCATCTAACCCAATGCCTTTCACACTATCCATCTACACAGTCATCCATCCACCTTGTCAACCAGTACCTGTCTATTCACTCATCCATATGTATGTGCTTCCATCCGTCCATCCATCCATCCATTCATCCATCCATCCATCTATTCATTCAATCATTTATTTGTCCATCCGTCCATCCATCCATTCATTCGATTCATTAGTTTTTATTTATTCATTCTATCATTCATAGACTGATCCATTCAAGCATTGAATCATTTAATAATTAATTTGCTCATTTATTCATCCATAGACTCATACATACATTTTTTCATTCAGCCATCCTTCCATTCATCTATTCATTCTACATCCAACAGCCTGATTGGTGAAGTCTTTGGACCACGCAAGCAGATATTTTTCTGCTACCAGAACTCTGCACTACAATCTCAAATTCTGCTCATGTTGTATTTCATAATCTGTTGGCTTTTTAACTTTAACTTTCATCCTCAGCAGAGATGACTCTTGCTTCCCTTCCTTAAAGGGACAGAACAGCTATGTGGTAAACATTATGTGATTTGCATTTAAGAAAATGTTATTGTCTTGTACATTTAGAGTACACTTCTGAGAGATGTATGACAACTGGCAAATGATGGAGCTGGTCATTGGTAATCAATGCAGCTTGTGTTTGCCAATACTATCCCACTTTAGTGTAGGAAAGTTGTTTTTCAATGGCTATCTACTGTAGTATTATTATTAAAAACAATTTAAATACTAAAATAAAATTAAACATTAATAATCCCTAAACAATCAGCTTATATTTAATTATTTGCGAATATTTTTCCAATTGTCATTTTCTCATTTCATTCACTGATCCATCCTTAGTGCTAACTTTAAAATCTTGTAATTAATATGCAAAAGTACCTCACGCTTGGGTTTCATTTCCTTCAGCACAGTGGGAAAATGGACGAAAACAGATTTGTTGCGGTCACCAGTGCCAATGCAGCCAAAATCTTCAACCTTTATCCTCGAAAAGGAAGAATTGCTAAAGGCTCAGATGCGGATGTGGTCATATGGGACCCAAAGGCCAGCAGGTATATCACAGCAGCCTAGAAACCTAGATGTTGCATCATTAACATTTTCTAATGAGTCATGAACCATGGTTAAATGTGCTGGACTACCATAAAATCTACATTAATAAACCATGCTAACAACTACAAACTCATTCTATTTATTGGTCATATATGAGTACTTTACACAAAATTCAAATTTTTTGTTTTTCATTTTGACTTGAACTATGTTGTGAATGAGAATATTACCAGTAAATCGACTGGCTTAAAACATACAGGCTTCCTCTTTAAAAAATCTTTAAAAATAATTTTTTTGGCATCACTTATGTTTATGTCTGTGCATGATGTTCTATAGGTGCTCTATAGGCTTACTGTTGTAGTTGTTATGACAAAGCCCTGTTGGATTGGCTGCAGAGTAATGACCATAAATGGAAGAATCATAAGGCATTCTTCCTGTTCCAACATGTCGTCTACAAAGTACATACATGCATCAGAGGAGAGAACGGAACAGCAGACGGCTCTGGCTGTTATGTAATTGGGCCACGTTGCTGCTCGTTTCCCTTGTGAATCTGGGCTAACCCCCTCTAGGCAGATAACCATGATTTGAGTTCAGTGTTAGGAGCCAATGTGCTGAAATTTAGCGCACAGCAGCATTGCATTAATCAAAACTGAGCCATTGTGTAAGATGTACTAATAAGGAACAGTGACGTGTCCTGGTGTATATTGGAACATTTAGGTCAGACAAGAGAATTGATGAGTGTGAATTTTGTAAGTAAAAATGGATGTTTGTGTCTTCAATAATCTTGGTTTTAAAAACCAAAAACTTTCATATTTATTCTACAATCTGGAATTAACGTAATAAAACAGAGATTAACAGTATCTGTCATAAAGCAAATTACTGTAGTCACAGGATGAGTAGTTAATAGATGTTCTAGAGGCATTACAGTTATCGATATGTCACAACTTGTGTATAAGTAAAACTCAATTGCACATCAAGCAGGAATCCAAGACAAATCTTTCTGTATAAAACAAAAGAAACACAACATAGTATTCTCATGTGTGTGACATCCTGGATAACTAAATAGTTTCCTATCACAGAATATAAAACCTATGAGAGGGAAAACTTAGTTAAAGCCTAAACCAAAAACACTATAAACACATCTGAACTAATGAACTCAAATACGGGATTTCAAACCACTTACGATACAAGAGGTGATGGTAAAGTCAATAAAAATAAGAGGAAGTAAAAGAAAGAAGACAATATAAGGACAGTCTGATTAGGGCTGGGCCGGGTACAAATACCTCCCTCCTGTTACTAAGACAATGTTTTGTCTTATATATTGTCTAATATCTTATATCTTATAATCTTATATGTTGTCTAATAACATGTGCAATATTGTGTAACAAATTGCATATTGTCTCTCCTCTACTGAAAGTCGCTTTGGACAAAAGCATCTGCTAAATGCTTAAAAGCAAATGTAAACAATGTAAAAATTACCAATCACCAACATGAGCAGATTCTAAACACAAGACAAAGTAATAAACAGGACTAAATAAAGATAAAATCAAGAAAAAAAATAAACACATGGTTAGAAAAACTTAACTTATAACCAAAAGCCACAGCACTTAGTAATGACAGGGTTCTAAAAAACACAAAAAGATTAACCAATAAGAATAAATATTTATAGTAGCTTTAAATCAAACAACTCATTTACTGTTTTCAGGGAGTAAAAAAGCATAAACCAAGAATATTGGTAAACCAACCATGCAGTTCTAAAAGGGTATTGAAGTGGAAACTAAAATTCATTTTATATTCATAAAATATAATTTATAAATGTTTTTATACTGTATTTACATATTATGTTGTTGTGGCTGTGCATCGGAGATGATGACGTAGGGTACGGGGCATTATGAGTACTGTTGGAGGGTTATTTTGGAGGTATCTAAAAAGTGTTGTGTTTTGATGTTATAGTGGTGTAATAATGGGTGGGGAAGTGTTGTTGTGTGCTTGGATGTGTTTGTGCAAAACATTTAGCTACCTATGTTGAGATAGATGTGCTCAGGTTATCCTCCTAACTGATTAACGTACAAGTGAGGTATATATTAATCTGTGAGTGAGGATCATGTTTTAAAAAACGGGTCTCCGACTCAATATAGACACTACACACATGTTTAAGTTTCTGTTTATACAAATCTTGCTATCTGCACTCACCTGCTGTTTTAAGTAAGCTGAGATGAAATGTGTTCTGTTTGAATATTCTGTATGAAGATAATGATGTAAAAAATTAAGCAACCCTGAAAGTTCCAAAACAGTTTTATAAGAGTCTGCGGTCTCATCACTGAAGTTACACATGTCTTGTTTTAATCATAGGGTGATTTCAGCAAAGACTCATCACCAGGCCGTGGACTATAACATCTTCGAAGGAATGTTATGCCATGGTCTTCCAGTGGCCACAATCTCCAGAGGAAAGGTAGTTTATGAAAACAACCAGCTGTTCACAAACCCGGGTGAGGGACGATACATTCCACGGGAACCCTTTGCCAAATTTGTGTACAAGAGAATAAATCAACGTGAAAAGGTAAAAAATGTTTAAGTATATGACACATTTACACTAACCCACATAGACGCACGCACACAAAAAAACACAAACCTTTAAACAAATTGCTGTGAAAATTATCTGAAAGTTTTATTGTTGAACCACTTAAAATAGATAAAAAAATACACTTAGGCAGATTAATTTATTGTTTAATTTAGACACAGATGTAAACAATTGTCGGAGCTAACCACTGTAGTTCACATACTCTCAAATCACTCATCAATTGATCTTAATTGGAGCCACTTTCATCCCTAGGTATATAAAGAGACAGCTGTAGTCATCTTTCTAGTGACCAGCGATGCTAAAAGTCTTGGTTGCTTGTGTAACCCCTCATTCCTTGTAGACTTTATGTTCAATTACGAGTATGTACCCTCTGAGTGGACCTAGCTGTACTCCATAGCTTCGAGCCAATGAAATAGAGACATTGAGAATTTGCAATGAATCAAACATTGATAGATATAAAATACAACCACAATGAGCTGTACAAATCATATTCAAAGTCCTCAATAGCAAATAGTTGCAACCCAGAAGGCAAACTACCATTGAATCAACATTGAATCAATGTCATGATGTAGCCCAAAATGGTCATATTTTGTCTTCCTCCAAATCTATTTATTTTTATTTTTATTTTATATTATTTATTTAATAGCAAAATAACTGCCAGGTGATAACCATAATGAGAAACTTGCACAAAAAATGTCTTTGTAGTGAAATATTTACATGAACATTTTTAGGGACTTCTGAAAGTTTTTTTTAATGATGACTTTGATTTTAGCATGTCAGTTGAGTAAATATAAGCCATTCTGTTGTTTTTGGCAAGGTTATGTTATTGTGTGTGTCTTTTATGTATCTGTAATAATTCTTCCTTTAATCCAATCTATCAGTATACAGTCACATTTGACTTCCTGACTTTGATTCCTCCTTGTTTCGATGAGCACAAAAGATGTTTAGTCAATGTCATCTTAAGTAAGAGTTGATTCATTATTGATTCAATATGGTGATCAGACTCCTACTATTACAATAACCAGTCAATATGACATGCAAACTTCTTAAAATTCTGTGAAAACCAACAATTCCTTTATCAGTCCTAATTCTAACAGTATTTCTGACACTACATAGAGCTTAGAAATTTGGAAGGAAACTGGACAATGCCTAAATCTATAAATAAAGTGAAGCACATACTAATACAAGATGCAGGATACAATTAGCACCAAAACATGTCTAGTCTTCTGTTGAATAAGCTTTTTTTCCCCTTGTTTTCAAGGTTGGACAGCCCATCGCTGTATGCAGAGAACCATACACCGGAGATGTCATATCTCTTGCAACAGGAAAGTCCTGAATCAGGAAGCAAATCCAATGAAAATAATAACTATTATTAATTAATGTAAACAGTTTTTAGCCAAAGATTACATTTTCAGAGTGTGCTATTAAAGATGGCAACATACTAATTTCATTCTATGAGCCTATAGGGATTCTCTCTAAACTGGATCTCGGAATTCATAAGGAAACTGTATCTGTGATGACATAATGAACTAGTTCATTTGAGCTCCTCAGTGAATAAAGCCTATGTTCATAGCATTAGGAAGAAACTAGAGCTCTGAGCAGGCTGAGTTTGGCACCATGGCCATTACAGCTCTTTTTCAGTCCACTGGGTCACAACAAACAGATCTTCCCACATGAAGTGCTGAGGTACTCTTTAAGATCACTTTGTGATTATGCAGATGGTGGGCACTAAAACTGCTGTTCAAGAAATTTTTTTCAAACTTCAGATTATTGCTGGTTGGCTTCAAACAGCATCAGAGTTTCGCTTGAGAGGCCTGAAGAGTAAAGGGCACCAAAAACTAGGCTGCAAAACAAAATACAAAGAGAGAGATGATATGAAAATGTATATTTCCACAGTCAAAGTTTAAATAGTCTGCAAAATATTTGAATAGAGTAGGATTTTACAGGTTAATGTTTGTAATGTTTACAGGATAATGTTAATGTAATGTGCTTTAATCAGACTGGTCTGTTTATCAATAAAAACATTTGAGACTTAAGATTCACTGGATGATTATTTTTTGTCACATCCAGAGCTGCCTTACTGCTCTCTTTCTCTTCCCATCTAGCAATGTTCTCACGTAGTAAATTGTAAACATTGCTAGAAGTTTAAGTGTCTTAAAGTGTTCAATTTTAAAATAACTTAAATATTTTACTCATATATAACGCAGGCTCAAAAAACATCAATAAATGTAAAAAATTCAATGTGTTCATCTGTAAGATGTTATTTTATGAAATATAAATTAAATTGAATAACTCAATATATTTTTTAAATGGCAAAAAAGTCAGACAAGTCAGTGAAAATCAAATATTCAAAAAAGGCAGCTTAAAGAGAAAGAGAGAAAAAATGTTAACACTCTAAAACAGGCCATGTTTGTCTTTGGAAATATTTTTTGAAAATTTCAAAAAAAGCTGGTTTTCAAAGTTTGTAACTTGGAAGCTTGGAACTTAGTCTAGACCTTTTTGGATATAGCTAGTAGCTTCATTTAGGTATATAGAGTTATATAGTTCAGTATCTCGTTTGGTGATCTTACAGTCTCTTGGGGCCTTCACAAGTACACAAATGGCCCTTTAACTCTCCAACATTTACTCTTTATTCCAAAACCATGGTGACCAGTCCAATGTTGAACCAGCCCATTTTTAAGAAACACAAAAGTAGCTTCAAACAAGCCAAAAGGAGATTTATTTGTGGAACCGACTGTGCTGCAAGAAGGTGAAGCTGAACTGTGCAGATCAGTAGCCCTCCGTGCAGTATAATAAATTATCTGGCTCAAATAAAAAGTGAGCTTTGAACACATATTTTAAATGTAATTCAGTTTTTAATTTCAAATTAAAATTTCCCCAGAACTTTTCTTACTATTTATATGTAACATACCCCATTCATAATCATATTTAATTTAACTAGAATTATTTACAACAAAATAATTGAACAAAAAAGTAGCCCCATATGCCAATTTCATGAAGCAGCACCCTGCAGAGGGCGTTATCGCCTCCTTCGTCCAAGAAATGTGTGGCAGTAAAATATGCAGACTTGTTGTAAATTTAAGTTATCCTTACAGTACATTGAGTAATTGACTCTGTTTAATTGTAATGGTTTGTGAGTATAGGTATATGAGTATACAAGTACAAAGTAGTAAATAAAAAACTAACTGTACTGTAATTAAGTACATTTACTCAACTACTTTACACCACTAGAGGAATATAACTTTTAAAAGTTCAAATATATTTTGTCCTACATATTTTGCTATAATCAGGTTATTTGTAGATTAGTAGAAAATAAAATCTTGTAAACCTGCATAACTAAAGTCTTCAAGCCTCCTTCACGTCGTTCCATGTTTGTCTTGTGGCGTTTCCTCAAAATCTTTGCATGCAGATAGGCCACTCGTGTTTCTGTAACATCTGAGAAGAACCGCTCAGCAAGCACAACTCTGAGCTGCAGCATATGAGGTGACAGCAGGATGAGGACGAACAGGGAGGCCAGGATGAGAAACAGAGGGAGCAGAGAGTGGTGGAGCCACAGCTGCGGCTCAGGCAAACACTTCTTCTCAAACAGAGACATGGTATAAGAGAAGTTTTCTCCCTTTGCACTTTCTCCAATAGGCAACCCTAGAAATAATGTTGACCCCTTTCAAAGCAAAAGAAAAATGATATGAGTTTTAAACATGATTGTTGAAAGATCATCCAGTAATTTAAATACATTCTCACCTGTGTTTTTACACTACTCACTATGAATGCAGGGTCCATTAAACAATTAAAGTAAACTTACATTGGAGATTGAAGCACAACAATTGAACACAGAATGCTTGATTTAAGCAGTCTATATTACTTTATATTCTTTACATATGAATTAGTATCACATGACTATGGGTAGTATAGTTATTGGATTGGCAGATATAAAAATATTGTAAGTTTTAAAAGAAATGTGAAAATGTATGAGCAAACAAATTAATCTGAATTTAGAGAAAATAATAGTAAACTATGTGTAGGATAAAGAATTGTTTTGCTGTTACCTGATCTCGAATTCCTACAGGAACCAGAAGTGGCTCCAGTTCCCCGAGCCGTTTACTCAAAACTACAATGAGCCAGTAAACCAGAGTGTCCAGACATATAAACAGCAGCCAGGTGAGACAGTGAGTCAGTACAGGGATGCTGAACTTCAGCATGGTTTTCCAATGGCGTGTCTTTGGGCGAATGGATGAAGTCACAACATAACGAGCAGATTCCTGTTTGCTTAGTGGAAGAACACATTGTTTTCCCTTTGCCCTCAGCTGCTGGTCAAAGTGTCGGAAAGCTTTTGTGATGAACTTATTATTGTACTTTTTGTCAATGTGAAACCGCTTCAGATACAAAGCAGTGAGAAGCAGAAGAAATAGCAAACCTATTGCAGGGGAGAGAAACTTTCCCATCGAAGACAGCACATTTGCTAATGCTAACGCACTTTGCAAAGTCTGGTGTATAGCCTGTCTTGCATCACTTAGGTGGGTTTTGAAATCATTTGAGTCCACCTTTGCTTTAAGTTTGAAATCTGCATGGAAAGATCCAAGTTCAATGATTTTAAAGTAACCCTGCAGTTGAGTACCCACCCACTTGAGCATGCGGATGTAATTTCCCAAGGGTTCTGTATTAATATCCAGTAACTTCTCCTCTAAGTTGCAGAGGAGGCCTTTTGCAAGCAGTTTCAGATTACTTAAGGTGTTCTGAAGGTTGAAGTAAATCACTGAACTGGTTCCAATTGTAAGGAGAAGACTCTTTGTCTGTTTCAAACTCATCGAAATCAAAATCAAGGCTCCAAAACAGCGGATCTTTTCTGAAAAGTACATTGTTGTTGTTGAAGTGATGCTGAAAACACACGCAATGGGCACAGAGATTTCTAGAATAGATTTGAAAGAAAAGTGGAGGACAAGAAAAAGTAAGATGCTCAAAAAGAAGCTGGTTGTAAAACAAGTCAGTAACATGAGGCATTTTTCCTTGGAGTTTTTTGGGGTTTTGGTTGTGTAGAGAGCAAATATCCTGAACCAGACTTGACAGAATCTTTGTGTAAACTGGTACAGTTTAGCCAGTGTCATCATTACTGTATTTGCCTGAAAAAATAAGATTTTTAAACATTAAATTGCTGTTATTAGTTTAACTTATCATTCATTCATTCATTCATCTTCATGTCGGCTTTCTTCCCTTTCGGGGTCGCCACAGCGGAATGAACCACCAACTCTCTGGCATATGTTTTACGTGGCGGATACCCTTCCAGCCGCAACCCATCGCTGGGAAAACTTATGATTCATTAATTAATTTAATTTGACATCTATTCCATGTAATATTTTTTAAGTGTTAATCCAAAACCCATTCAAAAATGTAAGGGAGATTCACAAAGAGTGGACAGCAGCTGAAGTCAGTGATTCAACATCCACCACACAGGTGTATACATGACATATTTCAGTCTCGGTTGGAAAAACCAGATCACGCAATCCAGGAGAGCTGATCGGCTCCATGCCATTCTGCATTGCTGCAGCAATTCAGGCAAATGAAGCAACAACTTGTTGAGTGCTGCACATGCTCTTACTTTTGATGCTTATACTTTTCAGTTTCCCATCACTTCTAAAACTCAAAAAAACTAAAGAAACTTTAGCATTTTTCATAGAAACTGAGTTTGTCATTTTCATTAGTTATCAATCATAATCAACAACAATAAAGGACATAAACCCTTCAAGTATGTATGTTTAATGCAGAAATGCAGCATACTCATTTCTTTTTTTTAAAGATTAATGAAATAAATAAACCTTTCATATTGTAGCACCTTCTAAACAAGTGTTATAATAATTTGACCCCATAATAATCCCAAATTCTTAAAATTTCACCTTACCTCATGAAGTAGAGGCCAACAATCAGGTTTTGTGTGAGCCGTGAAGGTCCAGCTTTCTTCTTTTAAAACTTGAGGAGGAGGAAACTGTTTATTTTTTCACTTCCCTTTTGAGCCAGAGACTCAATGCTTATTCATAACCACAACATAGAACAGACAAAAAAAAAAAAAACTCATGATTACTGTGCTTTAGACAAGTGCATGTAGTTCAGCTGTTTTTAAAGGATGTATTTCTGCTGTGTATCTCAAATCATTTGATGAAGTGTCTGGGAAAATGATTAGCGACATGAAAAGCTCTTTACCTTTTTTGTTGAAATAAAAACACATTTATTTCTTCTTTATTGTTTTATTGACAAAAATGCTATTAGGTTTTAATAGCAATATCAAATAGTATGATTCTTTATGGAATAATATGGATAGAGTTAGCACATTTATAATATTATAAATATATGGTAAATTATTGATTTAGTATTCAAAAGGTATCTCTTATAGACATTTTTTATTCAGATATTTGACCCTTGAAAAGTAAACCATGCTCCGTCCTCATCTATATGAGCAGCTCTCTCTTTCACTGACTCTGAGCAAATCTGCCTCTTCAATTAAGTGCTCAAGTACTGAATGTATTATAGGTGTTTTAATACATATTTAAGATTACTAATAAAAAACTAAGTAAAATTATTTATTGAGCAACCTCCCTGTCCCCACACCGTAAAGATGACCGTATGAACATTCACCGACTAAGATAATGATATTTTTGTTTTCTACTTTCATAATTATAACCATGATGTTTACCAGAACACGTTACATTAACTTAAATAACATCATACCTACTTAATATTTATTGTTAAACGTTTTCTAAGTTTACTTTAATTTATTTTATCTGTAGAATTTCCTCCAAATGTTTTTTTTTTACTTTACAGAGCAGTAGGCTTTCTCCATTCACCCTTCATACGTGTGATCTAGGCATTTGTGTGTAGTGAACTTGGGAAAAAAGACATGCTACATTCTTCTTGCAAACAGCCATTTCTTTTCAGTGTAATATCCATTTTTTATTTTAATTTGAAAAATAACTTACATAAATCTCTGTACTCAACCATACTTGACCAAGACATAGCCTTGGTATAAACACATTGCACCAAATGAAAAAAAAAAAAACAAAGCCAAAAAATAGAGAAGGCATTTGAAATCGAATAGAACATACGTTTGACATTGAGACATCCTATTTCCAAACCATTTGACTTCAGAGAGAAAGAGAGAGTGTTTCTTTAACACAGATTCTGTTGATTGTGATCTTCACAGATTTCATAAGTAGACTGGAAGTTACAGATGGAATAATATTGGGCAGCAATAAACAAAAACAAAGTTATAGGAAGAGCTTTTATGCTTCAGTAAATAGATCCATTCGAGCATCAAAACAATGTCTCATCAACTTCTCAAAACTAAAAAGCTCTGTTAATTACTAAAAATAGAAAATAACAATAACTAGATATTGGCTTGCAAGTAAACTAAGAAAAATAGATATTTGATGTCTACTGATGTTTGGATAGGAAGAAATAAAATATCTTCATCCAGGTGTGCGTTAGTCTGTGAACCCAAAAATACTGCCAATGTCCGTGAGAAAAACATCTCAGCTAATTCTGTCCTCTTGTCAGGAACACTGCAGGCCCACAAAGATATAAAAAAATCCCTGGTCACCCCTCCAAACAACAAGTACGATTTTACAAGGTGGAATGTTCTTTTGGAATTTTTACCCTTCATGTCCACATGAGACCACTGCTTAATTTTTACTAAACTTCAATTGAGGATGAAAAGGGGAAATATCATCGTCAACATGCACTGTACATTTTTTTTCTCCAAATATCATCTTTATCAAAACATGCTGAATTACTGTAAGATGTGCCCAAGCCATGTTGTCAAAAACCTTTTTCAACATGCTTATAAAATGAAGGAACAAACCAAACAGTTTACTAGAACCTAGAATGGCTCTGGCAAACAAACAGCCTTTAAAAGTAAAATAAAAACTGGAACATTTTTCAGTGGAAAAATTCTGACAACAGAAGTACAGTTTACCCTGGGAAGAGGGAATTGTGTAGAAACATGTACAATTTGTACATCATCGTTAGTTCCATAAGGCATTCGCCTTTACAATAATAACTCATGGATAATTATTTTAGCATGAACATATTTGTTTGTCGACTGTAAATAATATGTAAAGTTTGTGGTTTATTTGTAAAAATACAGCAGAATGACCAACAAAAGTTAAACAGGACAGATGTTTTCTTTAAGTTCACACTTTTGCATTCACTCCTCATGAAAACCCATGCACTAGTGAAGTTTATCTTTACAAATAATAGAAATCTTTGAAAATGGCTGTTCTGGTTCATTTAATTTTTTTCTATGCATTTCTTTTTTTCCAAGTAGCTTCTGAAAAAATTATTCTCTATTCCATTTTTTTTCAGCTAAAGTTGTGTCCATGCAACAAAAACTTAGTTTCTTCTTTAGGTTTCATACAGTGTCAAGAAAAAGAGTTTTGATCTTAAAAGATGATTCAAACTATTGTTTCACCCCTTATTGATCTAGCAGGTTCATATCTTGGGAAGTGAGGAGCTCATTCCCGTGCCATGTGTTTATTTTGTGTGTACATTCTTGGGTCTGTTGGCATGGCATAACCCAAGAAACACTGTCAGCCCATAGAGATGCAGATATCGACATGAAAGGAAACATAAATGAAAATTTAAAGTTGACGTTCATCCCATTGAAAAAAAAGGGTCTTCAAAGAACTCAACATCTTGACTCTCAGTTCAGTCTAGACTCCAATGGCTTCAGATATCATCTAAAAGAAGGAAGTGCAACATTCCTTGAGTTTAGGAGCCCGTTCGTAGCTTCGTCTGCAGGTCTCTACGCTCTAGGGGGTGCAATTTGTGCACAACATATGCATAAATTTTTTTGCGAGCAAAAGCAGGACCGCTTTCTCACCCCTTAGAAACAAGCTCCGAACACACAACATCAAGCATGCAGTGTTACCGGGGAACGGGACCTGTCGTAAATCTCAAACTTCACCCGACGGCTGCTACAATAACGCTTGTTTTCAAGAAACTGCTACGAGCGTGTGAATGCCCCGGAGCCGCTGTCTAGAGAAGTCTGGGAAGCTCTTCTGGTCAATGGGGCCAAGGTGGGATCCACCAATGAAGAAGGAGGAAACAGTTTGAACCAGCCAATGACCATGTTGGACAAGTCCAAGTCATCTAAAAGTATCTGAGCAGCTCCCATGAAGGATTTGTGGTCCATTCTTCCATAATCTCCCCAGACTATGATCTGGATAGGAAAGAGAACAAATAATTTAATCCAATGTACTTCTTTCTCAAGAAGTTAATGTTACCTTATAGACAAGTTTGTAGATTCACCTGTAAAACTTTTCCTCCTGGATTCTCTTCAAAGGACAGCTGCTGCTGGTACAGAGGGTCCAGGGTTTTTCGTGCTACTTTAGTTTTCTTTTTCGCTACACATGTGCCATTCTCTAGTAGATACACCTTCACATAAGGCGCTGAATAAAAAGAACATCAAAAAACAAGGCTGTGTTAGTTTTAAAGTTTGTATACCTTGTTCCAATTCGACTACTTCTTCTAAACCTTTTATGGTAGTTTATGGTAGTCGACAATTATGAGTGTGCAACAGTTCTGAGAAACGCTACTTTCTGATCAGTTGTTTTTCAGTTATCTAGTAACAAACCTGTCAATAATCTAGTCAGATTGTCATAATTTTTTTTTATAGAGTGTATGGAGTGCTGAGTACTTGTCTATAGAGGTGTATAGGTGCTTAGTTACTAATTATTTTATGTACATCTGAAAAAGATGACAAAGATCTCCATTATTCTTTGAGGACATTCAAACATCTGCCATTTACATCTTCGTTAAGTTTTTTCATCAGCATTGTATAATTTTTGTGTAGTTTTCACTTTTTTGTGAAATAAAATGTGTTGGTAATCAAAACTATTACAAAAACTTAAATAACACTGTAGCAAAAACTGCTCAGTTTAGACTAAACCATGCAAAGGAAAGGCCCAGCAATCAGTGTCACAAACACACTCACCTGGCAGTGCCTTAGAGCCTGGTTTTCCCACAAGTCCTCGGGCTCGGATAACCTCCACCTCAAGAGCTCCTTTCTTTTCTACCATTCCAATCTGAATGTCACCTAGAATGAAAATCACAATATTGCAGTAAAGACTGAATGAAGTTGATGAGCTGCTAAAGAAGTGAGTGCAGAGAAAATGTAGACATGCTCACCCATAGGGGGCGTGGCCAACGTCTGTCTCCCCACAAGCTGTGCAGGGCCAAGTCCATCCAGAAAATCACTGAATTGACTGTCAGACGAGAGCCTCACTCCAGGAAAGATGAGACTGAAAACACGTTAAATGGATTAAAACAACTTGAGGGTCTTCAAGGTTGAAATTGTTGCTCTTTGCTAAGCAATATCTTCTAGACTAAAACCAACAGCTGTAAAAATCTTGCCACTTACTTTCCTTCGGAGCTGTAACTGTTCATGCTGCCATCAGTAGATTCTCGGCTAGCTTGTCGGGTCATTCGGCTTCGCATCTCTACAGCTAATCCCGTCTCTGTGCTCCTCTGGATTGTGCTGCGCAGCTTCTTTCCTCCTGCTTCTACACGGGAAGACAAAGAAGAAAAGGAAAAAGAATTGTAAGCCCAGACGTCTTTCAATCAAGTCATCTAAATAGCCCCAACCATACCCAGTTTAATAATTTCTGAACTATATACATGTGATAGTAAGTGATAAACTTGACTTTTTTTTTATGAGCCACAATGCTATTTGGTGAGCACTGTATTACATGCATTTTTTTGTTAAAAACAATAAAGTTTAAAAATGTTTCAGTTGTACTATTTCTACTATTAAGAATATGTTACTTTAGTTTTAGTAACATATTAGTAATTTTAATAATAATATTTTACAGATCTGGGTGAATTGTACACAACGACAGTAAGCAATCTTTTCACTAGTCACCCAAGTTAAACACATCTTAGCATTAATCTATTATTAAGCACATTGTAATTCCCTGTCATTTTTGAAAAATTTTTTTTTATTATTTGCAAACAATTTTACTTTGTACTATTTATGTTTAATATTAAAATTGTATAGATAATTATTAGTGTTTGTTACACGTGAGTACCACTTACACATCACAAATTTCCAAGATGTTAAAGCTGATTCTAGTATCCAATTGATCATTCAAAAAAAAAATGTCTCAAATGCATTTCAATCTGAATCTGCTTGCTCCAAGAAAAAACATTCTCAACCAATTTGAGAACCAATTATTTATACACATTTACAGTTACGTTCAAGAGAAAAAAAGATTAGAGTGAAAAATTAACTTGTGCATCCATTTCTATCTATCTATATATCTGTGAATGTAGAAACGTCTTCAATAGGAGCAAGGCTACAGGAAGCAGACAAGGCTGAGCTGCTGAGATTAAGCCTTTCATTCACTAACTACTCTCTTGTCAGGATAGAACCACTTTTCCTTCATTGTTATCCATCTCTGCTTTCAGCCTTGAGTTAAAGATGAAAATAAGAGGATGACGAACATGTTGACGAATGTGAGTTTCTTTTTCTGTATCATACTAAAAGCACAGTTGCATAGACGTTTGTCTTTCAAGGTAGGCTTGTAAAATAATAATATTAAACATTACATCGAAATCTTTTGAAAATTAAAAAAATGTCATCACATTAAATTTTCAACTTATTAATGATTAATTATTGGGTTATTTACACAACCTTAAAAGTGAAATAGCTTTACCTGACCATGCAGCTCACAAATATAACATATTAGTTGCCCTTGGATTTTGCATCTAATGTTTACCTTTAATTTGAAGATGACTTGAGAGGTTAAGTAAAAGCAAAGCATCATTGTAATGCTTAGCTGCCAGTTACACTAAAGACAATTTGTGTGAATAAATAATAATTTTAAATTATTATTATAGTTATGGTAATCTAGAGATACACACACTGGCAGATTTTTAAGATATTTGAGAATAAATTACACTCTTTTTTGTAAGTAGCATGGTGGCATACTGGTCAGCACTGCTGCCTCTCAAGAAGTTCTATAGTAAGGCACCTCTCTAAGCAAAGTCTGAATGCTCTACCACTGTCTGTAAGCATCCGTCAAGCTCTAAAATGAAAATGCATCTTAAAACAAGATAAAAAGGCACTTTAAGAACTGAAGGGGATCCGAATTAAAATTCATTAGCATGTAAAAGATCAGTTCATTTTAAGTGCACCATATAAGATAGAGAGAGAGAGAGAGAGAGAGGGAGGGAGAGAAAGAAAGAAAGAGACCATTTAGAATAGAGTAAGGTAACCAAACGCCTTCAAGGTCATATGGCATTATTATGCTTCTCAACTTATCAAAACACACTAAAGGGTAGTTTTTAGCCATACAAAAGTATACAAAACTACAAAACATCAGCAACCCATTGTGGAATTTTTCTGCCTAGCATCTAAAGTTACAAAGAGCATAGCTAAAAGTAAACCTCAAAATATCCCCAAGGCTTCATCCTCTTACCTCCATCCTCCTCATCAAATGAGTTCATGCAAGGGAAGTACACAGCCAGTGCTTCAAACGAAGCAGACAGACTGATGCGGCTCTGAGAGCGCTGCATGCGTCCCCCGCTGCCTGCTGTGGCTGCACCCGTGCCGGTGCTGGCATCTTGACTCTGTCTGCCCATGGTCACAGCTGGGCTGAATAAAGAACAAACTCTAGATCCACACCTAGAGACGATAAGCTAATTGCAATACTCATCTAACAAGAACGTGTGTTTGATATCGCCTGTTCTCTCTTGAGTCAGCAGCATCAGTTGTGCGAGAGCCAGAGTGCGCTCAGCGCAATGAAGCTGTATGCTCTTCTCAAGCTTTCTCATTCCCAACCAATGCAGGAAAGAGAGGAGGCGGAGCCTGGACACCTCTCTTGCATCCCTACATCCCCTGGCAAATCAGAAGCTTCAGCGCTTCAATTGCTTCTCTGGGCGAATGAGCTTTACCCAGAGATACTGCAAATGTGTGCGCATTAGGAACCTGAGCATCTCTTTCCTTCAGTGTCCACATGGCAGGCATCCATAGCTCACGTGCAGAAGCCGCAAACAGGGATCTCCAGACAGACAGGCGGAGAAACATACACACCCAAGCTAGAATCAAATTAAGGGCGTAGCATAGATTTTTTATTGTTTTTAAATCAGGTTTGGATTATGTGGTCTGAATATCTCCTACCAAAAACACAACTGCAAGGGAGGAGATAAAAATATAAAACTAAATATTCTGTCATTTATGTCTTTTTCTAGACTATTTACTAGACTATTTTATAAAAACTAGCCAAACTGTGTTTTCTACTGACAAAAAAAACATGATTTGATTTCTTCCTGCATACGTTGGCTAAAATATGTTGGCCAAAGTGAGGCATTAACAAGATGTGCATAGACTAGCCCTCATTTCTCTTCCAGATTTATTTTGCAGTGCTGACGTACATCTTTTATCTCAGACCACTACCTTTCTTCTCTCTATCTCCCAGTGTAAATATTTGCCACTGAAGATGTCCAGCCACGGGCACAGCAGAATACATGTTCTCACAGAAAAATATCGCATTGCCTCGTAATGCATTGCAAATATTTGCATAGTCCAAAGAGAAATGATGTTGACCGTTTTCAACACTCACTTCAGCAGTTTGTTTTTTAGAGAAAAACAAAAGATCGCCAGGTAGCTATTGAGGGCTATCAAATTTGAAAACCTGGTTATAGGTCAAAGTCACACACAAAAGTAAAAAAAGTTCCAAGTTCTAGTTGAGAGCTATCAGGTGTCTTTTTAGAGGAAGCTATTGGAACCCATTTTTTTTTTTTTTTGTAAAATACATGAAATCGAAACTTAGATAGATTTAAGTAAGTTTTCTTTGCCCAATTTTTACATTTTGGCATAAATTGTTTAACTTTTTTCTTATAAGATACATAAATGTGTGTAAAACCTAGAGTTTCAGACTACAGTCATATTGTAGTCTTATCCAGATTAATGAAACAAAAAACAAAAATGATTCAACTATTCCAAGGTGCAGTGTGCAATTATTTAAAACACTTAAGGAGAGCTTGGTCGGACCAACATTGCAAAATAAACTTGTAGCCAACCAGTAGGAGCTATCAAAACATCAATGAGGTGTTATTGTTATAAGGGCCTGTTTGTTTTAGGGATTTGAAACATCAAAATGTGATCCCTTACATCACATACAGCACTTTTAATGTGTGTACTTTTTTAAAGGTTTCATGAACTGAGAAACGAAATGAATTCTCACATGTTAGTGACTTGAACCGATGTTAGTTACTGAGATGTTCAGTGTCACTCTGTTTCAATATTTAACTATATGATGTTACGTTAAATTCAGAGTCAGTAACAACACAGCAATTTGGTATTTTCATGTCACAGGTTGCTTATACTAAACATCATTTAAATGTTCTCTGTAACAATATTATTAGTATTTTCTTCATTCCAAATCCAGTCAGTGAAGTGAATGTTAACAAGTGGCATACTCAAACGTGACAACTGTTTTTGTAACTATGACAACCTCCTCTGTTTAACTGGACACACAAAGGAATTGATTTTTGAAAAGGGTTGGCAGCACATAAATGTTCCATATAACTTTTTTTACTAAGTAATAACCTGTTTTTGTTTGCTTGTTTTCATATTCTACCATCAACCATTGTTTCCATAATATTTGAAAATTTGTTTCTTAAACCTCACACTATTTTCGACCAATGACCACAGACAGCCCTAAATATATTTAAACTGTTTGCTGATTAGAAGTCAGCAGACTTTAAGTCAAAATCTCAAGTGTACCAAGACCAAAATCTGCCGTATCAACCATGTTGACAAGGCAAGACCAGGTCCAACACATGCTAAGCATAGACACAAACCAAGACTGGCAGACAAGATGAAGTGTGAGTTAATTAGAGAGTTAACATTGACATGGCTTATTACATGTATCCAGTTGCCATTTTAGGGCATTTTTATGGTTGCTTCAACTCCTTTTAACTTCATCATAGATAACCATTTGATTAAACATTTAGTTGCGCTATCAAAGTTTCAAGATGGGTTTAAATTATAGTTTTCATAGTTTATCTAAGTAACTGGCAGATGAGTTGTCCAATAAAAGAGCAAAAAGCAAGCAGTAAGTTAATAGATTTTTTCCAAAATTCAACTTATTGCTTGAATAAGAATTTTTTTTGCAATTACAATTTCCTAACCTCAAGCAAAGTCTACAATTTATAACAGCACGTTACTGTAGCATGTGTGCAAACTGAAGGCTTAACATTTCCACTATTACAACGTATTTACGATGTGCCTCTGGTGATGTCAAATTAAAGCTGAAATGTTAGGCTTATGAGCGGTGTTACCACAGAGGTCAACAGAACTGCTCTCTCTCTCTTTGTAAGTGTATACTGCCCCAGAATGCCCTTGAGGTGTCTGACAAAGTCATCTTGGAAAAACAGAAGACTGTTTTGTTCACCAATGTTTGTATCAGGAATCAGACTATGTTTGGAATATAGAGCTTGTACTCAGTAATGCTTCCTGCAGCAGATGGACATCAGTTTGACAGAGACACGGGTGGCGATGGACACAAACACATAGCAGACTGGACACAAGAGATGATGATACCACAGATGGTTGGAGAATTCGTATTGTCAAAGAGGTTGTGATCAGGTTTGACCCCACTGGAAGATAGGCAGTAGGGCCCCAGTGGTACATATAAGACTTGAGGGCAGCTGCTGGGAAAAACAATAGACGCTAACTGGGGAATGGGGGGATCCACATGATTTGTTGATCGCTCAATGACATGGTTATTGATTGCAAGTGTGTTTGGTGGTAGTAATATCAGGCGATTTTTTTGGAAGTTTGGCAGTTAGTGTACCCCTTGAAGTTCATAACTACCGATTTCCCTTTTCTTTGTTGGAAACAGGGACCATGGACACACACACACCAAAAAAATAATACATTTCAAATCATAAATTTGCAAATATGATGATGGTCCCACACTTTGTCTTGCTCCACCACCTGATTGCACACAGACTATCATGTTAAACAAAATCCATCAAATACATCTGTCTAGGATACAGGTAAATGACAAGCAAGTCTTAAGACTACAGAAAATGTTTTGTAATCTATTTCACTAGAAGTCAGCACAAAAGTACTAAATATCGTGTTCAATATCACTAAACAGTATTTTAATGGCTGTGTGTATTTAAATATGAAGATAAAATGTGTTTTAATGTAAAAACAAGGATAAGTATATAATATAACCTCCATTAACAGTTCAAATGAATCTAATCCATGTCATGTAATACAGAAATGAATTCAAATTTTTTTAATTACAGTTTCATTAAAGATATCAGTCTGTTTTGAGCTCTAAAATTCTTCAAGTAGGCATAACTAACATTACAGCGTTCCCACTATAACCAGCCTGTAAACAATCTCATCCAGATCCACAGCCAAATCTGAGCTGTGAAATAGCACAGTGGTTGGAATTTCCTTCCCTCTTCATTAGAGGGGAGGAAGCAGTTCCTCACGGCACAACTAAACTAAATAAGACCTCACAAGGACAAATGCCAGAAATTAAAGCCAAAGAACTCAAGACATTTAAACCAACTAAAGTTTTTGAACACTAAAAATACAACAATCCATACCACTTAGATACTCACTTCAAGAGTCAAATAGCCTTTTATACTACATTGGAAGAAACCCAATTAAATTTGACCATGCTGAAATTGTTTTCCTTAAGAGGAAAAAGTGCAGGCCACCTAGTTACTGTTTTTCTCCAGCAAATAAATTATTAGTAAAATTTGCTGTAGAGTTGGTTTGCTGATGATATGTGGTGGGGAATTTAAGCAAATTCTTTAGAAAAAGCTTTCTCCAAGATAATATATATGTATAATTTAACAAAGCCTGGGCTTTTGCTTGGCCTTGAAAGGAAATTATGTAGATCAATAGGGAGATAATTCTTAATTAAAAATAATATATTCACATCAATTATAATAATCATTGGCAATAATAATAATAAGTAAAGAAAGGTTATACTACATGTATTTAATTTAGCATCTAGAACCATTAACAATATTATCACCTGAAATAGGGGTACAGATTTAGTTACAGTTATCCAAGAGCTTGGATACTGAATCTGGCCATCCAGATGCGCACTACAGTCTGCAAAAACCACATGGCTAGCTCTCCCTCATCCATCTAAAACTGCCCTGGGCTCCCGGGCTTTCTCACAACTTTCCCCTCTGCTGTGGAATTGGCTACCAAACTCGGTGCGCAACAGCACATCACTTGCTGATTTTAAATCCAATCTTAAAACATTTTTATTTAGACTGTATTGTATTATATTTCACTGTACACTGTGACTGTACTTGTATTATGTTGTATGCTGACTTGTACTATACTTGCTTTTACTTGTTGTAAGGTGACCTTGGGTGTCCAGAAAGGTGCTTCAAATAAAATGTATTATTATTATTATTATTGTTGATGTTGTTATTATTATTATGTTGTCCCTTAGGTTTGTCTAATGAATATAGTAGATTTATTCAATAAATTCAAACAGATCAATCGACCAAGAGTTATGGCTGTGGGGTAGATGTTTTAAACCAAGCTTTTACACATTTACATTAAACAAAGTTTACAATACAAAACCATGACACTAGATGGCAAACAATTATGTAATATTGCAGCCAGCAATGCCACCGATAAGTGTACCTCAGTTGGTATTGTCAAATTTGGTAGACAGCAAGGTTTGACGACCATAACTGACAATTCAGTGACCTTCAGATTACTCCACAACTGCAGATGCATATGTATTACTAAATCTCAACGAAATTCCTGGGTTACGAAGATTGACTTAGACAATGCACTTGACAAATCTTTGCTAGCACTGTTAACATAGAGTTCTTGAGTTAATTCTGTGAACTCTTAGTTTGGTGATTTACGATTTACGAGTTACACTATTTGAGGTCACAGATAAAGAAGTTGTTTAAGAATGAAACAGTCAAAACAAGTACTCAGAATAATAAGAATAGATCCACATACTCCATTCATCATCCACCTACACAAGCCCCCACTGTGGATGTGAACTGATGATATCATTGTACAGTTTGTATTAAAGCTTCAAGCACATCACCATTAGTTTTCTAAAAAGCCTCTTCATAATGTGTTTGATTGAAAACATCCATTGTGGCTGTTTTGCCCCAAAAGTCATTCAAGGTGATTGAGTAAAATAGGCTGTTCAAAAGCTGAGACCCATCTTGTGTGCTATTGTAAAATGTTAAATCGAGACACTCACGAGTTCTATGAAACAGCAAACAACAATGCCAATGTCCTCTTTAAAGAGTGTATTAAACAAAAGCTTTAACATAAATACTGTAAATCCACAACATATGAGAAAAAATAAATATTTTTTCTCTATCTTTTCAGTAGATACAGTTGTAACTTTCATACCAATTCAGCATTTATTTTTTGTAAGTGATGGCTCAAACCAAAGAATTAAACCTGATATCTACAGTAGCTGGTTTCTTAGTTATACACGATTGAGGATTTATAGTTCAAAAATAGAATAAAATTTTTTTTGGGTGTTACCATGTGTCCTTTTACTTTGTTACATTTGTCTGTTTTGTTTTCCCATTCTTTGCTCGTTGCAGTCATGTGGTTCCAATCACATGCCTGGCAGTGGCCATTTAGTATTGCTGTAGCACACAGTCCCTTGTTGCTTGTGTCTATAGTGTCCCAGCCACATCAACTTCAATTTTAGAGTTCAGTTCGTTCACTTAGTTTTCCCCTTGTCATGTTTGGTTGGTTCAACTACATGTTCCTCAGTTTGTATTCCATTCTTTGTGGGCCCAATGCATTTACTTGTTGAATTCTCATTTCTTGCAAAGTGTAGGAAGCAGTAGGAGTTGTGAATTTCAGTTCTTTTAGTAATGTCCTAAGTGAGGCTTTGCCAAGCTTTGAAGTAGATGAATCATTTGCATCATATTGTTTTGAGGTGTGTCATGTTGAACAGTCTGGTAAATTCAGTGAAATATCGCTCACTTGACATTTTAAATGTTCAACGCTTCGTTAAGCTGTTTTGAATAAAGCTATCAAGATTCAGATCGATGTTTCATAATGTCTGAGTTTCAGGATTGTGTACAGTGCGGAAACCTCAGTCTTATATTTAAATTGAAAAAATGTGTAACTTTATTTCATTGTTTTTTCTCCTCATGGGAAGCTTGGTTTGTTGCCTGTATTTTCCCATGGAATTGATGATCATTAAAATTGTCTTGCATGTGGGTCTATGAGTTTCTCTTTGCCAGCACAACCTGACCTTCCATAAACTCGTGTCTTCTCTTTTATTATGTGTTTTTTTATCATATGTAGAGACAGGGAAGATATGCTTATCTGTCAATCTTTCAGTGCTTCTGTGTAACTTTAATACAGTGTTTTCTGTTAAGCAGACACACAAGAAGCCCCTGGTGTTCAAACTCTATCAGAGAAGTGTAGCATATAAATATTTCTGAACAGATAAGTGAAGGTAGTTTCGTTGTGCACTAACTGGCAATAAATCAGAATAATGGCTAGTGACTCTGACAACCCAGGAAGAGAGTCCTTGCACTACTTGTATGGAAGCCAGCAATCGAAAAATATGGTCAATTTACAAGTTTCAATGAAAACTGATTAGAAATGTCCAACACAAGTATGCTGTTTGAGAGTGACAATATTCTCGAGTTTGATTTTCAAGCATACCTGCAAATAAATATTCTTTTAACGGCAAATAATAATAACAAGTCAAAGCTTAGAGCTAATTTTCAGAACTATAGAGTATATGAAGCAGCAGGTCGCACTATGCACTGGGTGCATAGGCAGACATTATAGTATGCCGGATGCAGCAAACAAACAGATGATTCACTCTTGAGGCTTTTTTGAGGAACTATCTTGTGATAGATTACTTTCTGCAACACAGTAGCTTCTCAGTAGCTAAGCAGCTTAGCAGGAAATGTAGACCAAATTTGGAATTGTCTGGCACATCTAGAGCTTGCATACAGTTTGTGGGCCAAACATGGTCACAGTCAGAGAGGTGTTTTCAATGCCACACAGAAGAGATAGGTATTTAATTTGATGTTCACTTGGCTTGGGATTGGGCCAGTCATAAACATGCTCTTGTGTGCCCATCTGTGGGTCTTGTCTGGAATTTAAACGTGATCTATTTGTTTATTGCAGTTAATTACTTTAGTAAGTTTGTTATGTGGGTTTAAAAAAAGGTGTTTTATGTAGTTTCACCATTTTACATTGAGCACAAAACATTGACAAGACATCTTTTTAACTATTCCTGAACATAAAGACTGCATATAGATTTCACATGATTTTTTAAGTTGTAATAATCATGTTTTGTTTAAACATGATTGTTGATTGCACCTATACATAACAATCATTATTTACTGCTTACAAAGACACACAAAACTTACCTTTGTGAACAAATTCAGATCAATAGTTTGCATCAATGCAATATCAGGAGCCTTAACATTTCTGATCCTTATACATGAAACACTTGGGATAATATACAGTCTAGATTCATCCAGAGTTTAATAACCTCACATGAAAGAAAGCCACAAAGACAGAATGAGTAGGTAGACTGACAATGTTTAGACAAGCTCGAGCGGGCATGTGTGGTTGAACGTTTTAGTTGAATGTGATGTTTATATCCTCGGCTGTCTTCCTCTTTGCAGTGTATCAAGCCACACCAGTTCCAAACATTCTGAACTACCGCAGAGACACAACTGGAATGTGCATAGATGGAAATTGTCTCTAGAGGTGCACAGTGTTTTATTATTACGCTTTTGTCAATGGATTCTATGTAAAGCTTAGTAAAAAGTATTAAACTACAGTGTTAAAAGACTACAGTGATTTTCATCAATTCATGAACTGCTGCCATTATATCTAAATTGATTTTTAAAAAGTGTCTTAACAATGCAATTATCTTTACAAGTAATTGTTGGTTTCTTTCATAAATTATGATCTAAATTAGCAGTTTAGAATAATTAAAAGGTGAGAATGTCTGTCGAGTCTAAAGTGATGAATCTTACACTCAACACATGATGAAGGACAATTGTGCCAAGAGTGAGAGCTAGACAAGCACTTCCTCTGTCAGTGCGTGGACAGATGGAGAAAATACAGAAAGAGATGCTGGCTGACACAATTTATAATTCATGTTATTTTTTAATGTAATTATGAAGCAGGCCTACCTGTGTAATTCCACTCTGAAAAAAAACTTTTTAATTAGATTTCAGATGATTAGTGAGAGGCTTTGGAGAAGATATGAGATGGAAAAGCACAACAAGATCGTTTCAAAAAATGAAATCTACCCAAATTCCATTCTATCATTATTGTTATAGAATCAACTCTTAACCACTTTCCTGTTCTGTCACTGTGCCAGTTCAGAGTAGAATGTGTCTTTAAATGTTCTTCTTGACATCAATACTATACTCAACTGGAGCTGATAGAGCTTTACAGCAATACAAGTATTTCTTCAAATTAATCTGAGCCGGTTCAACATTAAAAAATTTATGTATTAGCGCTGATTTTTCGACATCCCCTAAAAGTGACATAAATGATGCTTTTATAACCAAAAAATGATCTTTTACTAAATTTGCTCTTTCACTACATTCTCATTACTATTTTGTCTATAAATGGTCATGGTCAAAAACATGGATGTGGACAGTTTGGTTTTTCCCTCAAGTTCTTCCTACCCAAGGAGTCAGACGAGGAACACAATCACTGGACTATTTCTCATGAGTGTGTTTTAGAAATGAGGAAGTCTATCTATGGCTGACTCTTTGAATACACAGCATTTCATGAGACACTCGCTCAAGGCCACTAGAGACAAGAAACAAAGACTGGCCATTCACCATCTGCGTCAGGATTCTCCTATTGACAGCTTTAATGCGAAGGGAACTCAGCAAAGCTACAGAAAGCTGAAGAGAGTGATGCAATACTCCCACAAACAGAGAAAAATGTAGAGATGCATTACAAAACAAAAGAAGACAGTGAAACAGATCAAGATATGGATAAGAAATATTAGAAAAGAAAAGAGTGAGTTGAGGAATAATAAGAATCAATCTTGGAACACAGCTCAGGTAAATGCATGTATCAGTATGCCACCCGCACTTGCAGCTTATTAAGCCAGTCACAGAAAGACCCCTGTTTGATTGGAGTACTCTAAGGCTACGCTCAGGCTGCAGGGTTTACAGCTCAATTGAGATTTTTCAAAAATAAAATCAGATTTTTTTGCGTGCTCGTTCACATTACGATTTGTATCCGTCCTGTGTGTGAACACAATACTGTTTGCTGTGAGACGCACATGTGCAGGAAATAGCTTTGTTTAAGATGAAAGTAAACATGGAGGAGAATGTGATTTGAGGCGATTGTGTGGCTTTATTTAAGTTCATTTCAGATTGGAGCCACTACCATTTCATTCAAATCTTATCAAGTTGTCTTTCGCAACATTAACAGGATTATAGTCCTTTGCAATCATTTAGATATTTAGATTTTAGATATCACATTTGTTAATGATTGTTATGTCAACTTATTTATTTTTACTTAATCAATTTATTGAAATACATAAGATTCAAATTCGTTCTGACAGACACATAAAAACAGTGTCATTCGTGACCCTGAGCATGAATCGACAGATTCAATTTTGTGACTATATCATGAACTGCCATGAGACTGGGAAGCCAGAGTGAGGTGACTATCAAGTTCGCTAAAACACGCTTCGAGTTCAGAAAATTACTTTTGCTTTATCAATGGCTACTAGCAAACTAGCAAACTAGCAAACTAGCACTTTGCTTTATCAATGGCTGCTGCGCGCCTGCTGCCTCCAGCCACTTCCAAACACACCTCACCAGTCATACACAGAGCAATGTGGGGGAAGTGGCCTTCCCAAAGTCACAATGGCAGAATGGACCTAGAGGGGATCGACCTCTAACCTTCCGGTTACAGAACAACCAACTCCACCACTGCACCATTTATAGCAGAGTGTGTGTGTGTGTGCGCATGCATGCGCGTGTGCGCGTGTGTATGTATGTATATGCAATAATAAAACATATGGAATCTCACTTTCTTCAAAAACTGAATACAGCATCAATTGTTAAAGTAAAACACATATCACACTTTACTCAACATTGTGTCTTTATGGATCTAGTTCAAACAGCAGTACAGCATTTGATCATCCTGGTCACCATGGCGACACACTGCTGGATATGCGTTGCATTCATCTCTATAGGCAATGATCAGAAGCTCTGACAATAAGTATGGCCTGACCTTATAAAGCAAACGAACATGCTGCACAAGGACGGAAATAGACCTAATTACATAGAAAATAAAAATTCTTGTTTATAATGCTTCAATGTCTTCTGTAATGATTTGTGACCTAAATTGATATAATTTTTCATTATCAAAGTAAAAGTGTGTTGCCATAGTTTGCCGTAAGTTTCATGTTTTAGCTAATTTAACATTTTGCTTGTTTAAAGTATACCACATAAAGTGAGGGAAATATATGATTAGATAAACCTTCATGTTTCTGAATAATGAAGCTGACAAGAAAAGTAATTTGTTGAGTGTAGAAGCAGTTTAGGCAAGATATCCTGAGAAGGGTCTCAGTCTCGTAGTTAGTGGTGAAGGGGAAAATGAGGGGGCTGTTTAAATGTTAATGTACTGTAACAAGTGGGCTGGTTAAATAAGTAGAGAAACTGATGGTGGTGTATGGTGGTAATCAGTCATTATGCCAAAATTGCAACAAAAAAAAAAAGTTGTTCCAAAAAAATTCTTATTGTAATGAAGTTTCAGAGTATTCAGGAGAATGTGTCAACTCATGCATTAAAAGTTTAAAACATATTGAAGCAGCATTACCCATGAAAGCAGAAGCTAAATAGGTCAGAGAAGCATGCAAGTCTTCAGACATGCTATGTAGGAGGACCTGCTGTAACCTGTGGGCTTCAACATTTACGGTACAAAATGTTTGTTCTGGTTGATGAGGGCTCGCAGACGCTGTTATGGCAGCTTCTAATCTTAAAAGGTCTTACTATGCCAGTCACGTTTATCCTCTCCAGGAACTAACTCAAATTGCTGCAATGCTTTTAAATCTTTAACTCTTCAGCCTTACATTTCTTATAAAGTCAACTATCAAGCTTTGATAGCCTCCAGTTTTAGAAACAATATATTTCAAGCCAAAGGGCTAAATAACAGATATGCTTCTTCTGGTCTACTACAATGTTTTGTCTTTGTCAAATTCACTTAAAAAGCACACTTTGTTGAAGTATTATATCAGATTATTCCAAGATAGTTAGACAGTTAGTTAGTTAGACAGGCACAATATTTAGACATGTTTTGGCTGCTATCATACAATTCTGAATTGCATGATAACAACCATATCAAACCATTCATTTGAGTCAGTGGCTACTTGATCCACCAAATTGGCAAGCTAAGTATGTGTGCAGAAGGTTAGAACTAGATCATCAACAATCTAATACTAGTTTCATCAAAAGAAACAAAAGTGCAACAAAATAACGTTGTGGTTGTCAGTTTGGGTTGAGTTGAAGTTATTACAATCACAACAATAATATATTTCGACATATGTTAAGATCTAGTATAAATAATGCACATTGTAATATATGTGTTTCTGTGATGATATGGACTACAATAACGCCTACTATAGGCTGAAAGTGGGCGGACTAGGTACCTACTGTCCATAGAAAATAGATTAACATCAACTGACTATAGAAAATAGCACATTAATATCTTAAATGTCTTCCAAATATATAATATATAAAACAATAACTGTTATTTAAACGTATCATACATTTTCCTGATGATTTGGTCAACCAAACAATCCTTTTTGTTTTGGTTCAGAAGTTAAAAAATAACATGAATTTTAATTATATTTCACATTTTGAAAAGTTTGCAGAGTAAACAAAACTTAAACACGAAACTCCATTCTTCTGGAAGATAATGATTAAACTCAATCTGCTGCAAACGCAGTATTGGGTTAAGGAAAAAAGCTTCAACCGCACCTACTGTGGTGTGAAATTAAACTGGAAATACATTAAGGTGAAGTTCACGCTGCAGCATTCAAGCCCTCCTTGGGAGTTTAGAATGATCAGCTGGCTACAGTACCAAAAGGACAAGGGCATAAGGATGAGATTACATCGATTTTACTGGTAGACACACCAGTGGTTTCCGATTTCCCACAATGCATTAAGGGCATGTGGGATTTCAGAAAGTCTTCTGTAATGGTGCAGAGAAAAGATAGAAAGATAGATAGAAAGAGAGAGACATCAAAATATTTTCCCCTAAGAGCATATTCACAGCGGTGTTTATAAGGTTTTGTTTCCCTCTTGATTTCTTTTTTTATGTTTGTCACAATTTTCTACACTTTTCTAGGAGTAGGTGACCAACCAAAATGACCCCACAAACACAGCCAGAACTCATCAAAACGCTCTTTAAAATCATACAACAAGCAGTAAGGCTCATTTGGCTAATTTAAAGGCGCCATATTCTGCCCCTTTTTAATAATTTGCAATAAAAATTTGACCCCTCTAGACTATCATTGCAGCCTTAAGAATCAACCCAATTCGGCTGAATATATTCATCTTTTGGTAAGCCAAAAAACATTTTTGGCCTGGGACATCCAAAAACAAACTTTCTTTTCATTGTTTATTCAATGCGGTTCTACTACGATTACACTTCTGGGTCAATCAGCGCACACTTTCTTCATTAGGTGATGCTATAGCAAATTCTGAATTTGATTTGATGCATGTTGTTATTGGGGAATTAATAATACAACATGCTTTATTATAATGAAAACTAAGTTGAGTTTACATGATACAGCACCTTTAAGTTGTGTACATGGGTAAAGTTTTGCAAGCATTTGCATAAAAATATCTGCAAAGAGCACCTAGCATCAAGCATTTTCACCTGCTCCTGCATCTCTGGCCTGTTTGCTGACACAGATCTGAAGGTTAGATCTGTGATGCTCCTCCATGGAGCACTGGGTATAATTACAAAAGAATTCAGGTCTGCTAAATGCCGAAAGGAACAATCGGGTACCATAAATCAGAACCACGATGAGTCAGCTTGCTCATGAATAAAAGTGTGATGCTTCAGCTTCATGAAGCTCGTTCCTGCTAAAGCTGTCAGTGAAGATTAATTAGAGCGTCTGGAGGACTCACATACACAAAACACACACACACTGCTGAGATGTGTGTAATACACCCTGGAATATGATGCAAAATTTCTCATGTAAATACAAAATGGACATTTCAGGGACCAATGCACTAAAATAGAAACAACTCTGACGCAAAACACCTGTGCACCCGACTAATGAAAATGTCACAGTGTGGTGTTATGAAATCAACAGCCATAGAAAAGAGAGACAAACCATTTTTAGTAAAATATAAATTTTGTCTAATAAAGTTATTTTTATGTGAATCTATAAAAATAACTTGCAATCAAAGGCAAAAACCATCTAATTCAATAAAGTGTGTATATTGACATTAACAAAGCATAATTTAATTACATTTGCAATTACACAAAGCTCCAATGTGGTATTTCCCAGCGATGGGTTGCGGCTGGAAGGGCACCCGCCGCGTAAAACATATGCCAGAGAGTTGGCGGTTCATTCCGCTGTGGCGACCCCGAAAGGGAAGAAAGCCGACATGAAGATGAATGAATGAATTATATGTGGTATTACTATACCTTTTTGCTAAAACCAGATTTTGTTGGAGGTGCACTTGTAAAACAGTACATTTTAAATATCAATAAAAGATGTTCAGCTAAAAGAATTTTTGAATGATTTTCCATAATGGATTCGCTTCTCAAAAAACATCTTACATGGATATAGATTCAACAGCCACTTCAATAGCCACACTAAAAATAAATGAATCGGGTGATCAACGTACTAAAATAATGAAACACATTTCCGCACAATTGAATCATATTCTCCATCCTTATTTTGAGTAGATTGAATGAAATTTAACAATTTTATTTCATCCAATAAGATAAAATAATTTTAAATTAAGTTATATTATCCATTTAACTTGTACACAATTACATTTTGTTGGATCAACTTAATATAATTATGGCACATTTACTCAAACCTGATTTGTTATCTCAAAGTATTTTAGGCAGATTGAGCCAATAAAGCCAAATCATTTTCATTTATCTTGTATAAAATTTACTTCATTATCTATGAACGTACCTGAAAGAGATTTTTCAACGGAAGTAAAAGAAGGGCAACTGCGTCATCATGGCGTGCAAACTTTGCCTGGCCATATGAAGTGAAAACTGTGTCAGTCTTCAAGAATTCTACATCTAATTTGAAGAAACACATTGAGGTACTGGTATTCAGTGTCTTCGATTGGCAATAAAACTGTTGGGGGGGAGGAGAAAGGGTCTTTCTTTATACTTAGAAACACTTTTAAAAAGTTGCTCTTGTGTACTGTACATTTTTAATTTATAGCATATAAGGTTAAATAATTTTGCAACGCAATACTCACAACTCTGATTACTATTTAGAACAGATACTTTTACTCAACTTTCTTTACTTTTTTGGTAGTACTTTTACTCAAGTTTGATTTTTTTGTACTCTTTCCACCACTGATCCTATTTGATTTAATCAAACAAAACATGGATCTCTTTTTTTTGAGTGCACATCCCATTCAGTTAATTAATGATATTCTGTGCTAATCAGACAATTGTTGCATTTAGCCAACTAGCTTCGAATTGAGAATCATAATAGAGAGAAGGGGCATCTGAGTGGAATGGTTGTTGGTGCCAGACAGGCTTTTCTTAGTATCTCAAACACTGATACTGGGATTTCCATGCACGAACATCTCTGGGGTATACAGTGAATGGCCAGAAAAATAAATTATTTCCAGTCAGGGTCAACAAAGGTTAAAAAGGGCCTTAATATCAAAAGCCAAGGAGTTGATAGGATGATTAAAAAATAATGGAAAGGCACTTCGAAAAAAAAAAAAAAAAAACAAGTGTTAACACTCTTATCACATAATAAAATAATGTCTGAATATAAACAGAGTTGAAATAAGTCTGAACAATGTATGAAAAAATGTCCAGTGAAACCTTATTGTTTGGACTTAATTGGCTAAAAAACAGACTTGTTAATAGACTCTCATACATTTTTTAATCTGAAAAAGCTAAAGTTTTTTATTCCTACATAAAGAACTAAAGTAGGTTAAGATAAGTCCAGCTTTTATAGAAATGTTTCAATCACACCTAAAGGTTTTTTTTCTTTGGCTGTTTGCAATAAACAGAGTGGAAGAGGAAGTGAGTGGAGGGTCAGAAACAGACCAGGGACACACACACCGCCTCTAAAAGCCTAGAATGAATTATTGATAGGCTCTATGATTCAGATCTCATGGGTTTCTGTTCATCTCAGGTGAAAGTGTACAGCCGTCTTGAGTGTTATAGTGAGCAGGCTGATCTCTCTTGCAGCAAACTAAACATGCAAGCTGGCCAGCACTACTTCCTCCATTTCTCACATTTACTTGGCAGTCTTACTGTTGATTTAGATACTTGTTTTTCTAGAAAACGGATGAAAATCTGCCTGCTCTTTTTCAAACTTTTAGATATTATCAGTCTCAACTCAAGCTTTTATATAAGTTTGTATATAAGTGTATACTGCGCATTATATAAGATCGAGCATTGCATTTTAAAATAATAAAATGGCAAAAAAATGTTTTCCTGAATATATTTCATGGATAAGAGTTAAAAAGGGATTATCACAAAAATGTGAAGTATTGTTCTGATACATTCTGACATTTATTTGTGAACAAACGTTCATGTTCTGAACAAAAATGTAAAGCACAGATGTTAATAAAGAAACATGGCCATATAAAAACAATGATATTTACCAACTTGAGACATAAGAAGTAGTAATGTTAACTTTTGGTAAATTAGCATTTGATGTCCAAATTAATAAACACTATACATTTTCAATGACTAGAAACCATTAGTAGTTAAAAGGTATGTAAGTTAAGTGAATTACTACTTTAACATTCATAATTTTCTTCTTGTCTAAAATAACTATTTAAATAAAATAGGTAAGAAATTTACACTATGACTGAACCAAAAACAGGCAGGCAGTTGATTTATTTCTGAGAGTTAACAGAATTGTAAGCATCAGCTTGACGCATGAACCACAAAAGGATAATCATGTTTCTTTCAGTGAAATAACTGCAATCAGTGTATTTGTCCTAGTTTCTGCAAGAAACGTCCATAAAAGCTGTGTGGAGACATTACAGAAAAGCTGAAGACACAACACCTCCCCTGGAGACACAGCAAAGTGGTCCAAGCCCTAGTAACCAGTCTGACTTATTAAATACCACCCTGCCAACTGCTGCCATGTGCAGGCTGAGCACGAGCCATCAGAACAGTGACGCTTGTTTCTTCAGGCATGTGATCCACCTGCACAAATACCATCCCCCTTACCCAACACAGACAGTAGAAGCCCAGCATACAGCTCAGTGACACGCACTGGCCCCAGGATAAAACTCTAATAATACAAGAGTTTGCACAAGAATAAATACAAGAGGAGGAGATGAAAGCAAGCTTAATTACAACAAAAAAAGTGTACAACTAAGAAGAATGAAGAGAGAGAAATCATGCTATGAGGATGAAAAGGTGAAGAAAAATGAGGAAGATAAGAAGAGGAGAAGGGAAAGAAGAAAATGACGAAGAACAGCAGAATGAGCATTTTCCGCTTGTAGGACATAATCAAACTAAAAATTACACGTCTGATAAAAAGATACACAAATGAATAATATCTAGTTAACCAACAGTGCCATTGTAACACTGTTTAAATTCCAAAAACTGCAACAGAAAGACTCAATCTTGAGTTATAAGAACATTGAAAAATCAACTGCACACATGCCATTAATCAATTCACAGAAAGAGAAAGATGAAGAGGAAGAAAAGAGTGAATCAAAGTTGCATGAAACTCATGAATCCTCTGACCTATTCTGAAACAAATCAAGCTGATTAGACATAAGTTGCTTGAACAAGGAATTGTTGATGTGCTAGAGCTTATGCAAGAAAAGTGGCCTCTTGGTTGAGTCCAGAAGAACTTTCAAACAACTAAAGGAAAAAAAGATGAGTTTTGGTTAGAGACTAGCACAAAATGCATTTCCTAGCCTCCTTTGAAGTCAGGATGTCCTGTGTATCATGATGTAAATGTGAATACAAAGCAAAAAAAACTGTTTAAATCACACACTTTTAAAGACACATAGGAAACATTTAACCAACTCAGTTTTGTCAAACAGTTAATGGTGAGCTTTCAACATAAGCACTGCATATGAGTTTTTAAATTATACATTTACTAAAAGACACAGTAAAATACTGGATTTAAATAAGATAGCAGAAGCGCATGATGAGTTGACTTCAGCATTTGAAGAGAAACAGCATTGTGAAGCAGCTCCAGACTAATTCTGCTCACTTCCTTGTTAATAAAAAGAGATGGGATATTTAAACTGTTGTTATCATTGTCGTACAACATGATATGGGGGTAAATTCATCATGTGAGATCCACGTATTTGGTAATAATGCCACTAAGGCCCACATACTCAACATTTTTTGCATATGTCACGCTGATATGTTCAGATCTTCAATAACCGTAGAATAGGATGTTCTCGAGTCATGTTTAAATATTTCAAAATATACACATCATTTAAGTGAATTCAATAAGACATGTTAGATAATTGTTTTGCCATGATATCCTAAAATACAAGGAACTTTCAAGATGTGCTATAAGTGAGCATGAATTAATCATATTAAATAGTTTGATGTCTTGTGAATACTGATTTTGTTTTAAATCCCGAAAGCAGAGTCACAGTTGAGAGAACTTGAAAGACAAAACCAAGGCAGTAAAAATGCTTATCTTCATAGTCTGTGCCTTTCAAATTATGTGTAATCTGAATAGCAATGCGTCTACTAAAAGAGATATTGCAAAACTTGTACCTGTCTGGCTGAGCTGGGAGGCACTCCGGCTCTTTCGACTCAATCCCACCACTGCCGCCATCTTGGCTCCGATGCTAGATCGCCGTTTCTTCTCATCGGTGCCCACAAGACTCACAGCGGTGTCAGATTGGCTTCCATCATTCTTTTCCAGGCTGCACATGTCCCCTCCGATGCTGGTGCTCTTGGTCATGTTGCCCCCGGCTGCTGGTCCCATTTGCCTGTTTTTCATTTTGGACGTAAATTCACTGTCAGTGGAGCCCCATGTTGAAGAGAAGTGGAGAGAGGGCAAATGGTTGGAGGGAAAAGTCGAGGTTGGATGGATGGGTTGATGATGGAGGAGAGAGAGGAGAAAGTTGGGTAAGTGGGGGATAAGGGGATCTCTGATTTCTGATCAAATTTTAAAGGATTTAGGCCTCCAGTCAGCTCAACGTGCTTCTCAGAGTGCTCCTGAAGCTATGGAGATAATCTAGGTCTGTTTCAGACTATTTGTTTTGTCTGATTTTCTACAAATATTTCCATGTATCTTAAGATCATTTAAATTGTTCTATGAAGTTTCTATGTAGTATACAATGTACTGTTCTTGCAATAAATGGGTCATACAGTAGTTCTCACTTTCGGGTGCAGAAAGTGACCTTACTACATTAAAATGTAAAAAAGTCTGTAAAATAGTTTTAAATAAAAAAATATTTAATTGTTTACTTTATAAAGTGCAAGCTTTACCCTCTCCACTAACCAAAAAAAAGATAACAGGAACTGATATCTGTTCAATCAGAAGACTTTTCCAAAATGCAAGTTTTAAAATATTGATAAAATACAAAAGTTTTTGGAAACATAGACAGGTTCAGGCTGGGTCATTGTCTCTCCTTAGCACTAATTATTTTGTAAAAGAACAGTATGTTTTTTATAAATTGCTGTGAATGAACTCTCAGGAAAAAAGAAGTAGAACATTTTAATTTCAGCTAGAATCTCAGTACATAAATATTGTTGTAATGTTTTTTCTTATTTTTGTAATTATCTCATTTACCTAAAAGTTGTCAAAGTGTTAAAATAAAATGTTTAATACATGATTAACTGAATGTTCATCAAGTCTGATAATAAGATCCCCTTGTCTGTTTTTGTCAAATAGTATCAATCCCAGCCAGCATTCCTAAAACATTAACTCTGTACTCAGGTATTCTTAGTTAATGTCTCTGAACCTACTAACTACATTTATTTGAGGTGATATTTAAAAAGATAACTTCTTAGGTTATTTTAAAGTTTTTGTACTTGAGTACAAAACTTTTACACTCTTTTCACCCCTGTAGGTTCTACACATATCACAACTCATAGAAGCAGCAATTGTTCTTTTTTGTAATTTCATGTTAGTTCATGTTAGAGTTTGATTACGCTTTATGTAAAATGAATGCTGCTCTTTCTCCACAAACACTGATATTTTTCTATCTATATGAGGAAAGAAACACGGAGGACACGTGAAAACCTTGAATTAGCTTCTCGTGATGCTGCGTGGACCATGAAGCAAGAGACAAATGACTTCCTAGACAAGGGAAGCTAATGAAATCTTAATGATTATAAATGTGTTTTAATGATACACGTGAGGGCACAGACAGACAAAGAGAGAGAGGTCTGCTCTTCTTCATCAATGCGATTAAGGCCACAGATATATGGGACAGGAGCCAACGTGCGCAGGCAACACATTCTTCCATTACTTAGATTAATATAAATGAAGACAAATGCAGCTTATGTTGAGATTACGTTTCATTAACCCGTCGGAAAACTTCATATTTTCAATTTCAACGGTTCATAATAACATTAAAGGGTTTTCAGGTATTTTTGTATGATATTACTTTTTAGCATGCAATTTAGTATGGGATCAGTTTGAACTTTTTAATTGCAGTTTGCAGCATAAAAATGCAGGTATTTGGCAAGAAAATTACAAATAGAAATTCGGTCTTTTAATTTTTTTTTATTAGAAAGTAGATGGAAAAGTTAGCAATATTAACCTAAAAGTTAAAAATATTAAAAATAATAATACAAAAAACAGTTTTCATGAATGTAGTGTTTTAAGTGCAAAAACAAACGACTCTTTAGGTGCATTATAAGTAAATGTTTGCTCATTTTACTGCATGTTCAATTTACAACAAAGTACTGGTGATCCGGTTCCTATAAAATACTGTACTGCAGCTGTCTAAGCAGATATATCATTTATCTCAACAAGGGTTACAGAAGAATGGACAAATACAAAGATGCAGTTTAAGATGTAAAAAGAAAGTGTAAATCTTTATTGAGGATTATCTATTTCAAACTGTTTTGTTGCTACAAACTATAAGATTACTTAAAAACAAAACTGGTTAAAGATAAAACATGTGAATTTTATAGCAATTGTGGGAACAAAACACATAAATGGAGAAGTTTGGCCCCCTTGCATTGATGCGTGTCTGGAGGAAAATCACAGCCAAGCATCCAGCAGTGCCAGAGTTAATGCCACGTCTCAAGAAAGTGCGCCATTGAGAGGTTGGATGGGCGGCACCAGACAGTTTATTTATCATGCAGACAGTCTCCTCTAGCCGTGCTGCACGTGAGAGGCTAGCTCACTCTCATTTTTAGAGAGAGAGGTGTCAGTTTGCCATGGGGTTCAGATGGCCAATATATCCCTCTCATCAGAGTGATGAAAAGAGCTCAAAAACCAGGTGCAGATTTACACGTGACACCATTTTGTTGATCCTTCAATCAGCTAAGATGACAGCAAACATCACTTTCTATCTAGATCATGTCTCCAAACCATCACCACATCTTGCTCCTCACCACTGTCATCTCTTAGATTCAACTCTCCTTGCTTGTTGATTGAGCAGTGTTTGCATGCATCTTCCTGGGTTTTTATTCCCTTCCACAGTACAAAACTACTAGTTAAATTACTGGGTTAAATTTTGATTCTAGATTACACAAACATTTGATCTGCACTTTTACTAAAAGCAATCATTATCATAAATAATTTCAAATGTGTCTCTCATTAGTAAAAAGATCTCCTGGTGGGCTGCTTGATTTCAAGTGAGACATGACTCGTGGGGTCATCTCCCCTGGGATGCTTTTGCTCGCTCGCTGTGGAACATATCATTCCTTTTCATCTGGAATTTCTAGCTGCGTGTTCATATAGGCCACGATGTTCTTTTCAACCAAACAAAACCTAAGTGCAGGCAATGGCTCATATCTTGTTTTAGGTCACACTAATTTCAACAAAGCTATTCATTTTGACAGGTTTATTTTCTGGTTCATGCTGGTTTCACGATGTTAGGTCTGCATTAATCTCAAGAATAAACTTTGTGAGATCTCTGTTGCATTTATGTGTTGCTTGAAAGATTAGAACACAAATATATGGTGTCTGTGAAGACTTTATTTGAGTGCATATAGAGGAGGTGAGGCAGAAAATGTGTTTCTATGGAAACTAAGCCCTGAGACCTTGGTGTCTAAGTTAATTGTTTGTCTAAATGAGGTCTAATAAAGACTCAACATTCACTCATGGAATGAAAATCAGACATAAGCACTATTAATAAACATCTCTCAAGACAAAGAATCAAGGGACTTGAAGGACTTGTGGAACTAAAATATGACCTTGAACTAAGTGCAAATAGAGCACAATTTAAACATTCTATTACTATTTTTAGAAAACTGAAATATGCAGAGAATTTGATGGTTCGTGGATTTTAACTAATTTATAAAAACGTAAAAACTTTCCTAAAGATAAAAACAGGATCTGTAACAAGGATTTTCTTTTTTACTTAAAATTAAGTAATTAAATGTTGTAAATTATGAATGTTATGGAGCTGCTTTAATTTGTTAAAACATGTTGAAATTTTAGTTGTACTGTTTGTATTGTTTTTTAATCATGACCAAAATAGCAGTGTATAATATATATGTATATATATTTAATTGCACAAGTATATTAAAAACTAACGGTATTTATTAATGAATGATAAGTGAAAGACAAAATTATTTATGGTAATTGAAAAAACAAACAAAAATAAATACATAAAACAAAAGTTTGTCATGCATTTTTCGATATTTTAGAAGCTGGTATACCCATTATATCTAAATCATATTGTTTAAAGCATTCACACAGGTTTAAATTATATGCAGGATCTGAAGTTATAATCCTCCCATAGAATCACAGAATGTTTTCAACACAAAACCACAGTCATTTTTATCTGTTTTTCTCCAGCAAGAGCTGACCTTTAACTAATTTGTGACGCAGTACTTAACTGCTGAAGGCCAAGCAAATAAAACGCAATTAACCAGTAAGATCATCATCTACCAGATTTACTATTTTGTAGATAAACAATTATTTAATTTAGCTTATTGATTGTTCTCAAGCAAGTAAATGACATCCTGCTAATTAGAACTATCCTTTCATATATTTATAAAAAACATGTTATTGGATATATAGAGTGGAGCAGAGGTGTTGTTACCAAAAGCTCTACTGGGGCACAGACCTCAACTGTGCAAAACAAATGGTATATTAGAACACACTGCTCATTCTTAGACAAAATAAAATATGACGTATTTAAATTAATGACACCAGTATCTTACAAAAGTATAATAATAGCTATAAAACAAAAGAACTTCATATTAGAAATGGTCAACTGTAAGTTTACAACGTGTTTGACATGCTCTTCTCTACAGCAATATATAGATGAATACAGAAAGGCTTTACAATATAAGAATAAACAGTAAGACATTTTTTGTTACATACTAATTGAGATAAAAAACATAATATTATTTATTTACCAGGATTAACCATAAACATAAAAAAGGAAAAAAAAAATACAGTAATGTATTTGAATCATATGTGAGCCTATAATTTGAGTTCTGCATTTTTAACTGGAAGTGCAATGTGGCAAATCAGATATGTGCATTAAAGATCCAACCAAATGATAGAACCTACAGTCTATAGGCTATAATATATTTTCTCTGTTCTCACAATGGTATTTGATTCCCTTGCTCATCATTTGAGAATCCTTTTAAACAGAATATTGGTTGACCACTATTAAAAATAAAGTCTTACCTCCCTTTAAATTGCCTCTGCATCTGGTTTATGGCCAACGACATGCAAGGGCTTGAGCCAGCAACCGTTTTCACAATGTTACTCGTCATGTTATTCATAAGCATAATTTATTTAATTAGAACGTTTTTTGTCAGGTACAGTTCACAAAGGGAAAAGGCTAAAAGCGGAAACAACGGTTTATAAACCTGATTTTATTTAGCTTGTAGGATAACTTATTTTACTTGAACAATTCAAATATTATCTTATAATACAATAAATTGTTTAATTAAGAAAATTTTAACATGCGTAATGTTTGGCGCACACATAATTCTAAAACAAAAAATACACACAACACTACATAAGGGTTACATTTTGCATTTTGGACCAAAACATTAATTTTGGTCATCGTCTCCTATGCTTCTGTCATATAGAGTGGTTTGAGCCACAGTGGCCTGCTGGAATCCTAAGAGACCTAATGATCTGAAACAACCCCTTGACTTTTTTTACCCAACACCTTTATGATCAAATTGAAAACATTTTAATTTCAGGCATTCTGAAAAGTGGAATGTGAGTTGCATGTATATTCTATGCATGATCATGTACATATTGATTCTAAATCGACTAAAACTCAATGCAAGTATTGACTATGTATTTATGTATTTTTATTCATTCTTGGCTTTATTTGTATATTGCTGTCCATTTAATTGTAATGTGTCCTTGAGAGTCCTAAAATTAACCACAAATAACATGTACTATTATTATTATTTTATTATTATTATATATTATTATTATTATTATTATGACCATGTAACACAAAAAAGTGAAAAAATGTAATCACATTCCTATAACAAATGAAGAAAAGGTCTCCAGAAAAACAAGTATGAATTAAAATATGACAATCTAATGAGTTTTTTTTTTTTGCAGTCTGTCAAAAGTGAGACAAACAATTTTAATTACAAAGAAAGAGGTCGTCTGGAGTCAAGTGAATCCTCATCGGACCAATCTAGGGCCTCACACACCCTAATACCACCCTGACAGCTATAGGTGATCTATAGTAGACCATTTGGAATTCCCAATCAATCAGATTTTTGATTGTGGAAAGTCAGGACAACCTTCAGGAAACAGAACTGCAAGCACTGCTTCCCATAATTCCATTCAGCAATATAACATAAAGCAGAAGCTAAAACTACACATTATTTCTCTGAACATTTCACACTTACTGAAATGGACACATCAAAACACTGAAAATCAAAACTTGGAACATCACTTGACCATAATCATCTGCTAAAAACACCAGTTTAAGCAAGC
Source organism: Danionella dracula (assembly GCA_900490495.1). Classification (NCBI taxonomy): domain Eukaryota; kingdom Metazoa; phylum Chordata; class Actinopteri; order Cypriniformes; family Danionidae; genus Danionella; species Danionella dracula. The sequence continues at coordinate 3,854,547 of UELW01000039.1, read as the reverse complement.
TGCTTGAACCCTCAGAGACTCTTGCAAGATTTTAACCTCTTTAAGTCTTTGTTTCCCTTCTTTCTTCTGTTTCTCGATTCCTCTGTGGTTAAGTCATGAGATTGCATAACTAACCCCCAGAAAACTGCCACCAAAACACATGCCTCGAACACATTACACAAGTCATCTAATGAGCCAGACGATGCCTGTAGTTCTTCTACCATCATCAGCCTAACCGCAAATGACATCACTTCCTGTTTTATACACGCATGAGAAAGTGCGAGCAGACAAACGTATCACCTGTAGAAGGCATGGTACTGTATAAGAACAAACACTACTTGTTCAGCACCTGGGTTACATGTTCATTTAATGCTGTATGATCAACAATATGCTCCAGAGCTTCCTGTCCATGTCCAGTCAATTATTAACAGAGAAAATCATGTTCCTATCTCACTCCTTTTAAACACCAAGAGTGCTCAGAGGCAAGGATGACAAGTGCTGAGTCAACACTGAGAGTCCAGCAGCAGCTTAGAGATATCAGAGATTGGTTCAAGGTCCTCACAAACAGTGAAAACCATCAGCTCTCATCTAAAAAATAATGTCTAAACTAATACCTTCTACTTTGTAGTAATTATTTGTATTTGGTCCTATTTCAATACAAAAATACAAGATTTTCACTTGACTGTTAAGGTACCAGTTAGGAAGCTTAATGACTGTATAGAAAGATCAAATAGACTCAGAAAGGAGTGAAATTATTTCTCTAGATTTTACTGTGTGCTTTGATTAACACCTTTCCCATGTTTTTTTCTGTCTGGTTTTAAGAACTGTTTTATACTCTTATAAGTATATACTATAAAGTATAAACATATTTTATTTATAACATAACTGTAAATTTGACTAAACCTTTAAAAAAAAAATTGTAAACCTTAAAAAAAACACATAAATATGTCCTATACAATTAGTGCTAGCCTGTAACACCAGTAACAGTCCATCGTATTTTTGGTTGTAAAGTTTTGCCGTTTTTTTTTTACCGTAACTTTTACTGCTGATTTTTTGACAGTGAATATACTACTTTGAACACTTACATTGAATGCACCGAACAACTTCATGAAGCTGAATCTGATTGGAGGCCGTCACAAAAACTTAATGAGTTTTAAGAGGTCTGGTATATTAAAACAAAACACTCGTTTGACATTTTAATTTTACCCTCTAAAAGAATAAACGCAGAATTGTCTAAAACAATCCTGATTCACTGATAAATAATCCAGACACAAACATCAGTGTCTTTAAGAGACATTAAACACATGCACATAAACAAACAGGAAGAGATCAGCAAAAGCTTCAACAGAGGAATGAAATGATGTGGTTTGACTGATCACGAGCAGGGCACCATGGCTTTCCAAAGTATCTATACACTCTGAAGGGTTAAATTTGTCCTAGTTCCTTTACCTCATCAAAGTTAATCAGGATGCTATATCTGGAATAGTGTACACTATTACCCTACTTATGTCATTATGCATTTAAATGTCTTCTTGGCTGAATTACCCATTTCTACAAATCTATAAATCCCACTACTGCAAATATTTAGAATAGTTTAGAAAAGGCTAAGCATGACTCTAATTATGCAGTATGAAAAAACATTGGAAAAGATCTAAAATAACAGTTTTAACAACAAAATTATCATCAATTGTCGAGAAAAACTTGTAAAAAAAACTTCAAATTTAAATTATGGTATTTCATAATTTTGAATACCAAAGTGATTTCAACGCATTTAATTTTTTTCAATTAAGGAAACAGTTTCTTAATTTTTAAGCATGTTTCCAAATTGTTAAGGACAAGATTTGTTTTCATATTTTTCTTTAAGTTAAATGTTACCTTTTAGAATCTGAACATACAGTAAAGTCCTTTGATTCCAATAAGATAGCTGCAAATTCTAAACAGCTGTCATTTTTGGATTTTATTTTATATACTGGAGCCTGAAATATTGCAGAGTTACTGTATAATGACTTTATTTGGCATTTGCTTTTGTCAAAATTCAATGGTGACTTTAACCCCTTCAGACCTGATTTATTGTTGAGTTTTTAGAAAAAAGTAAAAGTTAACAAAATATGAGAAAAAACCTCCAGTATCTAATGAAGAACCTCCAAAGCTGAACAGTATTTATTCAAAATAGTTTTTACATTTTTTTTATTTTACTTTATTAAGTTCAAGGATTCCTGATGTTTAGTTTGCTATTTTAAATTACATTATTAACCTTATTTTAAAACGTCAATCTTTCTTTTTCACAAACAATCTAAAAAGTAATTCTGAATGCATCCAGTTAATGTGAATGAGACGACTCAAAATCTTATTTACTTCTCCACTTGATGGTAATGTGCTGCGATGCTTCTGTTTAGAAGAGTAACATTTATTCAGATTGCATCATACAATGTCTGTCTGCCACTTGATTGGATGACAAACATCCAACTTAATGGATAATACACTTAGTTCATGCTTAGTTCCACACCGTTCTCAGAGCGAGTCACGCGAGTGCACCCTGGGTTTGAAAGTGGTCAGATGTTTGCCGCTTGGTCTGAACGCCTTGTTAGAAGCCAAAAAACCTGCCTGACATGTGAACGCAGGGTCTGAAAGGGTTAATCTGCGAGATGTGAAGACATCACTAATTCAATAGTACTCCAAATACATAAAATATAATTTAGTTTTACATTTTTATCTTTTGATGATATGTTTCTGTTTCCTGTTTAACCAATACTACAATACGTTGGAAGAATTGACCTGTGCTGTATAAGATACAGATGGTTGCCATGGTGACTTTAGTTTACCTGACGTCAGCCTCTGAGAGCGTCCTGAGTGGTGTGCTCTCCTCAGTCTTCTCCAGCTGTTTGTCCTGTCTGTCTACACTTCCTGTCTGGGTCTGTCTCAGCATCCCCGACTTCCCCGCCCCCCGGGATTGGCACCTCCCACTGTCTTCCTCTATCCCTCCCATTTCAACTGACTGCTCCCCATCCATTGAGAGACTCCGCCCTTGCCCAAACCTGCAGTGGGTGTGGCAGGCGGATGAAGACGCATAGTTACAAGCAGCATGCAGAACAAAAATGAAGCACAGTGAAAAAACAGGTGTCATCTATGAACCACACACAGAAATAATGACTCACAACAACAATGCTAAAAACTGAAAGCCAGACAGTGTCACCATGAAACCAGAAAACAATGGTTTCATTCTGGACCAAAAATATGTGTGTAGTATGTTTGTTAGGGATTATTTATTCATTTAGGGTGAAACATCTGCATCTCTTGTCTTGTTTAAACACAAATTATAAAAACATAAAATTGTTTGCTGATTAAACAAACATATTTCCTTCACATGTTTAGTCTTTTGAAAACAAAATAACCCAGACCACATGGTTTGTTTATTTCATGTGGACAAGGAGACTCCCAACCTCATTGAGTCAGCATTGAAAACAATGAATCATGATGGAAATACTGTTTCTCAAAGACCATGCACGCTACACACTCCACTTCCTGTTCTGCACACATCATGTCTTTAAAAGAGTTAAAATTTTTCACAACAAAAGGAAAAAAACATCAACACTTTGTGATAAAGCTTTTATGTGAAATGTATAAATAATGATTATGATGCTTAATTCACACAGAGCACGTAGCGGTGTGTTTTAATCTTATAATCGCCACTTTATTACTGTTAAAAGTTATATGTGCAATGATTTTTTTTCTGGCGTGTAATAAACGTAGATTCCATTGCATGTCAAATTATAAGAATTTGTCAAGTTTCGCGATATATAGAGATTGTGTCTTATTCAGAACTACTTTTTGTGTTAACTATGAATTTACTCCTAAAAATATTTTTGGTAAAACTTTAGTTTTAGGACTATAACAATACCTTATTTATGCTTTAACCGTTAAGTGAAAAGGGTACACATTTCTTTGGTCTTTTTAAATGCCCAAAATCACTGTTGGTTAAGCTTTTATTTACAAACTGAGCTATTTGTTCAAATGTGTTTTAAATTAATGTTTAGTTGAAGACTAAGTTAATCCTTAATAAATATTGTGTAGTTCTTAACTAACTGATAACTGTGAGTAATCTAATGTTTAAATAAATATTACACTGAAGTAATGTACAGTGGTACCTCGCGATACGAATGCTTCATGTTATGGAAAATTCAAGGCCACGTGAACAATATTTAGTTTCATGATACAAAAGAAATTATAGATACAAAAAATGCACACGGGAAATATATTAGACATTTGAAATTCGGGTGGAAGACAAAACTGGGCATAGTGTGATTGCATTCAACCCGCCCCCCAAATGTTCTGCTCTCCTGTTTGTCAGTTCCAACACTGATGGTGTGTGTTTGTGCGTCCTGATGCCCCATGATGTCTTCCCGGAAGCGCTTTCCTTCTCTTCACTCATGCTTTTGGTTTTGTGTTGGTGTCCTAAATTCGTGAATATTTTTGTGTTGCTTTTTTGACAAAGTATAATATTATGGCCATGGCTCTCCTTCGCTACCATTCGTTCTCCTCCCCTAACACTTCCTTCTCCGTCACTTCATCACATTGCCTAAATCGAAAGATTATTTTTCATTTGTTTTATTCTGTTTTCATTGTTTTATTATTATTTATTAGATTTAAAATGTGCACTTTTAAGGATTGAAGAATCCTAGTTTATTTTTCTCTTGTTTTCCATGTTATTTCAATCTTTCTGTGTGGCTTGGAATAGATTCGGCATTTTACATGTGCTTCGACATACGAAAAATTCAGAATAAGAAAGGCCACCCCGGAACAGAACATTCATATCTTCAAGTATCACTGTATACTCATTTAATTCTTAATAAATGGTTTGTTAGTATAACTTACTCTTAGAAATGAGCAAAAACAGCTAAATCCACAAATGCAAAATCTACCAATCAATCAAACAGTTTTTTGTATATATAAAACACTTTTTTACAGTTGCTTTAAAGCCATTTCTTAAAAGGCTCAATTTGGAATGTTAGAAATTCCTATTGTATACTTTTATGGGGAAGAAATAGAAAAACCATATACTGCTACCTTGGGGATTATAAATTGTATTAGTATAAGGAAAGTGTTGAATTAAACTGACCGGTAATCACTAACTCTATTATACAAGTCAAGTTTAAACAAATTTTGTGGGGGAATAAGGAAACACATCACATATTTTTTTATTTATGTAAAACAAAATGTAGAACTTGTACTAAAAAACCCACACACATATTCAGATAAAAATGAACAATTAAATAAGTATGACCCTTAAACATAAGGGTCACAGTATTTTTGTAGAAAACCTTTCAGGACAGAATGTGAAGTGTGTGCGCACATGGCATCAGAGAGCAAAGTGATGAAAACTGACCGAAACAAACAAACCCCAACTTCAAATCCTGGAGAGTTCCTTAGTCTAAAAAAAATATTTTAATCCTGGAACATCATTCCTGCGTGACAAAGTCATTCAAAGCAAATTCCAGCTCTAAACAGAACATATTCTCCTCATCATTTTCTCACTATAAAATTAAATTTTAAACCATCTTTCAGCGAACTCAAAATCCCGAATGGAGGTTGAATTAAACTGAAAGTCTGTTGTACAAAAAGCATACTGGTATTATTTTTTAATCTTATTTTGTAGTCAGAGGAAATGTGTCAGTGAGCAAATGATGACTAAATTGTCAGTTTTGTGGAATTTTAGAAATGTTGTGCCAGGACTAACAGACCTCAACAAAGGAATTCTCAAGATAAACGCAGGCGACCCCTCTCACCTGATCTTGCGGCTGCCACGTGGTCGCTCAGACTGGACAGAGATGTAGCTCATGCTGCTGAATCGAGAGGCGCTACTGGTTCTCGAAACAGCGGACACGTCACTTACATCACTGTCCGAGGATTTAGCCGAGAGGTTTTCTCCTCGTGCCGGATCTCTGCCAGAGCGCTAAATAACAAAAACAATAAAATCTTATTTTTGTGTTCAATCCACAATGTTTGGGGAAATGATAACCTTCTTTTTGTCCTGTTTATTTTGTACAATTTTTATTATGACTAGTTTAGATTTGATTGTTTAATAAATAGCTATACTTTTTAAATGTCATCATCTCTTGAGTGTTTCCTTGCCTTGCTGTAGTCCTGTTCCAGCCTGGAGTCAGAGCCTGTTCCTTGTTTATACTTTGTCATCTTCAGCTTCATTTGCCGCGCTCGTTCTTCCACATCCATTGCACCTGTACATCACATTACAGTTAAAGTTAATACAACTGAAGCTTAATTTGTCAAGTATGTTAATTTCCATTTATACTAATTTATGTTTAAGTTTTGTGTCATAAATATGTGGTTGCTAAGGTATTCTAAATGTTGCTATGCAATTCTAGGTAGTTTTTACCAGTTTTAACCAGTTGCAAAAGTGCTTTAGTTTGTTGTTTCTAACTTTTCCACTGTAATCTACTGTTGTTAAAATATCACTAGTCAAGTAGGTCAAGGGAAGGCAACTTTGTTCTTAGAGTGCCACAGATTTGCAGGTTTCGAATAGGCTACTGTACACTTTCCAGTAGCTCTAAATAACCAAAGATTAATCAATCAATCAAAACGCTTTATATCACACTTTTTAAGCAATTGCTTCAAAGCAGCTTCAAAAAGGCCTATTGTAGATACTTCTATGGGGTAGAAGTAGAACTACCATATAATGCTACCTTAAGAATTGCAAAGTAAAATGTATTTGTACGTGCACATTTAAACTGACTCTGATTTAAAATCTCTGAATTATCTCTGAATTATTATTTTGTGAAGAAATATAGGAACCAACAATAATTTTTTATTGATGTGGGAAAAAAACTGAGAACCCGGAGTAAAAAACCCCACACACATGATGTAAGATAACTTAATTATTTTTTTATCAAGTTTGTTTCAAGAAAGAAGCTAAACTGTAAATGTTTTATCACTTCAGGTACAAGGTTACTACATTCTAAGGGGCTGTCAACATATGTTTGTATGGATCTAGTGTGTTATTTTTCCTAATTTATTTATAACCGCATTCTTTACGGTTGCTAATGAGATATTTGTTCTAGCATATTGTTGCTATGCATGTTGCATGTATTACAATGTGTAGTCAGGATGCTAGAATATACTCTTGGTTTGAGGTTTTTTATGTGTTCTAAGAGCACATAGGAAGTTCTATGAGCTTTAAGCTATTGGATTTAGGATTTCACAAGTTGTTGGTAAATTATTTCATATATCCATATGACTGATTGTGCTAATGTATTTTTTGAGAGCAACATCCATAAGTAAAATAGACATTGTGGTTGTTCATTCGAGATCAATTCTTTTCACCATTTGCAACATTTTCAGTTGCTAGACAGGCAACATCTTTAACTGAGTCATTTTCTCAAGCAAATAACTGAATGTGTTTGTGGAAGCGAGGCGTGCAAAGCAAAGCACATCTGTCTCTGTCAGAGCAGGTGCCCTAAATGTCAATAGCAATTTTCTCTTGCCAATAGCAATTGTGCTGTTAAGCATTTAACATGTTCAGCAAATTACCCAAAGATTAGCACTCTCGCAATCATTCAATTAATTGGATTTAATTGCAGCTCTGTTGTGAAGTTCAAACATGCCATGTAGGTGTGTATATAATAGATAAATTCCCTATAGATATGTTTTTTTATATATTTTGAATATTTTTCTTGTAAATCCACTTTCAGCTTGGAACATCAGAACCAAACACATTCAATTCAGATTCAATTATTTTGAGAAAAAAAAGAAAACAAATGTGAGTTTAATAAATTGAAGAGTATTTGATTGCAAAATAAATAAAAAATATATATATATATACATATTTTACCATTTAAAAATTTATGATATATTAAACTACAGCGTGTTATTAGTTTAAGGTAACCACAAGACAGTTAAAATATATATTTATTTATTTTTTATTTATTTTTTCTACACCAAACAGTTAATTTACATTTGTTTTGTATGGCTAGGTTATGACTGGACCTGGTTTAGAAGCTGAATGAGTTCCAGAAATGAGAAAACATGAGGATTTTCAAACAACACAAAATAGGTCACCAGAATAGTGATAAACAGAACAGTATTGATACAGAGAGATGGACTTAAAAGCTTTGAAGAGAGCAGATAGAGAGATATTTGCTTTCTAAGCACTATCCTCAAATTTAAACCTGGGTTTACACATTAGTTCTTGATTAACAGTTAGTTTTATCTCAAATAGACATCCAGAAATATTTGCGAACATAAAAAAAGTACTCATTTTAAGGTGCACAGTACATAAACATATTGCAGCTCAACCTGCTGGAAAATCAATTAAAAAAATTGTGAAACGTGATGTTCAGTCAATGCTTAGTTTTGGGTGATGTACTGCGGTTCTTCCAGCAGGTGAGTGACACACACATGTATGAGCTGGGACACGTGCAAAGAAAGAAGAAGAAAAGGAGAAAGCCAAGCAAAAGAAAGGACAGACCTGAGTTTGTCCGACTTGGAGAGTCCGACTCTTCTGTGTGTGTCAAAGGGTGATTGAGAAGGGGTCACAGCACAAGAACAGACACACAGATGGGGTTGCGAGGATGAGAAACCGGGGACAAAAACACAAGGAGAGGGACCACGATAAACACATCAAAAATGAGGCAAACACAAGACCACACACAGACAAAAACACAATAGAACAAGGAATCAAAGGGGAAGAAAATAAATCACACTTTTGAGGATTTGCAGAAAGTCCTGCTTAATAAACAAACCCTGAAAAACCAGAGAAATGTTAATTAGCATGCAGACGGGTCCTGTGAAAGGAAAGGGGCTGAAAGGAGATGAAACTAAACATGCTGCTACATTATTTAAAAAAAAGTCCAGACAATCCTTCATCGGGGATGCTCGTGGGTAACGTAGGGTGCCTGAAAGGAGGAGAGGTGTACTATGCAATAAAAAACAAACATCCAAATACTGGAGAATTGGTTTGTTTAAAGGTACATCCAGTTTTGTAAAATGTCATTCAAAAATCCTTCAAATAATGTCAACTTTACTGGTCTAAAATGTAATAAAATGACAAATATGAAGCTTCAATTCAATGCCAAGAGAATCGGATGCACAATGGAATGACATTTAAACAATGACTATCTGTACTATAAGCACATAAAAAAAACTGTTGTGAATTTAAATTATAAACAATATGCACCTATCTTCTGTGTGAACAAAAAGTGACTCAAATGTGAGATACAATCAGGGAAGAGGACACAATGTCACTCAGAACATGACTCGGATGCTCTTCATTAACAAGAAGATTATAATGGAAGAGAGCAAGAATTACAGAAATGGTGGAGAGAAAAATTCTGTGGTAGCTATACGAGTGATTTTGGCTAAGTAGACTTCATTCAAACCTTTAAATACATATCCTGTAACAATTTTGTGAAAGACAGCCTCCTTCAGCAGCTTATATCTTAGTGAATGTGCTTGTTACATAAATGCTACATGTGAATGCAATCTTTGTCAGATTAAAAAATGCTGTTCAGATCCTATTCAAAATATCCAATACAAGCCATACATAAGCAGTTATGACTTCAACGATTGAGATCTCTACATTTCAAATGTTGTAATAAACTTGAGAGATTGAAAGATAATGCATATATAAAAATAGTTCATGAACTGAGTTGTTGAAGCATTAATAAACTATCGCATCTATCATTCCTTAATACTCACTACAATGTTCCAATGTCCTTGTTCATACAGATGATTTGTTCTCTCTTTTTTGACTTATAGCATACTGATCTAAAACTAACGCCACTCTTTCACAGCAATTGACCGTTTTTCTCCTCTCCATCTTCAAATGATTTAACTGCGCTCAAAGCATACTCTGCTGATTTGGGCTTTTTCAGTATCTTTCATGTTCATTTACATTTATTCATTTGGCTGATGGTTTTGTCCAAAGCGACTTACAGAAGGGGAGAGACAATATGCAATTTGTTACACAGTCAAAGTCTATCTCAGCTTGCTCATAATAGAAGTTGTATCAACTGATCAATAAATCATAGTAGGAAGAAAATAAAGACAGAGGAGGAAAAAATAAGTTTTTTATAGTAGGTGTTCCTGAAGAGTAGAGTTTTCAGTTGCTTTTTGAAAGCTGTTAGTGTTGCTGCTTTTCTGACTGGATCAGGGAGTTAGTTTCACCAGCCTGGGACAGGGAGAGAGAAGGTTCTACTAAGAGATTTTAGCCTTTCTGGGACAACCACAAGTCGCTGTTCCTTACTGAGCGCAGGCTGTTCTCTTGAGTCAAGATTTGCTACTCATATCACATTTTAGTAGAACAAACGCAATAATTTAGACATTAATGTCTCTCAAGATGATGCTGATTTCAGACTGCTGGAAATTCATTAGCTTGACCTGGTATCTATTCTAATAAATCATATGAATAAATCAAGAGCTGATGGTGCCTTAGCATTTAACAAAGGACATTAAAAAAGATAAATAGCTGATGTGTAAGATGACACAGCACTGTCCTGTAAAAGTTTAACAATTGTAACAATTAACTAACATAACTTGTGTTGCAATGCTATTATGTAGTTTTTTTTGTACCAACACTGGAGAGTACCCCTTTAACACAACAATTTCCTTGTGTGTGTGCTGCGCACTAGACAATGAACTTCTTTCTGATTCTGAAATAGAATGAAACCAAAAATTTTACTATACTTTCAATCAAATTAAGCATGCATTAATTGTGTAATTTTTAAAAAATATTTTCAAATATAAACTTAGTCACACTTATCTAAAACAATGCCTGCCATATTCTATCTGTCTGCCCGTGTGTGTGCGTGCGTGCGTGCGTGTGTGTGTGTGTGTGTGTGTGTGTGTGTGCGTGGGTTTTTGCCCGTCTGTCTGTGTGTATCTCTTTACCTTTGTCTGCCTCTTTGTGTTTTTGCAGGTCTGTGTCTGTCTGTCTGTCTCTTAGTGTAATATTACGTCGTGTAATATGTGTGTTGCATCCTTGATTTCTTAATAAAGTAAACATTTGCAAATTTATAAAACACCGGCCAATTTGCAAATTCTTGATTCAGACCTTGTGGCTTTTGAAGATAAGAAAACAATCTATTTACCAATCGATTGACTTTCACACCAGTCAATTTCTCCAGCTGACTCTATTCAGAGCAGAAAAGCTCAGTGCTTGAGAGGGTCATGCAGACAAAAAAAGCTTAAACAGTTCAAGGGTCAGAGGTCAAACCTGTCAGACTGTTGATGAGTGTCTCGTCATGAATACCAGCACTGACCACAGAAAACTGTAGATCTTCCCAGGTCACCTCTAACCAGATGCAGCCAGTATCAAAAACATAGAGTACTGAATGAGATCTGAAGGCATACCTTGACACTTATTTACTTGATACTTTATACTTTCTGATTCCTGCACATTTTTTTTATTTTTTAAAACAAACGGAAGTTTAGAGAATTTTGAAGAATGCTGAGAGCATTTCCTTTTGAAGCATTGCAATGAACAGTTCTAAAACCAAAATCAACTAAAAATAATCTAAATGGAGGATAATACATCCAATACTCATTTTGTTTAAATGAATGAAGATAACAATGATCTCTTCTTAAACATCTTTAGTTACTAAGTAGATGTGGGATTGAATGATTAAACCGGAATGCATTCAAATATGATATCTAAATAACAGCAAGTGAAAATAAAGTTCTGTTTTTTCTGGAGGTTCTGTTTTTATTCAAACTTCCTTTTGTTTGAAAAAAAAACTGCACGATGTATGCAGTGTTTGTGTTTGTGTTTTTGCTTGGATGATCTTATCTGGATTGAATTTTAAGAAACCAACCCTTTGTATAGTGTTTATTGGATTCAATTTCTGTGCTAATAGTTCATATATTTAGATTTGAACTTTGATTTTCTTCCACTTTAATGTGAAAGTAGACCATCAAAAATATACAATCTTTTTCAGCACTCTTGTGCTGAACAGCTCCTCCATTTGTATCAAAGTGCACCATCTCCTGGTCAAAGTCTGCAAATGCATCAGCTCTGCAATCTAGTCTGATTTGAACTCAGTGTTCACATTTGCAGTCTGAACGTCTCAACATCTCTAAAACGATATTATGTGAATCGAGTCCAGAAGTAAACAATTTCTATACATTATCCAGCACGTTTATCCAGATAAAATCATTATTTATATAAAACTCTCAATGCATTTCACACTTCACAGCAAAACACAATCTTGCTTTGACAACCCACACAAGAGAGAGGAATACGTGTGAGAGATGACCTAAAAAAACGGAACAACTGATTCATTCATGAAATACTCAAGCAACCTCTGACATATTATTCCTTCACTAAAAAAAGTTTCAAGAGCTAGTTTGAACAATTTAACAAATCCATAAAAAATCAAAATCTTTGCAATAAATACAAATATCACAATTATGAACATTAATAACTTTTTAAATAATATGCACCATAATTAATTAATGCTTTATCAGTTTTGTTTTATTATATTTATCTGCATTGATAAAAAATGTGTACAAGTTACAAAAAGTATAACACAACACATTCTATTTAGAACAAATTAAATTTCAATGTGAACATTTATTTAAAAAATAGGATATTAAAATGAAATTCATTTATTGCAGTTTTTTTTTTTTTTACAATTTATAATATATTTGATTTTAATATCAATTACTGTTGGAAGCTTGGGAGAGCAGATTAAACATCACCTCTCTTTCCGCATTTTTTACTAATGTTAGCAAAAAATTGCTGACAGCAACACCCACAATCCTAGCTACAGTTAACAAGAAGCTATAGAAGAAAAACAAATTAATTTTATATGAAAGATAATGTAAAAAAATACAGATTTTACCAAGTTCTTAAAATTGTGAAAGACACTATACAAGACAAATAAGAGTGAAACTCTAGGAAAGCTACACTGCAAACACACTTCTGTAGAAACTTGCCTTTTTTACCGTTGACCACCGCCCAGTTAGACCCCATCTCACATGCTTTAACACAACATCATTAATTAAAAGTGAGAGAAATCACTAAGAGAAAATCCTTTTATAATTGAGTCATTATAAATATAACAGAGATGAGGTCTCAGCACTGATTTATAAACCATAAGGATGGACGGAAGAGACAGTTGCTGGAAATCTAAGAACCACCAGTCTTAATGAAGAGTTAGTTTTAATGTAAGAGTGACCATAGTCTTTTTCTTTTACATGCATCTAACAGAGACATTATTTCTAATATTTCTAATAATATTCTAGACTGCAGGCTTAAGGATGTTTTAAGATCTCCATTAATTAAATTTCTCCATTTTTTCATACTAGTTTTGTATAAAAGAATCAATTTTATATTTTTCAATAAGGTGTCTTTTATTAACTATAAGTCCCTAGTGTTGTCAGATCTTTGATTAACTGGGGTTCAAAAATTCAATCCTTGCTAGAATCAGTTACTTGCTTTCAAAAATTAGAAAAAAGAAAGATTTTGCAAAGAAACAGTTTTGTGTACATATAAATACATTTCTTTATATACATGCTAAGTATTACTATTACTATACTGTAACTCCACCATCTAAACTACTTTAAAATTTGTATCTTACTGTAGTGCATATTTCAAAGTTAAATCGGTACTTGGGAAAATTATTTCCCAATAATAAAATTTATTATTACCGTCAATTTTACAGATATACATGATAAAATCACAACATAAATACAGGTAAAAAACGTTATTGAGAAATAAACAAAAACACAACTAGAGATAAACCACCTCAACAAATAATAAAAAAATAAATCAAACCGTTTTCACAAGAGTTAAAGACAAAGCAAAAACTACAACCACATAAATCTATCAACTACCATCCTACACACAAGTTCAGACACACAGAGGTTGCAATGGACCTGGCCTTCTATCCTCTGAAGAAAGTTCTGATGCTTCCAGAACAAAGCTGGAGTTCAGCAAAAATTTTATGTTGAAATTCCACTAAGGAGAGCTCAGCTCAAGCCCATTGCAGTCTGGTTTAATTCTAACAGAAGCTGTTTCTGACAGATTAAACCATCAGCATTGCTCTTACACACCTGGAGCAGCCTCGTGCTCTTCATCTCCTTCTTCTGAGAGAGGAACAAGAGGGAAATATCAGCACACATCAACCACACATGTCCTTAAGAGGAACATGTGTGTTTATGTGCAGAATGCAGATATAACCACTGGGATGGTGTCAGGCCAGAGGGTAATGAAACCATGCAATGATGTGGTAGTGAGTTTAAAAGATGCCAAACATTACATCGGCTTTGCAATCTTTGATCTTTAGACTTTTTGATGCTTTATTTCTAGAAGGAGAAAGGCATGTGATGTTTGCTGTTTATTTGTCCTTTTTTTGTTTCAACTAATTTTAGAAAGATAATTTATTTCTTTAGTGTAATATTAAAACGTTTTAAATAAAAAAAATATTCTATTGCATTTTGAAGTACAAAATAAAATATGTGATATTTCAGGTAACATTTTTCATGCAGTCATACGAGGTGTTGATGCTGATCTAAATTTGATGCTAACTAAACATGTGCTGCATTGTATTGTATCGTGTGTTGTATGTTTAATAAATGAAAAAAAGGTTTACTTTTAACTAATGCTAGCTCTATAACTTCTAAATTCTAGGCAAAAAATTAAATTCAAATCAATAAAAAAAATTGTCATCACAATTTGTAACATTTACTTTGAAACTTTCGACATCTAAATTAACAGGTACTAATGAATAAACATCTTCCTTAGCTACACCCATTGTGTAACTCCATCCTTCAAACAAACACCTCAGCATGAGGTGAAGGCAACAGATTGAGACAGAAAAATAACTGTACTTCTCTCTATTGTTCCTTTGGGAGGCAGCTGTGGAAGTTGTCGTCCTCTCCTGCTGGAGATCGGCGTCCCGGAGGGGCTTGTCTGAACCGACCCACCACCAGGATGAGCCCTAAAGTATAAGTAAAACAAAATGGTTAGTGGATATTGGACTTATGCATAATTATGCAGGGGCAGAACTGAAATAAACAACATTTTTGTTATGGAAGAAAATTAAGAATTAACAAGTAAGGGAAGGGTTTAAATGAGCAAAAACAGACAGCTTTGAGCATCATTTTACAAAATGCAGAATGATTTGGCACATGGATGTCTTTACAGTTGTGCTGCAAAAGAAACGCATTCAACCAAAACCAGAACATTCAAAATTCAAACTCAACAAATAAAGAAGTAAATACATAATTATTATTAATATTACAAATTGGGTAAAAATCACAAACACAATTTGGGAACAAACCAAAATGAAGATTTCAAACCACTCACAAAATGTATTAAAAACTGTTTTATTATGTTAAAAAAGAGATGTGAACACAGAACAGTTTATGAGTGCATGACAGGATTATATTCAACAAAAATCTAAATGTACAATGGGCAATATTCCGCAACACATTACGATGAAGAGACACAATATGAAACACAAACAAAAACAAAATGAATAACAAAGAATGATAATAAATACAAAAACACAAAAACTGTATTTAAAATAAAACTGAAACTAAATGAAAACAAATTTAAAAATCATGATCACATGCACATACATAAAAATGAAAGCAGGCTTGTTTTAATGCAGGGAATGTATGCTTCTGCATGATGGCAGTTTATGCAGGACCAGCATCTGCTTTCACTAAATCACCTTGATGACGCTGGTGAGGATGGTGCAGAGTATCCTGATGGCAGAGAGGGCATAGAGGACCTCATGAGAGGGCCGTCAGGTGCCCTGTCAGTGGAGCGAGAACGGCTATACATTGGGCGCTCAGTGGCGGCCCGCTGGTCGGCAGAACGGGACCTGTGGTGATACTCCCCATAACCCCTGGAGAGATGTGATTGGAGGAGACAGTGTGGGATGAGCTCATAGCATTAGGCTAAACTGCATTTTGGATGAACGCTGAAAGGTTTTAATTGGACTCAATGTTGGCATTGGAAACAAAGAATGAACATGCCGTCCAATGTAAGGACGGAGAAAGACTCACAGAGTGCTGTTTCCAGAAATTAATCAAATAATTACATCTTTTAAAACATGTTACACTTACATTACACAACGATAAACATGGACAACATTTTTCTCAAGCAACATGAAAACAGCTACATTGATTTCAAACATCTCTAGGATTTATCTTAATTCCATTCATTTTATCCAGATGTGAGACAAAAAAACCTTAAAGGCACCTTAATTTTGGGTTGAATGATTTTTAGTAAGATTCTTTGAAATGTATATGGAGTAAATGAATGGGGAAATTCCTCTTGAATGAACATTGTTCAATGGTACATTTTTTCACAGCACAAGACAACAGAAGATGAACTTTGCACCCCCTCCAAAAAAAAAGTTGTCCAGCATCCGTAGGTTGGTATATAAAATTGTTGTTGTTATTAAATAACAAAATTTAATGGATGGTCCATTCACAATAAAAACATAAATATATATATATATGAGTGTCACGGTGGCGCAATGGGTAGTACGGTCGTCTCACAGCAAGAAGTTTGCTGGTTCTAGGCTCGGCTGGGTCAGTTGGGTCAGTTCTGTGTGGAGTTTGCATTCTCCCCGTGATCGCGTGGGTTTTCTCCGGGTGCTTTGGTTTCCCCACAAGTCCAAAGACATGCGGTATAAGTGAATTGAGTAAGAACGATTGTCCATAGCATTAAAGTGTGAATGAGTGTGTGTGTGTGTGCGTGTCTGCGCGTGTGCATGTGTGTGTGAATGTTTCCCAGCGATGGGTTGCGGCTGGAAGGGCATCCGCCGCATAAAACATATGCCAGAGAGTTGTCGGTCTATTCCGCTGTGGTGACCCGAAAGGGAAAAAGTCGACATGAAGATGGATATATATATATATATTTGAGTTATCAGAATCATGGGTGCTGTTGGTGTGGTAATCTTGCTGGGCCTGCCAAATGATGTTTGCCCAAAAATGCCCAAATTTGACCAGTCCATTTGTTGTTTATTATTTATTTTTAAAATAATTAGTCTTTATTTTTAAAAGTTAATACCAACTGGTAATGTTAATTGTTTAATTTCATGAATAACAGATCCACCCACATGCCGAGCAAGCCTAACAAACAGCGAACCACACTTTAGCACTGATGTGTGATCGATTGCTGCGATTGAGCAATTATACCAAGAGCTCAGACTCTAGAGTTCAGATAATGCTCTTAGTTTTATCAGGAAACTTTATGAAGTTCCCAAGCACACTAATTGCTAACGTTAAAGGAACAGTTTAAGCAGAAATTTACAAACAACTAAAAGGTAACAAAAAATGTAAACGCAATAAGCTATCTTTTTGTCTTCAGTTAGCAGGCTGGTTGGTTTTGTGTCTCAGTTGAGTGTTGTTTGACTTAATAGATTTAATTAGTGTTAGTGTTAGATTTAATTATTGATCATTGATGTGATGATTTGTTTTTTTAGAACATTTATTTTGGGAAATCTTTATTTAATTTTCTTTGAAATTTCATTGTGTTCACTTGTCTGCATACTTATCGCTGAAAGTTGGAAACGTAACTGAAAACAGTTGGGACGAAATGGCCAATTATATATGTCACCTCCCAAAATCATCCATCCATCCATCTTCATGTCGGCTTTATTCCCTTTCGGGGTCGCCACAGCGGAATGAACCGCCAACTCACTGGCATATGTTTTACGCAGCGGATGCCCTTCCCTGCCGCAACCCATTGCTGGGAAACATTCACACACACATTCACACTTTAACACTATGGGCAATTGTTCTTATTCAATTCACTTATTCCGCATGTCTTTGGACTTGTGGGGAAACCGGAGCACCCGGAGAAAACCCACGCGATCACGGGGAGAACATGCAAACTCCACACAGAAATGCCACCTGCCCCAGCCGAGCCTAGAACCAGCGACCTTCTTGCTGTGAGACGACCGTGCTACCCACTGCGCCACCGTGACGCTCTCCCAAAATCAATTCCACTAAATTGCATTTCCAGAAATTCTAATTCATCAGTGAAACCTTGCACTTTGTAATAATATTTAAATTTCTCTATATGAACGCACAACTTTCTTTTATATAATCTGAGCAGACTGCATGGCTGGTTTAACTAATTGTAAGAAACACAAATTATTATATTTCTTGTTATAATTGTGCATTATTAACAGTCTATTAAGGCTAAAATGATCATTTTAATCACTTGTGAGCGGAAAGAATAATGGATAATCTTATTCATTATTTTGTACTGCTGTTCAAAATAAAAGATTATTCAAAAAAGTAAAATTTGAGAGACTAAGCTAAACCAAAATGGTGTTTAAAAAAATGTAAACTAATCTTCTTATTAATAAGAGGACCTTTAAACTGCACACTGACCTTGTTGTAATTAACACGTTTAGAATAGTCTCATTCAAAACAATAAGAAATCTAAAAGTTCTAATGTTAACATTTGTTCTAATCTTCACATTATCATTCAAAGGTTAGTGTTTTAGGTAATTATAAAACCAAGCTGATGGTCTTGCAAGACCCGAGGGGTTGCTGGAAAGCAAAAGGAGTTCTTGACAGAGCAGTAAAGATGTTCGTAGCGTTAGATTTCATGCCATAGAATTTCTTCATCCTGCAACAAAAACCCTGTGGATGTTTTAGACAAGCCATAAAGCCATAAAACCGGCAGCAGAGCACTTCTCTCAGCGTCTTTGTGTGTCTCTATGATGGGCTAACCTAACAAGAGATGGTAACCTAACCTGAGAAAATGGACAGGTGTTCCTAATAATCCTTTAGATCGGTGTATATTTGTTGAACATACAAATAAGAATACATCTAATCAACATGTTTTTAAAATAAAATTTCATTTTAAATAGTCATTTGAATTGCTAGGTGTCCTATAAAGTACCCACACTTTGCTTTAAAATATCAAATGTAAATTGAAACAAATTTATTTTGAAATGTAATAATGCTCAACAGTGCCTTATTTTGATTAAACCAACAAAGATTTTTTTAGATTATAAAATGTCGTTTACCATCAAATAACATCTGCTGGACAACTTTTCCCACACAAAACATAGTTAGAGTTTACACAGACACTGTTAATAACCTCATTGAGGTTAAGTAAGGCACCTATTGAAATCTTTAGCCTTTTTAAAATGCTGACCAGAAATGAGAAATGTTCATGAAGATTTAGGTATGAGTTAAAGGTATAGAGCTGCTCACCTTTAGTACAAAGGCAGATGCTGGTTAAGAAATAATGGAGTATATATATTCCTTATTAGTTATAACCTAGTAGATGAAATTTGAGAGCTATATTTCTAGGGTCAAGAAAGAAGAAGTATAAAGTTTACATTTGTCAAGAGCAGTTGAAAGCTTTAACAGCCAGACAGTATGTTAGCGTGCACGCGCCTGCCAGACAGACTAGTGAATGTGACAGACAGGGACAGCGATGGCTCTACCTGAGCTCCTGTTGATCACTCTCATGAGGCTCACTGTGACGGGTTCGAGGTAAGGTGAGAAAATGACTGCAGGCAGATGAGAGAGAATAAACATGGGCTTTCACATGAGAGAGAGAAAGAGGTGGGATATTGGTGGGAAAAATGAGAGGATCATGTTTTTGTTGGAGCTTGAAATGAAGGGATGAATGAAATCAGCATCATCATGCTATCCGTATCTTCATCTGGAGGAAACACCTTCATAAAAACCCTCATAGTAGTGCTATTAGTTTAAGTATAAGGACATAGTATAAGTACTGAATATATAATATTTTTATAACAATGTAAAATATATAATGACTATAGCAATATATATGTATAGCTTATTCTTACATCCATTGTAATAAAATAATAACAAATAAATGAAAATACAATTCAGAAAAGTATATATTTTTACAAGATTTAAAATGAGTGAATAAATGATTGGCAAGAGTATCTTACAATTAAAATATATAAATAATAAATTAATAAACAAACAAGGACCATAAAGAAAAAAACAAGTACACTAAATAAATAAGTTGAATTTAAATAAAATTGTAGAAAAATAATACATTTGACTAAAATAAAATACAATAATTATTAGTAATATATTATATTTTTATAAATTATATTATTTTGTACAAAATTAATGATACAAACATTCCCAAATCAACGGTGCAAGCCAGTTGTTGCAGTATGCTTTTTAAGAGCTTGTAAATCAAGTATCAATCACAAATAAAAACAAAAAAAACTTGGTGGTCTGTCCTACCTCTGTGAAGGAGGCATGCTTGGAGACCGTGAGCGTGCACGACTGATCTCAGAAGACCGCGAGCAGTGATTGGATGATAAAACTTGCTCCGGCACAGAGAGTGTCGAGCTATGGAGCTCTCTGCCATTTCTGTAGTCTGAAACAAAAAAGAACAGCATAGTTTTTTTATAAACATCAAAAAAGATAATAGCAACCAGATAAGCAGCCTGGATGACCCTTATGTCGATTCATACTCTACATATGATGCTTTCTTTTCTTTTCTTTTCTTTCATGAATCTTTAACACAGAAATGTTTCCCAGACAATATTCAGCTATTGGACTACAGTGGTTCAACCAATTAAAAAAAGTGTATAAATACCAATGCAACCATTATTCATTTGTACTTTAGTGTCTAACAAGTGGTCACTGTTTTATTTTCTTAGGACGCAAAAAGCAATTTAGCCAGATCAAAACTGTAAGGTTGAAACCATAGAGCCACGTGATTGACTCAGTGCTCTTTCCAGTGCCAGGGGGTCAAAGTCTTTTATAAGTAATTTTCCATACATTCAGAAACCTGAGAGTGAACATTCTAAGAACAACACAAAGGGGAGTAATTGATGAGTAAACTCGGATATGTATGGGAATTGTTGAATTGAAATGTTGCGGGAAATAAGTATTTATTGCGTGATAACCAATAGATTATAAATATAGTGGTAGATTTTTGCCTCACGTTTTTATACAGATAATTAACTAAGATTAGGCGTATTTCTTAAAAGGAATCTCATCTTGCTGTCTGTCTGAATAAAAAAAGAACTGCTTATATTCCAGCAAATAATTAACCTTTTGCTCTATGTGATTATCCAGAGTACCCCTCTGTGTATTTCTGCAATACCCACTTCTTAAATTGTTTTAAAGGTTGCTTATAAGAGCCAATACGTTCCAGTCATGAATTAACTGAAGTCCCATTAAAATTCGAAAACAGCTTTTAGAGCTAAATCCAAAATAATGACTTTTTCCTCATGCACGAGCCGTCAGCTCGCTCAGGCTGATGGCAGTTCATTACCCAGCACACTCTGCAGCCTGGCTAAGGTCAGCACTGTGCATGATTACAAAAGACTGATCTTCAACTGACTTGATCCCACATTAATAAAACAGGAAAAAGAATGAGGGTTCAAAGTGAAGCAGAGATGTGGTTCTCTTTCCAGCAGTGTTGATTTTTTTATGTAATAATTTAATTTATTTTTTAAAATCATAAGGGTGAAACATTACTAAATATGTATTTCCATGTATTTTTAAAGCTATTATAAATATAATTTTATTCTTAATACATTATATTTGTTTGAAAATTTAGGCATGAAAAAACTGAGAATGTGACCCCCGTGTGCACGAGAGCAGAGTGTGCATCATCCCGCAGTAAAAGAGCAGCCACAAAGCAACAATCTATAATTCCTCTGAGTGTTAATCATCTCTTCCCAGCGGAAACCACCGCATCAGCACTTTACTAGCGGCCCACAGACCCAGCCAAGATCAATGAGAGAAACAGAGAGCCGGGGGGGATGTGTGAAGGTGGAGGGAGTGCTTCCCTCAGACTCCAACAGATGCAAAAAAAAATTTCAACTCTGTTTCCACATCTTACCTGGTACGACACCGACACCATCTTCTCCGTCATAGTCTGAGAACTCACTGTCACTGATCCTCTGTGACCCTGTCAGATCAATAGATAGAGAGAGACAGACAAACAGGTATTAGTGTGATCTGAATTAAGTGATCTGGTTTTCCTCAAAGATTCAAAAATGCAGAAGGTTGTGTTGAGGGGTGAAGTCAGCAGGTTCAACCTTTCTTAACTAGACATAAAGCTAGTTCAAAGTATCAAAAACGATTAAACTATATCTCTATGCTACGTACACAGTTTGGAGCATTGTACAACCCAAAGGTGTACAAACAGGGTAGAGCGACTGCAATATTTTTTTTTTATTATCTGGTCAACCTAAATTGTCGATTTGTTGTCACCTTCTTTTCTGTCAAAAAAAAACAGGTTGCACCTCTACTGTAGAAAATATCTATTTAAAACCGAGAATTTTTTTGGATACAATTTGAAATATTATTGTTAGATTAGTAGGAAACTAAAGCTTAGTGTATTTCAGCTAATATTAAATAGTAGTCAGCACCCCTATACGACCTACATAGACATGATATTCAGTTCTGACATCTTTATTCAATGATTGTGCCTTCGGAGATAGTTATTTTCCATAGATTAAAAAAACCTTGTCAATCGAAAGTGAAAACATTTACAGTATTCTTGTACTCTTGTCAATGCGGCATGTGAACAAGGTGACATGGAGTCAGGATAGAATTAATAAACAAAACAATGGATTAACACTAAAATGAAACAAAATGGAGCAGAGAAGACAAAATGGATTTACAAAACACAAAGAAACCTGGAGAGCCCTGAGATTTCTGGAGAAGAAGGGTAACGTTGGAGAAAACAGGAGACAGCACGACAAAAGGACTATGGGGACTAGATGCTTAAATACACAGGGGATCAATACAACGAACAGACATTGGAGACTGACACAAGGATAACAAGGAACTAATTAGGTGCTAATCAACAGCCCACAGTAACTAAAATAACAAATAATGAGCCAATGAGAACATGGTACAACTGTACATGGCAACACTTAACAAAACTTTGGAAGACACAGGAAATTAAACCTTAACCAGGGCAAACCAAAGGTATGTGAAAAATGATGGACTGACAATCATTAGAAAATAGCATTCAAAACAGGAATTTCAATGATTAAAATGTACTAGAGTCATAATTTGCAATGATTTGTCTGGACTGGCTGACACAACTTGTACAGGTGGCCCCAGAGCTAAAGTGCGTTATTCTGAAACTTAAGTATGACACTTCTATGTGACCATCCTCCAGAATAAACAATTATTACTCTTAACCCTTGTGCTGTGTTCATATTATTGGTATTCGGCAGTGTTTGCAAATCTGGTGGACCCATTGCCTTTTGGGGATTTAAATTCGTCCACTCAAGACATTTTATGTTAAAACACTTAAAAGGTATTTGCTTTAGCCAATAAACAAGTGAAATAACCAGAAATATATACTTTTATTATTGTTCTGTAACCTTAACTCTTCACATTTAGAATTTAAACTATGTGTGATATTCTCATTATAGTTACTTTGAAAGAGTTGGCAGGTCTGCTGGGTCCATTGCATTTTGGGGCTTTTAATTCACACAAACATACAACTTACTACTAACATGTATGTTTGTGTGGGAAGACAGAATAAAGGTACATAGTCTACAATGTTAACACTTTTACATGCCCGGGGTCCAGTAGACCCGAACATCTGTAGGGGGGTATACAGTTTGTGGCCAATCAAAATCTGTTCTGATATGTGTTTTTCGCAGAAAAAATAGTCAAGGCCAGTGAATCTGAGATTCAAAAAAATAATTGTTTGTATAATTTTTTTTTTTTCATGAAAACTGATTAGTTTTTTGTTTTGTTCTTAGGTCCCCTAAATTTCCCAGTGAGTCACAAAAAAGTACCCACAACTCTGAAAATATATTTCATTTCCTTTGTTCACCCAACCTGAAAGGGAACTTGTTACTTTTATTATACGTTTAACTATAAATGATATTGGCCCCTGTGCAAAAACACACAAAAAAAAATCCACACCCTTTCTGCAACTGCAAAAACAGCAAGGTGAAACACAATTCATCTTAATTTAAAGTAAACCCTGTCACATAGTAAATAAGTTATCAACTCTATGTTTTTTTAGACCTCTTACAGAAAACCAACAAGATGTCAGTCTGAAATCTCACAACAACAAAAAAACTGAATGCCGTCTTTCAGCCGATAGCACCAACAATCTAAACAAACACCTCACTCCACGCAAATCCAGATTGAAAGCTATTCGCAAACACTCAAGCTTGCAATAAACCTGCAGGAATCTCACAAGCCTCCTCCAGCTTTGTGGTCTATAAATCAGCCTCTTTCAATCCTTTTATCAAACTGATCTGTCAGGAGAGATTCTACGAAAAAGCCTGTGATGTGTTTGTGACATACTACAGCTCCTGCATTTCTGTATGTTTGGATCGTTAAAATATGCGAAACTTTGATTTCTTGGCACAAGGAAGGGCTTTTTGAGCTATAAAGGGCAATGTCAGCATTTTCACTAACAATTTAGTTTCATTTCATTTGATGGGATTCGTTAACCCTGTCTCTCTTGCTTTTGTATCAATATACCACACATACTCTAAAATATCTCTAAAGTTATTTAAACCAAAGTTATTTAATGTTTTGTCACATACTGTGCAAGAAAATAACACTTGGTTTTGTGAGAGTTCTGATAATATAATTAAAGATGATACAATAGATGGCAAATCAAATGCAGCTTGATATTTTTTACTGTAAATGACAGGACACACAAAAAATTGTATTTAAAGTATAAAAGCACACCACAAGCCAAAACTAAAATAAAACAAAAATCCAGTCTTGAAAAGGGAAAAACTTAACACATTTCACACTGAAATCAAAACCAGTCACAAAAAAAATGAGAATTTTTTTGAAAAGCTGGGTTGGATGATGCCATTTAAATGTTAGTCAGTAGATTTTTTTGCTTTGAAAAAAAACCACATAAACCATCAATTTGACAAATAGGTCTTAATATGTAAATATACTGCATGCGTAAATTTACCTGAAAATAAAAACATATTTGAAATAAGATTTAATTAAATTTGAATTATTAGAAGTATACCAATTGCATTAATCTTTGCAGAAAACAACTTTAGAATATGCACAGGATATTTAGTGTCTAAACTCAACCCTTTGTGCCAATTATGATTTTGAGAACCTTTCATTTTACCAAAAATAAAACATTTACAAACTATATTTTTGTGTAAATTTGCGGTTATACATTTTTCAGTTGTTATGCGTTAATGTCACTTCTTGTGTATATGCATGTGTATGAGTATGCCGTGTGAAAGCTTCTCTTGTGTAACTGGTGTTAACTGTTAAAGATTTGCAAAAAAAAAAAAATCTGTAAAAACACAGGACCAATGCCATTTTATTGATTTCATTTTATTTACATTTTATGTAATTGGTCTGTTTTTACCAATAATAGATAGGTAGGTTTCCATATTTTGAAACTCATGTTGTATTCTATGTCTGCTGATTGAACAGGTGCCATTAAAACCCAAACTGCTTGTGCCCGTTATCTTTTTATCAGTTTAGTAAGAAGAGAAGGGAAAGCTAGTTTTTATTTACTTAAAGCATAGTTAAATAACATGTTTCCATCTGAATAGTGTCTGTGTTGAATTTTTAAACTTACTAAAGTGAGTCAGACGTATTGTATTGTAGTGGATAGTGCACAGGACTAAATGCATAGCTGCTCCTCACTTCAGAGTTTGAATCCCAAAATAAACCATACAAAGTTTGCATTTCTTGTATATAATATATTCTACTATTGTGCACTACATAGATATTCCCCAAATTTTTTCTGTTATTTTTAAAGTGTAACTAAAAATTTTGATTTCTTGGCCCAAAGAAAGGCTTTTTGAGCTATAAAGGTCAATGTCAGCATTTTCACTAACAATTTGGCTTAATTTCATTTGAAGCAATGCTTTAACCCTGTCTCTCTTGTTTTGTATCAATATACCACACATACTCGCTTGGGCCTTAAACGAGCAATTAACATGTCTTGTACTTGAACTTCACAAAACACTTTTAGTGAAGTTCCGTGAACCCAATTTCGGGAGGAGCGATCAGATAATTAGCGAAAGTTCTACAGGTGTTTTCAACCTTTCTGCCCGCTCCAAGATATAAAACCATAACCACTCCACTTCCAATTTGACGAAAAAATGCTAAATTCCCCCCACCACCCCTGTCTCCACATCTCACAGGGGTGAGGGGGGTGGATTATCTTAATCTCACCACATATGCTTGCGTTTTCTAGGCTAATTCTATGTAAGCGAACTCATGAAAAGAGAAGAAATATTATTGTAATTGAACATCTGCTATCATTGGAAAGCCTGGACTACTAAAATTACACATTTGCTTTTCTAGTTTAAAGATTGACTGTCTATAGTTGTTTCAGTTGAAGCCGAGGATTTGTTTTTGAAAAATGGAAGTGTCGCTTGAACATGCAACTAACAGTTTGTTAGCATCGTTAAAAAAATGAAAAACCATTTTATAGTCCAAGGCAGAGAACTCTAGCTTTGTATTTAAGACCTGGTAGCTCTCATGCTTCACTTGGACATTGTTGTTTAACTATTTAACACTTGGGCTATTTAACTATTTAACAGATAGAAAAGATTTGATTAATAACTGCCAAGTCATTTGATTTTAGTCCCTAACTAGTAAAATAGTTCTTCTCTCTGAATTGTTAATACATGTATTGCTTATACTTTAGTGTACATACTTTTATGTCTATTTTTAATAAAGATTAGTGTTAATAACACATTTCAATATACGACATAATTGTTGATTTCTTTTGTAAAATTATTTTATATTACCAATTATATATATGTTACGTTACATTAAGTTGCATTACATTAAGTTACATTACATTAAGTTACGTTACTTCACTTTGTGTTATGTTTCATTACTATTATGTGATGTTATGTTATGTTATAAGCAACATCGTTTCAATTTGTATAATGAGACCACTGCTGTGATGAACACAAACCATGTTGTGCATGTTTCATTCATTCAACCCAGCCCTTCCTCAGGTTATAATAAGAGCAGTATAGTATTAAAGTATAGGGTTAAAGCAGCAGCACCAGGGAAGATTTTCAAGTTCTTAGAAAGTGTGAGAAGGACAGCAGGATTGTCGAGGATGAAGGTCTGGGATGGCGGTCTGGGAATTAAACAGTCATTACCTGAGACGTAAACACACGAGCCTGGAGCTGCAGAAACAACCAGGTCCATAATAAGAATAGCATCAATAAAGATAATCTTTACTTTAAAGGCACCTTTCATGAAACTCAAAGAGAGCTTATAACAAAGTAAAAAAAAATGGGTCACAATCAATGCAGACACCGATGCTCAGAGCAATGATGCCATTGCTCTCAGAGGGGAAAACGCAGTTCGAAATATAAAGCCAACTGTAGAGTTTGAAAGCATTGTGTGTGTGATTCATACTCTGCAGTCGACGTGTTGGACTGTCTCCATGCAGTTCTCGTCTTTGTAAGCTGGGTGAGCTCTTGGGCAGTGACACAGAAGAAACATCGTGTGTTTGAAGCTTGTACCAGTGAGGCTCATCATCCAGAAGAGCCGTCTCTAGCTCAATCAGGATCTGCACACACAGGATGAGCATACATGTCTGTTCAATGGATTTTGAAGGACTCTTCTGAGAACTTAACATTACACAAACAAAGGTGGAACATAGTAAAAAAAAACACCAAGCACATCTCTCGTGTGCTCATGAGGCACAAATATTTATGTTACTGGTCTATCCCCTTTGTCATGTAAGGGAAGATTGTTTTCTGGAATGTAAGACCTCTACTTCCAAAAGTCTTCTTATTATGCCAGGTTTATGGTTTTGTACCTCTACCAACATAAACTCTTCTTCACAAAAGAAAAAAAATATTAGCATTTTAATGGATTGCGAAAATATTGCAAAAATACATGGTAACAATGGAATTTTTTTTTACATTCAAATACAAAAATTTGAACCAGCACATATTTTCACTACTATAAGAGGGGAAACTCTCTGAATCATAACACCATTGGGCTGTTCAAGAAAGTCTTGAGCATAAGTTAAGAATGAAGAGTCCATCACACCAATGCATCCTTTGGATCAACTAGTGGGGGGCCGGGGGCTTGCAATTTGTCAGTATCCTGTTGAGCCAATGGTAATGCTTAATTGCTAAAAGATTTTTGATATTTCAAACTAATCTTGGAATAAACCCCACATGGGATCAAGTGATGATTCTGATAATGCTCTAGCATGAAATATTTTTAAACATAGTGTTTTGCAGTTATTTTGCTAGGTACTGGCCACCAGGGGGTGCAGTGTCAGAATGATTTGAGTCTTTCATCTCTGCTTGCAGTTATATTTCAGTTTCCTTGAAGAACATTAAAGTCTAAAATTGATGATCCTAAACGTTTGATTGGTACTGTATACAGTTTCTCACATTGAAAATACACCATTTTTAGCTTTTGAAGTCAATATGTTTGTAAAGATTACACATATATACTATTAAGTATATAAAGTTTGTGTTTAAATGACACATTTATAAAGCAGTAATAAATGATGAAATATACAAATAAAAATTAACTATTTTTTTAGCAAGCATACGCTGTGCTCAAACTTTTAAGATCCTGTGTAGGAAAGTACCAGCCTAAAAGCATGGCCTAAAACTATATTAAGATATAAAAGCTTTTGTTCATGAGGGTCTGGTGGGTGTCCTGCTCACCTCCCCCAGGAACTGGCTCTCCTCGTCCCGCACCCGTGCCTGGTCCCAGAGTGTGATCTCTAGCATGCGCTCCCTGAATTCCCGCCGGTGCACCGGAGAGTACATGAATGTCTGGTTCCATCTGGGCTCCAATGATTTCTTTACTGTCTTTGTTCTTCTTTTGCTTTTGTCACTGAAGAAATAAAAATAGGCTAAGAATTGCAGTTGTCTGGCAAATATGACATTAATCTGTCAATATATAGGTAATATGTAGTTATGAATTTGTGAGTAGTGGCATTGTATTTAACATGGCATAGACGTTGATTTCAAGCCAAACCTGGCTGAAGCTTGGGCCAATTATGGACAGATATTGCCCATCTTTGACTTTACTCAATTGTGTACCATAATCTATCATGGTTTTTAGGCCAAGGAAAACATATTTGTTAGGCCAGAGATGGGCCAAGTAATTATTGCTATCTGGGTGCTTTTTAAAATGTTCATATTGAGTACATTTGCATATGGATTAAAATCCAACTTTGAAAAAAAAACTCCCTGAAATATAAATATTTATGCATTTTTTGTACATTGCTTAACAAGTAACAAGTAGCAAAAATAAGTGACAATTAATACATAAATATATTGGGCTTATAATAATTAAATCTTTTAAATAAATAATAATTAAATCTTTTAAATTACATTTCAGAACTTATAGTAAAAAATTGCCACTTTTACCATTTACAAGCATTCTAGGTCAAATAAAAGAGGCACAAACAGCAGGTGGATTTAAAATATTTCAAAATGACATCAAAACAAAACTCTAATATTATTAATAAAAGAACTATATCAAGGTCTAATAAATTAACATATTAGCCACATATGTATCAATGCTAATTTAAAGAAGAAAAACATCAGATATTTTTATAGTTCATATACATATCACAAACATTCATCCAACAAACTACAATCCAAGTAAAATGATTTACTTTTGAGAACAGCGTAAGAGAGACATTTAGTTAAAAGCACCTGGTTGATTCTGACCTTCTGTCTGGGAGGAAGTAGATCTTGACGTAAGGATTCCGAGGTCGGCCATCTTCCCTCGAAGGGAGATCTTTTGCCCCCAGAATGGTAACAATCAATTGATGACCGACTTTATCGTACCAAAGTTTGACCTGTATGGACCAAATTTGAGATCATGAGACACTAATTTTTAACACAAAAACAAACAACATTGTACTGTACTAAACTATTGCACATGCTAAAATAACAAGACAGGCCGAGCTAGAATCAGACAAGTATGGAGGTGTCAGAGCAATACTTAGAAGTCAAATACACAAAAACAGCACCTGCAAAAATTATAAAATGCAAGGTCTTCTAAGCCAGAGCCCATACTTGGTCATAGAAAAAGGGAAAAAACTCCAAAAGAAAGAGAGTTTGCAGGTTATGGCTATAAATGCCTCAATCTGCATTTTAGAGCATGCAAGGAAGGTCGTTCTATACTGTTTGTGTCAGAGCAAGGAGAGCTGGGTCAAACAAACTGTGCCGTTATATAATTCCCCCCAGAACCAGAAGCTGCTGTGCATTAAGGACGCTAATGTTTTAAATATTCAAAGTTGTTTTTTATGTTTTCAGGGGAAATGGACATTTCTAGTCTAAACTTTGATTTACACTTATGAGAAAGAACGTATGTCAAACATTTTATGCAGTAGGTAAAGTATATCCACTGTGCATGTGAAGCACTTGTTTATTGAATTATGTAATAGATTTATTTGAGATTATGGAAACATTTGGCTAATGAAACAGCAACAGCATGATACATAGTATATATAGTAACTTTAAAAATAAGGTACAATAAGTGAATTAATGTGCAGGTTACACTTTGCCCAGAATAATTAAATATGTCATTATTATAGGTGTGTTTTGTTTCTGTCAAACGCTATCTGAACCCAGAAAGTATATGAAACATTAAAGGTCCTTTTCAGTAACATTAAGGTCTCAAGATGTTGGTTGTTTGATTCGTTTTAGCATACAATTTTGCAATCTTAACATTGAGTGGTTTCTTGAATTTAATTGAATGTAATTTACTTTATATTGAATATAATAGTATTAAAATGCAGATGTATCCAATTAGACATTTTATACATGTTCGGAATAATGCGTTTGCTGGTTGAGCACATCTCTCGACCCATTCCCAGCATTCCCCCCGGGCTTTGACCTCATCCTCATTGGACAGTTTGAACTTGAGGGTGGACCTAGGCATTCTTTCTTTGTTTTCCTCTTTGTCTTTTGGCTTCTTGTCTTAACAGGTGTGACTATAAATTAACAAATCTTAAAGATTTAGTATGTAAGAAAAAACACTAATCAGTCAAATAGTAAATATAAGTTATTCTGATATGCTAAGGGGAATTATGTTCAGTTCACATGCTGATATTATTGTTGATAGCAGTACAAAAAAATGCAGTAATTTTTTTAAATACAACTCACATAGTTCCAGTATGAGATTTTTGTATCAGAAGAAAGTGTGGTCTAATACATTAAAATGTGAAACTCTGTGTAATTTTCCTAAATAATGAAGAGGGCTGTGTATATGAGAAGCGCTTAAAAGATGGAGGCTGCTGGAAGTGGAGAGACATTTTTAGAGGAATACCAAGTTGCTATTTTAGTCTTAAAAAAATGCAAAAACAGTACCTTAGGCATATATCCAACATTTCCTTCAGTTTTGCATGTTTGTTCATAGTACATTACCCCTTTATGCAAGTGGATCATAAAAGATTGATCATCCCAAATGTAATGCTAGTACAGAACTGCTGACAGTAACTGTTTATTATAAACAATAGGAACTAATTATGTTGAGACACACGGTCAACTACTCACTGTTCCTCTGGCAATCCATTTGATATTGAAATCAACTGAGAAACTAGCGGGGGGGCTTCTTGACAGAAAGCCAGGTTTTAGCTGGTCTTAGGTTTAAATCTTTTAGATTTTTATCTGCCGAAATCCTCTTTTTTGCCAATTTTTGACTCTTTGGTAGTGATGCACTGCTAACAAAAAAAGACTGGCCATAGCAGCTGTGAGACTCATATGCTCTTTGCAGAAGTCTGTGGGTGACTCCATGGACAGTATATGTATACATTATAAAGGGAGGTGGGAAGTTTCCTTTATAATGGGTGGGATTTAGCAATAAAATGTACATTCTGCACTTTTAAGGACATTTATAAAGTCTATTAGGTTAAAGTAAGAGGGTTCCGCATAGTTTCATGGTAAAGGGATTATAAATTTGGAAAAACAAAAGCTTTTAAGCCCAGACAAACTTGCAGTTAAAAAAACATTTGAAGAGACACAGACCCTTTTGCTCTTTACTTAACATAGTTATAATCAATACATGAACAACAGATATTGTTACAGTCACGTGTCTCTTAAAACATTTTTTGCCAACATATTACATGCAGATGATGTAAGCCTTTGAATTAAATAAGGGTACAGTTGGAAAGCAACAGCAATGGAAACCTGACGGGTAAAGAGCTCTAAAATTTGGGAAGGTAGCTGATTGTTTCCTGTTTAACACTATTCAATAGCAATAGAAGAAAGGTGCATAGATATGAACGGTTACCTGAACTCTAGGGTTAAAAGGCTCAATTCTTCTACTAAGGCTTTGGCTCTGGGTAAGTAAAGTGAATTAAAAAAAAAACAATGAGGAGAAATGCAGTAAAGCTAAAACCTGAAATGACAGTACTAACTCAAACACCAGAGTTGGAGATTCAATCTTAAAAATAGTACAAGTATTGCCAGTGCAAATGCCTGGACTTTTATCTGGTCATTAAAAGGCTTTCAAAAACTATACTAAAATAGTGAGCTCTATATTTATATATTTAAATGAAGGAGAAAAAAATTTGTTTGAATCTTCAATTCTATCTCTAATTTGTTAATAAACAATGTTTGTGTTGAATCTCCTACTCAGCAAAATACAAAGTTGCAATGACAGCGAGTAAACAGAGTTAGGAAAGCCAGAATTTGATGACATAAAGAAGAGCTTCTCCACTGAATCCTTCAGTCAATCCATATAGAATTTTTCTATTTATCATCAAACATTTTACATGCTATTTCAACCACCATTAATTAGGTAGATATAGGCATCATATTTTGACCATCCATCCATCCATACATACATCAACCCATCCTACTTTTCACAAGATCTTTCATCCATCATTCAGAAATTTTATGGGAAAGTAAAAGAAATGAAAAGAAATGGAAAGCAAGGCTTTGGCATAGAAAAGAAAAGAAAAGAAAAGAAAAGAAAAGAAAAGAAAAGAAAAGAAAAGAAAAGAAAAGAAAAGAAAAGAAAAGAAAAGAAAAGAAAAGAAAAGAAAAGAAAAGAAAAGAATCATTCAGGGCAACATAGAATTTATTTTAAAAGCAAAAAAAAAAACACTTACTCAACTCAAACATTTACTCAACTCAACAAAAAAAGTTTGTCTTGTGCTACACGATTGCAGGGTTTTTCAACACTCAAACAATAAGGTCTGCCTGAAGCTAAATGAGTTCAGAAGATTCAGATAGTAGGTTTGACTCATCACTCATGCAATGTTATTATAAGATCAGAAAATTTGTTTACATGAAAACTGTTTATAACAATTGTAATTGTAAAACTGCTGTTTAAAGGGTTTCAAATTTAGAAAATGTTTTTCTCATTAAATGTTTTGTTTGTTGTCTCAGAAATACAAATTTAAATTTATCCTGAAGCCTTTTTTTTTTACATGGGCTTTCTGTGTTTTGGTAAAATACAAATGTTAACTACAATTTACTTTATTTGGAACGCTAGCATTTTTGTCAATGCAAATATGTATTTAATAACTGAATGAAAGTGTTATTCAAGAGTTTGAGGTGAGTTGAGTTGTGCAGCAGTAGTCCTGTGTCCATTGGATTAATTGAATTATGTATAATGACTTAGATAATGGATGGATTGATCCAGACACAAAGTTACACTGTGTCAGCTTTTATCAACTCAGTTGCTTACATTTTTCTACATAACAAAATCTACATTTCCATAAGATGATTTTAATTAACTCACTGTAAGTTGTCCCGTTAAGTACTGAGGGTTGTCTCGCAGAAGCCCGGGACTCATAGGAGATGTGACTGATATTGAGGGGCGGTCCATCTTCTGAGACTCAAATGAACTTGAACCTTAAAAGAGAGTGAGATCAAATAAAACGTATTAGAAACTATTTCAAATACGAGAATATAAGCCTCATTAGTGTCTCTGAATCGAATCATTCATACACACTATATCTACGAATGAGTACTCACTGGACTCCAGTTGTGCGTGTGTGCTTTCTGGTATCCTGGGAACATCGCTGCAATGAGAAATCAATGTCATGTTGCTTAATGACCCTGAGCAGCACATTAGTTTTGATGTGAGATTGGTAGCAGTAGGCCAAACTCTCAATCTAGGGAGTTGCATTAGTAGAAAGCTCAGATAATGTAGAATTAGGAACATTTGAGTACTAAACTTAGACAAATGTGTTCTCTTTTTCACAATGATGTTTTTTGTAACAGTTGTTAAATGTATAGTTGTTAAATGTTTTAGGTATACAAAGCAAAGCAAAGCAAACAGAAACACAAAACTAGAATTAATTAAACTAAACAAAAAACAAGTAATGCAATACACTCCAATGAAAAAAATAATAATAATACAGACTTGTAAGTCTGCTTTTCTTTTAGATACACTTGAATACAAACGCTCATAATTGTAAATGCTGAAAATTGTACCCGATGGGACGTGAGACCACAAGTTCCACCTGAGGCTCTGGCTTTGATTCTAAAATGATATTGTAAACTTCTTTAAACGTGGCTCCTTGCAGATGTCGGCCATTCCATTCAAGAACTTGGTCACCTAAAAAAGTATACATATATAAAATATATAAATATTTATTAAAAAATAAGTAGAGAAAAAAGTTATTCGTTTTTGGTGTTCTGAGTGGTTAATGGTACACAAGAGCTTTGTTGTCAGACTTCTCTGGAAAATACAATAAGGATAATGAGTGCTTTTAACCCGGCCAGTGAGAAAGCTAATGACTACCGCAGAATCACAGAGCGCGACTGGCATTACAGTTCATCTGTTTTACTTTATTTTAGGTGACTAGATGTTAGTATCACAGTTCATCCACTATTTCACTGTGTTTAAAATCATACAGATACCATATTGTTAATAGAATATCTCTGTAACAGCCAACAGCTTTGGTAAAACATTACATTATTTACAGGATATTCGGAGCAACTCCTGTGAGAATCCAGCATCATAATGCCCCTTGTTTGCAACAGAGTCATCATTAAAATGCTGTTTACTCCATAATCCACAAATCCTGGGTAATTCCACAGTCTCTGAGAAGCCCCTTCTCAAAAAACTCTATTCCCTTCCTTTGTACATCATGTGTGGAATTCAATTCAAGAGAAGATGGAGCTGTGTGGATGTTGTGACATTATAACTGTTAATAATTGACTTGTTAATCATATTGATTTTTAAGTGGTTTTGTTCTCTATGCCTCCTTCAATGGCTTCTCAACTTGAGTCCAAAATGTCAAGACTTAAATTAACACCAAATTTGAACAAATGTTTGTGCTATGAATCTGATTTCACAATGCTGTTTTTGCAAACATGTTTTGGTATTGGAGTAAAGCTAGTCGAGGAAGAAGCATATGTAGTCTTCCAATGACATATTACTGCACTACTCATGTGCCTTATATTTGCATGTTTCTCATTAAACGATAGCCTTTTGGGAAACCCAGCCTCTGTGGTTTTTCTCTGTTGATTACATTTATTATTTTGGTAAAATCTGTAAACGTTTACAAGTCATATCAAATCAGGTTTTATTGGAAAGCCATCATCAGATAAGTCAACAGCCCAGAGCTCCCATCTCAGCTCTGTCTGTGACCAGGGACAGAGTGTCAGTGTCTCCTGCGCTCTGGTTACTTTAACAAACACAAATATGCAAAAACCCTTACAATCAAATTCATTTCATGATAGTGTCTTTCAGTTAAAATCCTTCTATCAAGATGGAAAAAATAGATAAAGAGTAGTTTGGATCTCTCTTTTTCACATTCCTACTGTTGTTAACATTGTATAAGACAAGTTCCTTCATCCAATAAGCTCACTGAACAAAAGGAGTAAAACCCATGTGATACTATCTGGTTTGGTCAACTGAGTAATACTATTGTAATGATTATTTTCAACTATTCTCTAATCGCAATAGCTTCATGGGTCAGACTTTAAACAATATTTTGAGCTTAAATTGTTGCCCTACTCCCAAGAGATTAAAAATTTATCATATAGCCACACAATAACTTACTAACTTACTTTGGGAGATTGTAATTCTTCATTAATTGAGCTCTGACACTTTCAGTGTTGTTTAATGTTGCACCAGCTCTTATATGTCCCCAAATGAGACGCTTTTTTGAAAATAAAGAATTGACCTTTTTGAATGTGACATATTTAAAGGGGGGGGGGGTGGGGGATGGTGCGGTACTTTACATATTTAGTGGAGTTGAAATTATATAAATAAAGAACTGTTTACCACTAAAATGAATGCAGTGTAAATAAAACCACATTTTTTTATAAAAACATAAAAATAAAATACACTTAATGTAAACAAAGATATAATGTAAAATCAGTTCATGCCTTCTAATCATCAAAAGATTGTCACAAAATATACAAAAGTATTCACCAACACTTATAAATAAGGAGAAAAATATTAACTATATGTTTATTTCTGTGTTTATTGGTAGGTTTGTTTTTATCTTGAATAAACCATGTTGTAGACTATAATAACAGAAAAAGCTGTTTTCACAATAAAATGTTATTGTGACAAATAAAAAAGCTAGCTTTTATCATCATTAGTAAAAAAAATGTGTGAAAAATAGCATTGAGTATTAAATATTTTACCTGGTCTTAGGTGTCCAACAGTATCTGCTAAACTCCCTTTCCTTACTTTGGTGATGAATGCACATAGACGCCCAGATTCAGTCATCTTTCCACCAACGACCTAAAAAATTAAAAACACAAATAAAGAAGACAAGTAGTTGACTAATGTTAGTTAAAAAGTATCAAATGTTGAACGTGGTAATAAAACTTTTCAGCCATTTCATGATGCACCACCGAAACTTGCAAAATGATAATATTGTAAACCCCTTTAGTCATGACTGGTGATTTTATGATCCAAGGGTACATTAGGAACTTGTTTAGAAAGAAAATTAGCTATTGTGTGCATGTTAATTTGGCCTATGAAAGGACAAGGTATTGAAAAAGAGATGAGAGGTTTTTATCCATAAAGTACACAATCAATTGCTTTTCTGCTTGCATCATGCAAATCAAATCCTCACTAATGGCAGCCCAATGCAAACATACAAAAAGATTACCAGCTGCCCTGGGATAAAGATGGCTTAACATAATGAGGGGTGAGTGTGGGTGGGTGTATGTGAGTCTGGCAAACTGCTGCTGCTAAGGGACATAGTGCACACGATAGCACTGAGCCGACACTCAGTCAGCCATTCAGAAAGTTGGTTATCAGTAACGATTGACTGTTTCTATCCACTCTGCTGAACAATCCATGGAAGTGCTTTAACATCAGATACAAGCATGGCTTTTCTACTTTTAAATCTGCTGTTTACACTGTAAATGTTTTCTCTCTAGCAATGATCCATGTAAAGCAACACAACTCTAAAGGGACTTACTTTGGCATATATGCTAAAATGTAAGTTGTCATCTAATCAGTCCGAAAAAGCAGGAAGTCAAAATAGTTAAACTACTCACACTTCAACATACCACTGTAAATTATATAATGGAAAAAGCCAGCCAACATACGCTCTGGTAAAACTCTTCTGCCTTTAGCAGCATATCTTCAAAAGATTTCAAATAGGAACTGAGTCAGAGGGTGCCCAATTCAATGGAACATAAATCTGCATATCATCAGCATAAATATTATAAGTAACACTATATTTCTTTCGAATTTAAGCATATGGGATGTACACATGGGATATATGTAAAAGGGAATAGAAAGGGGCCTAAAACAGAGCCATGAGGGACTCCAAAGTTCTTAGGGACAGCAGGAGCTCCTTAGCAATCCTATTGGAGAGAGTTTAATCTTAATAAAAAATAAGATCAGAACCACTTGAGTTCAGCCCAACCCAGTTTCCCCACATGTTAAAAAAACTCAGTTGCATATCATATTTAACAGTATAAAATGCTGCAGTGAGTTGTAAAAGTCATAACATATTAGCCAGTAATATGTTATTATTGACTGTAAAGTATGACAAAACAATAACTAATTCCTTATCCAAACTAACCAAATTGATTCCAGAACTATCCCTGATTTAAAAGGGTTTTGATCCAAAAAGAAGAAAATTAACTCACTTTGAGTCCCAGAAGTGCTCCCGAGTCACGGGGAACGCTGCCATCTTTCATGCGCTTATTGAGAAAGATTCTGCCGATGAGGCGATCTCCATCTTTAGAGGGCTGCCATGTGACTGGGTGCTGTTTGGTCAAACATCATAACACACATATCATTTCAGCATGTATACACAAACAGACTGTAACCAGCCAGTCTGGGTGCAAAGGAAAACAGAAACAAGATTCATCCTATTTATCACACAAACTCTGGTCTGATTAAAGGTGGTTCATGAGAGAAGAAAAAAATGTCCGTTGGTCATGGGTTTAGGAGATTAGATTAACAAAGAATGAAAACTGGTATTATTTATTCACAATCTGACTGCACAATTAGTAATTGCTAATTGGTATTTAGTTTTGTTGCAAAAATAATGAGGTGTCCTCTGAAGGTATTTTTAAGCTTCTAACTAATATTCTGTTATTTTACTATAAAGCCAATGAAATTAATCTGTTTCACTATTAGAAAAGTGAAAATGCTTAACCCACAAAATCCTCATTTTAGGATATATTTTCCTTTAGTGCTTTAAGAGTTTTGCATTAGTATTTTTTTTGTTTTATTTTCAAATAAGGTGTATATATTTAGATTCATGCGTCAAAAAAAGTGACCAATCTAGCACATTTTTCACTCTTTTGGCACTGGCATATGCTATCTGGGAAAAACACTGGAGTGTCTGGCAGATGTGATATAGTTATCAATGTAGCATAAAAGACATAGGCCAACCATTAAACTTTGTGCTTAGAGGTTTCGGCCAGTCATGGTCCAAGTACTGTGTGGCTCATTTGCAGCACTATCTTTGGTTCTGGAAACCAGACTTGGTTCAGACTTGTGTCTTCCTAAGTAAGAAAGAGAAGGGACAACTACTATGTATGTGTGTTCTCAACTTTTTAAAATGTTTGTATTCAGTTTTGATTTTTGTTAAACCTTTTTATTTTTAGTAATAGAAAATAAAACTATAAAGCAAATATGGATGGAAGAACACATTTTGTCAAATCTTTTCCCTTCAAAAGCATGGTTTTGTTCATCTTTTAAAGTTGTCAAGTTGCTCTTTGTGATAAATTCTGTTTTGCTGTGTGGAAAAAAAATAACTAAAGTTTTCGATTCAGGTCCAATGCATGAGATTATTTTGATAAATTCCACACATTACAATTTGATACAGCTTCTAAAACATAAAAAATTGCTTAGAGTAGACAATCATAACCGAGGTCAGCTCATGGACAAAGCTTTCCAGATGGCTTAAAGGTGAGAAAGGGAAGCTTGCATTTTCTTTTAAAGCACTTATTGTCCAAATTGGCTGTTTCCAAGAGGTTTAAATTGCTTGTTTATGTTAAGATAACAATTCAACAAGCTCTGTGCAGAATAATTTTCATTATGTCATGTGTTTGCTTACATTTAAAGCATTGGGACATCATGTAAAAAAGCTGGATCAATGTAGATTTCAAAATTTATTCAATACTGAATACATTTTCATTTAATTATCAATGAATAATACTTTTCAAAATAATGTTTACCTTTAAAGTTATATTTAGAATATTAAAAACTGTGTAATATTTTAAAATAATAAAAAAGTCACTAAATGTTACCTATGCTAAATGTTTTTTTGTAAAATGTCCCAGACTTTGCTTCCAATTAAAATGACTTCCATTTAAGATTAGTACCAAATAAATGAATCCATTTCTTAACCTAAAAGTCTTAAAAGTCTTTTGGTCAACAGAGTTTGTGTGATTCTCCATGTGGATTTCTGGAGGTGTCATGAACCCAAAGTATCATGCATAGATAAGCAAACAGAAATTTCTATCAAAGCACTGCAAAATTTTGACACTACATCCAGCAAACACACTGTAAAAAATGAGTCTTGGTCTAACATTTGAATCTGAAGTAAATAATCTTCAGTCGATTAAGTCAATTAAATTTCTTAGAGTTAAAATTACCTAAAATATATGGTTAACTTAAAAAATGAAGAATTATACTTTATTTTTTACAGTGTACAAAAACAAGTCAGGAAGCAAAGACAATATTCAAACTGAAAGCCAGGAGAAAAGCATGGAAAGACTCACAAAGACAAAACAGTGGAAACCTATTGTCCATTATTACATGGAGAGTAAAGGAGTGTGGCAGTGGAAAGGGAAAAAAGAACAAACAAACTCTGTGTCGGAAAAAATTGACTAGCCATCTCTGAGCAAGTGAGCATGTGTTTGGGAGCAAGTCTCCTGGGATGGGGCGGAGAGGGGTGAAGGAGTGAGGATCGGAGCTAGTGAGGGGGTATGGGACTTTAAGTGTGGCTGGCAAGACATGCATCTGATGGGAAAGCCACATTCCTTGAGTATCATGACAAAAACAGGCAGTTACTGGGAAGCTTAAGCTATGAAAAAGAAAGAGGCTCTAAGGGTACTGGCAGGCAAGAAAAGAAAATTAAAAAGTCAAAAATAGAGAAACTCTAAATGGAATCGTTCAGCCAATTCTATTTGTTATTATTGTTGTTTGTGAAGTTTTTCTTTTTCAAAAGAAAATGTCTTTGAGCATTTTTTAAAAGAACTGTTTTCTATGTAACGAGGGTAGATTGAAAGTAACGATAAAGAAATATAATTGACTCGATTTCATGTGCAAAGAAGTGATAACATGATATTAAACCAAAAACATCTTTTCAATCTCGAGGAAGAGTTCTAAATTATTAAAACTTAGAATAATTTTAGGGTGTTTTCACATCTATAGTTTGTTTAATTTGTTGCGAACCAAGTGTCCTCTTTTTTGTTTAAATTTGTCTAGAATAAAAACCCTTTACCTAAAGTCTTTAGCAGCTATGTTTTAGCAGGTAGTATTTTTATTCAGTGTATCTGTCACATGAACGGACTGTTGAAGGGGTTTGTTTGCCTTAACACAGCACTGTTCAACTGATCTTTTAAATCTCTTTCTCTGAGCTGCTTGCTGAACACAGATAATTTTAGTGTTCTTGTGGGGTTTAAGAAACTGAGAAGAAATGTGAACATATGACCATATTTCTATAAAAGTACGAAGCTCCTCAATACTTTGTGATTGACCGCAAACCACCATGACAACAGCTGCTTTAAAAACAGATGCACACGATCTCAAAAAGCCACACACAAGCTAGTATGTTGGCTGTATTCGCAAGTAAGCTTGGAACCGTCCCGATACCACCTTGCCCAGCAGGTCTCAAACCGCTTTTTTAGTCCGCTTTTGGTGTAATCTAGAGTTTGGTGACTATTTGCTCACCTGTCATAACGAACAGAAATAAAATGAAAAGAGCACTCTAGCTCGTTTTAATCGAACTAAACAAAGCAGGTGGGAAAACACTCTTAGTTACCACAATCCAAAATAACTTACTTGCCCATGCAATAACAATGTGGCAAATGATGCTATTATTTAACACACAGTTTGACAGTTCTAGTCAAAGGCTGATGACAAGTATCGTTCTTGTCTGTGCCCTTTTTTTTCATGAGTAATAGTTTTCCTGCAACCTCAAGTGGAGAGTAATGAAACACTGTATCTTCAACTAGTTATTTACTAAAAAAAACATTAACATTGAATTAGCATTGGTTATTGTTGTTTTAATAAAAAAAATTATTCCAAACTAAAACTAAGACTTCATTATTAACCATAGAAGTTTGAAACGTTAACAATTTTTGGGAATATATTTAAAACACTCAAGCCTTGCATACACATATTTTAATGCATTTTATAACATGTATTTCATGGTATACTTGATTTTTCTGGGGGTAAAAACCCTTTTCATCCTAAGCATACAGGTACACAGTACTGCGTTTTAAGAGTAAAACTTTCTTATGCTGCAACTTTTCTTGATTTACTTGAAATTACAGAATAATTTAAAAGCTTAAATTTGCTATATTTTACGAGTAAGAATTATGGCTTCTGGAGCACGGTCTTAAATAAGCTTAAATTTGCTACATTTAAAACATAAATTATGGATTCTGTAACATGATCTTTTGAAATTTCAGAATAAAGACTAAAATTAGCTACATTTTAAGAACACAAATATGAATTCTGGAGCATGTTCTATTGAAATTATAGAATAAAAGCTTATATTTGCTACATTTTAAAAGTGAAAATTATGTTTTCTGTAGCATTGTCTGTTGATATACTTGTAAGCCTAAATATGCTGCATTTTAAGAGTAAAATTTTTGTATATTTCATTTTAATATACAATATATTTAATCGTTTAATTAATTGTAAAGAAAAAAATGATTTCAAGGTACGGGATCCCTAAATTTGGGTTCCTAAAGAAAGGAGCTGCCTACCTTTGCCTAAAGGTAAGTCCGCCCCTGTCCACAACATAATTTGTGGGTTGATAATGAGATCAGTGTTATAAATGCCTGACATTTCATGTTTGGCTGAACTATTCTAGTCACATCCAAAAAGAAAAACAAGTCAACATCGCACCTGACTAATTGATAGAAACATTAAAACAAGACCATATGAAATGGAACAAAATGTAAGAAATGAAAAGCGGAAACAAGCGGAGTTGAAATGAAACTCAAGCATGGCAGGCTGGAGAGGTCCCAGTACCTTCTCACTATGGCTATGCTCCTCGTTTAGGGTTGTACTACTGCATGTATCAACCCCCGAGTCTTTAACCTGAGGTTCACACCACTCTGCATCCTCTTCCAAAGAGTGGCCCCCAAAGCGCACCATTTTCTTTTGGCCCTCAGAATAGATGTGAGACTGCTCAAAAGTTTGTCTTTTTCCCCTTTGACTGTCCCCTACAGACATGGGATTAGAGAACAGAAAGAAACAAAAAACATGCAAACGTGAAAAAAAAATCAAAATAACTATGAAATGACATAG
This sequence comes from Danionella dracula, assembly GCA_900490495.1. Lineage (NCBI taxonomy): Eukaryota > Metazoa > Chordata > Actinopteri > Cypriniformes > Danionidae > Danionella > Danionella dracula. Next base: position 3,811,704 of record UELW01000039.1, on the reverse strand, counting down.
AGAGAGAGACAGCGAGCTGGAGGCTGGGACACTGGGATCCGCATGTCTCACCAGAGACATGGAGGAAGCATCGTTGTTTTGCCACGTTGTGTAATCCCACCAATGGCCATCCAAATCACCTGCGAGGGTCACAGACAAACATTCCCAATATGCACAAGAGGCGGAAACTAACCCAATTAGAAGAAACCTGGAAAGAAAAACCCTTTTGATTTCCTTCTTGTTATTCTTACCTTTATATTGTAGAGGAAAAAGTTATTTTGTACTAATGTAACATGAAATAAAATATTCTGTCAAAGGCAGATATATGTAAGTGATGCTTAACCAAACGTTGCATAGTAAAATCTGAGCTACAAAAAACTATTTGAAAACATTTCAGATAGTTGAAGATAAAGATTTTATAAATGCCTTTACATTTACTAAGTTTAAATACATTAAGATTTTGTCTTACAACATAGACATAAATAAGAAGGTTTAAATGGTTATATGTGCTTTTCAAGAAAAGAATATACTGTTTTTTGTAGATGAGCGCTGTATCGCTAGTATCTTTTAAACGAGACAGTGTTATCCTCTGTAGACTAAGAGCATTTGACAGAAGTGGAGCAGCAGAGAGCAGGAGCTTGATGGGGTGTGGGGTGTCTAACTGGGCTGGTATTTGATTCAATGAATCATCAAATTTATCTAGAAAGCATGTTTAAACTTCAAATTTCATGTGCTAAAAAAGTCTTAAGTTGAAGAGCATTTGTCTTCTTTTTGTAATTAATTTACTTTTTTTCTTGATTAAATGGAAAAATCCCTTTAATTCTCAGTCCAGGTATCTAACTAATTTCTCTCTCTTTCCATCAACCTCATCATCTCATCTCTGTTCGGGATCGGTTCCTTCCTCTTCCCCTTCACTTTCATTTGGCTGTTGCCAAGTTGGCAGAGAAACCACATCTTGTCTCTTTTCCGTTTTTCTCTGTTCTGGGATCAGCCTCTCTCTGCCGTTTTGAAGCAGAAGGTGGAATCGCTGATTCAGGCCTGAGCGCTTGGCTCTCCATCATTCTGACAGCTCAATAAAAAGCCAGTGTAAACTATTAATTGGATCATTAATTATTGATGCTGTTTTTACTACGAGTAAAGGGGACAGGGGGGAAAAGAGAACGACTAGAGACTAGAGAGAGTGACATGACCTGCAATCAGAAAATTACTCCTGACATCTGTCTCTCTAAAGGTTTTTAAAAGGCTTATGAGCTGAGACTGAAGATGAAGTCTGGTCATTCTCACAATCAGCATAATGCAGACAAAAAAAGGGTTCCTTTGCTGAATTTTATGTTTTGAATTAATTCGAATTCAACTTTTGTTATTAAAGTTCATTCAAGTTTAACTAGATTTTTGTGTAAAAATAAAAACAATGAAAACTGTGTTTGATTTCTTATTTTATTTCTTATTTTGAACAAAAAAATTTTATGATATGTTTCATTTAAAGAATAATGTATTATACACAACATCCGGACTAGCTAGCTAAAAAGTGTTCAGATCTGGTCTATTTTTGAGATTTTCATTTGGCTTTTCCTCTGCTCTCATTGCCAGAATGTCTACCCACAAATCATCAAACCTCCAACACTACATAACAAAGAGTTTCCTCGTGATTTTCCAACCCCCAAAAATATAAAAAGCATTCCCATAAAAACTTTTATGACCAAAGCATTTACGATTAAGCAACAAAGACATTTCAATTTTCCATGTTAAACTCATGTTAAAAAAACAACTATTAATGGTACAGGGCGCTAGTTTTAAATATTTTTTAGTTTTCTTTGATCAGAGCTATTCTTGACTCCTTATTTACCAAATCTAAAAGTCTGCGCTTTAAACAAAAAATCGTCTGGAAACAAAAAAAAAAACCTTTTCAGGCACCCACTGAAAATGGGAAAAAGTTTTCTTTTCACAATAGTGTCCAATGATCATTAAAATTATTTCTAAAATCCTTATTATTATTAGAAGACAAACTTATATGTTATATATTTATATAATTATCATTTAAAACTCTTTTTGTTTAAATTTGACGTTGTAAAAAAATCTGTAAAATTATAGGACAATTGCCCTGTTAATTATACAGAATTGGTCCACTTTCATGATTTGTTGGATTTTCTTGTTATTTTGAAACTTGGGTGCATTCTGGGATATTCTGCTGATTGAAAAGGTGCCATTATTTCCTATTTTGTCAGTGGTGATGGTAACACTTGCACACCTTTACTTAAATATATAGACATTTGACAAGCTTCTGTTCAAATAGTGAGTGTGTTGAGTTTGTACACTTGCCTATGGACAATGTTATCACGTTACTTTCTTCATTTTTTTACAGAATTAGTTTTTGTGAGTTTTTGTCATTAAAAGATTTGTCCTGGAATTTTACTAACCATATTTTAAAAAGATCAAATTTAGATTATTTAGTAAATCTGTCCCCAAAATAAAAGGAAACAAAAATATGTTCTTCAAACTGGTGTTTGAAGTTAAATTTTGTGCATATGCTGCACAAAGTCAGGAGCATAATACTGAGGACACAGAGACAAGGTGTTTTATGCTGATGTTCTGTCTGAACACATAATAGATTGAAAAGAGAACAAAGAGACATAACCCATTACACGTCTAAAACATTTTAGAAACTGCGATCCATTTCCAATCGGGTAATTTCTGCTTTGAAGGAATGGTTGAAATTCATACAACTGGATGTCTTTATATCTGATTAAGCTCCACCCAAAATAATTTCAGTCCATGTTTTTGTCCATTGCATAATCTACTCTGAATCATAAGAGGTTTTTACGCTGGTTGGAGAACAGGTCTTGTTGAGCCGAGTCAAGACAATCACAATGGCTTATGTTGAGCTGAAACCAGACCAGATTTCACTGGAACACGGCTGATCTTTAGACAGCCTTATAAAGTCAATAGAAAAAAAGAAGAAAATTTAGATTTTGAACAAAATAAAGAAAAGCACAGCTAACTGTGGATAATATGCATAATTAATGATCAAATGAAAATGTCTGTAATGCTAAGTTAAATGTCTAATCAAGCAAATTATTTGCGCTGCTGTGTTCAATTGATACCATAATCGGCTTTTTATAAATAATCTTAAATCAAAGAAAATTTGTTTTCGTTTAAGAACATGTTTATCTGAGTATATAACTAGCTAAATGTATGGGTAGAACAACATATGACACAGCTAACAACCCAATATTAAACGCAGCAAAGTTTGAGCTCAGACAGAATCATTGCTATCCCTCTCCAGAATCTCCTCTCTGTTCGACTTAGATGTGCGATAACATTGACGGGAACGGCTGCCTTATCTGGTCAGATGTACGCCCCGTAAAACCTAGCTGACCTTCATAGAGAATGCTACTCCTCCATTCCCTTCTGTAAAACCTGTAAAAATGGAACATCAATAATTTACGGCAGCTTTTGTCCTCCAGCTGCTTACATAAGTGGCTCATATTTACAGTAAATGACCAATCACATGATGTATGTGAGTTAACGGTTAAATCATTGCTTCTTTCATGTGAGCTCATCAAGCCATTTAATATTTTACAATTTGAGCCACATTAAAACAACTTGTTACTTATAATAAAATTGGGCAATTTATTTGGTTTTGAAAAGAATTCCAACAGCTCAAAAAAAGAGCATACATTTAATCTAATACTTTTTGGTTTTAGAGACAAAACTTAGCTGATATATTCACATACGAGTTAAATAACCTGGGATAATTTAAACCAATAATTCATACATAAATGTTTTTTTCCACACTGTATAAACAAAGAGTGTGTGTCCACTTAGAGACCTCATAGACAGCATTTCCTCATCGTGTAAAAAGCACTCGCTTACTTTAAAAGACGTTGCTTTAACGTTAACAGAATGGCTAAATGTGTACTCTGTTTGAGAGAATGCAGAGACCTTTACTTCTCGGTGGTTGTTTATTAAGTTTAGCCTGTTTTTATAGAGATTTTTTACTGTAAGCAACATCAAGCAGTAAGTAAAGTAACTTTAGTTACTTGAACAAAGGAACCAATCACAGTCATTCCACACAATGCATCAGAATTTGGAATCAAGATTGCTGTGTTTGTTGAAAAGTTACACCTAAGCTACGTTCAGACTGCAGGTCTTAATGCTTAATTAATTTTTTTTTTGTGAACGAACGAAATGTGGCTGCAGTGTGACACAGGCTGTTGTGGTTCAGTGGATAAGGAGATCGACTTGTAATCTGAAGGTCGCAGGTTCAATCCTCAGATCCACCGAGTTGAAGGTGTTGTGAGTGCTTGCTCTCCCATCTTCAACAACCACTTTGGGCCACTTGGGCTGCTATCTGAACGTAGCCTTTGGTAGGTTAGTGTGAATGGCCAAATGAGAACTTATTGTTATGTAAAGATTATTACTACTTTTGGCATATTGTGTAGTCAGGATTTAGTTTAAAATTTGAGGATCACAAAAACCAAAACACATTCAATTTGAAAGCTTTATGGATCTACTTCACAAAAAATATGTTTTTCTTACATTTTAATCACAAAAGGCATACTTGGAGCTTTAAATTAATTCGTTCCACCTCTGTTATGTCAAAATAATTGGAAATAAACCTGTTATTTTGTTCTCTGTTGAGACAGGAAAGTAAAAGTGTTTTATCGTGTCCTTTTTTATTCTTTTAAATTAAGGCTAGCTCTAGGTGGTTCAAGATGTAACACCTCTTAAGTGAATTATGTCGTGTGAACTGCTCTTAAACATGGAAATCATGCTTTGTGAGTTTTCTTTTTACTAAAAAACACTCTAAAGGTCATCACTTCATTCAGTTGCATTCATTTTTTGACACAGACTGATGAATCTCCATAATAGGAGCCCTTTAAACAAATATTAGGCATGTAAATAGAACATTTTTGTTCAGCTCAATATAATCATATGTAAGTTTGGATGAAAATGTTTCTTTTTTTCCAGTGATGAAACCATTAATTTTCAAATTTTCATGTAATATAAAAAAAGACTTCACCTAAAACATTGAAAAAAATGTATTTACACCAAAAAGTGATTTTCCCAGCTTTTCCATGTATATGAAGTTATTTGTTGGTACTGTACCTTTCTCGCTGACAGACTCGCTCTCAATCTCCACGTCCTCACAGCTGGTGTACTCAGGTGTTGTTGCCAGTTCCTCCTCAGAACTGCTCAGCGACACTTGCCTCATTTTCCCTCCTCTTTTGTTCTTATGAGGTTTGGGTGGCGGTGGCCTAACAGATTCTGATTGGTCAGAGCTAAGCGAGTCGTTGCGTAGCATGCTTTCCATCTTCTCTCGTTTACTCTTCCGCACAGCTGAGACAGGATCCAGATGCTGCTGTCTATGCGCTGGGTCCATTCCTGGAGGGCTGTGGTTGCCTCTCCAGTGGGTTTGTCCAGAGCCCTGTGTGAAGTTGGGATCGTCCATTTCTGTGTATGCCAGAGAAGCATCACTGTGCCGCCGTTCATGTCTGAATCTGGATACCTCTGCATGCATCCGCATCTGCTCCTCATACGGTTGTGGTTTGACAGGGTAGCGAGCAAGGTTTGGGTCACTTCGGTAACGGTTTTGATACTCCTCTTGTCTTTGAAGCTGAAGTTCATGTTCACTGAGGGGTGGGCCATCAGGTAAGAAGCCGGGTTCAGGTGGATACTCTTCCTGAGAGTGCCACCCACCCCGCCGAGAACGATAAGCTCCCCGTGCTACCTCCACATCCTCCCGAGAGCGCCCATACCCACCCCTATACTGCTGTTCTCCAGATCCATAATCAGATGGTGATCGTGGCATACCGGCCTCTCCAGGTGCATAGTGTGACCGCTCCGTCTTATTGTCCCTTTGGTTGTATGTTTGGTTTGGATCTCTGGTCGCTGATGGGCTTCTTTTCCTGATGGACACAAAAGAAACACTAAATTATAGAAGATACCACAAAAAAGACATCAACATCAACTTTGAAGGCATTCCAGTATTCCAATACTAGATTAAATATCTAGACTAGATAAAACATGGATATCAATTAATAAAGATTTCCAGGGTCTTTCAATATGACTTATTTTGTTCTCAAGTAAAGATTTACAACATAAAAAAACTAAAATAAAATTTACACTGTATGTATGTGATTCTACCGAATACCAGACTGTAGCAATTCAGAAAGGGGCACCTGACACCCACTGACAGGGACCCCTGTTTTTCATGTTATCTTTCATTGTCAAAATGAAATCTTCATCATCAAACACACAGTACACTAAAAAAACACATTCAACCTGTATTTACACAGTTACACACGTTTTTATTAGCACTTATTGAATTTATCACCCTTGGCTTACATATAGTTAGAGGTCAGTTCTGTTTATCCCTCCCCTCACTCAATTCAAAGTAAAGAGTGTACTTTTGATGTTTTTCAGTGGTTAAATAACATCTAAGTTTGAAACTAAATGGATATGGCAGCTCTGTAGCCTGACAGTTTCCCTTCTGGTTCTCATATTGAAAGTACATTCAGTACAAAGTTCTGAATTTCATAATTTAGCTAAATTTAGCAAGGGAATGTAAAATTTTATTTAAACCGACTACAACTTACAGGATTTTCAAATTTAATTGAATTTGCAAAAGTTAATTTTTATATTAAATCAATTTTTTTTGTTTAAAAGGTAAAATAAATAAAAAGTTTTTCATAAAATGTTAAAATAATCCTAATAAGCAGAAGTTCTCATAAAATTGTCAATCCTTCACAGAAACCTTTAGAGATGAGGGACATAGAACTGTTATAACATTAATTGGTATATTTAACAGCACACATTAAAAAAAAAACTATAGAAACAACATTAAGTTTACACTTTATAACCCAGTGAACATTATAGATCCATGATCTTCAAATCAAATAAAACCCAAAGGTTCAGCAAAAGCTATTTTGTCTGCTACTTTGCTGAAATCTTTCAAACAGCCTTTGCGCTGTTTGGAAGAGTTTAATATGAATCGACTGATTAATGATCTTCTGTGCTCAGAGCATTCACTACTGTATGGCTGCCATGTCCCTGTTCCATTATTTAACAGCTGCCTGACACACCATTCACAAATTCAAAGCACACAGAGTTGAGTTAGAGACTGAGTGAGATGGTTAAAATAATAAAAAAAAGCCTTTTAAGTGCCACCCTTGTTATGTTTTTTTAACAGGGAATGTATTATTAAATCAATCCTTCTATTCGTCTATCAATAGTCCTTGTTGGGATCAAGGGGGTTTTGTTATTCTGTTGGGTTTTCCAGTTCACATTCTGTGATTGTTGGGGTACCACCCGGACAGTTCTCTAGTTCATCAAAGAGCCACATTGAAGTGAAACACACATGCAAGTTTGGCTGCAACATTTCAGTTTTTGCAGGGTAAAACAGAGATGTCAGGTTTCTTTTTTCAGTTTAATCTTAGTTGTTGTTTTTTATGGTCACTTAACGTTGAACATAATTCATACCCTCTGCTGAAAATAAGATTGTCCTTTATCTACAAGGACAATCCACACAGTTGTTTATCAACAGAGGTGGGTAGAGTATTCAACAAAATACATACGGAAAAGTACTCGTGAAAATATTCACTCAACTAAAGGTAAAAGCAACTACCAAATAATTCACTTGAGTAAGAATGAAAAGTATCCCATGAAAAATTGACTTACGTATGGAGCTAGAGATCTGCCAAAACAATCTGTATTTGAATTGCGTTGATTTTAATTATTGACAATTGTAATTTAATAAACCTGAATATTATATGCAATGAAAAAAGATTTTGAATTTTAATTTCTTTCTTCAAATGTTAGAATTTGAAGAATTAAAAATTTGTAACTTGAATATTTAACTTCAGAAATTTAAAACCACAGATTTTTTTAAAGGCATAATCATTTATAGATTTATAGATATTCAGTTTGTAAAAATACAGCTTGAAGTTTTCACGAAGAAAAATTTCAAAACATCAAATACAATATTCTAAAATCCAAACTGCAAAATTCAGGTTGTGAAATTCAGATGTAACAGAAAGTAGGTCAGGGGTGATCACCAGGGAAAAGCAGTAATAGTAATAACTCAAATCAACACAATTTGAATACAGATTGTTTTGATATATCTCTAGCTCCATACTTACATAGTTAGTTACCAGTTACTTCTGATCTCAACGATACAAAGCAAAACGCTGATCGTCAAATTACATCTCTTTATCTCTCGTCAAATGTAAATTGTTCCGATTTTATTACATTTGTTTGAGATAAAAAATGATAGCATGTTCTGGCGAGGATTCATATAAGCATGTTAAAAAAATACAGTGATCAGAAAAGCTAACAACTGTCCTCAAAACTGCATACAACGGGAAGCTTGAACAACACCAAATTCAACTAACAATTGTGTTAGTGTTCAACTTTAACCATAACATTTCTAAGAATTAACTCAAACTTGTACACATGAACAAACACATGTGTATGCCATGGCAGTCTTTTTTAGAGAAAAGTAAAAAATAATTGAGAAATAAGCAAACATTATTCTGCATTTTTTTCTTCCACCGAACCATAGTAATAAAGAGCCTTATAATGAACAAATAAACATCTTTTAACATACCTTCACATAACCCACAATCTTTGGGAGAGAGCCACGTAAGGTAACCACGAACGACTTCAATTCTCAATAAAAATTCAGTTTCCTCTCAGATATAATCATCCCTCACTGCAGTCCTGTAAAATCACAAATGATGTTGCCTAAACCTGCTGAATTTCCCTCAAGCTACAGCCATGACGTATAAGCTGCCGCTAGGCATGCTGGGAGCTCTTGACCTGTGAGTAGAGGTGGAGATGTTCCCCTGGGACAGTGACTATGGTACATGCTTCACCAGCTGCGCATTGGTGGAGAACGATGGAGGATTTTGATTTAATCTGGTGGAACTCTTTGCCAGGACAAACAGCACTCACACGCCTAACAAATCACCAATTTCTACACCACTCCAGCTAAGTCACTCATCCCTCTCTCATCCTTTTTTAAAACAAGGCCGATTATCTTTGTAAATCTAGTTCTCTGTTCTTTGCATGAGGATGTATTAAAACCTGCACTGGCTTCTATCAAACATAAACTCATCCAATATCACAGAAATACCCAAACAAGAGCTAAAGAAAAAGCTGAGTTAATGTTTTTTTTTCACCCTATTTATTCGACTTATATACAACATACGCATAAAAAACCAACTGACTATTCTTGAGCTATAGCAGAGATTATTCATAGTATTATTACTAGAAGAATCTGATACAATTCATGCATGCTGTATTTCACTTTAAACGCAATCATAAATGACATTCAAAAATGTACACCTATTTGAAATACCAAACACTAGAATAATCTCTTAAAGGCGAGTTTGAACAACACAGGTACAAGGTAAAAGGTGCAGGCCATTAAACCAAGTGTTAAAATAAGAACAGGCAATTGTCAGAGGCCGGTGGCAAGCACCCAATAGAAAGGGATTTAGGCAACATTCCAAAAAAAAACAAGTTCAAGGAACAAGCGAGAGATCCAGTCTATAGACAAGGCACTGAATGTAAAATCGTGCCATAAACAGAACTGTCAATATACTAAGTATTCAAAACTGAAAATGCCCACAAACACGAAAATTCATCAGTGACAGAACACATTAGAAGGTCTTGTTAAAGGTGTGTAATCTGGTAAAAGTTTTGTTTAAGTTATAAGCAATTTTCAAATGGTAAAAGGTTTTATGGTTGTGCAATGTTAAGCATTATTTATCATTTAAACATTCAAGCTGAAGTGAAGTCCTTTTCCTCTGATGAAACTACCAGCATACATGCAACCTACCTGATGGGGACTTTTTACTTTGAGACACAAAACTTTAAAATAAAACTAAACAAAAATTACACTTTTGGTTCAAACATCAAGTGAAAATACTTGTTGAACACTTGTTTCACAACTGTAATCAATCAATCAAGTTTTTATATAGCACTATTTTTAGCAATTGCTTTCAAAGCAGCATCACCAAGTCCTAGTGAGGATCAGGTAGAGTAAATAGGAGTTCCCTCTGTGAGGTCCCTGGGAGCCTCGCTGACTGAAGCAGGTGCTAGATTCAATTAATGAAGATACTTTCAGGGCCTTCCTATAGATAATAACCAGTTTTCTTTTTTTTCATGATTATCATTTTCTGTGCAGATATTTTGCCACATTCATTGAAATTACTTTAAATGTAAAGGTGAAATAAATAAAAGCATCACCAAGATCAAGACCACCCTGAGCCAGATTTGTACCTTCTATCAGTACTCTTACATTTGAAAAACAAAGTAATCAGAAAAGTTTGTAGAGTAATCAGCAATTTATTGTAATTCTATGTAAGCCAGTATATACACATTTATACACTGTGTGCAGAATTAATAGGCAAATGAGTATTTTGACCACATCATCCTCATTATGCATGTTGTCTTACTTCAAGCTGTATAGGCTCGAAAGCCTACTACCAATTAAGCATATTAGGTGATATGCATCTCTGTAATGAGAAGGGGTGTGGTCTAATGACATCAACACCCTATATCAGGTGTTCATAATTATTAGGCAACTTCCTTTCCTTTGGCAAAATGACAGGTTCTGAAAAGTCAAAAATAGTGAGATATCTTGCAGAGGGATGCAGCACTCTTAATATTGCCAAGCTTCTGAAGCGTGATCATCGAACAATCAAGCATTTCATTCAAAATAGTCAACAGGCTCGCAAAAAGCGTGTGGAAAACTAAGGCGCAAAATCACTGCCCATGAACTGAGAAAAGTCAAGCGTGCAGCTGCCAAGATGCCACTTGCCACCAGTTTTGCCATATTTCAGAGCTGCAACATCACTGGAGTGCCCAAAAGCACAAGGTGTGCAATACTCAGAGACATGGCCAAGGTAAGAAAGGCTGAAAAACGACCACCACTAAACAAGACACACAAGCTCAAATGTCAAGACTGGGACAAGAAATATCTGAAGACAGATTTTTCTAAGGTTTTATGGACTGATGAAATGAGAGTAAGTCTTGATGGGCCAGATGGATGGGCTCGTGGCTGGATTGGTAAAGGGCAGAGAGCTCCAGTTCGACTCAGACGCCAGCAAGGTGGAGGTGGAGTACTGATTTGGGCTGGTATCATCAAAGATGAGCTTGTGGGGCCTTTTCGGGTTGAGAATGGAGTCAAGCTCAACTCCCAGTCCTACTGCCAGTTCCTGGAAGAGAACTTCTTCAAGCAGTGGTACAGGATGAAGTCTGCATCCTTCAAGAAAAACATGATTTTCATGCAGGACAATGCTCCATCACACGCATACAAGTACTCCACAGCGTGGCTGGCAAGAAAGGGTCTAAAAGAAGAAAAACTAATGACATGGCCTCCTTGTTCACCTGATCTGAACCCCATAGAGAACCTGTGGTCCATCATCAAATGTGAGATTTACAAGGAGGGAAAACAGTACACCTCTCTGAACAGTGTCTGGGAGACTGTGGTTGCTGCTGCACGCAATGTTGATAGTGAACAGATCAAAACACTGACAGAATCCATGGATGGGAGGCTTTTGAGTGTCCTTGCAAAGAAAGGTGACTATATTGATCGCTGATTGGTTTTTGTTTTGTTTTTGAATGTCAGAAATGTATATTTGTGAATGTTGAGATGTTATATTGGTTTCACTGGTGAAAATAAATAATTGCATTGGGTATATATATTTTTTTGTAAGTTGCCTAATAATTATGCACAGTAATAGTCACCTGCACACACAGATATCCTCCTAAAATAGCTAAAACTAAAAACTACTTCCAAAAATATTCAGCTTTGATATTAATGAATTTTTGGGGTTCATTGAGAACATGGTTGTTGTTCCATAATAAAATTATTCCTCAGAAATACAACTTGCCTAATAATTCTGCACTCCCTGTAGTTTGGATTATCCAAGGATACCGTTGAAGTGGGCACGTGTTGTTTTTGGCAATAGAAGTAAATCTCAGCAGCTTCTAAAGCAAGGGATTATTCACTAAAGATCGTGAATGCTATGTTAATAAATTGGGAATCGGCTTATAATCTGAGGACTATAGTGAAGTGGATAAAAGAGCGGGCAAATCTACCGTTGTCAGACATATAACTTAAACTCATGACACAACCGTTACAATTCTGGGCTCCAGACTAAAATATAACATGTAAAAAACTAAACTGTGGTTGGATATAAAAACCACATTATTCAAAGAATCCTATAAAAAAGTATATATTATATGTTCATGGCCCCTTTAAAGCGCATGAACTCCATTTTGCTGATATGACAGTATTGAACCACCCTGCCTGTAAAATGAAAGCAGTGCCAGACATACTCCTCTTGCAGAATGAATGGGCCTAGAATAAAGTAGACGAATGGTCACTAGTTTTTTCCCCACTGCTCAACAAGAAGACTGATTGATACTGCAAACACATGCCATCTGAGACTGAACAATTAAAGCAGACAGATATAAATGCAATTCCAAATAATTTCACTGACAGCCCTTTGGAACTCAGTCCACAATGTCAAAATAAACGCACTTTTAAAACACACTTTTTCAACAAACAAAAAAAAAGGCTGAGAGACAGCTGGACAGAATGGGGATGTTTAGTCGTGACTACCTTGCCACTCTCGCCCATTGAAATGAATAGAGAAGGGAGCCATAACCTTGATTTGAAAGCAAGTTTTTCTGACAACAGAGGACACAGCACTGAGGTATGGTGAAGCAGGAATGAGTTTTTTACCTTTTAACTTGCATTACAGAACCATTTACAAACTTTACTTTCAACAGACACAGTTAACTTTTAAACAGTCAAAAGACTGGTAATCATAAATAAGATTCCAGTTTAATTACAAATAATTTAAAGCTTTTTAAACTAATGACCTATCATTAATGAAGATTATAGCTTAAAGCATACCAAAGTGCATGAGACCAAACATCTTAACAACCAGCAAAATAAATGAATTATTATGATAGGGGAATGCATTATAAAGCAAACTGTAATCTTTCATAACTGGTAACAAATTGAATAAAGTCCCTCTTTATTAGACATTCTTGAAATAAAGTCAATAATTATGTTGTGTTTTTAACATTTTGGAATCAGTTCAGCCATTCTCCTGATTTTACGATTGACTGATTAGCATAGCTTAGCATAGAATCATGGTAGACCGGGTGCATTTTTTCTTAATAAGGAATGAAGTAGAATCAAATAGATGAAAAATAATCAAAAGTTTAGATGTAATCCCTATTTGAAACTTGATGGATTCAGTGATCTATAATCTGTTAGTGGACTTTAAACTAGTTGCCAGCTCTGTGTGATTTGATTTTGTGGAGTTTCTTTATTGTTTTACCAGATTAACATAAAGTACACTTCTTAACAATATCAGATTTCTGAATTTTTGGATGTGATGTAACTATAGAAGTCAATGTTTAAATGAGGAAAAATACTGAAGCTCATCATTCTGTGCTACTTGGCTAACTGTATGAAATTTAAAAAGTGCCTTCACCAGATCAGGGGAACAGCTAAACAGAAACCAAAACTGTGAAAACTCACTTTGTGAGAGATGGGAAATTTGTTTATTTCCAAAAATAGGATTGATCCATTAAGACACTGAAAATGAAAAATAAAATGTATTCGCTTTAAAAATGAAACTCATAAAAGCAAGGAACAAGTTAAGGAGGATGAGTAATTAGGAGACTTCTCTTTTAGCATAATCACCATGAAGCCGATCAACGTTAAAGTTCTGAACTAGATATTTCTTATCGTTTTGAAGCTCATCAGCTAGAAAAGTTAATTGAATAAAATCTTACACAAGTTCAACAGTGGTCACCGTGACTGAAGGGTCTCTGTCTGAGCTTCTTTTCCAAAAAGCAAATGTGCGTCAGTCCTGACATTTTATTAGCATGCGTTCATATCTTAATGTTTGCATTACAAAAGCCTAAAGAGAAACCTTGCAACCTTGCATTCAAAACATGCCTTGCATTTCTTTAGAAGTCCTGAGCTCTCTGTGAAATGTACGGTGAAATGGTTTTGTAGAAGGGAGCATGTCAGGTGGAAGAACATTATACACAAAGCAGCAACTCTAGCTTCTTTCAACGCTCCCGTTCAATTTGAAGTTGGTGGTTTCTGCACCAGTAAGCATTTCGCCCTGAGGGAAACGGAGCAAAAACCAAGAAAGCTATTCAACCATCTATTTTTAACTGCCATCAATTATGAACAAAAAGCACAGACAATAATTACACTAACATGTACAGCATGCAACACTTTCCTTTATGTGCACTGACTGTTATAATGCAGCACTTAAGCAGAAGAAGAGAAAAGCACATTTAGAGAAAACAAACCCTGACCATTCATGGCAGAAATGCACTCAATGTATGGTGATAATATTCTCAACATGTACAGTATATAGGATATGGTATTGGTTCAGAAAGGATGGTGACCATAATCCTTTAGAATGCTTAAGCTCATCTATACACAAAAAATCCCATGCATTAAGGAATTTAATTTGCATTAGAATCCATAAGACTTCATTAAACCAAGTGTTATGAAGCAGATGAAATTAACTTTTACAAGTAACCTTTTTGGCAAAACACCCACAAGCACGCACACTGCCTCATATATTTAAACGTGAATAATTTTGGATTCACTTAAACATGTTGGATGACCTATCAGGATTACTGAACTAAGCTCAAATATCTGCGTTCAGCACAGATTGCATCTTGCTTTCTGCTATCATTACAAGGCCTCTTTACACATAGAGTCTATTAGACAAAAAAAGTGCAATGACACAAAGTTAAATTTTTAATGTGTGTCACATTACTTACTACAATATTACTTACACAACATAAAACACAGGCCAGCTGAAAGTTGGGGGAGTTGAAGTAGGGTTTATTTTTTTATATTTTTAGCTTTTAGCTTTTTACGATTAGTACCATCATCAATTCTAAAAAATAAGTACAAGTGTGCCATATTGTGAAAAGGCTGGTTTTAATTTCTACCCCTTATTCATAACTCTACTTGTTTTGAGAGTTGATGTAAAACAAAGAGGCGTCCCAGTTTTTTTTTTTTTTTTTTTTTCGGTATAGGTTGTAAGATGAAGCATTGAATACCTCTCAAAACAAAGAGTGGTTTTATTGTTATTAGTTGCTAGGGACATGATTGATTTTGCTGAGGATATCAAGTACAGTCTGCAAGTACAGTATTGGCTCGGAGTTTGAGTAATCAGCTGTTTCCTTCTCAATTTAATTTTCCAGAGAGTCTGCAAAGAGAAATGATTTGGTGAGCCAGAAATCATGAGAAAAGAACTCTTCAAGATCTCACATGAAATCACAAGATCTCACACGAGACTTTAAAACTTAATATATTTTAACAAATGAGTAATAAGAAATTCACACCCCTCAAAGTTGACATGAAGGTCAATTTAAAACATAAACCTAATGGAGCCAGGGGTGTAAACAATTTTTTTCTTAGCTGAAAAGGATTTTTAACATGGCTGTCAATAGGAACCTGATCACTTCTGGAGCCAGCTTCAAGTGGTCAGACAACAAACTGCAGTATCTGTCACTTCCTGTGACAAAGAGGGAAAGCCTGAGGTTACCCCTCACTTCCAACCAAAGTGGACAGCCACACATGAACAAAATATTGTAATTTATAATATACATTTTTTTATTTAAAAAACAATAGGTTTAGGTTGCATTCCAACTTGTTTATACAATGAATGTAATTTACACTTTCAAATACATATCAAATGAGTTTTAAGAAATTTACACCCCTCGGAGTTGTCATGAAGGTCCATCTAAAACATATGCATCAAAAAACCTAATGAAGCCAGGGGTGTAAACATTTTTTTCTTAGCTGTAAAGGATTTTTAACATGGCTGTCAATGGGAACCTGTTCCTTCTGGAGCATGCCTCAAGTGGTCAGACCATGAACTGTAGTATCTGTCACTTCTTGTGACAAAGAGGGAAACCAAAAGTTACCCCTCACTTCCAACCAAAGTGGATAGCCACACGTGAACAAAATATTGTAATTCATAATATATATATATTTTTTTTTTATTTATACATTTTATTACAAAAACAACAATTTTAGGTTGCATTCCATCTTGTTTATAAAATGAATTTAATCGTCACTTTTTAAAATTCACTTCAAAGATGTAAGCATTCAACTAGTGTTGCATAGCAGATTGTGATTTTTCTTCAGAGGGATGTCCAATGACTTAGCTTAAAAATGTGTTTTTACCCCTATGCCTTAATACTTAGTTTCAAGAAAAATAGAAGGGTTAGGCAAAAGGGAATGGATATAGGGTAGGGATTAGAGAGAGCAATGAAGTGTATTAATAGGTTGACGGAGAAACATGTAGATATCATCAACAGCATACAAAAATGTGGTTTGAAGTGATGCCTGAGATGACTAGCAAGCTGTTCAAACTTACAGTTTTGCAATAGCAAGCTCCTATTTTGCATGTGATGCTATAATAATCTTTGTTTTAAGGTGTTCATTTGTGAAGGTGCACCTATAAACAGGTGTGGAGAAGAGGGCATCTCAGCCGGTGGTCTCATTGATATTCTCCAAAAGAGTATTTATAGAGGCTTGATGTTTCTGCTATATCACCAAGGGCCAGGAAACCATGTGTGCACGGCTGAGGCCTGACTCTGCCCATCTGCTCCACACACACACTCACAGTATGAGCTTACAAGATGCTACGTCAGCTCGACTCTCTGATTCACTCAGCATCACTCCTGTCTGACATGGCTGAGAGCATGCACATGGAGCGGAAAACAAAGCCATTAAAGGAAGAGAAAGAGTTAAGAGAGGCCAGATGCAGAGCTCGGATACATGAGACAATTTCAACTCTAAGATTATTTTGCCTTTTGTGAGGATACTTTATACAAAAGCATTTATTGATATCTAAACTATTTCTATTTCGTAATTTTTATATGAATGAATTATTTGTGAGTCATTGGGAAAACAATTAAACGTATTTGTGTTCAGTATCAGAAGATCATATGTAAATGAAGATTATGGAAAGTGATCTTGCTTTTATGTCAACCTGTTACTGGAGACTACCAAAATCAAAGGATGGAACATTTAAAAATATAATTAAAACTTGAATCTATAGAGTTTAATTTTCTTCACCATTATCTTTTGTTACTGAATTCATACAAGAAACAGAAGTGGTGGGATAAAAACATATTTGAAAGTAATTTTGTTTAAATATTTTTTACTAAATTTGCAATAGCGGTTTACAATGTGAAGTTTCTGTTCTTTTTTCCATCATCAACATGTATTTTTTTTTTACTTAATAGAAAAATATTTTAATGAACTAAATATAAATCGTTTCCCGGCGATGAGTTGCGGCTGGAAGGGCATCCGCTGCGTAAAACATATGCCAGAGAGTTGGCGGTTCATTCCGCTGTGGCGACCCCGAAATGGAAGAAAGCCGACATGAAGATGAATGAATGAATAAATATAAATCATATGATGCAACAATCGATGTAAATAAAATGGACATTTATCAACTAGTCCTATAATGATGGATTAGTTGAACTTTTAGCCTTGTACACATATAAAACATGATTTTAACATTAAAATTTAAGTCAGTAACAAATCACACAATGTGGAGTCCAAATAAATATATGAAAAAATCTACTATATAACTTTCCCATATTTTAGTCACTCAATTTGTCCAAACAAACATGTGAATATGTGGATGGCACTTTTAAATGACTGATCAATTTTAATTAAATAAAAAGGTCTCTCCTGTTAAACTCTCATGTGTGTACATGATGGTGTAATTCCAGTGTCTGCGACTCGAAAATTGCATTTATTCATTATCTGATTTAATTACAAATGCGATTAATTGTTCACTGCTATTATTATACAATAAATTACTCTGTATAAAACATACATTTTCAACAAAAAAGGCTGATATCTCTTGGCAGTGAAGGTTGAAAGAAACTTCAAAAACATTTCTGTTAATGAACCAGGTTATATAAACATATGCATTACATTTCTAAGTAATCCCTAAGGGTTGGGGATCCACAAAACATTTAACTTGGACAGTAATACTTTAGCTTTTATAACAGTATTACCAAAAAGTCAACCCTTTACCCTAAGCAATAACACTTTTAAAAGGATATATTGTATTAACAATATCTCACTTGTATATTAGCAAAGAAGTCAAACTAATCTGTATCTGAATTCCACTTGTCGTGTTGACAGATTGGCATAACAGCTTTGCACCAGTCTAAGTGACTACACATACACGGTAGATTTATTGTCTGTTAATCATGCATTGTAATACAATTCTGTAAAAAAGAAAGCTATGTACTGGCAGAAAATTACTTTCCTGGGCTTTATAAATTTTTCTATATTTTAACATGGACATTTTGTTAATCTAATAAAGAAAATATATTTAATTTTTCAGAACATCTAACAATTATACTGTGTAAAGTTTCATTTAAAAAGAAAAGCTTATTTAGGCTTGGGATTCAAAACTACAGATAAACCCTTAAACCATAAAAACAAACTATTATTAAAATTAACAAAGGATTTGTTCTGTTTTTCTGTGGGATTTTTTTAGAATGGGCGTATGCTTTGTATGTGATGGTTTAGAAAGAAGTTGTGCATAGCTATAAGTGTCCAGCTCTTAAGTTCAATACTAGCGAAATACATTCAGCAATAACATTAGTCTTCTGAAAAGAAGAAAAAACTATTTTTTTTACCATGCTGTCTTAATGAAGTCTCTACATAGAGTGCAATTACTTACATTTACCAATTAACAAAATTATCTTTTAGTAAAATGTAAAGCATACTGCATATTATTACTGTATAACTTGTATAATGTTAATTGAGAGTGTCGAAGTTAACCAAAGTAGTCATTAGCTGTTATTACATTCTTGCCTGTTCAGGAGAATCTACTTCGTCAGAACTTTTCATGTTGTTTTCTGCTTTCAGTCGTCTTTATATATTAAAAGCATCTCCTGTGCATATATTTGCTTTGTTCATGACATCATCATAACTTTTTTTCACAAACAATCATGTTTTTTTTTAAGGTTTAGTGCCATCAGAAATTACTGTATCTGTTTATCCTTATGAGATTGAAGGATGGAGAGAAAAATGACTGACTGTATATCCCTTTTAAATGCAAATACTTTTTTGCCAACAATTTCAGAAATATCATTTTTTGACCTAAATCAAATTTTGTAACGTCTCTTGGCATATTAGGGATGTTGTATGATTATGTGTGGCTCTTTTCTAACATACTGTATCTTTAAACATTGACTCCAGCTTTCAAAAATTACTTTTAAGCTGCAATTTTTGTTGTCACTCACCAATTAAATATGAAAAAAAAAAATATGAGGAAAACAGCAAGAAAAACTCTCTTTACCAGACACTAAGGCCATGTTAGTTACCATCCATTACCTCTTTTGACGCATAGAGCTCCATATAAGGCTGTAATCAACAGCTTCAAAATATCCATCCAGTAAAAGCAGAGAGTTTAATGGCACAAAGACAGGCTGGTGTTTCTCAGAAATGTGAATCGAGTGCTTTGTGGAAAAGGGACATCTGCTCTCTTTCACGCTCATAAGGCACAACTGATTTCCTCAAAGCATGATGGGAGTTTGTTTGTTGAAGACACTAATGGCATAGAGCTAAAAATCTTCCTCTCTACTGCAACCTCTGGTGAAGGGAGATCTTGTTTCAGGACATATGGGGTCATATTTTAATAGTAGAGTGTACTCATGCTGGTCAATGGTTGGACAGAAACCTATAAAACAAAATCAAAATTGTATCAGGAGATAAAAAGTGATCGGATCAGGAATATTGGTATCAGCACTTTAATGATCAAGTCAGATTGAGAGCAAATAAACCCAGATAGGGACATCCCTAGTTTCAGTTTTGTCCCCCTTATGATTATTTGCTAGTAGACCCAGATTTCTGCAGCAAACTCCTAAGATTGCAAAGCCTAGGCATAAGTACCAATATAAGATACTAATGTGGTTCAGGGGCTGAGATCAGAAAAACTGGAATGTTGACAAGTTTCCTTGGTTCTATTATCAGATCTTGAGAGGTTACATATAAAACCATTAATTTCCTAAAACTTGTTTCCAAAAAATGTTGCAAACGAATCACCAAAAAACTATGCAGATTCTGTCCCACCCTGCTAATTGCTCATTGATTTCTGCTAAGACTGAAAAGCAACTCAGAACTTATGTACTAAGTTAAATACTACGTCTACAAGTTTTTCATTTAGGAATATTCACACACACAAGACACATCTGTGAGAACACACTTTAAATCTTTCTGCTTCTGAAGTGCACCCTGACTCCAAGAACACGCCAGTAGCTCCAAAGAAGCTACAAGTACTTCAGACCAAATATGTTTCATGAAGGTTGAAGCTAAGCTGTGCAGAGCTGTGACACTCAACAATCAGGGTTGAACAGGGTTGCCTACCCCGGTGTAAAATAAACGGCCACCTGCAGCTTTCTGATCCATTTAAGAAGCGAAACTTTAGCAAGCATTAATACATTTCATCATCATATAATCATCATTGAGTGAAAATCTCTTTATTTTAACAAAAACTCGGAAATATGCATGGAAAGTATGCACGGAAAAGCAATGTGCATATTTGAATGGAGCTTAATATTCTGTTACCAGTGCACCAGCATCTATCTTTCAGCCTGCACCAGAATCCAAACCACATACTGACAGATAAGTGACGGCGGTCTTGATGGTCAGAGACCAGTGGGTCAGTAATCAGGGTTCTACCATACTCATTTCAAACAATCATCCCTGTGATTTTTTCATGAGTCA
This sequence comes from Danionella dracula, assembly GCA_900490495.1. Classification (NCBI taxonomy): domain Eukaryota; kingdom Metazoa; phylum Chordata; class Actinopteri; order Cypriniformes; family Danionidae; genus Danionella; species Danionella dracula. Next base: position 3,790,889 of record UELW01000039.1, on the reverse strand, counting down.
GGATTTGGTTTAAAGTTGCTTCTATACAGTATAGAGTCTCCATACATGCAATGAGTTATGAACTAAACAGACCTGGGAGTGCAGACCATTGGTGACTGGTGTAAGACCTGGTGTGTGTTTTCATGTGTTTGTTTAATAATTGTGGCAATTAAAGTTTGATATAGGACTGGTCAGATTTTTAGTTTCTGAAAGCATATGTTTTTTTTAAAGTGGTGTTATTGTTGTTGTTGTTTATGTTTGTTGTCCAATACGAAATGGAACTGCTCATTTATTTTTCATTTGGTTGTGTTGGCCTTAGTACCCCCTGAAGTCACTATCATATCTTTTTAAGATGTATATGTTGATATATTTTAATCAGTTGAAAATTTCAAAATTCAAATTTGAACTCTTTCTTTTTGGTGGTCTGTTGACAGTATTTTGTGTTTCTTTTGGTCAGTTATTTATCGTCTAAACCAGAGGTCTCAATATCAATTCCTGGAGGGCCACAGCCCTGCATAGTTTTGCTCCAACCTTACCTGAACACACCTAATTACACTGATTAAGCTCCTCTGGCTTTGCTTGAAGCTACAGGGTTGGAAAAAAAATCTGCAGGGGCTGTGGCACTCCAGGAATTGGGTTTGAGACCCTTGAACTAAACACTCCTTAAAAAGAGTCGTAACAGTAATTTTCGGGAAAAACACATGAATGCAGAGTAAGGCACTTGCTATACTTTTGACTGCTGATTGATAACTATCAAGCTTTTTCACATCAATCAAGTTCCTGAAATGCCTATGAGCTGATTTAACTAATTTATGGGAATTTTTTGTCCACTTGCTTTTGCATCGCTTAAGTGATAAGAGTGCTTGTTTGGGTATCTGTGCGTATGCCTACTGTGAAGTTACCGTATCAAACGTGATGCGCTAACATGTATGCAGTTATGAAGCCACTGAGTTTGCTTCAGGGAAAACATATTTTAAGAAGCTTCTCAATACAAACCTCGACAAAACTAAAAATGTTTGCAACCTGTGTGGAATTAGTTTACTGTAGTTCTACCAGTCTTGTATACCTGATGTAGTGCAGGGGAAGAGCCGTCATCAATCTACTGTGATTAACTGTAACCCAGGTAAGTCCTTCAGCACAGCTCTCATCAGCCAATCTAACAAATCTCCTCACTTACAAACTACCTGCAAGACGAATTATGATGAGAATACATGATCAGCACTCCGCAAAAGACAAGAAGACGTTAGAGGTGAGGTGTGTAGCACTGACTGGGGACCATTGAACATCTGTCAACAAAGAAAACTAACGTTACCTCAGCTTACTGTACACCTACTGATACCAGCTGAAAACGTCATGACACAAGTACATCTTATTCAACATCCTTTATTTTCATCACCAATTAACATAGTAAAACAGCTTTCTCAAGGAGTTTGTGATGCATTTTGGAAACAGGAGATGAGCTCCTGGTCTAAAACGCCACCCGGATTGGGAAACCTTTTAGTCATTATTTTTAGAAGCACATATATTCTGAATGCCTTTGCCAGAATTCAAATGAGCCAATTTAATCTAGTTTACAGTGAGATTAATCTAGATTTAAAAAAAGTTTGTGGTCAAAAATGGTACTGCAACAAAAAAAATCTATATAGCCTTCCATCTCTCACCAGTTGAAGGTTGCCAGATCTATGCTATAGTGCGATGCCTTGGAAAAATATTTAGGTTAGTTGGTTGTGCGATGGTTGGGTTGTGCAGTGCCTGATCACCCTCTATTAACCAGCTGCTACTGGTGACACAATGGCATCATCTCCCACAGCAACTATGTTTTCTTATAGATGTAATCTATAGATCATTTTACTAATGTCCATGTTTTTACAAAATGGTGAACTTGTGAAAAAATACAAAATAGAAAAAAATGTTTATGTAAAACGCTGCTTGGCAATGTGTTTGTAGCCAAATAGTATTTATAGACGTTGGTAATGCTGACTTATGTTTAATATGATGTAGCCGGTACAGGTACAACATTCCTGCAGCATTCCTTCTGCCCTAGCTTTTGCTAAACCAGTTCAAACTGCTCATAAAACTTCATTATTTCATCTCATCAGCATCATTTGTCGAGTAATCTCAGAGGCCCTTCACAGAAGAGAAGCCTTCAATATTCCTTGCTCTCTACAGCTCTTCCTGTCACACACATCACCCTCAGCATTGATCAAACAACGTTGCCATGGTGATGCAGCCTGGTAGTGCGCTGAGCTGGTGTGAGGGGATATTCCAGCTAAAAGAAACTTCAATTATGATTTATCTGCCCTGTTATTCTCTCTCTCTCTCTCTTTCTCTCTCTCTCGCTCAAATGGATTTCACAGTAACATTCTTTAAATATGACCCAAACGAATAGCTATCTGATTATGAAGGATTTTTAAGATTGTGTGTTTATTTCCATTTTACTTTTTTTATCAAGGTATGCATATAGACACTCTAAAATGGAGCAGGGGTTATTCAGTAAACCAGTCATCACTCATCCAAGAACTTGTGTGAATAGGAACAAAAAGAAGCTAACCCAGAGCTTCTGGCTTGAATGTAATCTAGCAGGAGAATCTGCTCAGTGTGCGTTTATGAAGACGTTACTCTTCTCTCTCTAATTTCGTAAAAGCCATACCATTTAATCAAAAAGTCCTATGTTCACACTGTAGATAATAGTGCACCCACAGCTAGAACTACACTGTAAAACTTTGGTGTAATTTGACAGAAGATTACAGAACCTGTATTTTCATTATGCAGTTGCATGCTTTTTTGCTTTACAGCAGCTTTAAACAGCAGTTGTTCTCCTTTCGATGCATAACATCTATGTGTGTGTCATAGTAAAATAGAATATCATTGTGCTCTGTTCAGTGGTGATATAGGCAGAAATATACCATATCTACTTCTAATTATTTTGGATACATTTTCAAATGTTCAACCTGTCATTATAGCAAAAATGGTAGATTGTTAGATCATGACTGAGGCCTCTCTGATTGTGGTTTGCATATTCTCTTAGTAGTTATGCAGGTCTCCTCCAAGAGCTCTGGCATTCACCCAAGCAGTCCATTAACATAGAAGCAGCATTCCAAATAATTTATTTTCTTTTTTTTTATTCCCCAGTTCAGTACTACCAAAAAAAAGTTTAATAAGAATCTGTGTTTGAATAGAGGTGGTTGTAATTGTTGCTTAGAGTTTCAATACTGCAAAATACAGTAAGTGGCTGGCAACCCAGCTGCCTGTATACTACCACAAATTTACAACCAAATGTTTTACGGTGAAATGTCTGCCAAGGAAATAGACCAGGTGCTTGTCTAACGATTTCAGAGCCAGACAATGATGTGATGATTTAACTACACAAAATGCAAACTGCTTTTCATGTGTCTTTGTAAAGCAAACCAAATCACTTCTTCACCAAAGTACCAAACACAATTTAGCTTATTATCCTAAACATAGTCTACCAGAGAGAGAGAAAGAGAGTGTCAATCCCAACGTGTCTACTTACTTAGACTACACAAAACTACACGTCCGTACAGATAACTGTATTTTAAACTTGGAAATGGGCCAGATGTTGCAAACAATTATGTTATGTATGGCAGCAAATCCGTGACATTATTCGAGTGTGTTTTTTTTGATAATCACGCACAAGCGATATCAAAATTTGTGCAAGCCAAAACAGATCTGTGTGCTTTATTACTAGTCTGAAATACCACTTAGTTGTCAAAATCCAATAAAAACCTATTTTCATTACTGGCAAAATCCAGTAAATCCCTTTGACCAATCAGATATGTATATCGCTCAACCTCCCAGGAGTATTGCTATTGGTAGGGCAAGAATGGTTTTAGTCTAATAAAATGAGTTATAACCCCAGCAAAGTCTAGAGGGGTCTCACTGTGACCTGCATTGGATGTCTGTCACTGTCAGTGAAATACATATTGCATCAACCTAACAAATTTCCCTAACCATAGCTAGATCTTCAGGGAAAGTCTGGGGGTTTGGCAGCTTTTTTTGGTCAAGACACTAAACCAATGTTGTTTCTCATAGTGTTATTTATCCAGGTCCAGAAATGTTACCACAATAACAGTCTCACATAGCTAGCGAATCCAAAGTTTACTTGTTCTTTAAAATCACACATTTTCAATACACATGATGTCTCAATCGTACACCTAGATATTGTTAGAATCAAAATGAGTCCCTTCTTGGGACTTCGGGGTTCTATAGGTATTTCCACCATTCAGTACCAAACTCATCAGACATTTAGGTAGTGTTCTGCTGGTTTGACGTCGGAGGTAGAAACTATGTCCCAGCTAACAAATTACCCTAACCCCAACTGCCCCTCTCCAACCCAAGTCAGTAAATCTTGTGTTTGCATCCCACACGGATGGGGAGGAGGCAGACATCCAATGCAGGTTGCAGTAAAAAAAAAAGTCTTGAAATAGTCAGCCATGCAAACAAATGAACCTATGGCACTGCTTTTAGGTTCGTTTTAGATCCTATTTATGTGAATAGTTTGTACAGGTGAAATTTAGACATTTTTTTTATTTTAGATTGAGCTAACTTAAAACCACAAAACAACAGACTGTTAAAAAGTAGTGACATTTTAGGAATGGGATAGGTGTGTAGTAGGGATTGTGTAAGTAAACCTTAAGTAAACCTTATCACTGTATGCAAATTTAAGTTGTTTAACTTGAAAATGAGCTAAAACTGCTTTTTTTTAAAGAGAGAGTGATCTGGTGAAGTTTTTGTATCCAGACATGGTTTGTATAAAAATAAAATGCAGCCCTATTTGTGTAACAATATATCAAAAAATGCGAATATATTTCCCAAAAGGTTTTGTTTTGTTATTGGGCTTCTCTCTTGCATAAATTAGAGTAGGCCAACACCGAAACACGATTGGCTGTCTCACATCGCCACCAAACAAGACGCGTGCTAAGCGTCATGACAACGGCTGCGGCATTTTACGCACACATAAGCAAAGCCACTCCAAATGCGTTTACTTTACCAGCGTATTCCCCCCTCTGCGCAGATATCGCCCCAGAAAACGTTCTTATAGTGATTAACGATGCGCTTCAAACTCACCCAACGCCACCAAACGCCTGCTCCAGGAGCTCCGTCTGCAGGATATTCTGCGGTGGCGTGAATGCCTCATTAAAGTGGGATAAAACTGAGCTACAGAACTGACGCAATGTCTCAAACTGCATTTTCCCTCCCGCGAGTATTCCCTCTTCCCGTCACACGGAACTCCTCCAGCGCTCCTCGCTCCGGACGCGCCGCATCTCCAGCGCCACATACACAGGCTTCAACTTCCCGACGTGTTCCGAGCCCGGGCGAACGCGCGTCTGCGTGAGGAGAGCACGCCGACCGAGGCTCTCCCGCTCATCCTGATCCCGACCCGAAAAAGCGCACTTCTTCCGATCTATACCGGAGATCCCTCACGTCTCAAGAATTCCCAAGGAGTGCGAGGTACATCCGCGCAATGGCACGCATCCCTCTCGTTCGCAACCAACAGCAGCAGCAGCACTACACGTCCTGTACCAGCATCACACACCGACAGCGCATGTGGTGTGGTGTGGGGAGGGGGAAGCGGAGGAGGGGATGGGACAGCTATTATTTCTTTTTCTCTAATCATTAAAGGTTTTCTGGAGAGAGAGAGAGAGAGAGAGAGAGAGAGATGTTCTGCACTATAAAAGCATCATTGTGTGTGGAGAGTGGATGACCTGAAGGAATAGAAAATGCTCTAGTGTGGAATGAGCTGCCCTAAAGGACACCGGGAAAAAAAAGGATAAGAACATCCATTCTGACCTAAAAATGCGCATTGCTTCTGAGCTACTTAAAGAAACCTGGAGCTGTATAGAAACACAATATAATGTAAGATGTGGTAAAAGAAAATATAGGGGCTTTAAAAGCATTTTTTAAGTAAATGCAATTTTGAAAAAGCTTAATTTTGTTACACCCACCCTTTCACATTCTGTTGAAAAGTGGGGTACACCCAGGCAAAGTCAGTAGTTCATCTGAGGACCAAATTTACTCACATTCTAACAAACTTAGAGAAAGAGGTTAAAAAAGGTCTTGTTTAGAACACTCTTTGCTGTAGAGTTTAGATTGAATAAATATTTATTAATTTAGCTCACATTTTCATCTGGTTTAAATTAACCTCAGTAACTGGTTGAAAAGACGCCGAACCACCAGCAGACTATTTCACTAGAGAAAGTAAAGCTTGCAATTCTTTTCTAAAATCTAAATATTTTTTAAGCTTACTCTGATCCATTGAAATTCAGGTCTTGAACAACTTCAGGTCAGAATACAATTCCATTTACAGTTAAAACATTGTAATTATGGCTAATAGCTTATGGTATGCAGACAATGAGCAGGCCTTGTTTGGTTTAGAGTTTAAATCTCGGTGATGTCTATTTTACTCTGCCATGTATGTTTTAGTTAAGACAGCCTGGAAAGAGAACAAGACCTGGCTATGGCTGAAGTATCGAGACTGAGATAAGACCAAGTCTAAGGCACCTGACTAAGACAAGAGGCAGAGTTCAAGGCAAGACATGAAACCTTAAACTTAATAGTGTTACAATAAGCAAGATCTATTTTTTTTTTGCAAAACAGATACTGCTGTAATTTTACTAGTTAGTGAACCAGTTTCTGTTATTTTCTTTATACAGCAGTAAATAAACACTTTTTTTGATAACACGGGTTACAAGCATTGAACGCTGTGGCATTGGCAAATATTAGAATAATCCCATTTAATAAAAAATATCCAATATGATAATTAAATGGAAGTTTTACTGAGTCTTTTTTATTGAAGCGTAAGTATTTTTATGATTTAACTACATGCCTAAAAAAGCTAAGTTTCAGTGACTACAGGTTAAATAATTGGTCAAAAATAACATTAAACATTAAAAATTCGAACTTATGGTTAGCACAGAACTAGAATACCTAACTTACACATAGCCCACAATCTAATGTTCAACTAACATCCTTTCTGATTTCAAATGTTTCATCAAAGTAACTTTTTAATAGAAAGGTTGTGTTGGTAACATCCTACAGTTACTAAAGGATATATTTTTAGAGAGGTGATGTAGTGAAAAAAAATTTTATTTGTCTTTTTTGTTTATTAAAACCTTACCCTTAACAAATTCACTTATCTGCATACTGGGAAACCCATTAAATCCCATTAAAACCACATTGCTTGAAAAATAACTGGCATAGCAATTAAACAATTGAAATATATATTATATTATTTATTTTTGCAAAAACATCACCAGGACAGCTTTGCTAACAAAACAGAGATCACAGACAGCTGAGACTGGTGTCCAGCGCTACAACTCTACGTTATATAATAAAGAAATATTCGATTATTTATTGAAACTACTTAATATGTTTTGATTGCATTAAAACTATTAATTGAGTCAATTTTGGAAAGACAAAATAGATGAAAAATAAATTGTTGTGACATTTTTCTCAACTAATTTTTGCAGACATTCACTGAAGAAAATTTAGTTTTTAACTAATGTTTTTTTTGTACCCGGATTTACAGTCTCTTGTGGTGGCATCTCATATTGAGTGAAAAGCAGCTTTTACCTTGAATAAGTGTTTCATTTGAGAATGCCACACAGATGCTTAAAAGGGTTTAGGTCTCCCTCAACTTCTTAATCAAGGCAGTGGTCATTTTGTTATGTTGGAATAGTGGTCATTCACTACTTCATTAATTCATGGTACACAACGCCATTCACAGTCCCCTCATTGAACTGTATCTCCCCAGTGTCAGCAGCACTCATGCAGCCTCAAACATTGACTCTCCCACCGATCTGACCCAAACAACTTTAACTTTGTCGCATCAGACCATAGGACAAAGTCTCTTTAATCCCAGTACTTAGTCTGCAGCAAACAGGTTATGACTTTCTTTTGAACCATATTTTGAAGTGGTTTCTTTCTTGAACAGAAGGCATATATGTGGCATATGATCTGAGCACTGATGCACTGACCCCGCTCCCTTCAACCTCCTGTCAACATGTCCTATTAGTTCTTTGTAGGGGCAGGGCCACTGTGCTGCTCAGTTCAGAGGCTGGGCAGTTTTCTTGTATAAAGAGCAACAACTGTTTTCAGATCCTCAGAGTGTTTTTTGCTTTGAGGTTTTATTGAACAGAATGAGAGTGAGAGCAATAACACCAAAATTAGCACACCTATTCACACCTGAAACCTTATAACAACCAGTTACATGACACCAGGGAGGGACATTTTCTCTTATGAGTGTACTCTCTTTTGTTACCATCGGTTTGAACATGAAATGTGTTGAGTTGTTGTTGTTGTTTTTGTTTTATTATTGGGATTTGATAGCAAATTTACATAAGCTGTACATTAAATGCTTTGCATCATAGCAGTTTCATATCTTTAGTGATAGACTTTGAAAATGTTTAATATCGTGATATATTAAGATATATAATATTTACAAGACAATTGAGCAGTGTACTCACTCCTTTGAGATACTGTACCCTCTCAATTAAAGACTGTAATATTTTAATTCACTGAATATATGTGGATATATATCTGAGGAAACCGGACTACCCGGAGGAAACACACCCATGAAAGGCTATGGACAACATGCTAGCCTCTCACAGGAAGGCCACTGGCTGATCTCAAGTTAGGAATACTATAAGGGGCAATATCACTCAACACTATTCTTTTTACTTTACATTAAATTTATTTTAAAGTGTTTCATGTGTAAAAGTTTCATCTTCAACACTCTTCAACACACATTTGTGTAACTTAAAAAAAAGAGGTCAACTTCAATTTATCCATGGAGACTCATGAAAAGTGTTTTCACTTAGTTACTCAGTAACTTAGTAAGTCAGTCAGTCATTTAGTTACTCAGTAACTTAGTAAGTCAGTAAGTTATTTAGTTAGTCAGTCACTCAGTCAGTCAGTTAGTCATTCAGTAATTTATTTACTCTATAACTTAGTCCATCAGTCAGTTATTTATTTATTCTGTAACTTAGTCCCTCAGTCAGTAATTTATTTACTCTGTAACTTAGTTAGTCAGTCTGTCATTTAGTCAGCATGTTATTTAGTTACTTGGCCAGGAAGTCAGTTGGTTGGTAATTTAGTCGGCCGTTATTCATACCATATTCAAATTCCAAACTTGACACAACAAAACATTTTTGCCCCTTTTAATTGGGAAATTGTATTATATTACTTATATTATTACTTGGACTATGTTTTACACACAATTAAAAACATTATCATTACTTTTTACATAACAGATTAAATGACAAGTATATATTTTTTAGGTGGTTGCCTGAACCATGCCTCACTTTTAAAAAAATCTGCATTACAGTCTCACAAAAACCTGAATTCTTAACAATAAAAAAACAAAAGTAAATAAAAACTGTGAACTCTGCTTATGAAAGCACCTACAAAAGCAACCAAAGTTGCCTAGGGTTCAACCTTGGTGTCACCATGAACCTTTAATCTTTCCAAAGAGGAAGGGGGAGGGAGCCAGAAGGATCTAAACCTGGGGAAACCCAGGGAACATTACAGCTGTAATTAAATCCGAATCCCAGTGTAATTATTATTGTTTCATAGCTGTTTCACCCATTCTCGTGCCAATGACACCTCTGAGACCAAGATAAATTAGCCTCCCCCTACATTATTCCAGGATATAAATAGGCTGTCAGCACTTTTCAGCGGAAGAGAATCAGGGATCTTTTAAAGATTCTTTAAGATTAATGGAAGTGCTTTCCACTGATTTCCGGAATACTATTCCTGGCTTTCAAACCATTTAACACATTTGCTTGCTGACCAGTCTGCATTGGCACTTTTAACCCCCTGTCATTTTACATTAAATTATTTTAAATTCTATCTTAATTCTCTATTAAATAAAACTGTTTATATGAAATCATAGTCATGAAGCAAAACTTGGGTTTCATATATGGCATCTTCGCTACATGACAAAAATTACGAGAATGATAAGAACAGTCAGATATAATAATTTGTGGGGGTTGTATTATTGGCCCATTAGTACCAAATAAGCATCATGTCAACTCCACAGCCTACTCGGTGGCATTAGGGCCAGATGTGTTGCACAGGTGTAGCTCACTAAATTCAGACTCTCAGAACAATAGGGTACCGAGAGTGAGATCAGTGCAACAGTGACCGTGAGTCAAGATTTATTATCTCGAATGGAAATGTGGACAATGGTTTGGCACTACAGTATTGTTGTTGACCATGTACATCCTTTTATGACCACCGTGTACTCTTCTTCTGAAGGCAACCTCCAGCAAGACAACATGTCATGTCATAGAGCAAAAATAATCTCAGAATGGTTTCTTGAACATGACAATGAGTTCACTGTACTCAAATGGCCGCCATAGTCACCAGATCTCAATCCAATAGAGAATCTGATGGGGTGGAACTGGAGATCTGCAGAAATCTGCAGCAACTGCATGATGCTATCAAGTCAATATGGACCACACTCTCTGAGGAATGTTTCCAGTACATTGTGTTCAATCTATGCCATGGAGGAATAAGACAGTACTGAAGGTAAAAGTGGATGCAACCATGTACTAGCAAGGTGTACCTAATAAAGTGGCTGGTGAGTGTATATGTAAATGTAAATGTTATTCTGATTAATGTTATTTTGCTCATCTTTGCTTCTCCAGAGACTTATTTTCAAAAGTTATTCTACAGCATTATCTATTTCTCAATTTGCACGAAGACATCGTCTACTTTTATACATGTTGGCACTAGATTTGATCTTGACATTTAATTTGTTATTTGTAATGCGCTGCAGTTTAGTACATGCTAGATCACAGGCCATAATACTTGCAAAAAATTTCAATGGAATTTGTAAATATTTTGATTATTTTTAATATATTAAACTAGATAAACACACAGTTGTTCAGCCAATAGCACTTGTGCTTCTCAATCAGAAGGTTTCTGGTTGGAGGCCCTGCTCGAACTGTGGTTGTATGTGTTTACTTTGAGTTATCTGGTTTCATTCTGCAGTCTAAAAACATATTTAAGGCAACTATGAATCCAATTGACAGGTGAACTTGGGTTTACAATTACTTTTGCTCAAGTGAGCAAGAGATTGGGACCAAAAGACCACAAGTATATAAGTAAAAAAAACCTGTTTATTACTTATAGACAGAGCTTAGGCTCATCAATAGCTTCTTGCTAACGTGTGGTTGGTTTTTATTTTTTATCTTAAGTGTTAGCTATACCAGTCCAAGATTAAATTTTCTGATAACATAACTGTTCTGGTAATTTAAGAACTGTTGCTGTAAGTCATTATTATCATTCATTGAGCATCATCACTCATCATTAGCATGGTATAAAATAGGACATATAATAATAACGTAACGATAATAAATTGACTTACACAAAACTGCCAACACTTCATGACGTACTCATCAACATGTTTTATTTTTTAATTGTGTATTTTTCCTAATCTATATAATGCTTTTCCAGATACTTAAAGACAATTTACATTTTTCAGATCCTTATTCATTCGCACTCTGGGTCACCCCACAATCCACACATAAACGTACAGAACTATGCGGGTAAAATGGCTTGCCCAAGGCCACAACGGCATCAAATAAGATGACCAACTCCACCACTGCACCACTTTACCTCCCAAACATCTATCCTTATTAAGATAGTCCAAGAGAACACTTACAGCTTTTCTGACAGGCCTCAGTACAGGAACCGGCTGTGCTGTTCCAGTAGCTTTTTACACATTTCAAAACAGGGATGCCATTTCACAAGAAATGTCAGAAGCAGCTTAAAGCTCACCTGCTGTCTTCAGCCCTTCACAGACATATGCCAGTTACAGAAGCCAAGGATGGTCACTGCTCAAGAAAATGCACTTTAAAGCTTAACAGGTGGGCAGTAGGATCCAGAATATAGACAAGAAGAAGTTCTTAGTTTTAATAGATCTTTAGACTGAGTGTGATCCCAGTACAAATTTTCACTTAAAGCATAAAAGGCAAGAATGCTCCGAATCCATGGCTATGTTTCCTAACAATCATCTCCTCCTAATGCACAATCATACCCACTGGTTTACCACTACAGATGATTTAAAATCATTTAAAGCTGTGTTAAGCGGTATCTGGGGGCTAATTTTGACATTTGAAAACACAACAACAAACGCCCCAGCATCAACAGTACCTTGTCCTTGTGACTGCGTAACCAGGACAACCTTTGATTGGCTGAAAATGTGTTTTGTGGAAAATAGTTCAAAAAGGGTTTTGGAGCACTCTGTCGGACATGAGGTTGAGGCCAATCAGCAGGATACTCATACAAGAGAAAAGTGAAATCATAACATCCAATAGAGAAAGACTGAAGGCCTGGCTGATATCCTCATTGCATTCAACTGATTTTCTTTAAACGAAGCACCACCCCACGTAGCTATTTTTTACTATTCCCAGCATTTCCTTGGTCACAGTGAAGATGGATGAGCCAAATCATGATTCCAAACAAGGGTAAAGATGGATCAAACTTGGCCCATAACTGACCCAAGCTTCAATGCTAAGTTTCCTTAAAAAAAGACTCATGTTTTTTTGCCACACGAAACACAATGTCACCACTTCCAGACTTGGAACATGTTAAACCACATACTATATGCTAGTAGTAGTTGAATGTCAGATGTACCAGATTTTGCTCAATGGGGCCATAGAAGTGTGTAAAAGTCACCCAATATGTCAAGAATCTAAACAAAGACTACAATGAGCTGATGACATAGATCTGGCTGCAGCAAATTCCTGTGTTAAATAACTGTAAACCATAATAGACCAAAGCACAGACAGCAGGGGAGTTCAGTCTCATCCTTGTGGCACACAGCCCAACCCTCCTCTCTCCTCCACAGGCTTTAGGAATGGAAAAACCAAACCAACACAGCGGTCATTAGGATTCAAGCGTGTGGGGCATCTGTTTCTACGGAGACATCTCTCCAGGACTGACCTCTGACCCCTGAGCAGTGAAGCTGATCACAACACCCCAGGAAAAGGAGTGAGAGAATGTAATAAAAGAGCTCAGACAGATAGAGAGAGCGAGAGAGAGTCACCATATGGTTAATGCTAATAATAGAACTAATAATCATTAGGCTTGCTTAGCTTTAGTATCTCCCTAATTGACAAGGATTTCATCAGCATAGGTTTAATGATGTACGGTTCACAAGTTGAGTATGACACAAGCAATTTTTTCACATGCTCACATGCAACTTTCCTGTTCACAGAAATTAGGTTATTCACACCAAATCGTGTCACTTTATTTTAAAAGCATATGCAAACCTGGGAGAAATGCTAAAAACTGAGTGAGCCATTTCTGTAGTTCTTGCTGAATGGGGTTGAAATATGTGAAAAGTATGACAGACACATGATGGCCAATAAACTGTGAGCTTCTCACGCTCAAGCACTTGATTAATAAGCACTGGATTGTTCATTTAAATGAATTCTTTTCACTCTGTATCCTTTTTATGTAGATGCATTTGCTTCAAAGATAAAACTGTGTAATCCTCAAAACAAGAACAAAGTAAGTACTTTCATTTTGATACATTTGGAGGGGAAAAAACTACTGTCTACATTAGACATAATTTACACAATCTGTGAAAAGTCACTTAAATTGGGCTAAATATCAAATAAAGTCTTTTTAGTTTTTGTTGAATTAGTATTAAAAGCCGTTACCGCCATTAAATAGTGCATCATGTATCCAAAATCTAAAAATTATTTGCTAACCATGTCTGAGTGGCTTTTCATTGATGCTGTTAAATAAAGATTGGCAGTTGAAGCATGACTTTATATGAAACATTAATTAGTTTGTGAACTTTCTTCCATGGAAGAATTTAACGTGACATATTTTTGTAGTTGTTTATAGCTTGTTAATTGTTGTAACTCCCAGCACTCATCAGTGCTGATAGAAAAGCAATATGATTTTATGTAGTTATCATTGTAACTGCCTATATTCTTGGTTTGGGATGTGATTTTTGCCCTTTCATTATTTGGTTATTAAACAAATTAACCTTAAAATAGCTGGTTCTACAGTACCTAGCACCAGATTAGCATTAGCCATGGCTGAAAACATATGCATCATGAGCAAAATAATCAGGCTTCAAATTCTTTGAATCAGCGTGTATCAGCTATGATAGAGAGACAGACAATAAGATAGATAGATGATAGATGGGTGAGACAGACAGACGGATGGATAGATGGATAGATTATAGACAGACAGACAGACAGACAGACACACAGATGAATGCCCAATCAACCATAAAGCTTAGTGATGCTTTAATGACAAACATTAATTGCCTGGAAACCATGTAAGTGGAGATTGACAAAAAAACCTCAGCAATCTTCTGGCATCATCATACCATTCAAACAACTCTTAGCAATCGACAGAAAATCTCAGCAATTTCTTTGCAACAACAAAAAACATCTGCTCAGCATCCACCCTTACCTGTTACTAAGAGGGTCGTTGGATTTTAGAGTGGAGTCATTATTAAGAGAGGCCTGTCTAGGGAGACCCGGGGCACGGCTGCGATCCCCTTGAGGACCCTGGTACAACGATGGGACTTCTTGGAGTTTGGCTTTCTTCTCCTTTGGAGCTTCTTCGTTTCGACGACGAGGGTCACTAACACCTGGAGGGAGGACACCCCCTGGGCCACTGTAGAACCAGGCTCCTGATTTGGTGAGGATTTCTTGTTGTTTTCGGCACAGGTTGCATACCCACATCACCTGGTAGTCAGAGAACAAGAAGTTAGATGGAGCTAAAACACAAGTGACATGAAAGAAAAGTGGATGTTGTTAAACAGATAATGGGTGATTGATAACTGTGGATTTATAGAAAAAAATAAATAAATATTGCATTGTCAATTGCTGTTTGTGACTGTCACTCAAACTCCTGTTTATTTGATTTCTAATTAATCTAACCAGACAAATATCTCACATTCACAGGGTCCTAAAACTCTGAACTCTTCCCAGGGAGAATGTTTCCTAGCTGAAAACCTGGCTACAACCTCTGCGGACTCACTAAACAAATTCCAATAAATGACATTGGAGTTTGTATTATTAAAACATAAAAATGTTTTGTACAGTTCTCCAAAATAACCTAATAACTATTATGAAACTTCATAAGAAGAGACTAGGCTTCTGCTGTCACCCAATAAAGTAAAAAGGTCACATCTTTCAAGAGGTTTTTGATGAGATCATAGTGAGGAATTACACCATGACTGGCTCGGAGACACACCGCAGATGGATCCGAGTGTTCTTGTGATGAATGTTTGGTCAGTCTACGACAGGGAAGTGAAAAGATGTGAGCGGTGAAAAATTGATAAAGTGTGGAGTGAAGTGTCATGGTGTCAAATAGCAGGAGACCTTTCTGGGTGAATCTCATAAAGCTTGAAAAGAACGCATTCAGTTCAGGTTTCACCCAGAACAGCAAATACAAATGGTTAAATGAAACAAACAAACACAAATGTTTATTTAATGTTGACACTTTTGAAAAGCAATCATTATAACAAAAACTATAAATTTTCTTTTTTAAAAGAATAAAGGCTTTAAAAAGGCCTTAGCTGTAAGTTCATTTCTTAGTTAGTTAGTTAGTTAGTTAGTTAGTTAGTTAGTTAGTTAGTTAGTTAGTTAGTTAGTTATTTAGAGAAAGGAAATAACCAATCAATATTTTAGGCATGTAATTGTTTCATTTGTTAAAAAAAAAATTACATCTAGTAGACAAAATTGAATCAGCAATTTAAAAACTCCCTTTTAATTAATATACAAATTTCATTTAATAGCTTTCTTTTCAATCCACACAAAGATTTGAAGCTTTATTAAACTTTAAAATTATATATATAAATTAGTAGACTAAAACTTAATAAACAATCAAGCACAGCAATGTTCATTTTATAGCATCAAACATAAAAAAAGTCTGAATATTTAAGGGATGTTAGATAAAATAAAAGCCAGAATGTTCATGGGTGAGGGAAGCGTTCACCTTTTTCACCAGCTAAAACACGCCTGCAGGTGGAACATGCATTTTTAACATGCTTCTATTTTTAGAGTCAGGCAGCTCGTAACAGGCCGGATGCATATTCATAGCTTTTATTTCCTCTGAACTTGGGCATTAAAAAAAGCTGTTAAACAAAGTGTAAATTATGCAGAGACGGAATCAAAATAGACTGATCTGTGAGAAGATAGGAGCTTATGTACAGTTGCCTAACTCTATAGGTATGGAAAGTAATCCTCAACAATGTGAACATTCAAACCATCATTAAAGCAAAATTAACCTTATATTACACAGAAATCATTAAAACATTGACAAAAAAAAAACTGCCGTCAACTCTCCCTTTGCTTGATATAGACCTATAGGAGTTCACAATGTTTAGCTGCTGTTGTTTAAAAAAAACAACAACAACAAAGAAAAAATGGAACAAAAATACATTAAATTAATTACATAAAAACGTTTTAGATGAAACTACGTTTTGAAATAAAGTTATTTATTGTGCTTACCCATTTTGATCTTGTATTCAGTAGCCTGCAAACTCCAAATGGATTTATGTCTATAAGTTATTCATAATAGATAGTCCAGTTTTACATCTTCATTCTGTCATCAAAACTGTGCTTTTATAAATCCAGGCTTTCTAAGCAAATATATTAAAAGATTTAGGAAATAGAAATAAAGAGGAAAAAATTCTGAAGAGCAGGAAGATTAGCTAGAGCATTCTGAGCAGCAGGTAATCATGTGTTACCCAGCCAGCATCTCATTGGAAATGCATGTGAGCGTGTGGTTGAGTCTGACTCATTAACCATGCACAGTGCACTCTCATCGACTGATACACACACACATACACACACGCACACGATTCCAAAAGATCAAGATCAGCTCAGTCAATGGACTGAGCAAATACTCAAAAGTACCTCTTTTTAACTATTTAGTTTGAAGTCTACTTTGAATCTCCATTATATATTCTTGCTGTTTAAAGTTCCATCAATTAGAAGCAGCTTAGAAGTTTTCATATTTTCAATAATTTATCTCATTTTTAAAGATTTTGCATAGATTTTTCAATTTTAGGAAACTTCCCTCTCTTCAGGCTTTCTAGGGGAATATTAATTAAATACCAATACCGACCAAGACTCGTGTTTCCTGAAAAGTCCTGGGTTTTCCACAGGACCTTCTCTAACATATAGCATAGCTCCTCTAGGTAATCTCTTAGAGAGTACTCTCCACCCACTGGACAAAACATTTTTCTGTCCCATGATTCAAGAGCTTAAAAACACAATACATTTAATGTATATTACAAAAAGTAAATGAATGTTATGGGAGGGCACAAATGAGGCCTGATCCCAAATGAGGTCGTCTTAATGCATTGGCTTCTGAAGACAACGAGTGTGAAGCAGAAGGATTTTCTTATACGTGAAGCCTATGCAATGATAGGAGAATTGATGTGATGTGCTCATATTTCTGATATCTCATCACAATCCTTGTGCCACTGTCCATGTGTGGACATAATTGTAAGGTGAGTATAGTCTCAAATCTGTCTATATTTTAAATATTTTTAAAGAGTTGTTCAATTATGAACTGCATCTTATGATTACTGGTGAGAGTGCAGAGAGGGATTATAAAGCTTAGACAATGACCAGGAAATAATACAATATTGATCATTATCCCAATATACATTTTCTTACAATGATAAGATGATATAGAGAGATTGGTAGAGAGCTTGACAGTTGCCTGTTACATGACATAATTTTCTGGAAGACCAATCAGAAGCCACGCTTCATGAGAAGGTGGCAACTGATGCTTCTGATTTGTTTAGCGCATTGACTGACATTCTTTTTAGTCTATGGAGACACACGCTTATGCCCAGAGCAGAAGAGATGCTTGCTTAATTGATATATGGTTTTAAAAGTATTCTAAAAAAGGTTTATTTGTAGCTTAAACATACTTTGTATGTTTATTACAACGGTTTATTCTTTTGAGCTGAGATACTCTTCTTTTACATCATGAAGATGTAGAAAACAGGAGAAAATCTAGAGCTCCTGCTTAGAGGGAGTAAAGTTAAGCCGGAAGGGGGAAAATAATGACTTTAATATATGAAAAGATATGATTGTTTTTTATTTAATTAATTGTGTTAAATAAGTACTCAGTGTCTGATATCTGTACTCTTGTTACAGGAATATCTTTTCATAACAATTTATCGGAAACTCTCTAAGACAAGATTTTTTTTATAAAAAATTATTTTGGTTATACAACAATATTATCTTAAACTGCTCATGTTTCGAAAATGTTTGCCTTGTTTTGACAATAACACATAATAAAGGGTTTTAAAAACTTTTTATTTGTACCAGAAATTTTACAATATAATGTTTTAATTCTAGATACTGCTATGAAAAATAAGAAATATTTATACTTACATTTATATTTCTTGTGAAAGACAAATGCCAGCGCATCACAAAACCAAAAGCTCTAAACCATCTGATGATCTAACACTGCATCATTCCCTATATTGGGAACAAGCTCGCAATACATTAAACCCCTCCAGTAGAAAACAAATATCTCCTCCAAACCTATTTCAGCTAAAAACCATGAAGAAGTTGATGATCCTGGAACTCTATCATCCAAAAAAAAACCTGAAATAAACTCAAATAAACCTCACACCTTAAAGTAAATACAGTGAAAGTAGTAAGAGTTAAACATTGAGCTGGAAACGTTTCAACTCACTTGTTTAAAAGTTTAAAAGACTGTTATAAAGCCATGAGCGGAGCATGTGAAATTTGGTTACATATATATTCAGAATTCAGATACCTTAAATTATGCTCCAGAGAAAATTAAGATTTAGAGAATAAAATGTGCAGGAGATAAAATGAAAGTGAACATCTCTGACCGATCGATTCATTTAACTTGAGGGCTAGTTATCGCTATTAGCTTCAGTGTCAGTGAAAATGTTGTCTTTTTCCATCAGGGTTTTCTTGTCCACTTCAAACTACTGAGGGTTGTGGTGAAAGAGATCCAGCATGAATATTTAGCACTGCTGGTGTCTCGTGCTGCTAGAGGAGCTGTTGGACATCACACACACACATGGGCAAACACACACATGGACAGACAGGAACATAAGAGAGCAAAAAAGCCCAGATCTCCTGACAAACAGGAGGCAACGTCTGTACACAGCACTCTGAAAAATATCAATCATGGGGATAGAAAACCTTTCTCGCCAATATCTGTACAAAAACAATTATTGTAGAGAAAGTGGAAAGGTATACATTAACAAAAACAAATGGTTTGGTAGCAAAATCTAGCATATAACCAGGGCAGTCAATCAAATGACCCCAAACGGCTCTTGCAAAGCTTTTCAAATTATTTGATTTATCCTGTTTCGATTGAGCAAGTCAATTTCAAAGATTCACTCATTTGCAACAAAAATCTTTCAAATTAAAGTTTCCATCCAACTTTTTAAGCTAATCAATAGCAAGTCATTAAAAGGGACCAATAAGCGATTTTTGAGACAATTTAGCTAGGCTACATAAGTAAGTTACAACATAAATCCATCTAACTAAGTAACATTCTTTCACTCATTCATTCATTCAAGCTGGCACTTTGAAATGATAGAAAGTCTATAAATTATATATAGTCTAGATTTATATCATAATATAGCATACAGTTCTCCTGTCAGCAATGGACAGGGTTATGTACTCTAAAAATAGCACTATTTCAGAAGTTTTATAGTTGAGACTGTATTTGGATTGTTCATAGATTTAGTTAAGGGTGGAGTGAGATTAGTTTGAGTTTAAGCAAAAATATGTTTCTCCAGTTCATACACTGATAAAATGTAAACATTTTAATCACATAAAAAAAATTATGTCATCATTAGAAATAATGTGCATGTTTCATTAAAAAAAATAAGTCTTTAAACACTCAGTTTGCAAAAAAAATGAACAACTCTGCAAATCCTCAATATGAATATACTTTAAATATAAACAAGTGTCCCCAAAACATTAAAACTTTTTTATGTGGTTGTATATGTGGCTTAGCCACTAAATGCTAGGACTACGTTCAGACTGCCGATTTTAATACAGTTAAGATTTTTTGGGTGAAATTATTTTTATGTTTGTGTTCGTTTACAAAAAAATATGCAGCTGCTATTTATTGCCTTTGATAACGAAAAGTGATTGATACGCATGCCCAGAAGAGAACACTACGTTACCCAGAATGCACTATTAACAAATGTAAACCATGACGTGAATGCTTCTTTAGGCACTGTAGTGTCTTTATTGATGTACATGTCTGCTCAGAGCAAACCTTATTAGTGCTAAATAGTATTAAAAAAAGATTGAGATGGAAAACAGCAGGTATTGTACGACATTGGTGTAGGCGGAGTTAGAAGTGCAGGGATAATAACACTGTCTTCATTCGCACCTTTAAATACATCCCTCAGCATGTTCCTGTAACAATTTCAGACAATTTCTACTCCACTGGCTCATATCTGAAAAAAAAACTGTTTAAGTTGGGCTAGATTTCATATAAAAAAAACGAACCAAAAAAGTGCCAAGAGCATTGAGACGGTTATATAGATTCAGGACCACATATGAAAGTGGACTTGTCGGATTAAAAAAAAAAAGTGCAAAAAAAATCACTTTGGGCTGCAGTCTGAACATAACCATTGTGACTTGTTTATTTCAGGCCTTTTTTCTCCAAAATAAAACACTTTAGTCACTTACAGCACCTTCAAAATTCGTAAAACATCTTAGCAAACATCATTTATAGTTACTGTATAAATCAACAACAACAACATAGACAAGAATAAGGGGATGCTGACCGCTTTATCCTCCTGTTGCAATTCCACAGGGGAGGACAAGCAGGAGAGAAAGACAAGGGAAGAAAAGAAGAGGAAGAACAACAGTGAGAGACATTAAGACATACGGAAAAGCTCTCTATGTCCTACTGCAGCTGACTACAAGATGGAAAAGAGTTTCAAAGAGACCGAAAGAGACACCAAGAGTTAGAGGAGAAGATTTTGGCAGGTATTATCCATCACTCAGTGAGTAACTGTGCAGAAATAGGGAAAACACACTGCCCTCTAGTGGCCATCTTGAGACACATAATGAGACAATCTTGGCCTGAAACCTCAGGGACTCTCAGAAAGTGTTTGTCCCCTAGAGGCCACTGATTTCACAGCTTATTCTTTCACATTTCATTAACAGAAATGGTCGTCTCTCGAGGTCACTTCAGGTTATAGAATCCCATTTAAAGAAATAGGTCACTTGATTCTCTCATCATGCATAGTTCCTTTAATCATTCTTAACTTGTAAAATAGTTCTCTCCAAAAATATTAAAACCACTAATACACTTCCATGAGAGCATATTCCCAAATGTGATATCACAACCCGCTAAATATTCTTTTTTTTTTTATCTTGTCTAAGAGGAGATTTAAAGTTACTGTTCCTGCTTGGCTTTCTTCCTTCAAGTCAAAAAATTTGCAGGATTTTTACTAAAGATACTAAATAATTTTGGCAGCCAATGGTGGGTCCACATCTAGTCTTAACTGTTGCCTTTTGGTCAATAATAGTATGTAATTTATATACACTCATTGCTGATAGAAGACATGGCATATATGTATCTAAGATAAAAGATCAATATCTTTTATTTATGAACTCTATTTTATTCCAGATTGGGGCCAATTATCAACTTACTATAACATTTCTCTCAAATAAAATAATGTATATGATGTTATCTTTCACAGATTGAAGCACTATTCTACCACACTTTAGAAGTAAGCAAAATATTTAATATGTTCATCAACCATACATTTTCTTTTGCAGAAAGCAACACAACCACATAAATACATTACTGTACAACAAAGTGATTTAACAGTTTTTTAGTTTGTTTTTCATCAGAAAAGCTACACATAAGACTATTCCAAATCACTTGTAAGTCACAAATCAAATGGCTTTTTTCTTGGGAGAGAAGATCCAGTGCAAAAGAAGAACCCGCAGTAGAGATTGTGTTGGACTGTACCTTGTTCGAGCGCAGGGAAACTCGTCCACCACAGCGAGCGCAGAATTTGGTTTGGCAATAAGAACAGAGATGGCCACAGCCGTCGGCAAACTTGGTTTTATGGCAGATTCCGCAGGTCGGGGCTTCACTCTTCTGCTCAGGGCCACTCTGAGCTTCATCACCCATCTTCTTCACCTGATCCTTGTACATCTCAAACTGCTGGTGCAGTTTTCTGGGGGAAAACAGACCACAATCAAAAGGCTGCCCTGGATCTTTTTACAATTATTTTACTTACTCTAGTCTTCATATAACTACTCTAAAGTAAAATTTTATACTCATCAGTTAAATGCAGAGCAACAATACATTCACTACAAGTATAAGACTTATGTTTGATAATTTATGACTTCAAATCAAAAACAAAACTGCTTGTCAAAAATAATACAGCTGGTCCAAAACACCTCAGATGCAAAGCTAGCACATGCTGAAAATATCATTGCAAGCATTATATCATTTGCAAGCATATAAATCTGTACTTATCACATGTTAAAAAAATGTTTTTTTTACATCAATTTAATAATACATTTTGAGTTTTTAAAGGACAAAACTTTTGTTCTATATAATCAGCCCAATCTGATGGCTTAATTTTCTTTATTTATTTTTATGGAAGCCCATTTACAACAGGTTATGAAAAAAAATGAATAATTTACAAAGTTGACTTACTAAATCAAAATTATGATGTAAAATTTTGACTTTGTTTTTACTCTCTTTAAACCACATTTAAAGGCAAATCATTAAACTCATAGTACGTATATAGCCAAGTAAAGTAAAGTGTAAATAAAATACTATTAATAATACTAATAAAAATACTAGTAATAGATTATATTATAATTAATAGAGTAAATATATTACATGAATTTAGATTAATTAAAGTTGCATTAAATAACAACCCTGAAATTGCTCAAAACTGAAAAAATATATAACAAATGTGTAAGAAAGTGTAAGAATGCTAATAAAAAATATCTGCTAAATAAAAATTCAATGGTTTTGTAATATCCCTAAGTGCTATTCTGATTATTTAGTAAACAGCTTTACTTTCTGTGCAAACTCAACGGAGCATAAAATGTCAAACATTTTGAGGAGAGCAGAGCTCTCAGTTCTTTTCAGAAATAACAACCAAGACTGTGAATCTTGAATCAATGACAATGAATCTTGTCAACACTAAAAATTGTCCAACACTGTAACTTCTCTTTTTGCAGGCTTGATATTTAATAATACACACTCATATTAGAATAAGAGGGATCAAAGGCTCAAGACAGACCCTGAAACGATACCCTACATGACGTCCATCTATTTTTCATGGCCTCTGTCAATCAAGCGTAGCCGTGGAAACAGAACACTGGGGTCTAAGGCCATAAGCTGTCGATTAGAGGAGGTTTGGTCCCACATCTGCCACTGCAACATTCATTAACAAGCTGAATTATTGAGCATGCCGATCTCTTTACTACAGCAGAACGCCTCGCTGATACCCAGAACTCAGCCATAAAACTCACACAAGAGTTCGTTCACACGCCCATCACCCCCTCTGACCGCAGAGACTTAATGAGAGGACTTTGTTTCATGCAAATACAACAAAGAAAAACTTTTTCAAAGTATATTAATGTTGATTCATGCGTACCATTTTCAACTGAACAGAATGCACAGGAGGAACTGAGACTGGGTCAAGTATAGTCATGTCAAATTTTAATATTGAAGATAAACTCTACACAACTAACACAGCTAGTTAAAAAAATTATTAATACAGAGTTAAAACATTATTTTATAAAATGTACTGTATTTTTTTATAGTTTGAAGTAAAAAAAACACTTAAAATCAAAATGTTGTTAAAATGTTGTACTTTTCAGTCAAATAAAAAAAATGTTTATGTGTTTGCTGACTGTTCTGGGTTATGAATAGCAAGATATCTTATAAAATTGGGACAAAATGCATAATATAATTCAAAATAATAGCTCAGTTGTATGCTGGTTTATAAATGCATTTAATAGTTTGCAATATACGAAAGAAAAAAAAACTAAAAAGTAATAAAAATACATAACATTTAAGTGACAAAAATGTAATTGAAAAAATCACTCCCCCTTACACCTTTGAAAAGTGTAACTTCCCTTTTTAAGAAATTAAATGGACCACATTAAGGTGTGCTTATTAGTTCGCCATTTATTAAGAAATCTAAAGTTTGCATTTCAATAGAAGGCACAGTTTACTCAGCCTCACAGCATTCAACAGACGTCATTTCTGTTCTAGTCTATAAACTTTCACCCTTTCCAGATCACCTCACACTGACCTCTGACCTCTGACCCCAGAGCCTGGGCAGATGTGGATCTACAGTAACAGTCACAGCCTGACCCTTGTTCTCCTTTCAGATAGTTGACACAAAGATCCTTCAGCGGGAACCAATGGTAGATTTAAAACTCCTTCAACTGCAATGATCTTTTGGAATCAATTACCGAAATTAAAACTTCGGTTTTCACTTCAGTTCTTCAAAGTGAATTCAAAGTTATACATATTTAAAACTCATTAAAAGTAAAATATTTAAACACATTGATTAAAATTAGCACACAAAAAAACATCTTAGAAATGACTTAATCAACAACAATGTATTTAAAAAAAATATATATATATAAAAAATAGTGTTAGCCACTCAACATGACTAACTTTCATACATCAACATGAACATTAGTTCTTTTTTTGGAACGCTCGAGTCAGCAGTCGTGTGTGCATGATAGACGAAGGATCTCAGGTAGCAAAGCAGACAGCTGGATAGCACAGACACATATTTGCCTGCCGTCATACAATCATAAAGCATTCCGCAGGTCTCATCTGACATGCAGCAGACAGTGAAAACAGTGAAACTCAAGCCAGAGAAGGGATACGGATACTGCGCCACATAGAGACTTCAACTTTACTAGTGGTTTACCTGTGGTAGCTACATAAAACATCAAATAGTCAAATACTTGTGCAACACAAAACCAATTCAGGCTTATTATTTCTAATCGATTTTAAGGGCCATATACCGTAGACCGAAATTTGGGGTTAAAGCATCACATTCCTAATTCAGCAACGTGTCTTCATACCTTAGACCTGGGAAAAGGAACATAGTCAGCTGTGAGTTAATAAGACTCCAGGGAGCGGGACGTACATAAAAATAGGCATTATAGTGCATATAACTTTCACATTTGAATACACATGTCATTTACTGCTAAAGGAAGAGTGAGTAAACCATGTGCTTGTGCCCACAGCTTTGTGATGCTAATGTTGTGTGGGCACAGGAATAATACCATTTCTAGTGCCACATTTACGAAATGCACATTTGCGAGTCATGTTTCATAACAACTTGGCACAGGAGGCGACCATCTGTAGGTACAGGTAGACTTCCATCTCATGCATATTTATGCAGTTTTAACACACACACACATGCACACAAAGTTGTTTGGATAGTTCATGTTTTTTTGTCTTCCATATTAAGAGAAACCTAGTGACGTCAACTCTTTAAAAAAATATGAGAAAACTAAAGAAAATCAGCTGTAACAGCAATAACTAGGGAAAAGTTAAAAGTAAACAACAAAACAACAATAAATATTTCTGGGTTCTTGATTGGGTGTCTAGATTGATTGCTGAAAGTGTCATCTTTGGTAGGTTAGAAGTTAGTGGTGTGCTAATGTTCCAAAAACTAAAAATGATGTAAAACCGGTGGTGAACTTGGTCGTCCTGTAACCGGAAGGTTGGCGGTTCAATCCCTGCTAGGCCCATTCAATCGTTGTGTCCCTGGGGCAAGCCACTTCACCCGCATTGCCTGTATGGATTTGTGTGACTGGTGGAGTGTGTTTGGTGGTGGGCAGGAGGCCGTATGCACAGATTGGCAGCCTCATCCTGTCAGACTGCCCCAGGGCAGCTGAGGGCTACCAAGGTAGCTTATCACCATCAGAGTTTGAAAGTGGAGTGAATGAATTAATGCTCTGGAGATTGTGAAGCGTCTTTGAGCGTATAGAAATGTGGAAAGCGCTGTGTAAATGAAAGGCATTGTTAATATTATTAAATTAAATGTTTCATTATAATCAACATTTATATAATCAGCCTATCTGCTGATAGCCTTAAAGTGATACAACCCCTGAATTTTACATTTAGACATGAATCGCTTAAACCCCATGTTGTTTCAGACCCCCTTCTCCAAACACGTATTCACATATTCGAACTGATATTTTGGATAATTTTCAAGAGGCCTGTCCCGCTTTGAGAATCATTTCACATGGATTTTCATGCATTAAAACTATATTTAAAGCACCATAAAATGTCTCCAACTGCCTTCAGAGGTACTTCTAATCCAGTGGAGAAAGTAAATAAAGACTGAAATCCACGTTAATGTCTCCTGGTCTTCAAAAAGTTTGTGGCCACCAAAGAGAAGGCTCACATTTCTTTTTTTTCTTTTTTTTTTATTCACATTTCGATTTGATTGTCACCAGGAAGCATCCACAGAGCTGTACTAGAAGTAAATGTGAGCTTTAGTGAGCACAAACTTTTTAAATGAGAAGCCAAGGAGACAATAGTGTGGATTTAGATATTTATTTGTTTCTTTTGTGACTAGAAAGTTCTCAGTAACATTTTGAATAACCCCCTACAGCAGACAGATACATTTAGTGTTATTTTAATGCCTTTAAATTTGTGTGACATTAGAGTCAAGAGGGCAGGCCTAGGCTGGCTAATTTCTAGTTCCAATTCAGAAAGAGTTCAGAGGAGGAACGAAGCCATAATGGGTCTGGATGAAATGAGGGTAAATGATGAATGAATATGAGTAAATAAAACTCTCCTTTTTCATAACTAACTCTAAATATTTTTCAAGGAAATATGTTAGGCTTCAACAAGTGTTGTTAAGTTCAACAGGTTTCCACTCAACTCTACTTCAGGTTTAAAGGGGATAAATATACAAGAGGAAGCTATTATATGAGATATAGACATGCAAGTATTAAGCAATTTGATTCATTTGATTCTACTTATATTGTTGTATTTAAATTCAGATTTTTTTTATTATTCAACCTTGAAGTGTATCACACATTACAAAATGATTTCAGATCATACATAGAGTTAGTTGAGATTCTCAAAACATGAATGAACTAAATTGTCTTTCTTGACGACTGTAAAGTTCATTGAGGGTAAAGCTAAACTATTTAGTTCTTACTTACATTTCAGGCTCTTGTGGAGGCTCTGTCTCGGGATGGTTTGGGGACTTTGTCTGGGGCTGGAGGACGTTATTAACCAGATCAGTGATTCCACTAAAGGGAAACCACCTGGATGAATAAGCAGAGAGCAAAGCTCAACATCTGCTTGATGCCATAAACAACCAGAACGAAACTACAATACCAACAGCACACAGAGAGGGCAAAGAGGGTTGCTTCGACAACACTTAAAAAAATTAGAAATACTGTATGCAAATTTCAAGGCAATTCTCTGATTTGCAATTTTGAAGAAAAATAATTACGTGGATTATAGTCAGATAGTTTGCCTCGTAGATCTTAAAAGTCACAATTTTGAGTTCTGAATAATTGGAAATTTTCAAAATCCATTAGGTTGCCTTGAATTTGTTAGTCTTCTATTTTTTTATAGTGAACAAATGAAATAAAGAGAGCGAGAGGGTGGGTGCTCCAGCACACATTTGAATGAAAGCAACAAAGCTTTTAAAATAGAGATATGGCAGGTCAGAGCCAATTGCATAATAGACAAGAAGCCTGTCTCAGAGGAAGGTGCACACACAGGGGAAACTCAAAGCTTCGAGTACTCAAGGTGACTTCAGGGTCACACTGAATCCCTCTAGAGAAAAACTGCAGACTTGAGAAATACTTCTGTATTGCCAGTTTGAGAATCATTTAAGTTATTTGAAAATGATGTCGATTCCCAAAAGTAATTTCTTTTATACCAAACAGTATATGCAAACAGAAATAAAGTCTGCAGATTGCATCTAGGTCTATCTGAAAGTTACTTACTGTACTGGCTGTGACTTTGCATCTTCATTGACCCTATGAATGAAAAAAATCAGATAATAAAGCAAAAGCAGCAAAATATAAAATAAGAGTTATTGTAAAAAAAAAACTTAGGTAAAACCATGCATATAGTATATTGTGGTGCAACAATTAAAAGTGTTGTTTTTTCTAGTGTTGAGGGAGCTGATACAATGATCAGATTTCCAACCATCTGTTTGAGCAACATCTAGCAATCAGCACAAGCTATAAAATAGAGATGAGGTATTAATGGTCTTGAAGAATGTTCATTTTTGCTGATTTCAAATGTCACCATTGACTGCTGTCACCACTGACTGACAGAAAAAAACTGCTTTGATCACACAAATGCGTATTGAAGACCATATGGTTTACATGTGTGAAGCACAAAAATATAAATATATAATATAAATAATATAGTTGACGAGAAACAGACTGCTTGGCCTGATTCCCTTTCTGAGGTCACATGAAACCCCTGCATCAATCTCACAGAGACAGGTGCAAATAACTGAATTGGTTATTCTGCCTTTTATACACTTGAATCTTCTATGTTAATGATTAATAAATTAATTCTTTCTAATCTTAACCTGCACCCCAAAACAAGACTAAACAAGGCGGACCATATTTTCTGATCTCTTGAGGAACTCTATGGCTTTTCATTCAACTATAATTGATATTGTTTTGTTAAATACAGGTCAATAATCGACCTGCTGGGAATTACTGCCTGACACATCTCTACCAAGCTCTAAGCAAGCACTATATAAATACTACTGCTGTGGGTCAATAAAATTGCAATTAATTATATAATCTCAGGGTGAAAAAACTCTTATGGTTATGGGTACTCTTACGGAAATGCAGGTCTTCACCCCAGACTTTGCTTTAATGTTAGTTGGTGGAGAAACCAAAATCCAATCTCCAGAACCATGTTTGCACATCGCAATCGATCTCTCTTCTAGTCTAGAATTAAAATTAGACATGGGTAATAGAATAAATACATAAAACATATGTAGATCAAACTAATCCAAGCTAAACTCAATTTCTTTCTCTACTGAATCGTTTTTGTTTTATTTTGAGTATAAATTGTAAAATGGTGTACCACTGCCCTCTAATGGTCAAATGCTGAATAGGACATCACAAAAAGGGATGTTAGAAACAACAAAAATCCATATGGAATACACAAATCTCATTTTGTCTATGCTTTAAAAAAATTAACAGTAACGTTGTTTGGCTTTCACATGTAAACACCAGCGGATTTCAGTCATTGAATGAAGCTGACATTTGTTAAGTTTTTGCATTATTCCAGCTACTTGTCACAATCATTTCAAATATGAAGCTCTTCCCAAAAAAAACTATTGCTTTGCTATATGAGGCTGTGAATTTACCCTCAGAGACTCACTGGAACGGTCTGTGTGCTGGAGAGCGGAGGTGGAGACCGAGATTTCACTGATGTGACGGTTGTGGAACGAGAGCCTACTCATCACTTTAAATAACACACCAAACACAGAAGGAGGAATGTCTCAGCAACCTCACTCAATTGGAAACACGAAGGATGTTTCCTCTTGTTTCCTACCAGTTTAAAAATAATTTCCTCTGCAGATCACAAAAGAAGATATGGTTAACATCCCTTCATCAATTTAGTTCATAGTGTCTTTTGATATTATATTACAAATCATAGCACTCATTTTAGGCCTTTCTTCAATTGTTTGTGTTCCTCCGAAAAACAAATACAGCTTAATTTCAGTAAAAAAAAAAAAACAGCATTGACTTCTAGGCTGAATGTGCTGTAGCCATCATGGAAATGACTCACGCTTTTCTGCATCATCTTGGTTTTGAACCTCTCCTCTTTTACATTTGGATAAATTCACACTGTGATGCAACTGGAAGAAACCCTTCTCATCCTCAAACCTCCAAAACACCCCAGTACGCCTCAGTAACACTGACCCTACACAGACCCAGTCTGTGAAAATCTGTTCCTGGTCAAGTTAAACAATCAATCTATTTTTAATCTCTTTCATAATCAGACTCAAAAATCTTTAGTCCACAATAAAGTGGCGTCCTGTTTGAGTATATTCACGCTCCATCACTTGCTGAGTGAGTGTGTCAGAGCTGCGGAGGAGAGGAAAGTCCTGTTACATAACTGAGCTCAGTCTCTGCATGGGGCATAATTACTCCACACTTCCAGCTGCCTTTGTGCCAGTCTGTGCTGGTCAATAGAGCTGGCAGTGCCTACACCCCTTGTCAGGAAAGCCATACTAAGAAAATCCTAAATTACTGACAAAATGATGACTCTTAGTGAACATTATGCTGAAATAAATGTACATAATTGGTTCAGAAATTTTGCAGCATTCAAGATTAACATATATAAATAACATATACTGAAACACACATTGCCTCAAATTCACATGTTTAATAAGCTATAAATACACACTTTATAATGATGACTGATGTCTGATACTGAACAGTGAGCAGGTCTAGAAAATGCAGATGCTCTTTGGTTCAAATATGCTGACTGGTGATTTTTTCCTTTACTTGCTTATTGGTGTAAATCAAATATTATACAACACATCCATTAAATGTGTACATTTCCTGTAAAATTAATACATTTCCAC
Organism: Danionella dracula; assembly: GCA_900490495.1. Classification (NCBI taxonomy): domain Eukaryota; kingdom Metazoa; phylum Chordata; class Actinopteri; order Cypriniformes; family Danionidae; genus Danionella; species Danionella dracula. Next base: position 3,760,267 of record UELW01000039.1, on the reverse strand, counting down.
TTATAAAATTATTAAAATATTTATTTTAGGGTTAGGGTTAGGGTTATTTTAGGGGTATTTTATATTTAGGTTTTATTTTAGGCATTTATTTTAGGTATTTATTTTCCCGTCCATTTTTTGTTTTTATTTATATATTTTTTGTACTTATTGTGTTGTTGTATTTAGTGTTTTAGTTCTTGTAATGCAGAACACTATCAAGAGTAAACCTAATAATAACTGATTTTTTTTTAAGAATTGTGAAATAAAATAGAAAGTATGTAACAACAAATAAAATTACCTGAAAACTCAGCTTTTAATATCCCGTTTTTAGAATCATAAGTCTACAATGAAACCTTTTAATTAAGCATTTTATATTAAACAACCATTGTAAGAAATATACATTCATTCTCATCCATAAGCTACATCCATTTTTGCATTCACTTTATAAATTAGCTGGTATAAACCAAACCGGATAGCTAAACCAGATAACTCCTGTGCAACACGTACTGAGTCAGTGTCAGACCAGTTCATCTTTATCAATGCAGGAATCAGTGTTCACGTGTATAACAGGTGTCAAAAAGCTGCTGTGGTGTTCCAGAGAGACCCAGGTCAACATGACTTCCACTGAAGCAAAACTCAATAAACAGGATTACACCACACAAAGATAATATGTGTGCTTGATAAATGGCTGAGTTCCAAAAGCTTAAAAACAGCTCTAAGTAGAACAAACCAAGCCCTTTCACAAATGATATTAGGTTTGTTGCTGTATCAAACAGAACTTTAGGATGAAAACTGGAATTAGAGAAAAATAATAATAATATGATTTATATGATGTAAAGTCATGTTAGATGTTTTGGAGATAACGTCAGAGAGGACAGACTGAGGTGGTTCAGACATTCTCAGAGAAGTGATAGAGAATATATCAGTAGAAAGATGCTGATTTTGCCAGGCAGGACGATTAGAGGAAGACTAAAGAGGAAATTTATGGAAGTAGTGAGAAAGGACATGAAGTTGGTTGGTGTGAGAGAAGAGGATGCAGAGGATGGATGCAGACGTAAATATATACAATTTTATTTTTAGTGAGGCAAAAAATGCATGGATGTTTGCATTCTGAAGCCATTAACATTGAACCTCAAACAGTGATGGGTTGAAAGAGTTTGACACCTGTTCATTAGGACCATTGAGCGGGACGGCAGGGGAAGAGCCTCCCTCCAACACATTCCCTTTTAAAAGAGGATTACCACTGGGGAGGGCGCTCAATTCCAGCTGCCCGGGCTTCCTGCGTGGCATCTGGATCAAACAGCAATCTCATTTTAGCTCAGAGAGTCACAATTGGTCCCCAAAGGCCCTTGCTAACCTTTGACAGACAGCTTCAAATCCCTCCTCACATTTAGCTCCACCCCTCTATTTCAAGAATGCACGTTCATATCCGTGAACAGATGTTGCAATGCGGAGTTAAAAACAAACCATCCGGATAAAGACCAAGTAAATAACAAACAAACCCAGAGAATGATGATAGATACATCAACATCCGTGTGCCATTTGCACTGGATTTATGTAGCAACAGTCAGAGACATAAATCACCTGTTAAAATCTTCAGGGAACCATAGAGAAAGGTACAACACTAAAGACAAGCAGTAGTTCTCAAACAACAGTTAAGTAGGCTGTAAAAGTACTCAAGATAGGAAGATTTAAGTGCATGCATTACAAGAAGTTTCAAAAATATTTAAATTTTCTAATAATCTTAATAATATAACTACTAGAATTTAATGGAATGTGTTCGATTTTCACTGTCCATCACTGGTAGGTGATTAAAATGTGTGAATGTCATATTAATTTACAAGTGCATTGGGTCTCAAGAACATAATAGAGCTCCGAGGGGGGAAAAATACACACTGAGCTTGCCGTCGTTCTAGTAGGTGGGGGAGGAAGCAGGAATATCCCTAAAGAGTGTGTTACAACGATGGCCTACATTAGCCATTGCCATTTTAAAATAAAGAAACACGCATATTAAACACTGTACAAGCTCTTAACACACGCAGCTATGTGGCCACAGACAACAGTGCCAAAAAGTCATTAGTGTGATCACCAAATCCAACCAGCTCAGTCTGTCGTTGGACACCCATGACTTCCGAATGAAGTGATATCCTATGCAGAATCTTGCACACAATGTGGGCATTATTATGTTTTTGTTGTTGTTGTTTTTGCATATTACAAAAAGACCCAATCTTTAATCATGTTTTGAAAGAAAATCAGTGCATAAGAAAAATAAGCAGATAATAATTGGCAGATTTGTGTCTGTTGTAATCCCCTTTGGCTTATTATGAGCACAATAGTGTCATGTAATGTAGAAGACCAACTACCAATTGAGGTGGATGAATGGCAAGGTGAACCAGAGTTAACAGAAACCAACATATTTTTATTTGAAGGGGCACAAATATGGAAAACAATGTACAAAAAGTAAACAAAACAGCAACAATATTTCATGCCCACATTGCCACGGGTACCAGCTCATTGAACTTGTGTCCAAAACGTTAATAAATAAAAGTGTGTGTATTTTACGAATACATTTGTCTATTGTAGAAACCATAGGTGAGTTTGGTTCGGTACACATGTTTATAGCAAGCGGCATACATAATAAAGACAAAATACATTTACTGGCCTAGGAGCCTTGCTTCTAGGACCGATCCTTCGTCCAGTTTATAGCAAAATAAATGTAAATGATAAGTAAAGTATGTGAAAACAAAAAAACAACACCAACGGTGAGCTGGAGTGTTTATGAAAAAGAAAAGGAAAGTATACAATAAATGTTCTGGCTGTTTATCAAACTGACTACACATAAATGAAACTAGAGAAATTAAATCATGTCACTATAATGATTACCTTTGTCACATAAATATTTTTTATTGTGCATTTTGACCCAGTTTAAGACCAATTACTTTACATTTAAGCCTGCATTACAATTAGCATCACATACTGTAGGGTTATGTTTAGTGAGGAGAAGGGTTTGTGGCATAATTTGTTTTTGGAAAGACTTATTTTGGCTCCAGCTCCACAAAAAAGCTCATGCATCAGCTCTGTGTTTTGCTGCCTATGGTCTGAATCCAACCTTTTAATTAGAAAAGTGTTTGGTTTAACCTCAGATAAATCAGCAATTTACAGTAGCAAAGCAGAAGAATCTGAACTGACCTTTGAGGCTAAACACTATTAAATATAACAAAAAAAACACAGTCTTTGTTGCTATAAAAACTTGGGCTTTGCAACTAAAAAAAAAAAATTCAAATGCAGCAGCTAGTCAATGTTAACCAATCTAACCCACGGAAAGAAATTTTAGAAATGGTGGGTACAATGGTGTGTAGACTGCAAATGCAGATATTTTGGACCATCTTAGTCTTTTATCTTTTTGAGACATCTGATTGAGGAGTGATGGAATGTGATTTGCCAATATGACTAGGGTTTGGATCATATCCAAGTTTGAATGGTGTTGACACTGTGTTTTGAGGAGATTGAATCCACTTGGACAGGTTTTTTACAAGCCAAGTCATAAGGCAAAATCAATTTCACAACATTAATCACTGTTTGAAAGGGTCATGATTTGTAAATGTAAAAACCAAAGGGGTTCGATCTTTTTGACATACAGTGCTACGTCGAGATTCGAATGCTTCACATTACGGAAAAATAAAGAAAAAAAAGGCCACGCGAAGTATATTTTGTGTCATGATACCAAAAAAAATTTAATCCATCAAAATTTTACAGAAAACACTGAAGACAATGGAGATGCTAAATAGGGAACTGATATATCTCAAACACCCTTCCTCAGCAAAACATGATCTTTAGAAATGACTTGTGTATTATTCTGAATGGTTTGGCTGTTTTTGAAAATGTGTTACACTTCAGCATGCCTAATTTAGCTCTATTCTTAAAAGCCCCTTTCTTTGTTCTTCCGACCAGAAGAGTAAGGACAGGTTAATGATCTGTAATCAGAAACGACAGAAAACGAAACCATCATTGGCAGATATAGGGATATAATGGAAAAAACACAATATGACCAAACAACACTAACTCCACCCCAGTGCGTGTCATATCACTGCATGCGGAATAAAACCCTGAAGATCAGTGGTGTTCAGCAGATTAGAGATTTTCACTAAAGGCTTTAGTACAATAGAGTCCATTTGGTTGAGCTTCATTGTGTGCTTCCATCAATCAAGCAAATGAGATCCACTTAAACATAAGAACGCCTGGAGCAAAAAAAAAAAACTAACCACTCAGAACAGGACATTTCAGAACAGAAAACATAGTAACATTGTAGTTTTAACTTTAAAATAAGCTGTGTCCGGTATTCAAACACATCACTGTTATTCTATTTGATGTATCAACTCAAAGCAAACATCTGATCATACTCATTAGAACTGCTTGTTACTTGTTTTACACAAGAAGGTATAGGTCACAGATTTCAGGATCCCTTGCACAAAAAGCAAACCATAAAACAAAAGCAACTAGCATTAACAAGTTCTCCTTTTTAAAAAAAATATGTATTTGACATGAAAAAATTCTGTCGACAGGTCTGAGTTCTCAAACAAATGGAGCCAAACATCAACTTTTAAACTAAATTTCAACGTGAAGTGATGTATGTAAGAAATGTAACACAATTATGAAAGTGCTCTGACATTTCATCAAAATGTATGCATTTGGAAGACACTTTTGTCTAAAGCGACTTACTGCAAGGGGGAGACAACTAGAGGCAAGACAATGACATTATATGTCAATATGTCAAGAGGCACTAAGGAATAAGTGCTGAAATCACTGAGCGTTAGAAAAAAAATTCTAAACAATCTAAACTCTAATTGGAGAAATTACTCTATTTTAAAATGTGCATTTTCATCAGTTAAAAACTACAGAACATTTATAAACTTCACAGATATTTTTGTATTGGAAAATGTTTAACTACGCTCCATTTTTGCAATATAAGCATAATAGAGATAGCAGATTTGAAGAGAGAGAAGAAATCAGGTGCTGGATTCCAACTAAACAGAGAAAAAATCTGTGCTTGCCAGTCTTACTGACCACTATACCATGAGCTACTGGCTGTAAAACTGTAAACTTTTTTACATGAATAGAACATGCCAGATTTGCACAAGTAAGTTTACTAACTCAACACAGAGATTTTATAGATGTTAATTGTTGTTTAATCCTATATCTTAGTTAAAAAAACACAAGCTTTTTCTTCTCCAACGACCAACTGAAAAAGAAAATAACGATAGACGGCAGGTGTTTTGGATATATTTACATTTGTTCAATCAACATATTATCATATAATATATAAGATAAAATAAAACCCTGTAAATCTAGAAAACTGACTAGTGCATTAAATAAACATTTGTTCTAGATTTTACAGATTTTTCAAAGTCCAATTCAGAGACAAAAAATTATGTTTATTTTGGTTTGTGTTTTGGAGTAACGTACTTCCTCTCATCTTTCCTCCCATCAGTAGTGCCTCACAATAATGGTGGCCAGTTTCAGGCACTGTGACTGAGCACTGGTTGCTGAACAAATTGAAAAGTTAAGGTGAAGCTCCGGAAAATTGTTTATGTTTACACACTTACCATCTCCTTTCCTACAATTATGTTGACCAGGTTGCCAATGCCAGTTGCAAATGATCAGAAAGCTCTAGTAGACTTTTAAAATAAAATCTAAAATTGTTTCTTATGATTTTGCAGATATGTCGAAACAATGTGAAACAAACAACAATGATATCCTTATGAGATGATTTAGAAAGGTTGAAGGAGGAGCTGAGACAGAAGAGTTTCCACTGTACTGAAGCTTACTTACAGTACGAACTAACATTATAGAAATATTCTACAGGCATAAAACATTGCACTTGTTTCATTACATTAGGTGGATCATCTAATTGAGTAATCATTTACATAGTAATCAACTATAATACATGCCTCATTAATGCTAACATTTTGAATGTCTTCTATTGAGACACCATCAACATGAGCAGATGAAACATCAATCAGATAAGTCCTCTTTTACTATTTATACTGTTTACTTTTTATTACTGTTACTTTATACTGTATAGCTGTACACCTGTGGTCTAGAGGGAAAGAGATGCTTAACAGCCTTTTAAATGACTGAAGACTAAAAAGATCTTTTTAAATGGCAATTTGTATTATAATATTAATAATTATCTTATCGCTTAAAAATGTAAGATTCATTATTAGCTGGATTTTAAAGTAAAAACTGTAACTTTTTTGTCCTTCCTGTTTGAAAAAGGAAGAATTTGTGGGCATAAGTGTTAGTGAACTAGTAATTAAGTAACTTTGAACATCGCATGTTGTATAATACTGATAAAATGTCATATATTCCACCACCCATTTACCATACATATTGCTCAGTTTAGGTTTGGAGTTTAATATATGCCAAATCTTCATCCTGTGTCCGTAAAAATAAGTGTGTCAGATGTTTCTAACCTCTTGAAAATACAAGTTATTCCTGAGTTGCAATGTATTACTTTTTAATCACTGACATATAATGCATATAATCATGGCACTATAATCAAACCACTTTTCTGAAATATCCACTTTAAGGTGTGAATGACTCCTGTTGAGTCAGTGAGGTTTTGTGAACCTTTAAACTGCCCAAACTGGCGTTCATGAACTGGTTTGTTCCTGCATGCACACAGGCAGGGGATTCCTGAGAAAACACTCCAAACATCACTGCTTACATAATAATGTTTCAGCTCCTGATATGAGTTAAGCCCTGGATAAAGGTGTAGCTTATTCAGCTCTGAGGGGGATGAGAGAGAAGAGGGTGGAGCTGGAAAGAGAGCTAAACACCCTCGATTTACCATGGTGACTTTTTTCAAGTGTGTGAACTTTAAATTATAAAAATGACTTCGATCCTTTACATTACTGTATGTAAATCAAGTCCTTTTTGACTAATAGGAAGAAAATGTTAAATAGATGACAATAACGGTTATGATAAGTTTTGTAGTAATTTTAACATTGTTCACAGTTCACTTTAGTAAGAATAAGTTTGTTACACCTTTGACACAATTTACTTGAACATTCATCCACTCACTTGTATACTTTCTAAAAAATTGCAAATGTTATCAATGATTCAGTCAAGATCCATGAAACCACACTCAGCATATGCACAGAAAACATAGAAATATTTATAAGCAATTACTGAACATTTTTATTTAAAAACTGGAAGTGGAATGCTGACATTTTGTCAGTCAATTTGTTCTCCTATACCATTTAAACAATTACCAGAAACCAAAATCAAACGGAAAATAACACTCCATACACTCCATACACGAGGAAACAAACTCCCTCATCAACCAAAACATACTGCTGTTCACAGTCCCTGGTGAGTGTGTGTTTGTAGCCTTATTCTATGGCAACATGATAAGTGAATGTTGCCCAGTGCTATATGATCTGGCTTTCAGTACTATGAGCCCGCCAGAGCAAAGAGAACGATTTCACTTCACATAGCTATTTATAGCCGCCCATGAATAATGCCCAGCTCTTCAGGATTTGCATGCAATCAGCTTCAGATGAACTGGTGCCACGTCACACTCTTTTTTTCACGTTTTTCCACTCATTTACTGGAAAAGAAAATCGAAGAAAAAAAATAACAATCCCAAAAAAACAATGCCCAAAAAGTTGAAAAAGTTTCACAGAATTTACAAATAAAAATAACAGCATTTTAACAAAAATGTATAAAAATACGTTTATATATTCTTGCTAAATAAAGCTAATATGTTTTTATTATGTTTTTAAACCATTATATGCTTCAATATCCACTTAACGCCTTTAATGGTTCAATTTCAAAATAAAAAAATACATAAAACTGTGGTTTTCCATTTTTCTTCAATGTAAATAAATACATATGATTCTTGTTGAAATCTAATCAAACAATAACATTTTGTTTTATTGTAAATTCTTATTAAAATGTTATTATTTGTTTACCATAAACAATATGAGTTTTAACCACAAAATTCACACATTTGGTAAAAATTCATTATGAATCTTAGTATTATCTACTTAGTAATCTAAGTAATATATTACTTTAGACAATAGACATTTCAATAAAGTAAAAAAACAACATTAAAAGGTACAAAATTGTTGTATTAGCACCTACTCTACTAATACTAAATATACGCTTATCTCGCTCTCCCAGGGTTTTGGCACAATTTTCTCGCTCACTCTTATGCAATAGCACAGCAGTAGTGCTGTTTTGCTAAACTCAGAGATGTTCCACCATGTCACACACAAGCTGAGCTGTTTCATTCCACAGGAAACTGGCTGACCGCCGATCACATCAAGCTCTTCATTCAGCTTTTCTGATGAGTCAACAAATGCATTTGGGATCCAGGAAATGGAATACACATTTAGTTTCTTGCATGATGCACCACATTCACAGAGCAATGCAACATTTTTAATATTAACCACTTGAACTGTCTGCAGGCTCAAGAACTATATATTTTTTGTAATCCTATATTCCTTTTCTGGGAGCTCAAAACGGCTTGATGATTATGGCTCCTCCTATTGTTATAGTACTTCCCTGGGACCCAGTAGTGCAGTTGTAAGTCTTTTGACACCTCTTCCCCCAGCTCCCTATTAAAGGGCTATAATTCCCTGCATGTAGATGATAATTTCAGAGACTTGCATTTGTTGACATTATTTAAGATAATTGTATTATCCATTACATGTTATGTGGGTGAAACTTGATCATTTCTATATTTTATTCACTATTTCTGAATTCCGGATTGAAAAAATGTTTCTCTGAATGTGATGTATGTTTGTACTGTGACATTTCTATGATGGTTTGGTTCATAATGAACCTGAGCTCTCTTATCCTATGAGTAGACCCTTACATTAACTATGAATGCGTGCAGATATTTGAAGTTCAGTATGAGTCACAGCTGTATTTTTACATGCTGCAAAACTTCTGAAGTGATACAAGGTTTGTTGAAAGATTTAGTATGAATGTTCAATGTGCCCTGTATAGACATACATATCCAGCCAGCTCATATCAGAGCATCAGGTCATACAGGGTGAGAACTTGTACAGTGCGTTTAAACGTTTAAACCCTGTGATTCGCTCATAGCATTTATGGAGGAGCTGAATCAAAGGACAGTCAGAACAGTGAATGCCTGGCTTTAGTGTACCATAAATGCACAATAATGGCTAAATTAATTTCTGAAACAGACAAAATGTATCAGCAGAGCGCATCAATTCTTTAATACATATGCTTAAGCTTTGAATTTGCAAACCTCTTGACTAAATATAGTCTCAAAGCAGTTTAATAATATTGTGTTTTCTTAAAACTAAAATGTTTTGGTTTAAAAATGATGAGATCACTCTTAGTGGGCATTAAGAAAATAATGAAAGGAAAACACAGTTCATGACCCCTTTATAAGTGAGCAGTTATAACCACCATGCAAATAACATGTAATCAGTGACAACTGAAGTTTCGAATAAAAGTGCAGTCTTAAATGGTACCCAAGTAGGCCATGTTGCTAGAAGGCAAGCGCACACCTCTTGTCAACCAGCACCTAGTACTTTTATAAGCATTTACTATCCACAATGGCAGCTCTGTGCTTATGGAAGACACTAATGAGCAAAACCACACCATTTGGAGTGTGAGAGTGAGTGTGTGAGCGTATGCGTGTGTGCTGTGAGGGGTGGATGGAGCCTCGCTGTAGCACATCAGCCCTGGAGGGCAGGAAGATGTGCGTGTTGTGGGGGGTGTTCTTCTGAAGGTCCCGTTGATGTCTGGTAAGATTCAGGCCATTCTTCTCTTTCCTTCAGTTTACATTTCTAAATAGGATTCGACTTTTGTTCAACTGCTTACCGTATTATGTGTGGAACAATATAACACCTAAAACCTGGCGCTATACATAATACTCTAAATTCCAACTGAAAAATTCGCTAGTATGAACAAATATGCAAACATTAAGGTAGACCCAATATGAGTTGCAATTATCATAGTTCTCTATTCGTTAGATCCAGCACTTCATGAGGAGGTCTGTTCTTTCAGAGACCCTGCAGATCATAGAGAAAACTCGTCTGCATTTTCCTCTTGCTTTATCATTAAACAAATATGTAATATGTAAAACAGTTAAAAGTTATACATCAAGGCACTTGTGTGGAGGGCAGGTGAGAATAGTCAAATTCACTCTTAGTTATTTTAACATTTCGAAAAATTATGTAAAAGGAACTTAGAGTTTCTAGGTCATTGCAATTTCTTTAACGGTAATGTTACTGAGCAGCAGGCATCGCAGATTACGTTCTCCCTCTGCACTGATTGCCTGAGCAGCATTTCTAGATCCCTGATTGGCTCATTGGCTTACCTGCCACATGCTTTACTGCTATTAACTGTTTTGAGAATGGTGTAAAATTATGTTGTGATGTTTGAATTTTAGAAAAGTTCAGTAAGTTCCCATTTTCAGTTCTTTCAAATTAAAGTGTTTAAACTGCAAATGTAATAATGAACTTATTAGCAGCTGCTTTGTAACATTGCACCAACAACACAACATGAGTAAACCTCCCTCTTTCCATCTTAATGCAAAATAGGAAGTGAAGGGACTTGTAACGCCTCGACTGACTGCTGAAGGCTGGGTCCAGAAGTGAGCAGATTTTCATTAGCACACATGTTAAAAATAGCCAACGTAAGAGCAGACAAAACATGTCTTTGTCTTTCAAACTCTGAGGTTTTCAAAAACTCTGAGGGGGTTGCATTTTTTTTATAATCTTTTCTTTCCGTTGTATTAAACTTCATAATTGCATTATAAAGGGCTGGATTAATGGAGTTAGAGCCACATAACAAATGCTGAGGTTTCGTTTTCAATTTTTGATCCATCGAATTAGCTTTTTCCCTATTTTGACTCTTTTGTAGTGATGATTTGTCAATTTTCCCAAACTCCTAGCTTCATTTGCTTTCTGCTAAAAAGCTATGGGTGACAACCACATGTTAAATTCATGTTATATACAATGAACACAGAATGCATGTCACATACATCAATAGTATGTGAGCGAGATCTAAGCAAGAGAATAAGGTAATTTTTCAGAATTAAATATTTTTATTTAAGTATTTTTTAGGCAGCCAGATAACCATTGATCCAGTCCGCATTTTCATGGCCCTCGATTATTCTGATTTGTAGTTGCTAGTGGTCCCATGAACCAGAATAAAAACAGAGGGAGAGAGGGTATTCAGATTAGTGGGTGCTAGACTCTGGCTTGAATTTCCCAGTGGAAATAGGAAGAGCTCTTAACATTGGGTTTTTCAATTCAGATTAAGACTTGCTTGTAATTGCAGGTAATTTAGATTTGGTTGTACATAAATGTATCTCAGTGGTTATTGCTTGAGTTTTTTTGTTTGTTTGTTTTATTGTCCTTTTTTACACTTGCTTTAAAAATAAATTATATTTACTTACTTTACTTGTACACTACATACTTTTGTTTACAAACCCTTTCAGCACCTAACCCCCAAAAAACTCTCTCTTAAGTTTCTCTCTCCGACTCTTACTCAGTTACTTACTAAAGGCTTTTGTTATTCTTACTTTCTTTCTCTCAATTTAATTCTCTCACTGGATTAAGGTCAATGTCCCAATGGCTCTTTGACAGAAATGACAGTATGCTGGCACCTACTCCAACTTTATTGGAGTCACAAAATGAACATGTGTGCGCCAAATAATGTTACTCTTTCACTTGTTCATGTAAGCATTTTATGGAAATTTTATGAAAAAAAGTTACTGGCATGGCATTGAGAATATAGACACCAGTTTCCAATTTCATGAAAATGCAACACACAACCTATCATTTTAGTTCAGTGCTACATTTGTAGCGGCAAAGGTTTATAAATAATAATAAAAAGCTATTTTTGAACAAACAATCGGCTGCTGTGATTGTTTCACTATAAATCTCTGAATAATCAGAACTAGAATGCAAAATCTGATTAGTGAACAGTCCAGCTGAGTCTAAGGAGGACAAGAGAACTCGTCTGTTATGAAAACACACAAATTAACAAATATCATCTTCTGTGAAAGACAAGCTTCACTCACAATTCAAAAATGTGACTGGAAGTACTGATTTACGTGAAAAAATATAACATCTTGGTATTCATAAATTCATTTACAATATGTTAATCTGCTATGAACACAGAAGTGTATTTATTCCAATTTGTAAAAGTCGAAAGTCTAAAGCATCTTGGGAAGCAAATCCACCACAGTATTGTGATTTATGATTAGTGGTGATTTATTATAGCTGTGTGTTTTATTAATCACATCTGGGTTAAACAATTTAAGCTGGCTTAATCTTCAAAATAGCTTTTTTTCACCCAACTATGTCCTAAAAACATATTTTGTAATTTAAGCAACGAATTATTATGTTGAAAAAAAGCAACATATCACATAACATGTGATGAAATCTAGATATTTTTGTAATAAAAACATCAGTGTTAACTCATGATAATACATAATATTTTGTAAACAAATTATACAACATAGCTACCTCAAAAAAGCTTAGATTCGTACCTTTGTCTGTAAGTTTTAAAACGTTTTAAATGCTGCATAGCGTCCCATGCTCATGATGATTCTGTGGACTTGACTCAGTGTTTATAAAATAGTATTGTGGTTTAAACTGTGGAAAATCACCAAAATCACACCAGCTCATTTAAAAGCACCATATCTAACGAAAGAGCACAAATGATATGGTTAATTATAGCAACATCATGTACAAAAATACAAAAACACGTTGTTTAAACTAGATCATTATGTCATTTTACAAGATAATTATTAGTAGATCATTTGTAGTCGTATTACATAATTCGGCACCTTTCCAAAATAATAATAATCTCATTTTAGATGTTGTTTTCTCCATATAATACTCATTTTTATTACATAACTCATTTATAAAACACAGCTAGTTTGTTTTGTAACATACTTGTCTTGTTTTTATAAAATAGTTATGCAATTTTCACAACATAATGCTGTTTTTAGACGAACTACGTTTTTAAAATACATAAGCTTTTTTTTACAACATAGATGTGTACAAAAACTGTGAATGAGAGCAATTTGTCACTGTATTATTAAAAACTCAAGATTCATGGTAAAAGCTGAGCTGTTTTTAACCCCTTCAGACCATGCTTCCTTTACAATGGAGATTACATTTCTTGTTCTTGTTTTGTATTTTGAACAATTTCGCTCAACTTACTCCTTGACTTTTTGTGATAGCGTTTTTTTTTGGTCAGAAAATCTATTAATGCTTATATTTTATATAGCTGTACTCTTCTGCAAACATAAAATGAAACATTTCAGTGTTTTTCCACATTTACTGTTATCAACAGTACAACTCTTCTATCATTCATATTTTTTCCAGAACACCTGATATTCACAGAAACCGACAAGAACATGAACAACAAATTTATTATTATTATTATTATTATTATTTGATTATGGAAGTCCTAACAAGAAAAATGTCCTCCCATGTTTTACTGACACAAAGAAAATTATTCAGATTTGAAACTCAACCCTCAACTAATGCTAATGTTCAACATAGAAGTTATGAGATCAAGAAATGTAAAGCTCAGAGTCAATGGGAAAAATAGTTGCTCCAATAACAGATATAGCAGAGGGAGTGCCAGTGTATGTCCATGCAAGCATTTGTGACTGTGCAATTTTTCTACAAAAAAATATGTGCTGATGGTTTATGAGTTAAAAACTACTATGAAATTTGCTTCCACCATTAATTGACATATCAGATTACAGAGTGAGATAAAATTGAGAAACATGCATTGAATGGAGGGAACATTTAAAAGTAGCTTCTTGAAGCACTGTTTGTACTATGTAGATTAGAATTTTTTGTCAACAAATACAATTAAAATGTATTGAACCATGAGATCAATGATTAAATAAACAAAACCAATGGATATGGTTTTGCTGGCTCAAACAATTTGTCAAACAACAATGTTGAATGCATCAAGTTTAGGCTGAAATGAATCCAAACTTCTTCAGACAAATTCGAATGGAGGACAAAAACATATTTTCACTTGGACAATATAATTCAATAGGAAAATCTCTAGACTTTAGGGTAGAAACTGGCAGCTTCCTCCTGTGGAATTCCCAAGAAATAATTGATCAGTTTTCAAATTCTTTGCTTTGATGAAAAAAAAACATACCAAATGCAATGATAAGTAAATTATTTAAGAGAGTATGCAAATAAATCTCTCATTAGATTGTTTGATTGGGAGAAAATAGAGACATAGATTTTCTTTTAAACAAATTGTTTAGTCTTGGTTTAGGGTCATTTGAAGATGAATAAAGCCTAATTTGTGGCCAAAACAAAGTAACCAATTCACTTCTTTGCAAATAGAGAAACAAATAGAGATAGCACTAAAGACTGAGTCCCTGAAACCATGTGATCTAGCCAGTAGTCACATGACCCGGCAGGAGCTCGGCAGATTCACTTGTGAGTTTAAGTAACAGCCAGAGGCCAGCAGGTCGCTGTGGTGTTGTGTAACTCTTCACCGGCCACTTTCTCACTGTTCTTTACAGATCACACTGACCAGAATCAACCAGCAGTCTTACAAACATGACATCAGCACTCCAGAGGCTAAGATTAGCTCCATCAGCCTCCAAACTATGAATGGTGGATGTGCGTGAGTCCAAGAGGGAGGGCTCTAGTGACTCACCTTACAAACACACCAGCACAGAGGTGGCAGTCAGCGCTATGTCTGTGACTCATGTTTACTTCCCTTATTACATGCAATCGGCTCTATTTCCATACTGCATTGTTAATATTTACCTACTGACCGAAGCGCTTCTCCAACCACATATAGGCTTCTGCTTACCCAACACATTTACAAGCATTTAAATCTAAATTATTGAAATAAAAAAGTACTAGCAACTTTAACCATGCATTGTATTAATAGTTATAGTCATTTTTAGGGAATTATTGTAGGAGATACAGGAGAGTGAGGAAAGGGATCGTTTGAAAGGAATGTCCAAAGTCCAACATTTTTTTAAACTTTTATCTTATTGTGTAAGGTTTTACAATCGCTTTTTTCTGAAATATAGATCATCTATTTCATGATCGTATACTCAAATCTCAAGCCATCTTTAAACCAAGAATTGGTAAACGAGTGCAAAGTTACTGGATAAACGCAAGAAATTGTCAACTCGCTCATTTTTCTCGTAGGTAAAATCCACTCCGATTTCTGGATTTCCAGTAACATCTCTGTGAGACTCCTGATTGGTTTGAAGGGCTGTGAATATCCAGGAAAGTAAAACATTTGAACTTTCTCTGCATCGAGTTCTGCATTTCCCATGCAGCAACAGAGCATTATTTTCACCGATGTACCAATAATGCCCACTCTCTTTGCTCTCTTGTTTCCATGTAAATCACTCACAAATCATGCAACCTCCGGTGTTGTAAACGTGCAGTAAAAGTGATTGCCAGTAACCTGTTTTATTTGAAAGCATTTCTACACTGCTCTAATTGTACTCTTGCTATATTGCCACCTAAAACATGAAAACCCCCAATATCTGCGTAATCAATTTCATGTATTTAAAATTAGAAAGGGCACAAAAAACGACTCTGAGTAGATGTAAACTGTAGTTGCCAGGCTGGCCAATGGGAGAAATTATGAAATCTGGTGAATTATGGGAGATTGTTCAATCTCTTTGTTTTAAATGTGCTCTTTATGTGATTATGTTTGCATTATTATATGTATTTTGGTTTTGTGTGTGGATGCAGATAAATATGTAACAATGGGATAATGACGTGAATTTGATGTTTGTGAATAATTTCATCTAGCTCAAATTTGAGTTTGAGACATTTTTTATTTGGCTGTAAAGATTATAAAGAGTATAATTCAGATTTGAATGGTCACTTTGATGGTGACTTACTTTCTGACTTCAAACAGCATAATTCAGTAACTAAGTTATTCATCAACAAATAATGAACCTTGATGTAAAAATATGCTATCACGATCTATACTAGATATAATGATATCCCTTATTTATATAAACCATGAGTGTAAGCAAACATCATCTATTGGTTCTTTCTAATTCCTTTACATTTAATACAAAATATATCTATTTCAGTCTAATCTCACAAATTTTTGGTGAAAAATTAACAAAACTATAATAACCCTAAAAACTGTCGAGTTACAGTAGTGGCCATTATATTGAGAAGTTGCATCATTTTACTGAAATAGTTTAAAAAGGAATAATAGAAGAATGCAGGTTAAATTAATTCCAAAGCATCACCCCCCTTATCCTGCACCCTGCCCTCATGCCTCAATCTAGAAAATCCCAGGGTTGAATGGTGTGGTCAACCCATGAATTAATAAGATGCTAGAAGATGCTAGTGATCAGAACATAACAACAGCTGTTAAAGTACTTAAACACGGCTCATTTGCTCACAAGCTCATCCACTGCTAAAACCAGAGAGTAACCGATGGCCTGTGTCCACGGCCAAGTGAGGCTTGCGCTATGTGGGAATGGAAACAGAAACTTTGTAGTGTTGCATTTACCAATTCTCATATTCACAAAACCACTCTCTGATTGGACAGCTTGCAGTTTTAGTCTTGCATATTAACAACAACCTAGTGATGACAACCTGATTTGAAACAAAAGACTTTTCTTTTTTAGCAAATGCAATATTTGAGGTTACATTCTTCATCAGACAGAGACCAATTAATGCATGTTACAAGTAAAAAAAAAAGGTGTTCTGTTCTTTTTAAAATACAGAAATTGCTTGATGATATAAGCTCCGGTTAATTGGAGTACAGTATTGAAAACTGACCAAAAGCTACTTCCAAGCTATTTTTTTTATCAATGTCAATATTCATTATAATGGAACTGTACCTGTACATGATATTTTAAAACTCACCAATTGTAACTTAATTGAGTTAAGTAACTTTCTGTTACTTTGACAGAAACTTTCTAACTGTTTCATTTGGTGTTTGGAAGGCTGCTCTCTGGAGTATTGATGCAAGCTAACCAGCATGATTATAAGGCTTTTATAGTCATTGGGTTATTAATTTTTGCATAAAATCATGAAAGGTTATATTAGTTTTTAAACAATTTCATGTTCCACTGTCTGTGACTGGATCAAATAAAGCTACTAGCAAGGAAACAAGACATATTCCAACACAATCCGATTCAGTAGGGAACGTTTCCGTTTGGTTTGTCAGTCGGCGGACAGCGGCATGGTGCTGAACCCCTGCGCCGTCGTTCAGGTCAAAACATCATTACATATTCACATCGATTAAAGCAGCATAATACTACTAGCTATTCCCAAGTGTGCGCTGTAAACAAGCGAAAATGGCGCATAATGCAAGTCTATGGTATGAGGAGGATGAAGGCCTGGTTCGTCCTACAGCATCTCCATCACAAAAGATCCAAATCAAATGAATAAGAGTTTTATTCTTAAGCTCAGCATCCATCGTTCTGCTCGAAAACACCGCCTTTCTTATCTATTAAGAATCTTAAAAAGCTCTTACTTCAACATAGACTGCTCCTTCTCCTCCTCTTTCTTCTGGCGGTCCATGACACCGAGGATGATCTTCCTCTCCTCCTCGGTGAGGTGGCTCAGGTCCGGCATCTCCGGCAGGACAGGCCCGCTGCGGGGCCCGGCGGGAGCGGACATCTTTACTAGCCGATGCTGGAGAAGACCAAGAATCAGACTTAATCCATGATGAAGGAAAGCTCGATTTGAGCAATCATCTCAGGATTTCTGCCAGCTCTGGGTTCAAATCATCTCAACCCACAGAAACATCTCTGACGGTGGAACCCTTGAAAAGGGAACACTTGAAAAGGTTGTTTAGTACTAGAGCTGCAATGATGAGAGTAAAAGCTCTCATAGATTAGAACACCGATTTTATAGCATCATCTCAACCCTTCGCTGGGCAATAAACACATCTGGCCCGTTTAAACGCATATGCTATAAACGCAAATCTGTTTCAAACGCGCAATGTCCTCAGAAAAAGCCTCTAATGAAAAAAGCGAAGGAGGATTCGGAATAGAAGAGCTCATCTCGGATGCTATTCCAGATCTCTGAGGAAGCGCCTCTTGCCTTTTATTTGGCCATCTTTTTGTTCCGTCCCGTCTAACCCATCGCTGTCATCGTCCTGGAAAAGTTCCTTTCCATTTCATAATAAATCTTCGTTTCCCCTTTGAGTCCCTCTGCTCAGACGGCTCGCTTTTCTCCAGGTTTGATCATTCTTCAGGATATCTTAAATACACAAAAATGGATGCAGCGACACAGAATCCCAAGTGGAAGAGTGTGGGCGGAGCTAAACCCACCCGGGCGATAGGCTAATGTCGCAATATTACTATGACGAGGGCACAGCTATTAATATTCATGAGCCAGGGTCGGAGGTTGGAGGAAATCGATGAAACGTCATAACCATGGATTTACTATAAACGTAGGAAGTATTTTATGGGAGAAAATGAATTTTATTCCAAGAGAATTTCGTTGAAACTCAATTAACAAACTAGATGAATCCACTTAAAGATTTTACTTACAATTTAACTAATGTGCCGGAAAATACTGCTCCTTTTTCAAAATCATAATAAACTCTTAACTTATTTATTCTCGAACTGTAAAATAAGGAAATATTTTTGTAATGTTTTCTTCACAGACTGTACATTCAATACCACTTAACACATTAATCTGTTACAACAAAAGTTAGAATAAAAATAGTCATTTAGTCAATTTCATTATCTTAAATGATGAGGTTTTAATCCACTAATATAAATTGTCAAACTCCCTCTATTTCACATTTTTACTAAAGTACTTAATCTTCTTACGAAGTCTCTTAAATGACTACAAAATGTAAAAGCTACTTCCCTTGTAAATTACTTTTTGAATTTGTTTACAGTCCTATACAAAATTTCTTGTAATCAAGTTAAATTTTGTCTTCCTTTTTCATATTTGCTTTTTACATTTTAATATCCTGAAAATTTTTTTTTTTCTAACTAAAACCCCCAATAAAAAAATCAGATACACTTCCAAGCAACAAAACAAATAAACACATTTAAAACATAAAGCAGGAATGAGATCAAGAAAATAGAACTGTTTAACTTAATCACTAAACTAATCAACTTTACATTCACATATTTAAAAAGTCTTAAAATTGACATAATACGACTATTCAAATTCATGTGACCATTATGTAAAGCTCTATGAACAGCAACATAGTGATTTATATTTGTGCGCCATATTGAACATATTTGTCTTATCTGGTAATTTTTCATCTGTCTTGTGATTTATTTACGTCTTCCAATTTTATCCTCCATGTTTTATTTGTTGTTTTCCTGCTATTCTTTGAATGAATCTCTTGAAAAAGATAAATGAAAATCAGAATGAGAAAATAAACCTTTGAAAGGAAAAAAGCAATAAAGAAAACAAATTATCCCAATAAACCATTGCCATAGAGTAATACTAGCAAAATCATAATATATTATTTCTATGTGAAAATAACCAAGTTGCTCTGTATATGTCTATATGTAAACATTGTTATTTTGATCTAGGGTCAATAATAAATAAAAGTAATAAAGAACACGTGAGCATTGAGACAAAAATCCCACTTTTTCTGATTAAATACAAAATTAAGACAATAAAAGTTGGTAACCAAATTATTTGTAGGTCATTCATTACAAAGAATTCCACAATACAACTCTGACATACAAGGACTTATCATTTGGCAACGACAACAATATTCAGTTCCAGAATAATACCTCTCTAATTATCACATGCGAAATCCTTGAACTTCCCCCAGAGAGCAAGTTCAGTGCAGATGGAGCATGCAAACCTTTCCATATTTCAAGCAAAACGGTCATCATAGTTGCTAAAGATAATTGTGCATTGCACCTCATGAAATAACTGGTAGTGTTGGCTAATTCAATGGTATTTGGTCTAAGCCATTTATAAGGGTTGAATTCAAAACAGGTGTAATCCACCAGATAATAATTACCAAGATTTTATAAGCATCGCAACATTAGGTATTTGAAATCAGAAGGTCAGATCACAATGTATATGTGAAAGATGATCATTCGCTGAAGCCTTTACCATAGTAGGATTCCCAAATTTATTGAGAGGCAGTCAGAAATCAGAGTGAAGATATGGACTGGAATCTGAACCAAACCTGGTTCATTTGTCATTTGAAAGGAAAAATGGCATCATATAAATCTTGTTAGATTTCATTAAGAGTATGATATTTTCATTATATACACACACACACACACACGCACATCACAAACATAATCATTTCAAATACAAGGGACCTCAGGTCACTCATAATACTAAGATCATGTTCATTTCAAAGGTATATGTTCTAATATTTTAATTAGCCCCTAAATTGATGGTTAACTACTCTTCGCTCTCTCTTTTAAAGTTAATCAGTTAAAGATTAGATAAGATCATTGGGCTAAATGATGAGGAGCACCTTCTATCTCGTTACTTGATTAAGACTTTACAGGATCAGAAAAGCATCCCTGGTTTAAACTGAAACAAATCATTCAATCCCATATTTCTTTGTTTCCCCTTACTTCGAGGTCACTTTAAATGCTGACTTCTATTACAGCAGAATTGGTTATAGTGTTACGTTGCACACTATACATATATTTATGTAATACATATTCTTAAAATATTACTTTTAATTCCTGAAATTCATAAAATAAGTACATATTGGAACACAGCTATAAAATTAAATGTTATGATCAAAAATATGGAAGTTGTCACATAAATGTCTTTCTAATCCGAATCCTCAGTTTTTTTCCTTCCACAACAGAGAAGATGAACATAAGGGAACTGAATTCTATATATTTCCCACACATAAGACTAAACTAAGCTTACAAACACTTCAATGATTACAACAGCCTTTCTTCATAATAGTATCCTGGCCATTGTTTCATCCCAAAAGAAACCCTACGGTTCATAGATTACCAAGAAATTGCAATTCTATTCCCACCCCAAAAAAAATACCCAAAATGCATTTTCATTACATTTACGCTAATCCACATTAGGACTCTTGTTTGTGAAGCTGCTTTGAAGCAACAGCAAAGCCACACTTTTAAAATTACATTTTGGATTTACTGACTTACCAACAACCATGTATTACTATGGTTAAAAAAATAAACATTGAACATATGAATGTGTCAATTTTATTTATGTCTTGCTTTTTGGTGACAACATAAGTAGATGCTATTTTAAAAACTAAACACATAAAATATCTTTAATTGTTGCCTTTGGGGACAATAAAATAAAATTTGAATTGAAAGTTCACCTTTAGATTTTAACTGTGTGATTACAGTGACCACTGAAATATGAGAACTATCAAAATAGTAAAATAGTATAATAAAAGATTAATAATAAATGAATAAAAGTTGTTTTATTGTTCTTATTTCAGAAAGTTTAGATTGCATATACAATTTAACTTTCTAAAAATGTCTGTGTACAGCATTCAATATTGAATAAAAGAGAAGTAAAAGGCTCAAAAAGCTCTGGAGCACATCTGATTGAGCAGACCAGGAACCAGAACCCAAAAGCACCTTCTCCTCTTATTCCACAACAGCCACAACATGCTTCTGACTTTCTGGCACCACGGGAACTGATCCAGGCTTGCTGTGTTTGCGCACATTCTGTTCCCTGAAACACACGAAAGCAAACAGTTAGAAAGCCATTCGACTGGTTTCTTTTGATTGCCAGTACAATAAAGTCAACTGGTAGATTTTTTGTGCATGTTTGTTTATTCTTTTTGTGGATGGAAAAGCTGATGTGGCATATTGTAGCTTTTGTACAAACAGAGAAAACCTTTAAAGGGGTTATGCTTCTACAAACCTAAGAAGTTCCACTTTTGTCTAAAGCTACAAGGACGAATCAAAACATTGGAATTCAGTGTTTGTGTTTTTATTTAATAAATAAATACAAGACGCGCTCCCCAAGTATTCTTTTGGGTCACGATTCAGCTGTGAAATCTAGATTGAAGACTTTTATATTTAGGGAGACCTATAATTAATAGTTTTCATTTTCTTACCTGAACTTTAACTGTTGTGGTGCTTATTTATACATGTTTGCTTTAGTTTTTTTTATGTTGCATTTCTGTAAGCCAAACTTGGGTGTCTTGAAAGGCACCAACAAACAAAATGAATTGTTAACATTATTAATAGATTTCTTGGCTGTGAATATTATTCATATTAAAACATGTTTTAGGTTGAAATTGAACAAAAATTAACAGAACCATGCAAGAACAACAATAAGAAAAACACTCCAATTCATTGTCCCGAAGTCTTTAAAACAACAGCATAAGGTTTTTCCACAGGTTCAAGGGAACAGGGACAAACAAGTCAAATAAATTCCTCTTTTAAAATTCTAAGTTTAAATCAGTTTAATTAAAAGTTTATAATGACAGAGCTAATGTAAAAAGTTTGATGGTGACTTACTTTCTGCGCCGTGCTTCCCTCATCTCCTGCTGCTCCCTCTTCTGTTTCAACACGTCTCTGGGCAAATGCCGATGCCGAGCGATGCGTTTTATCTCTGGATGGTGCTGAAACTTCTCCATCAGCTTTTTGTTATAGTTAAGAGCAGATTTCTCCTGGTTAGAGAGCTGTAATAAAAACAAGACAAAGGTCAGTAGTATAAATGTAAAGAAACAAACATTTACGCTCACAGCAGCAGTGTAATGAGTTCTTCTTTCAGATGCAGAATCAAGAATAAATCATTGGAGAGTCAGGTTTATAACTAATCAACAATGAAGTGGAGCAGGTGTTGCTTTACCAGCTACATGATAAACTTGAGTCGACTCACCGTGGGCGCGTTATGGTAAATAGTTGTCATGCTCCCCCTGAACTTCGTTAATAAATACTGTTCAACTTTGATGGAAACTCACTTATATTTCACAACATAACCCTGGAAGAAAAGCTCAGTATGTTTGAATTAACTGTTCAGAAAACAGAAATGGGAAAACATATAGCTGCAGTTTGTCTCTCCGAGTCATAAAACTACAGTCTCTCGAGTTCAGCAAGTCTTGCGCCACACCCCTTTGCGAGCTTTTATTCTAATTAAAAGCAGTGATTTCCACAAATTCAATTTGTATAGGGCAATCTAATTGCTGCTGATGCTGAGGAGAAAATTTGGAAGGCCTGTGAAAATAGTATTAATCGATTTCTTGACAGTGTTTACATGAGGATAAGAAAGCGATCATGACTCCTTAATTTTTATGAAGACCTCCTGCTTTAAGCTGTAAGATTTGGGTCACACATTTTGAGCGTTAGTTTTCTTGAAAATATGGATTAAGAATCAGATAGGAATTCCTATTGGATAAATACACAGGATAGTAACAGAATCTGTTATTTTAAATGGTAAAGTTTCTTAAGATGAGGAAAGTGTTGATTTAAACTGGTCAATAACTTATTATAAAGACCCTGTTTAAATACATTTTGTGGTGAATTAAAGCAACCAAAACATTAATTTTAGTGCAAAAAAAATGGGAGTAAAAAATAACCACATACATGCAGACATTACATGCACTTGTGGAAGTCACATTGCTTAAGTCAGTTTCCATCTTCACAGATTGATTTACTATCAGTGAAATGATTGTGAATGAATTATTTTCTCCACACAGTGGACAAAACTGGCGTACATACGGTTTTTGTGCGTGTTGAACATAGTTCTTTAGCGACCCCTACAGGCCATGGAGAGAAACTATTGATTGCCTTAACAAGAAACAAAAAGCAGCATTTTTAGAAGTTTTTTTTAAGTATTTGCAATGTTGACTAAAATATTTAACAAAATTCATTGCAAAATATTATCTCTCTCATATTCATATATATATATATATATACTGCCGCTGAACCTAGATTTTATTAATTCATATGATAATTTTTCAATCCCTTTTAAAGTATTAGATAAAATATTTTTTCTTGTTTCTGCCTCAAAATAATATTCCCTCTAAACAACTCTGCAGACTTGTTTGAGATACTTTGAAAGATATTAATGATAACTAGATGTTGGAATTCGGCAGTGTCTCATTACCAATATCACATGTATGTATATGAGGGCGGAGAATCACCTGTGCTCAGTATTACAAATGTCATATTCTAATATATCTTTTAGGCAAATTCATTGCAAAACAAACAATATTCTTACAAAACTAGGTGTACAAAAAAGGGGTACAAAACTACTTGATACAAAAAGTGAGTACATAGATTGTATATTGTATATTTCTATCCCATTATAAATTAAACCATGTTGTTCAAACAAAACTCAAAAGAAGAAATTCGGGGGAGAGCAGACTCTTGATTCAGCATCTGCTCCTTTAATTAAATTCTCTCATGTGGCTGAGTTTAATGCCTTCATTATTTTTCCTGTTTTAAGTGATTGGTTAATTCAAACTGCTGATAACTGCACTGAGTGTCTGATCTCTTTAAGTTAAGTGTCAGAATAAATCTAGCCCTTAAGGTCCAGCGGAAGACAAAACTTGCCAATGCTGAACCATATGAGCAATGCACATAGACCGGTGCTAAGAGAAGAGATTACGACTCACCTGGATCAGAACCAAACACTGATTCAGCAAAAAAAAATTAAAAATACTGAAGTACTGTGTACCCTTATGTTTCAAGCCCCATTCAATCCGATCCAATCCAATCCAAATCAACACAACACAGAAATCCTTATAAAATAGGTTTATGAGTATAATTCTTCGACAAGGAATATAGGATCTCAAGCACCATATTTGCAGAGGATCAAATCCTTTATTTGAAATCCATCAGTTTGAATTTCTGTAAAAGTATACTTTCTATAAATTCCCAAAAAACACTAGTCCAAGCTTTGTCAAATTTGAACCAGATCATCTTTAGACTCTGCCAATGAAAAGTTGCGTATTTCAAGTGGATTTGGAAATTCGTAAAAAAAAAATTCATTTAACAATCTTATCAAAACTGTGCAATACTAGCAACATGTATAAGATCCTAACCATGATCTGTGAGTTCATGCACCATCCCCTGATGTTCCAGAGATGTAGAAATTGGCTGTACTGTCTACTAATTACATACCAGTTTGTCTAAAATAGGCTTTAATGAATTCACACTAAACTTGGCATAACAAACTTAGATTGCTAGGATATAGCTTAATGCCATCTTGTGGTCAAAATTCATTAAAAAAAAGGACACTTTGGCTTAAACTGTCAGTCAAAAATCACAAGTTGTGTCTCTCACACTCTGGACCCTTGAGGTCAATTACTAATGTTTTTCCTTGATTGCACAGCGGATACAACATCACTCTGGATGCTGCTCACACAGGCAACCACCTCTTCCAGCTCTTACGCTCTGGCCGGCGCTTCAGAGCCCCAAACACCAGGATAGCCCAGCAAAACACAGCTTCATCACTCAGGCCGTTCAGTTCCTGAACCCGTTTTGTAACTTAGTAACTTAGTAATTTAGAACCTGTGTTAATGTATTTTGCAATGTTAGTGTCTTTTTTTGTACCAACACTGGAGAGTACCCCTGTACCACAACAAATAAACATCTTTCTGATTCTGATACCATACGCGCAAAGCGACGTCTTGACCGCTTACACTGCAGTTATATTTAGTGTTCTTTGCCAAAGTCATGCAACAGTTCACTTCCTTTCAGAGCAGAGAGATCCCAGATATTGGGATTTACTACATAGACCAAATAGACCTAAAGTAAATTACGCCATGGTCTGACTGAATACATGATTCTGATTGACTGGCAGGAGCACAAGATCACAGTTCATAGATTTGCTCAACTTGGAATTTTTGCGACTCTATTATTTATGTTTTACAGCCCACTTTTACAACAACCATCGTTTGTGGAGCTCTCCTGCACTGATTTGAGTCAAAAATGCACGAGGACAGCTGACAGAACAAGAGCCATTTTAACTTAGGTGCATCTACGAAAAAATGTAGAGCAAAGAGTTATATATGGTCCATTTTTCATGTATAATTCCACATTAAAAGAAAACAAGGACCTTCAAATTGGCCTTCGGCTGTGAAGTTTTACTTTGTTGCGAATTTACAGCATTTTTCGAATAAATCTGATTTGCAGCTGTTACTAGCTGCAGAGCGGCCCATTTCTCTCATTACCCCCTCATCCAGCTCAGTGGAAAGTTGTATTTGTTGGGGTTTAAAAATATGTTGAAACAATTGTTTTTAGTAAATGATTTATATTTTTAAACAAGTAGACCTCAGATAGACATCCATGTGCACTGAAATGCAGAGCCTACTATGGGAAGGAAATGACCAGATCAAAGGAGATTAAATTTGAAGAGGCAATGCGCATCAGGTGGTTTATAAATAATGACGCTTAACCTTCATAATTCCCTTACTTAGATTGTATACACATAAAAATATAAGAGATATAAAGGATTTGAATGTTTACCACTCCAAGCTTCTCAGAAGCACTGGACTTCCACAGTCGGATGTTCATCTCATCTGAACCACTCATGATGTATTTGTTGTCAGCTGACCATCTGACACAGATGACGTGCTGCATGCGTCTGGTGTAGTAAACCTCCCTGTGGTTAACAATATCGTCCTCAGTTAAGAAAAATTTGAGCAATCAAATAGTTTTGTTTAAAAGTGGATAGTTAAGTCACGTGACGTTAACCCCCAAAGAATCCAAGAATTCTTTCTTTACCACACTCACCTGCTGTGGCCTTTGTCTTTGGGAAAGATACGCACAGTTCTATCGAAGCTAGCAGAAACAAATTCCTGTCCCGTGGGGGAATAGTCCACATCCAGCACTGCAGACACATGATCCTTGTGCACATTCACAGTGGAGCCCAGAAACCTCATGTCATATGTATAAAGGCTATGGAAAAAACAGAGATGAGATTTATTTACTCTCATTAAATTTTCATGTAACGGTTTAAGTTTGGCATCAACTCACTTGTAGTCTTCATTTGCACAGGTAAAGTAATATGCTTCCATTGGGTTCCAGCAAAGTGTGTTGCTTCTCATTTGCATGATCACCTGTAACACAGTAGCATTCCAGAAACCTCTACAATGTTTTTAAAGTCCTTGCAGAAACGACGAGACATCTCAAGTTAGAAAAAGTGCTGCGCAAATTTTAACATGTGAAATTTTTTTAAAGCTATGAAACATTTACAGACCTTTCGGAGTGGTGCAGATTCTCGGATGTCATACAAGACTACGCTTCTGTCTGATGCACAGCTGGCAAGTAGATCGGTCTGAAAAGAAAAATGGCAGAACTTTTCTTTATGATTTTAAAGTTTATTAGCTAAAACAAATTGGATAGCAAAATGTAATAAAAATGTTGAAATCCTGAAAGTAACACTTGGGACTGGCAATTGTTAACGTCCTAATCATGCAAATAAACAGTACTGTATTACAGCACTTGTGGTGTAACTTTGGTCTTTCAGTCTTCAAAATGCTTCAAACATAAAATTGTCATTGATGGCACAAAGACGCCACAAAGGCAGAAAATCTCTTAGCAGAACCTTCTCTTTCACTGTCCTTGTGGAACAAACTCCCTTATCCAGCAAGGAAAACACCAACACTAGAGGCCTTCAAGAAGCAAAGTAAAACTCTTAAGGAAATTAAATTTTCCTCTTTTCTTTTTGCTAAGGTTGATTGATCAGCTGATACAACTTCTATTAGCAAACAGAGATAGACCAGAAAAAATATCATTCTAGGGTAAAAAAAAAAGGTTATAAATAAAATACATGTTATAAGAGAATGAAAGTGCTTTTTAATTTTGCCTACGTGTACCTAAAACCAGTATGAACCTTCTGATTTGTATTCGGAAAACATAGCTGTACTTTCCATTGTAATTGTAAAAACTATATCCTAAACCCATCAAAATCTTTAAAACAAAGCAAATCTTTCAAACAGAGCAACAACTTTTCAAGCCCTCGTAATAAGCTGATATTTAAAGAGCTGCAGTAGCTGGTTTCTGAAATGCCTTTCCTTTTCCTCATAACAATAGACCAAAAATTTAAAGAATAGTATAAACAGTTGGGTTTGAGTAACTGATGAGATTTATTGCTTTCTTCCTCAAATGTAATATAAAACCGAACGAGTCATTGACCTCTACGGGGTTGTAGCGGAGGGAGCTGAAGCTGTCCACACCCCAGCTGAAGGAGAGAATGGGGGTGCTCCTCTGTTCATCCCAGATGTCCACAGTTTGTCCACAGGTGGCAAACGTGCCCTCACTCTGGTGATGGTCAATCCCAGTGAACACAGCCTGCAAGGGAAGCGATTCACCTATTACAACATGGTTATCAAACACACATCGCAAGAGCTGAAACCACAGGGACTCATGTTTTATTTTGTTTTTAACACACCAAATTAAAAAGGAGCATTGTCAGAATCCGTTTACTCTTTAGACAACAACTTTATGAATAGGTCATTTTGTCTTTTATAAAATGCTTTGTGTCAATGAAAAAGTTTTGATGTAAACATTTTATGACAAATTTACTATAAAACATTCAGCCTTTTTAAAAGTCATTATTAATTTATTTCTTGAATCTGCTCAATTTGTGCTCCTTATATTACCACATTCTTAATGCCTGAAATGAAGAGTAGAAAGAAATTGTCGAATGGTGAGAAACAAATTACAAAAATACATATTAATGAAAATAGTTTTGATAAACAACACATTTAAAACAACAAATTAAAGACCTTTAAAATACTTGTTTAAAAATAAATGAATTAAAAATAGATAGCATATAAAATGCAAGTAAAATAGTTAAAAGACTTTAAGAAAGCAATTGACTCCATTTGGCTGTCCTTAAAATTTAGTGGCAGCAATAACCGAGAAATCCTGTTATCCATGGATTAAGAGCGTGTGTGAAGGAGTGATGTGGGTTGGTGATCTGTGCCGTTAAAACAGATGATTAAAATAACCCAGCCTCTTAGTATACATTAAAATAAACATAATGGGAGACCAAGAGCCAGTGCAAAGTTTTTAGAGGATATGTGATATGCTCACATGACCTGATCCCAGTCAGCCCTTCCACAAACAAATTTCCCAAACATTCCTACTAGTTGAGCATAGACTTTTTAATTGAAAAATAGGATGGTATTACAGTAGAAATTTTCAGCAGTGGAAAAATATAGCATATCATAGAGTAATTTCACAGGTAAAACACTACATTTCAACCGTGGTCTGTAAAACTGACTAAAATGTAGTATAATAATCCTCATTGTCCTCTTTGTCTCTCATTTGCTGCCATCAGGAGACAGACCAAGTCACCCAGTGTTTGAAATTTTTTATAAGACAGTTTTGTCACTGGCAACAGAAATTGCTTGTCATCTATTTATAAATTGAATACGAAACAAATGTAGAAAGACATTAAACGCTCAATCAAATTTTACAGAAATAAATGTAATGTTAATACTTTTCAGCTTTCAACAAGATCATTTACCAAAAAAACAGTTATATTTAAAGGCCCACTTATCAAACAGTTTTGCATGTTTTAGTATCGTTCCCATATCGCAAACACACCTCAAATCATAGTCAGATCACCAACTAACCTATCAGATGAACACAAATGCAGCTCATCTCAATGAAAAACAGAAGTGCTGACTGACCCAGAACTGTAACCATAGTAGAACGTGACGGACAATGAAAAGAACATGTGTTTTGGAAACTCCCTACTCAAAAGTGTTTAACACATAGGTGGATTTATTGTGTGCCAACTAACAAACGCACAGCAGTGGGAATGGCAGAAGGAAAACGAGATACACAGCTCGTTGTGTGGAGCACAAGAATTTGAAGTGATTCGAAGAAATTTACGATAAATTCTGCCTTTTGAAGGTTATTAGGAATTCATGGGTAGTCTAAAGAGGCCAAATATGTATTATACATTATTTAAAAGGGGGTATGATATGACAAGCTATTATCTGTTTTCATTTCTATTATTATTATCATAACACAGACCTTTTTAAGGAACAAAAAAACATTTAGCTTGGAGGTAATCAGTGCTGGAACTTTACCTTCCCCAGAATGGTGTTAATTGGTTCCTCACGCACTCCATAACCAGGAGCCTCCATGTTCCACTGTTTAATGGTTTTATCGTCTCCAATCTGTCAAATAATACACATACATAACAATTTTAAAAAGTGACTTTCTTCAGAACTTGTGAATACAACATGAGGTATGGCTAATTCAAATACCGTGAAAAAGGATGATCCACAAAAGCGGGAGCAGATTCCTCGCACAAATCCTTCATGTGCCTGAACTGTCCTTAAACATTCTCGCGTAGACAGGTTCCACACTTTGATCTGTCAAAACACAATTAACATTAACCCAAAACCTTTCATAAACACCAAATTACTGAAGAGAAAAACAGCTTAACAAAACATTTAGATTATATGTCAACCTTTTTTCTAAGTTAAACCTAAAATAAATGTGCAATTACTTGAGTTATTAATCTTTATTTTATTGTTTTGTATAGTATAGCTCTGTCCCACACTACAAACAACAGCTAGTTTTGTCTCCAACCACAATAAAACGCATTATGGGAGCTTATGTGTTAGAATATTGCTTGAGATTAACTGCAAAAAATTTGGAACACATGCATTTACCTAAGGCAAATACCTAAAGATGACTGTTTATTAAACATAACAAAAGCTAAATGAAGGACTTGCATTATCACATGTCACAGTAAACCCTTTTAACGATTACCTCTCCATCACAGGCACCAGATATGACGGTTGAAAGGCTTTTGGCGTGTTTGCTCAGGCAGCTGATGCCATCTCTGTGTCCGTCGAGAGACGCCACAAACGGCTTGGCGAACACTCGCTGCAATTTAGTGGCATTCAGGGCCCTAGCATATTCTCGGGGTACTTCAAAAGGATGTAGCGTCGGGTCGAAGTTCCTAGGCACTAAAGTAAAATTCATCCGTAAGTTTATTTTAACATGCCTACAATTACCTCACACTCATTTACTCATTTTACGTACCTCGATGTAAATCTCTGGTCGTCTCTCGAACATAATCGTCCGGGTTTCTTGAAAGAACTTTAACTTTCATTTTAAAACTGAAAATCAGACGAGATAAGGTAAAAAAAAAACAGTTTATAAACGCTGCATCCAAAAAGCGCAGCACATGTGTTTGTGCGACGTTTCGCGCACTATTATGACGAAAAGCATCCGGGTATTGAGCACAAAAATAACGGGGAATTGCATTTTTACAAGATTGCAAAATTGATTGAAACAAAATGGCGATTTACAAAAAGAAAAAAAAACACGTCTTGATCTTGTTTTAAGTTTTAGCCAGAAGGAATCCGTTTTTTTTTAGATTTGAATTCATATAAAATTAATATTTGAATCTATTTGTTTGTATTGTAAATTAGTGTATTATTGCTCTTGGTCATGAATAGGCATTAATTGAATTTGTTACAGAAATGTACAGCTGCACATAGATTAAAAGAAGAGAAAAACAGTAATCCCCTACGTATTTTATGCATTATCTTATGATAGTTTTGCGTTTTTGTAAGGGAACTCAAAAAATTAATAAACTGTTTTAATTCCTATCTTACTAATATTTTACATACACTTATTGTTATTACTGTAATTGCTCTTCGGGAACTCCAAAATTCTTGTTTATTTACGGCAAACAAGTGATTATTACATGTACTCTATTGATGAACTGCAAGCGTAAACGGGCCACCGAGCGCCCCCAATTGGCTTAACCCCACAGGTCCACAAAATTCAGCCACTCCGATCTCCTGTTACACGCGGAACATCGCTTGAAGCTCAATAGGAAGTGAGTGAACTGCAGTACTCTGAGCAGCCGCTTGAGGCTGACTCCGAAACAGAGCAAGTTCTCTATCACTCCAATGTTAAAACTGCCCAACTTTGGGACTGAAAAACCATGTTTCTAGCGCTGGCTCCATTAGGCTTGTTGATTCCGATCGCTAGTTTTTACCTTCATGAACACTCTGAGGGGGTGAACTATTTTTAAATTTGTTTGTTTAAAATAAATAAAAATGAAACCTTTGGCCAATCAGACGCATTCCCTTTGGCCATGTCCCGCCTCTGAGGACATGTTTTCAATTACTGGCTCCGCCCATTTTGAGCTTCATTTGACTTTGCCAGAAGCTAATGCCTGACGTCATGAACACTCTGTTTTCATGTTATTTACAGTCAATGGTACAACAGTTGCTATCGACTGTTTTGTATTGTCTTGCCATTTGTGCAATAGTTGTTGGCGTGTGTTTTGAGCGTGTTTGAAACAGTCTACTTTATGGAGATTCTAGGCAGCACGTTTGACGATTCGGTGTTTGAAGAGTCACGGACTAGAGTGTCAGCTGCTCTTCCCCAATACGAACCCAAACTCTGCCATCCTCTTGTGAGTAATTTAGATAATCAATATAAAGATTACACTTGTGAATCATAAAGCATTAGTATGAGATGTTGTTTGTACTCATAGAACTCCCTCCCTCAATGAAAATATACTTATCTTCGTCAAGATTTCCTAGATTTGGACACAAAAGAAAACTAACCTTACTTCAGTAGCATATTTTCTCCCATTGTGGATGCAATTAAGATTGAATTTTGCATATATTATATTGCATAATACATGCATTATATTTTAGAGAATATATAACAGAACTCTTATCATGCTTAGTGGTTTTGTGAAGATGGAAATATTGAAGATGCTCTGGAAGACCAAAAAGGTTTTAAATTTCGAGGGGATTTGGCCTACAGGAGGAAACAATATCAGGTAAACCTGATATAAATACCAGGGAATATGTGGTGTCTTTGCATTATAACTGTTTTAATAAATTGTGTGATTTAATGACAGAGGGCTCTGGATGAGTATAAATCTTGCCTATCCCTCATCCCTGCTGCAAACGTTTCAGTCAGGAGAGATGTGCTGGAAGGAATGGCTCGGTGCTGGTGCCATCTAGGGAAAAAAGAGGAGGCTCTAATAGCTTGTCAAAAACTGGTATGTTCACATGTCAGATGTTTTATTTTTTGTTAGTAAAAGTTAATAATCATTCTGGAATTGATTCATTTACAAGACAGACTGTTAACACCATGGATGACTGTCAGACAATTAATCAGATTGCTGACTTGTCATTTTCCGATAGAAAGCTGTGGTGTCAAACACCTGCCACCTGACCTGTGTCCTCCAGCTTGAGCAGAACATTCATGAACACCACAATGACTTGTGGAGTAGTGTGTCCATGCTGCAGGAGCTCTGCTGCCTTCACCCGTACCATCCCTGGCACTGGCAAAAACTGGGCATGAGCTTCAAAAGACTCTTGGAGAGTCTTGAATGTTCGCTGAGGGGATCAGGCTCCGAGGACGAGGATCAAGATAAAATGCAGAAGGCACATATAGTTTTAGTACAAAAAACAATCATGTGCTTGATTAGAACCAGGTACTCCATTAACCATGGGTTTATAGAAATAGTTTTTACTCACGTTTCACTATTCTTTTAACCCCAACATATTAGTTGTAGTGCTGGCAAAATTAACGCATTAACACATGCGATTAATTTGACATGTATAATACATAAAAAAAATGAACACAGTTGCAGTTTTCGATGAGTTACAAATAATGTATGTTCATGCTCAGATGACAAAAAGCTCAAATTAAAATATAAATCCATGTGTATTCATAAAAATTTTATTTCACTTAATTTTAGTAATTTTGATTCAACATAAATGCAATAAACGGATACATTTTTATTTACTATACATATTATATATTGAATAAGAAATGGTGTTGAACAATGTAATGTAAATAAAATAAATTTTCTCTTGCTCAGTGGTATTGCCAGCCTTGTGCCACTTGCAAAATTATGGAGTCAACAGAGGACTATCAGCCTATAGTTAAATTCAAACATTATTTTACCTCACACTATCTAAAAGGAAGGACATCACTAATCTCACACGGCTGAAGATCGCTACTGCAGTTGTTCCAAGGTTTAAAGACCTACAATTTCTTCCCAAAGATGAAAGGAATGAGGCTTCACTAAGCAAGCTGTTAATGGCAGAGAGTCCTGGAAAACAAGAGTTTAAAGAGGCCACAAACTGACAACCACCTAAATTCAGGATGCAAAAAGTTATTTTGGTATTTATGGTTTAGTGCAGGTATGTTGTTTACATGACAAAATCTGTGTTATAAATTAAACAAAAAATCAAAAAACAATCTTATTTTGAATTTAAATAGTTTCTTTGTCTTCAGTTTACATTAATTATTAACATTTTACATTTATAGATTTAAAAAGTTTCAGCCTTGTCATTGCTATTAATTGCGATAAATTAAAAAAATTGGTGCAATTAATTAGTGAATATTTTTAATCGATCGACAGCACCAATTATTCATAAAATGGATTTTATTTGACAGCACTGAGATGTCAACCTGAGAAATTAATTTAGCAGTGCATGATTTGTTAAATTCACAGTTAGTGAATGGGCCAATACACAAATATTAGAAGATATCTTTTAAATGTGTAAGTTAGGCAAAATATAGCAATTATATTTAAGCTTTCATGTTTGCAAGGCGATGTCACTTTACCCACATAGAACTGAGAGGGGAAGCCGAACTAAAGCCTAGATGTTGACGAGATCTTGGAGATCATATTACACCGGACATGTAAAAAAAGAAAAAAACATGTTTCCACTAAAATGGTTGTGTTGCTAGTCACCGATGTTATACTGATTTAAGTTACATATTTTATCAATAATAAAATGTATTGTCATTCATTAAAAAATTACCAAAATATGTATATTTATGTAAAAATAATAGTTCAATCTGTGTAATGTCCAACAAACAGCATGGATAATGTTTTTAAAACAAGTTTTATTAACGATAACATAAGTAATAACAGGATTAGTATTAAAATTATAACAGAGTATTTAGATCTTGAGTTTTTTTTAGCCAGGAAAAAATTAATATATTTTATGCCACAATTACTGAAGTACCCAACATGACTCTGAAATGTAATCCAGTTTTTAATAATAAGATATTATGTTTATTTTTCAGTGTGGCAGTTCAGAGATGTACAATGCTGTTGAATGCTTTTAAACATTATTGTTGCAAAGTCTTTCACCCAAATTCAAAACACAAACCAAATTGCTGGCCTTCAGAGGACCAAAGCTTGCTAAGCTAAAGCTAAATTGTGAATTTGTGAGTCTTCAACCATTTCCACAACTATATATTTAAATTGTGATTTTTCCCTTTTAGGATGTTGCTTGATAACCTGCGAGTCCAGCAATTCTCCTTTGTGCTGGAGAAAAGCCAGAGAGTTTTACAAGAAATAGAAGGAGCTCTCCACGATCTGCATCCGACAGAAAACATGCTTCAAGTAGTTTCTGAGGTCTGACAACAATCACTTCAAGAGCGAGGAAAACTTTTAGTTTAGTTGCTTGGAAATACTTTGTCAAATTAGTTCATTTTGAAACACTGTATGACTCAACATGAACAATTAACCATAATTAGTTGTTGTTATGACGTTTGTTACAACAATAAATTTAAGGTAGGTCACCTGTCAAAAACAGAAAGCAGTTTAACAAAATGTGAATATATCGTACATAAAAATCTAATTTTCTATATAGAAAATTACAACTAAGTCAAGTAGATTAAAAACTGGGTATGGAAGGAAGCATCATGTTCAAAATTTTACAATTACATTATTTAATCACTTAAAATTGTGCGATACCAGGACTCCATTTCACATACAAAAACTCATTTGATTTTTATTTATTTGAAAAGTAAATGTTTCTGTTGTGTATCTAGGTGATGGCAGAAGATTTGAACCCAGAGAGGATGAGAGAGGAAAACCAAGATGGAGAGAGTTTATTGGGTCTTTCTATTAAAGACTTTGACGAGAGATGGTGGAACAAACTCCATTCCAAACTACAAGATGAGAAAACATGTTTAATTTATCACAGAAGGCCTGAAGATGAATGACATGGATTTTATATTCACAAATGTTTCTGATTTGTGAGAAACTTGCTCTGTTTCATGACATGAATAAAGTTCTATTTTAAATCACCAAATCTACTATTTGAAACGTGTGGTAGCAGAAGATTGAAAACTTTGGAAAAGTATCACATTCAATACATGTTTAAATGCAAGGCTGGAATATCACCAGTCTCTCACTCACCAAAGGAATTTATTTACACTTGTGCATTAGCTGTATTTGTAAACTATTTATATTATAATCAAAACCACCAATAGGAAAAATCCAAGAGTAGGCTAGTTTGACTTTTATGGAAATTTTAACAAATTGCACCAATGAGATGTTGCAGGAGCACCTTTATTGACCTGCACAGCATGCATTGTGTGCCAAGGCTGCATTTTCATGTTGTAATTATTTAAAAATGAAGGCTGAGAGGTTATAGGGTAATGAATGGTGTTCCTTCTTTGCAGCCACTGAGCCCTCTGCTGTGCACTGGTTACACTTGGAAAGCTGGTCTGTCTGACCAGGACAGGTGGGTTTGGGGAGCTCTGGGTTCTGGGCTGAAAGGCCGTCTGTTGTAAGAAGTCACTGGTGTTACCAGGCCATCTTGCAGGGAACTCTGGGATCTGAAGTGTCTCAAAGGGAAGGCATAGATCACTGGAAATTGAAGTATTTGAGGAAAAGCCAGGCACTGGTTTGGAAAGGGCATAGAGTCTGCGGAACTCCAGGTCAAATGGTTTCACTGCACTGCCTTTGAACAGTACAGCCAGGCTTCTATGAACCTGCCAGGACAGCCAAGTCAGACTGGGACAGAAGGACAGAGATATCAGTGGAAGAACATATTGAGTACAGTTCAATCAGAATGTATTAGTGCTGTGACACCGACAAAGGAATTAGGAAGTTACTCTTTGTTTAAGATCTTTGGTTGTTTCATTTGCCTGTTTTTTTTTAAACCTTTACACTTTGATGACTCAAAAAGTCATGAACAAATAATGTGCGCATTCTACAAAATTGTATTTACAGACAACATTTAAGAAATCTCCATCTACCTTGATAATGCATCTGCTAATATGATGAATGTACTATATTAGTGGTGACACAGCAACCTTGTAAACATGACAGGTGTGTACTTCCCAAATCCAGAAAGGTTGCTCACTACAGACAAAAATTGGGAAGCATTAAGCTCCCCGTCCCTCAAATACTTACAATTGACATCCAACAATGTCAAACACAAATGTTTGAATGATGGTTGTTGTTTTAATAGTCTCTGGAAACATTTGTCTTAAATAACTAATTAGACTTTCTCAACTGAAAAGACATTCCGCTACCTAGTTTGGTTCCTGACATAAGACATTTAGTGAGAGGAGCTAGAGCTCTGGCACCATATTAGCTATTAGCATCGAGAGCTATAAATCTAGCTCCTCCCATTTGGCTCTGCAGTAGGTCCCTAATTGGCCATCTCATGTAATAAAAGTCTAATCAGAGCATCACTGCTATTGCTACAAACGTTAATTATGTTTCTTAAGATTTTTTCTGAAGATAAAAGTAGCCATGACAAACTGTTTCCTTCTTAACAGTGTATCAACTTGATGTAGAATTGTGCCAAAATTTGAGAATTAGAAATCCACACATTGCTGGTCTATCCCTCAAGCTGCTGACATGGCACATGGCAAATTATGTCGCTCAATTCTGACCCATTCTTGGCCCAAGTACCACAATGAATTACTTTACATGTATGGACCAAGTCATCATACCAAACAAAAGCTACAGATGTGTCTCATCTGGCCCTAGTCTGAGCCAGGCTAAGCACCCATACTTGGCCCAAGCTCGGGCCAGATATCATGTTAAATACATAAAATTCTAATTCATCTTAGTGTTGTGCATTATTTATTGTGTTATTTACATGGTGGTTAACATAAATAGAATTAAAATTAATAACAAAAATGTGTTTAAAATAATAATGTATTTTAATTATAGCTCATATTGTGTATTATTAGCTTGGCCCATATACCAATATTTTATGTCTGGGCCAAGCGCTAAATTTTATATCTGACAATGGCATGTTTTATTCTATTATGTTAAAATATGTATAATTACCATTATTCATACACTTGTTTGTCATTCAGTGTGCACAATAAAGTAAGAATTTAACTGTGAGGGAAACCTGTTTCCATGCACATGTCAATAAACACGGAATATTGAAACTGTCAATTGCTTAATTAGAACACACGCAAGCATAAGTCTCTCTCAAGCTCTATAGCATCAATAAGCTAAAATCAACAACAATAATCAAAATCATGCCATTGGAATTTATTAATGTTGTGCTGAGTCCCACAACGTGTACATATTTTCATTCCCTTGTCATATAATTATGTACACTCCCTGAGCTAACAAAGCATATGTTTCTTAAGCCCCTCCTCTTTTGCATACATGAGTTGGCAGACTACAAGCCGATTAACTTTTATAACAATCTAGTTCAAATTGTTGTTAACTTCAGAACCAAAAATGTAAAAATAATATGAATTGTCTATAACGATTGTACTGAATATGCAGTAATCAATCCAAATCACATGACATTTTACCTACATTTAGTCTATTAAATTCAACTATAGTACAGTACATGTGTTACCACAAGTGTTACTTCAAATTCTCTAGAAAACAAACAAAGGTATTTCCTCCTCAGAAAAGAGTCCCAGCAAAGTATGCACTTCTCCAAACGGAGCTAACATTTTCTTCTCATGTTTATGGAGAATTTATTTGAACGCTTTAGCTACTCTCCTACATTCTAAACACTCTCTTTTCAGGATAGTCCTGCAATTGACTGGCAGCCCTGGAAAACTCCTTTAATATATTGTTTTTTTATGACAAATTTCTATAGAAGCAGCACCCAATATTCTCTCTTTTATGAGAGCACACACTTTAACTTAATTAAAATGTATAAATAGATGAATAAATGTTCAATCAAAACACATTGAGATGGTACCTGAATGAGCAAACCAACACTTTAGTGCAGTCCACGATGATGAACTTCTCTTGTACTTGTCCAGAGAACTTCCTACCTGATTTAGCACAATATGTCTCTCCTTGAACACTTCGGATAGACACTCTCTGTATTAAGAGAAAGATTTAGAATAATTTAGCCTCACATTTCTATCATCTTCAGTAGAAAATTATTTGACAACCTTCCAATAAAGTATGAAGCATATCTATATAGACTTAATATAACGCAGTAAATCACTTACAGAAAGGTGTGACTTGTTGATTTTAGCGTTTTCACACATGTCTTGAAACAGTTGTACATTGGTGTGGTCCAGAAGCAAATAGACAAACACACTCCGCTTTCTAGATGCCTCCAGAATATCACAGAAAATCTCCACATCACTGAATGTGTCCATGACGATAGCCAGAACCTTTAATGGGCATTATTTAGGGAGCACAAATTAGTATTTAGAGAAGGCATGTTTATTCTAGACTATAACATGTTAATATTTTCTTCGTTTTAGGAATCAGTAATTAGCTAGCAATTAATGCCTAAAAACTGCATTTGTTAATGACTAGCTATGAATTTTTTACACTATTACAAAGTATTTATAAACAATTTACTTGTTGCTATCTTTATTTGTGACTAATAACCCTTTGATGCATGTTTTTATCAATGTAACCATTAGCCATCAAGAAAACAAAATCATCCTTGTGTTGTCAATCCTTTATAAACTTCAACAGCTTTTGTGAATGTGTTGTTTATAAGAAAGACATAAAATGTTGAGTGACACTTTCAACAGCATTAAAACAACAATTAGAAAATAAAGCCATGGTTTAATATATAGGCAAAATTATCCATCACTGAATTTTACATTTACTCTGTTCCAAGTCTATTTGGTCCTACTCTAAATAGAGTTACACTAACATTTACATTGTCATGAGAAACATAGTTGTGAGGGACTTTTTAAATTGAAATACAAATGTTTCTGTCACTAAGTACGGTTTTCGATGAAGAATCATTGGTTAACCTCATTGATATTTTAAGTATTTGATTGTTTTTTGACGACAAGGTCGGAGCACATAACGCCAGTCTTCAGGTCTCTACACTGGCTGCCAGTGACATTCAGAATAGAGTTTAAAGTGCTGCTGCTTGTCAATAAGTCACAAAACAGCTCAGCACCAAAATATATCACAGATATGATTTCTGTATAGCAAACTAAACAGAGTTCTTAGATCATTAGGTTCAAATCTGTTAGAATTACGACAAGCTCGCTCCAAGCAGAGAGAGTCTGTTTTCAGTTACTATGCTGCCCACAGCTGGAACCAGATTCCAGTACAATTTGGAGGAGCTATAACTTTAGGCACTTTTAAATCTAGATCAAAAAAGTCCAAAGACATGTAGTATAAGTCAATTGGATAAAAATGATGGTCCATAGTAAATGAGTGTGTGTGTGGATGTTTCCCAGCAATGGGTTGTGGCATCAGCCCATTCACCGCATTAAACATATGCCAGAAGAGTTGGCGGTTCATTCTACTAAGGTGACCCCGAAAGGGAAGAAAACCAACAAGAAAATGGATAGATGGATGGATTATGACCTGTACTCATATCAGTGTCTAGTAGGCAGTGTGTAATTAGCACAATACAATATATGGCTTTTAGTTGTAGCTAGTTAGTTTGTAACAATACAATGATAATTTAAAATAAAATATATTTGGGACCATAAATAATAAAGGCATAATTCAACAAACTGCTATTCCAAAAAGTAAAATTGCAATAGTTTATCAAAATATATTACTAATTGAAAAACTGTTACCACTATTTCTATTAGTTTGCTTTTGTCAAACTGAACTAACATGGAAACAAACAAATTCCTTAGCTACAGTATAGTCTGAAATGTACTTGAACTAGCCAACCGAAAAGATGGCGCAGTAGTGGAGTTGGTCTTTTGGTAACCGAAAAGTTGGTGATTCGATCCCCGATAGGGTTATTCTGCTGTTGTGGCCCTTGAAAAGTCACTTCACCCACATTGCCTGTATAAATTTGAGACTGGTGGTGTGTGTTTGGTGGTGGGCAGGAGGCCATAGGCACGCCCAAGAATGGCAGCCACGTCCTGTTAGACTGCCCCAGGGCAGCTAAGGGCTACCAACAGAGTGTGAATGTGGAGTGAATGAATAATGCTCTGATAATTGTAAAACGTCTTTGAGGGTCTAGAAAAGCGTTATCTAAATTGAAAGCATTATTATTATTATATTGTACTTAAAAACATTGTAATATTGTAGTAACAGAACTCATTGATGTGTGTCTATTTCATATTTTGCTTTCCCAGCTTCAATGGTAATTTGCATGACAAGAACCAATTCTGTTATAATGCTATACACATGTGTGATATATCTAACACAATTAGATATTAGACATTCAAATAGATATTAGATATTAGACATTGTGGTAAAACATCCTCCAAAACATTTAGAGAACTTTAGAGTAAAAATAAATTATATTGTGTTGCATGTTTTTGCAGCATAAATGTTTCTAAATGTTTAAATATTTTCCTTCATGAAATTGACAGTATCTTACTTCATTTGCTTGCCGGATGAGTTCCCTCAGTAGATCCTTTGTGGATGAGGATTTAGCTGATTGAAAGCAAGCTTCCACACTAGGAACTCCTTTCAGATGATAACTCCAGTCCTCCACTGGCCAGCCGTAGTCAAGCACTGGTGGCTCGCTCTCAGTGAGCGCTGGAAAATATGTCTCAGAAGAGTCAGAAGAGGAAGTGGAAACCTCTTCATTTTGCAATGCCTCTTCATCACTGTGTGGTTCTGTAATGTTTTTCAAAATGTACTCTTTCTCTTCCACGGACAAAAAGTTTGCTTCATTCTCTTTCTTAAGCTTTTCCTGGTAACCATCCAGCCCTTTGTCTAAGAGAGCATCCATTGCCAGTCGTGTGCTTTCATTGTGACTCAAATCCAAGCAAGAAACGAGAGGATTTGAGTTTCTCATGTCATGAACTCGTCTTCTGATTTTTCCCATCATCTTTGGCTGAAGGTAGCACTGCACAGACAATCCATTGCTAACAAGGTTCATGATGACAGTATTCACGTCCTCTGTTTGAGCCTTTCATACACCTCTCATTTTTAGCCCTCGTTCACACTTCAGAAAACTAGACACTGATCTTTTTTAACATAAACAATGCACTTAAAATGATCACCAAATGTTCATTCGCCAATCAGGAGCAGATGTGCATGTGTTTGACAGCACAGTTCACATTCTGAGTTAATTTGTAGAGTTTTCATAATCACTAAGATTAGATGGAAATGCAAGAGCAGCCCTAAGGCTCCAAATAGATCTGGCTCCTCCTCAGGTTTAGATTTTCCCCATTATCCCAAGGAATCATGTCTGGGGTGGGGTGATTAACTGGAGAAGTCTAAAGCACACCATCTCATGTTTTCAATCACAGAAATGTATGAGTGGCAGGCATGGAGATGTGGCTGTCAGATTCAATGCATTCATTCTGAGATGAAAAAAATTCCAGTTCTTGTTCCCTCAAGCAAGATATGCAAGCTCATAATGACTTGAGAGAGTGAGTTTGTAAGAAAGAAACCCAGATTTCAAGTTTAAAGCATTTGGGAAATGCTCATAAGTGGAATTCAACCTAGATTTACATACATTTTCTTGAATGCTATTTGCTACTAAAAAAGCAACGAATATCATCTGTGTTTGTCTATTAGACATGTTTAGAGATTTACAGATATTTTAATGTTCAGAACTTTGTTAACGGGCATGCATAGTTCTCTATAGGGCTAAGGCTAAAACTGCGGGTGTTTATTAATGTAAATGTTTGACAGGACCATTTGACGAAAAATGTGTATTTAACTGAACCAAATTGTACCAATATCCCCATTCACTGTTGACACCCATCATCACTACTACTGAAAGTGTCTTTAGTGAGGTTAAAAAAAACAACATACATACATTAGATTGCAAGCACTTACTTCAGAAATAACAAAGTTCTTGTTTGAATAAATGACTAAATAAATTGGTTATCTTGTTCAAGAGGATTGTCATGGTAGGGGGGAATTGCTACCAGAAAATGTTGAAAATGTATTCCCTTAGTATTATAAGGCTATATCTATATTTCACTGAGGTTTGAGATGTTGAGCTTCAAAGTTTTTTGCCTTTCATGTAGAAAATGCAAAGAGTTAAAAAAAAAAGTCAAAACATGTAAATAACTTTTCAAAACACATCATATTATGTAAGACATCAAGAAATCTGAACATTTGAATAACTCAACTTTGACCAATTTATCAGATAGAACCGAATATTTTCAGTTTTTACAAATAGACAAAAGTATTTTAAGGGATTTACATTAACCTGCAAGAATCCGACCGTTTCCAGAAAACATCTTCATCCAGTTGCTTTGATATATATCTGGCAAGAGCAACTTTCCTATTACTCGGAAAGGTTTTGTGCAATGTCTCTTTTAGCTTTGGCATGTCAAAGGCCTCTGGATGGTGGGAAGAAATAAGAAACAATTTCTGCTTGAGGCCCAGTTTAGCCAAAACTTCCTCAGTCCATAGCTTCACCTCCACAACAGACCTTTCTTCAATTAAGTCTGCCATGGAAAGCACCAGGTGACACTCTTTGCCCAGGGAGGATGCTTGCTGGAGCAGTTGGAGGGATCCTAATGTAAGCCTCAACGGAGACAGCAGTATGTACACATCACACACAGCAAGCAATGATGCCACATGTAGAGCTTCAGCAGAGCTAGATGTTGATGGCAGGGTGCAAAGATCACCAATTGATCCAAGTCCAGGAAGGTCCCAAAGGTGAACATTTAGAGAATTGGGGTAGGGATACTTTGCTGCTTTTGTAGTGGTTTCTGTAACACCTACAGAAGCAACTTGTTTATTTGTGTTTTCCTGGCCTATGAGGGCATTGACAAAGCTAGAGCTGCCACAGCCTGTATAACCCAGGACACCAACATCCAGCCAGAAGTTTTCATGAGCATCAAGGATTGCCTGAAGTTTCGCTGGATTGTCAGTAAGATCTCTTGCCAAGGAAAATTTTGAGATTTGGTCAAGATATTCGTTGCTTATCTTCCTAGAGATCTTGGCAATGACAGACCTGAAAAGCAATAGACATATTTGTTGAATAAAGACAGATATTGTGATCAGGTTGGTGTCAGAGTAGAGTGTCACATGCCAAGCCCCAAAACCGCTCAAGGAAGGCAATGGCAGGGAACCTCACATACTATACATGTCAATCTGGTTGCCAGCTGTCATCCACCAAAAGTTCATAAGC
The DNA here is from genome assembly GCA_900490495.1 of Danionella dracula. Lineage (NCBI taxonomy): Eukaryota > Metazoa > Chordata > Actinopteri > Cypriniformes > Danionidae > Danionella > Danionella dracula. Next base: position 3,716,086 of record UELW01000039.1, on the reverse strand, counting down.
AGAAATTGCTGCCACTTTCAGAATAGAAGACGACAATCTATATGCAATCCATAGAAATCCTCTTTCCAAAATGTGCAAAAAGTATCTATTGATGAGGACTTGGTGATTGACAACTTAATTCATCAACCAGCTGATTTAAATTAGCCTGATTTCACCTTCTGAATACCCAAGAACTTAGTTAACCTGGATGCATTGCATAGCCATGCTGTATGTCCCACTGAGACTGAAGCCTCTTTCAGTTAGCTCATTTTCTAGAAATCCTGAAATATTTCTTTGTATCTCACCAGGAGCTAAAAACCCACAACTAACACTTCTCACTGCAAGGCCGGCTAAATGAGGTACTCTCATGAGAAGGCAAAGTGTAGGCATTGAGTGTCTGTTAAATTTAGCTGTACTCCACAATGGCTAACCCACTTTCAAATGTTCAGTAAAAACTGGGCTGTGCAATCTAGGATCTGTCACATAACCTAAAGATGTAGAAAAAGTGGATACCAACAACTAAAAAACGGTGGCGGTGACATTTTTATTGGCCCCCAAATCTTCCACTGGTGGTTGAACTGATGAACAAGTCAAAAGTGTGGTCCTTGGTCACATCTCCTAGGATTATCTTTTGCATCATGCCCTCTCATATTATGCCCCCGGGATCCCCTGGAGTGTGAGATGGTAACAGATGTATGGTAAGGCTTCTTCTGTTCTCCAAGACCCTCTTGGGCTTAAGCACACAGGTTACCAGGTACGCTTAAGGAGGCTGTTTGAATGGATGTCAAGCTACACCAAGAACCATGGACACCCACTTAGTTAAAGTAAAACCGGTTATCATTTACAACCTCCATGACAAATTCCCCCATAGCCAATCACCCACAATTTTAATTAGTTCTCCATTTCCTAGAATCCCTTTAAACATCTCCATTCCCCTTCACATCATTGTCTGGTCACCATCTTCTACAGACTTAATTTCTTCCTGCTAATTATATTTGTTTGACACTTATCCTCTGCAGATTCTCCTGTGCATTTTTATTATAGTTGTTGTGACCATTGATCTTTGTCTGTTGTGACAATAATCTGCTGAAAGCTCTGTTGTTCCTTCAATGTTTTGTCTGATATTATGTCAAAAAATTTCACAATTTTCTTCTGTTATTTCATCCTCATAACAGACCTTCTTTTAAATATTATAGCCTCTGTAGTGCTGATGATTTGTGTACAAATGTTAAAAGTATGATTTCGTCAATTAAACTCACAACATTTCACTTACTGTGTGTCATTGGTAAGTAACTTAGGCACCCAAGCTTGCTGTGTACTTGCCACCATGAACTGACTGAAAGCTTTTTGGCGGAGACAGGGAATAGCTTCAGCAAGCACTCTGGCAATGTCCTTCATCTTCACCAACTCAGATCCTCCCGAGACATTTAGAGTGCTTTGACCTTCGACAGTCTCTCCAAACTTTTCTTTTTGTCTCTTCTCTAACTCTAGCTTGCGAGCTTTCATACGTTCCCAAGCACAGGTCATGCACGGACCTGTTGGTTTCTCCTCAACCACGTCCCAGTACTGCTCAGCTTCGACAAGAAAAAGAGACTGAACTTGCTCAAGCATTTCCATTTTGAACCACATGTGGTCCTCATTGTGCTCCTTATTTGTAAGAATCACCAGAACATCATAGGATGTGTAGTCATTCTTCCTTTTGCTCTGCTTTATGATTGAATTTGCAGTCGGGTGGCCCTGCACTGTAGAGACGCGAACATTTGGGATTTGATTGTGTAAAAACACAGAGTAAAAGTCAGCAGAGCCACTCCCAATGTACTCATTTTCCTCTGAAATCCGTACATGTTTTCTTCTGCTGCTCTGATGAGAAGGATTTATTTTTTCATCATGTTCCTCTTCACTTTCAGGTTCTTCATCTTCTTCAGTTTCTTCACTCTCATCATCTTCATCCTCAGTTTCCCATTCAAATTCTTCATTGTCCTCTTCCAGATCACAGATTAGAGAAGCAAGTTCAGCATTAGCTTCCGGGGTTCCTCCTGTCACAGTTATGTCCAAAGGAAAATGCTCAAATAGATGTAGAGCCCACGTTATTCGGTCTTCAAATCCAGGTGCCCTGAGAGAAAACCTCCATGGGGCAAGCAAACGTTTTACCTTTTCATCCGAAAGCTTTTCTCCCATCTTAAAGGTTACTCTTGGACATATATTATGTGTTCTGCTCTCATTCTCTTTCAACTGCTACAAATGTGTCTCCCCTGGTTTTATGTCCTCCTGGATGAGTTTGTTTACTCAAATGTCAGCTGAGACAAAGCCAACACTTTGTTTGAAGTTGAAAATTAAAAACACATGCCAGGGCGTTTAAGTTTGTTTAAGCACCATAATGTTCAAAACACTAACCAAATAATCCCAAACAGATACACCATAATTTTTTTAACAACTGGTTATAAACAAAGAAACTTTACAATTTCCAATATATTAACTTTGTTTACAGGTGTTAGTTATTTAATTATAACACCATGAACATTACAAAAGGGAACTTTAAATTCCACCATTACACACAAACCGATTTATTTCAAATGTTTATGTTGATGTTTATAACTGCCAACTAATGGAAAATCCATAAATAGTGTATCTGAAAATCAGAATATTACTTAAAAATTTCAGTTTGAAATGCTGGAAAACTGAAAGGTAGCAACATACGTAAGATCATGTACAGCACTCAATAAAGAGTCGGGCTCTTTTTACCTGGATTACAGCGATTAGGCACGGCATGGAGCTGTCAGTATGTGGCACTGCTCAAGTTTTATGACACCCCGGTTGCTCTGATAGCGACTTTCAGCTCTTCTGCATTGTTGGGTCTGGTGTTTTAAACTTCCTAAGGTGAGCTTGCTGGCCAATTAAGAAAAGTGATATCATGGTCCATAAACTGGGTGCTGGTAGCTATATACAAGTCCTGATGGAAAACTAAATTTGCATCTCCAAAAGTTGGTGAGCAGCACACATCATTAATTGGCCTAAAACTTACTGGAAGATGGCTGTGTAAATACTGGATCTCTGAAAACACAGTGGAGCAACACCAGCAGATGGCATGATACTCCATACCATATCTGACTTTGAGTCTTCCCCTTGATTCCCAAAGGAAATGCAAAATTGATCTTTATCAAATAAATAATTTTGGTCCACTCAGTAAGAGCCCAGCCTTTTTTTTACATATAGCGCCAGCAAGATGCTTCTGACGCTTTCTCTTGTTCAAAAGTGGCTTGACTGAAACCCATTTCTTGCATATGTATGGGCGTGGTGGTTTTTCCAAGTACATTTTTTCAACTCCTTTTTCTTCCTTGCCATTTTGAGTTAATTAACTGATTTAAGAAACTTTTCACAATATACCTCTAAGATTTTCATCTGTTACAATCATCTTTACAAACATAGAATACCTAATAATACATTTACAGAAACATTTTATGTCTTAAACACAATTTTGTCTTACTTCAATGGCATGCATAGTGTATAGGCAATACTATATTCTTAATCATCCCATAATGAGACGTGCATGTCGTAAACAGGTTTCAATGACACGCAAGTGTAATCAGTGACTCAGACGTTTTGATCACAAGTATTTGAAATTATTTTTTTATAATTTTTTTTTTTAAAACATTTTCAAGTAATTCATGTCTTCATAACCTCTAGCTGTAATTTAATCTGAAAAATATATTATTTTTGCCACTAGATGCTGCTGTGTGGATTGGGTGGGGATAAAGGACAAGGATTATAGGCAAGTAGAATTCTACATTGTGTGCATTAAAAAAAAGTTTTTGTCATTTAAACAGTATATATAGGATAACTAAATATGTATGGATCAGAATTCTCATGGCTTTTCAAAAGATGTACTACTTTTTCGTATTAATTTCAAGCAAGTAAAAATGCTGCTCTTCCGGGAGTTTTAAAATCAATTAAAACAGTTCTTTATTCAGGTGATCAGTTGAGACAAACTCTATGAACTACTTGAGTTACACTTGTCTTTTGCAATATATTGTATATTGCATAAAGCACTTGCTAAATGCATGAATATAAATTATTTAAAAGAAGACCGAGATCAACATTTTTGGAACTGCTGTCATGATTTGCTTTAATAAGGGTGGTTTTACTAAACCATCCTTAAACTAACCGAAAGTTCTTAGTGATGAAAAGACAGGGAGTGAGAAGCCCATCCCTTCTCACAAGGCCTGAATAACAAAGTGACAAACACCTCTGACATCATGAAAGCAATCACAAAAGTAACTGACATGAATGTTGCAGGTAAAGCAGCAGTAATCTCAGACAAGAGCAGGTGAGTACCAGAATTAACTTACTTCCAATGGTTGGTACTTCATATTGATTAGTTGTTCAATTGTTTTAGAACACTTTAAGAATTGGTAATAGGTTTATTATGTTGGTTTTAACTTGCTATTAATGGTATAAAGTTCTAAAAAAAAAATTATTTATTCAAAGATTTTTTGACAGTGGTCCACACTGTAAAGTAATGTTACTGTATGCTTTTTAAGAATTATTATTATTATTATTATTATTATTACGTAAAATAATTTTGTAAGCTGTTCATGAAATACAATACAACTTTATTTAAATAGCACTTTAAAAGCAACAAAGTTGACTCTACACAAAATTAAAAACTCTGTACACAAAAATAAAAACACTAACAACATAAAAGTTGCATGTGAGCTGCTCTGTTACATACAGCATTAACCCAGAAATGATAAACAAGAAAAACTTTCATAGAAAATGATTTTCAAGAAAAATCATACATATCAACAGTAAAAGCCAACACCTCAAACTTAGTTGCCAAGGAATAAAAGAGTCTTAAGTAAAGATTTAAAAACTGACAGGGAGTTGTGCCAAGGCAGCTCATTCCACAGCTTTGGAACAGTGACTGAAATAGCACGATCACCTCTAAGCTTCCTCTTTGTCTTTGGGACCACTAACAGAGACAGCTCTGCTGACCTGAGAGAGTGTGAGGGAGCATAGGGCTGAAGTAGTTCAACAAGGTGCTGCGGGGCAAGACCATGAAGGCTTTTAAAAATAAATAAAAGAATTTAAAAATCAATGCAAAAATTAACCGGGAGCCAATGAAATGATAATAAAATCGGAGTAATGTGCTAAAGTTTTTTATTTATTTATTTTTTTTACACCAGTTACAAGTCTAGAAGCAGCTTTTTTAGCTGAAATCGGACAAACAGCTTCTGGCTGAAAGATTTAAAAATTCTTCTTGAGTAGTGAGTTTGGCTTCTAAGAATTCATCTCATTTTAGGACAGTGTGACCAGACCAGTCAAAGAGTGAGCCAGCAGAGCCATGGCAGCAGGAGTCGTCTCGTGTCTGATGTTTACAGTGGTTGGCTTGAATGCACTAGCAGCTGTAAGTCTTAAATGATCAAAGGCACCTTATTACGCACAAATGATCAAAATGCCATGCAACGAGAAACCCCTTTAAGTGTAATGCTGCTTTTACAAATAGGCAGCAGGTCTGGCATTATTTGCTGTAGCCATCTGGGTGGCAGTGGATGGGTACAAGCTCTACCCCATCTCTGGGGTGTCGGGGAAAGATGATATTTTTGCTGGAGCCTGGATTGCTATTTTCACTGGTTTTGCATTCTTCATCACATGCATCTTTGGCATCTACGCTGCACTGAAAAGATCTCGTGCACTTCTTCTCGTGGTAGGTTTGGTTGAGATAACTATCTGATATTAAACATCTAATGTAAATTGTAATACATATAACTTATCTTCCTGCAGTACCTTATCATCATGTTCATCATCTTTCTGTTCGAATCTGCCTCTGCCATCACAGCAGTCACCAACCGAGATTATGTAAGTAAACCAATATAAAATAAAACAAAATATAAAGCCGAGTATGGTCCATTAAAAATGGTGTTATGATTTTTGGGATTAAACGAATCAGTATGAATGAAAAAAATTAACAATCACCTTTTTTATCTGAAATAGTGTTATGGATTTTTTTGTATGGATTGTTTTTTTCTTTTCTAGTTGGTTGGAAACAGTAATTTGGTAAAGAAACAGATGCTGCAGTACTATGCAGACAGCAGCACTCAAGGAGTGCAGATAACCCGAACATGGAACAGTGTGATGGAACAGGTAAAACAAAACGAAAAAAAAAAAAAAATCTTGACTCATTTCTCACTCAGACCAGATCATACATGTTTTTCTGCTGCCACTATGAGCTAAAATGCTGTTGTGCTCTCAAAAAACTAGGAGAATTTCTGGCACAAGTAACTTATAACGAGATCCTCTTAACAGATTACTTTGTGATCCCTGTGATTTTGACAGTGACACACAATTGTCTTTACATCACATTATTTTATTCACTTAAATGTATATAGTCATAATCTAATTAGAATGTGTGAATTTTATTCAATTCTACAATCACCTAGTTAATTAATGAAAGGGTTAGCTCAAAAAGAAGGTAAAATAAAATAAAACTGTAGATGAGGTTGTCTGATTAGAAGATATATTGATTGGGACTGAAAGGTGGTGCTGGTCATCTTTTAACTGGAAGGTTGGAGGTTCAAACCCGCTAGGGTAATTTTGTCATTGTGGCCCCGGGTAAGCCACTTCACCCACATTGTCCTGTATAAATGTGGGACTTGTGGGGTGTGTTTTGTGGTGGGCGCGGATTGGTAGCCATGTCCTGTCAGACTGCCCCAGGGTAGCTGAGGGCTACCAAGGTAGTTCATCACCACCAGAGTGTGAATGTGGAGTGAAATAATAATGCACTAAACATTGTTAAGTGTCTTTGAGCTCTAGAAAAGCGCTATATAAATTGAATGTATTATCATTAATTTACCTTCTGTTGATGCTTTGATATCCACAAAAGAAAAAATTGAGAGCCCTTTCCTTCTAAAACTATTTATTTTGATGCTTCATAATCTAAAAGTTTACATTGTAATACACTTAGTTATATGAAAAAAATTGAAATAAAAAAGCATCATCTACAACATTTTTTAAATAAAAAGAAAACTGTAGATTTACTGACGATCAACTAGTCTTCCTTTTGATTTAACAAACAACCAATCCCATGTCGTTTCGCTTAGTGTCATGTTTCAGAGTGAGAAAATGTCATCACATTAACTGACACAAAAGATGAGAGATAACGCAAAGTTACAATAGAACTACAATTTTCCATTAAATAATTTCGAGACACACAGCTAGTAAAAAACATCTGGTCTCGTACGGCTAATCTTAGTTTCTGAGCTGAACTTATGCAACACTTGCTTCTCCATGAAATTTCAACCAATCAGATCACAATCAAGATTCTTGATGTGCCTACCGTAAAACAAAGCACCAGAGGTTTACCCAATATTTCATCTGCATGATTTCTGAGACTAATTATTAACAAACTATGGCCAGCAGAAATTCATGGTAAAACATCAGGTTACCAGACCTTTGTGAACCTCCCTTTGCAGATGGAGTGTTGTGGAGCTGATGGACCGCTGGACTGGGTGCAGTTTAACTCCACCTTCAGACAGCTGTATGGCACAGCCTCTCCATGGCCTCTCAACTGCTGTCAGAGACTGAGCAGCTTCCAGGTGGCAGATCCAGTGGGCTGCAGTATTGGTACCGCCAACACCATCTTCAATAAGGTCAAATAAAACACAATCAGCCTGGGAACAAACATGACGTCCAACATCTACTGCACACTAAATGTTGAATAGTTAGTGTCCAATCACACTATGACCAAAAGGCAGTGCTGAACCTATGAGCATTTTGGGATCAGATGTTTTTTAACTTCATGTGAAATAACCAAAAGTTTCTTGTAGAAAACAACTGACAGCAAATGCAACCAGAACCAAAAGTAATGCAATTTCAAAAACACACGAATCTACGCCATTATTCGAATCTTAAGCCATTAATTTAACCCTGTGCTGATTCAGCGGTTGCTGAATTTTTTATTTAAAATTCTAGAGATTAGTGTTAGTGTTATGACAAAAATAGGACAGAAGTTATACTGCTCTCTATCAATAATACATTTAATGGTTCTGTTTGCATCACAGAGTTGGATAAAACAAGTTAAAACATGAAAAGTATACAGATCAATACAAGAGTAAAAATTCATACAAAGTTATGTATACTTAAGCATGTTGTTCCTTTTACTGTTCTTTTAGGGGTGCTTTCAGTACATTGAATCCGTCTTGAGCCGTTATACCTGGGCTGTGAGCTGGTACGGCTTCTCCGTTCTCATGTTGGTGGTAAGTCAGAATTGAGGTTTTACATTTACATTTCATGTCTGTTTGATTCAATAACAAACTGTTTAAAGCAAATACTTTTTCAAGGGTCTCAAACTCAATTCCTGAAGGGCCGCAGCCTGCAAAGTTTCACTCCAACCTTAATTGAACACACCTGATTCTTATTAAGCTCATCTTGGCTTTATTGAAGCTACTGGTGTCTCTTGAAACAGCGTTGGAACAAAAGCAAGACCTTCTGGAATTGAGTTGAGACACAAGGTGTAGGTGTTTCTTAATAAAGATCCTTGTTCCCATTTTTTTCCTCTTTAGTTTTTCACACTGGTGATAACCATGGTCTACTACATGCAAGTGGATTAACAGGTTAACATCTTCCAGATTCTTCAGCATGTTCCAATCTTATTTCACTGTAAAAGGGTATGAAGTGTCTTGCAATTGGAAACATTTCATCTCATCAGATCACACTAGTCACATTTATTTTTAAACGTTTCACATGCTTTTTCAACATTTGTTACGAACAGTTTACAAATGCTAAGTGTTTTGATCAAAATGTTATGTCTAAGATGAAAGATTATAAAAGTGTTAAAGTGGGATTAAAAATCTTGATTTATAACAATGATATTACCTATTTTGTATCTATTTGTATAAAACATGGTATTACAGCTTGAAGTTTAATGATTTTGGAATCCCTGATGTATGATCTAGTGGAGTTCAATGTGTATATAGCATTAAATACAAAATTTAACCCTAAATGACATGAATGTGTAAGAAACTTATTTACCATGTGAGAACATGGCTGCTTGTGAGCTTTTTTAAAACTCATTGAAGTAAACAAAAATTTCCTACAAAAACACTATTTTGAGATTAACTTGTGCACTGTATCTTTAAAATTTGATGTCTAGGGTTTTACGTAAACAATACATTATGTGTAAACTGTCTACAAGTAAAATTTTTACAAATGTAAATTTGTTGTATATTGTAACACATTTGTCACTCAGTAATTCAAGTGTTGAACGCTGACTGCGGAGAAAATGCTAAAAAATGTGACATGCAGGTACTTGCTCTGAAGATCTGGCAATCCTCCACACCTTAAACCACCCAAACCGTTAGTGCTTTTGCTATTACGCGTACATGTAACAGCAGGGAACCGAGGAAGGGCATATGTCTGATTGAATTTATTCTCAACATGGGAGTGTCGCTTGAGCTTTAGAGACTGGTTTTGCAGGATATCGTTCCAGGAAAGGCCTCGACTTCTCTCACATTACCACCAAAAACAAACATCCCCTTAAAGAACAGAGCCATTACCTATCCATGTAAATTGAGACAAAAACACATAAAAATTTTACATTTTAAAGTATCAGCAGTTTTGTGCAACTGAGTGTGAAAAATGTAATTAAATTTAACCATTTAAAAAGTGGCATTATATAAGATAGAGAATGGGATTAATACAACAAACCTTTTCCTGCATGCCAATGAGATTTTCTGTAATAAGAATACACCAATAATTAAACGATTTTGAAGGTTGTGCTAAAAAAAGTATCAAACAGCAGGTTTTGTCATTGAATGTGTTCAATGTTTTATTTCACATATTTTAAAGTATTACAAAATATGATGAACTGCCTTTCACAAAGTGCTGAAGGCCGAAGGGAATATTGGACATGTGTATACCCTTAAAGCCACATGCTTGACCTCTCACACTATAACACAAGAACTCACAGTTCTGATGATGAACATAGGTAGCATTAATGTTTAGTGTGTTTTGTAAAAGGAACAAATCTCCTTGGTTATTAACTGCATAGATATGTATTGAAACAAAAAGAGACATGCAAACCTTGTCACACACTCTTCCACAAACGATTTTCCCTCATTTTGACCTCAGGATTTAAGAATACGAAGAGTTGGAAAACTAAATAGAACATCTTGCCTTAGGACATAAAAAAGGTATACTATATAAAAAAAAAAAATAAATAAAAAAAAAAAAGGTATACTTAAACACTTTTAATTAAAGGCACAATTGTCTGTTCTGTTTTAAAGGATCCCCTTCTTTTGAATTTCAGAAGAAAAAAGGCATTTTACTGAAATTAAAAAGTACAAACAAGACCAAACTGTACCATGCCTAGAAAACATTTTTTTTTGCTAAAAATCCTAGCATTGAAGGAATTTTAAAAATTATAGTGAATACTTCCAGTGATTCAGTGACCTTAGTTTAGGAAATTTTCTTCACAGTAACCCAGAGATGTCTGGGAGTGACAGGGTGACGTACCTACCTGAAATTCTTGCTTTGGATTAGGACACTAATATTTAAATACAAATCATCTGACACATGGCTTGAAGAAAAACACGCCCTCATAAATGCACACCCAAATTTTTTTTTTTAAATGTACCATTCAGTTGTATGTGTATTACATTAGAAATACCTGGACAAATAAAAAGTAAAAAAAAAAAAAAAAACAAAAAAAAAACAAGAATTTCTGAAACTTCACATTTTTTAAACAAATTAAAGACAGCAAAATAAAACTAGTACACATCAACTTCTTTTGTTGAATATTTAAAATAATTTAAACATGAAAACATTTAAAATAAAATGAAATAGCATCACTACCAGAAATGAAGCAAAAAATGCCTTCACATAATTTCTTAAAACTAAAAAATATTTAATGTGTTTTTATTTTTACATAGTGTCCCTGTACAGCATGGTTTTGTCTAAAAGAACCTCAATTCAAACAAAATCAAATACAGAAAGCTAAAGTTATTCCCTGTGCAGTGTCCTGTCAGAAGAATAGCAGCTGTGTACCTCTGACGCCCTCTGCTGGACAGCACGGAATATTCCGGAATGTTTTCAAAACTAAGCCACTTAAGGTTCACCTTTTTTTACTCCCAAACACCTTGACGGTGAGGTGATACTTTTGTGTAACAAACTTACATTTGTTTCTGTGCATTCTTTAACCACTTAGGGAGGTTAGCACAAAAGTGAAGGAAACTAAACAGTCTAGTGCTTGTATTACTACACCGCAATCATCAGCTTTTTAGTCTACAGACCCATGACTTTTTATGGCAGTTGTGCTCTTTAGCAATAACTACGTGTCTGTCCTTCAGTTCGGATAGTCCAGTTTGGTCCTGGCAGGCTTCCTTGTCGATTCAAACCTCTCTGATTTCTCACTGCCGGGGGTCGGAAAGAAGGATCCAGAAGAACGTCTCGGCGTGGTGTGATTGGGTACTGGGGAAGCACTGGTCCTGACTGATACGGGTGTTGATTGGCCACAGTTAGGGGGTCGTATCCACTTGCTGAACCAAGAGCTAAATTTGAAAAGGCCACTGTAGGTGGAGTGCATGTGTGGGAAGAGTCTGGGAGCCCTTGGGGGCTCCAATTGGGATATGGTAGCTCTTGATAAAATGATCTTGGGGGATAAGGATTAGGGGTTGTGCTTTCTCCCTGGTCACCTGGGACAAAGTCTTGGCTCCTGTAAAACTTTAGGACATTATCACCAGATGGCATGACATCGAAAGCTTGTCTATACTGGCCTCCGTATGACCTCCTTAAGAGAGCTTGACGTTGGAAAGGACCAGAGACTTCTCTAGGTGGTACCTGAACATCAAAACGACCTCTGAAGTGTCCTTGAGTGTGCAGATTGTAAGCCGGCGGTGGTTGCTGTTGCTGACTAGGATAGGGATTTGGTGGGTGCTCGATGCGTGGGGAAGAAGATGGAGAGGATATGGCAGGACACTCCTTTTCATCCTCTGCAAGCTTTTCAATTAGCAAGGAAGCAATGTCCTTTGCATCCAGTGGATCTGGAGCCTCCAGATTGGTGCTTTGTGGATCTGATCTGCTCCTGAAATGCATGGCAGTAGATGCTGATGGTGCTGTATTAGTTACTTTGGAATCTGAATGTGTATCTGAGTTGCTAAAGCTAGCTGTACGACATTCTTGCTCTGGATGCTTATCATCTGTTAATGACATAGATGGAGGTTCTTCTATCTCTAATATTTGATGACTCTTTTCATCCAAATCTGTGGTGGCCCAACCCTTTGAAGCAACCCCAGATCTTGGCTGGTTTGTGAAGGGGTAGTTGACATAAATAGGTTCTGTTTGATCTTTCAGGATCCCTCTCACTTGTGACATCTGGGAAGGTTTTAGTACAGTCTGTTGATGCAGATTCTCATGCAAGTCTTCGGGGTTGAAAGCTTCAAAGTATCGGTAACACACCTTCCCATTTTCAAAGTAGGGGTGGAGTTGGGATGATGTTTGGTCAGCGGAGGCTGACCGGCTGGGACGATGAAAGCTTCGCTGGTGCACAGATAGTGGTACCATGCCAGTAGTTGACCCAACACTAGTGGGTCCGGGTAAGGGGTGGACTTCGCTCCGGGAGATTCTGACAGATGATGATGTTTGTCGCTGGGAGCGAGGTTGAGGAGGATGCCCAGAGGATCCATCCTGAGAGCGGTGATGAGAATGGGAAAAGGAGCAAGAGTGAGAGTGCGCTGCGGCCCAAGCTCGCGTTGCCTCTGATGACCACAACTGAGCAGCTCTAGCGCCCCCAACTCCTTGAAAATTGTAAGGAGGAGGACAACCCCTGGAAATAGGCCTTTGATTGGCTGGATCAGTAAGGCGGAGATGTCCTTCCGGATCCAGCTTCATGTTCTGATGACTGTGGTGTGCATAGCTGGGGGGTGCTTGTGGGTGCTCAGCTGCACCAATTTCATGATAGAAGTTCTCCATCTTAGATGGGTCCTCAGATGAGGGGACAGCTGATCTGATTGGATTGGACTGGCCCTGTTGCTGCTGTTGATGTACAACCTGATTGGCCATTCTGGCAGCATGATATCGAGACAACATGTTAGCCGTATTGCTGATGCGCTCAGAGAAAGCTCTGGAAAGTGGTGTGTTCACCTGTTGATGCCCAGCCAAGCGGCGAATGCGACCTGCATCCAAGGAGCGACGCATGTGATCATGACGATCAGTCTGAGAGAGAGGACCCCTCAGAGGAGCAAGATCAGGGGGTTTGGGTGGCACTTTAGGGCGAGTGGGCTGGAAGGCTCGTACCTGTGCCAGTGGAGAGCTCTCTGATTTTGAGTGGAGGAGCTGAGAATGTGGTTGAGCCGCAGGCTTGGATGACCCACTGGAATTCTCCAGTTGAAGTTGTGGAGCAGAACACTGCCGGCCATACGCGGGGGGATTTCTTTGAGAATTAGCCACCTCTACGGAGGCCGGTTGGTTAGATATTGAGGAGTGGGTTGGTGAAATTGTGTCTTCATTCTTGTAAATTGGGCTTGGGGTTCGCACATTGTCCTCAGAGGAACTAGCAGCTGATAACTCGGAATTAGAGGACCTAGAGTCAGAAATAGAGCTGTCAGAAGACCGAGTCCCAGTGTCTGGTCCAAGTGGTGACCTTAGCTCCACTTCATGTGATTTGTCTGCATGGATTTCAGTTAATTTATCATCTTCATCACCTTCTTCAGCCTTCCACAAAGATAATGCTCGTACTGTGGAATAGATCTGATCAGCATCAGAAGACAGCAGCACACCTGCATCAGCCGAGAGAGACCTCTGGAACCTTGAATCTTTATCAGGAGAGGTGCCACACTGACGGGGACGATATGGAGGGGAGGCACCTTGCCGCAGTGCCTTGTTGGCACTTTCAGTTAGAGCCAGAGCCATCAGGCGTGCAGGATTCTTGGGAGGAGGAACAGGTGGCTGCTGTGATGGAAGGGGGATGCCAGTTGGACCCAAGATACCTGGTTTGAAAGTAAGAAAAGTGAAAGTGGGACGTTTCAACAAGTCCTAGAGATATCCTTGTAAAGTTTAGAACTACTTATTTTCAAAAGCTTGTACTCACTAGGACCCTTGAACTTGGCAATGGGGCCCAACTTACTGCTGAGCTCTTGCTGACAGCTCTCAGTCAGCTGAAAGTCACATGACCTCAGGAGCATGGATATCATCTGGGGTGGCTGAGGGGGTCCGCTGCTTGGAAGTCCAGTTTGGGGTTCACCAGCTCTTCCACCAATCATTTCCAGAACCTATTTAGTCAAATGGTTCACTGATGAGAACAAACTAGAATAACAAACGGCTTTTTAGTTGAAGGACTATTAAATACAAACTTTTAAAAACATCTTCTTCATTCTTTAAGCACATTCAGCACTAATGTACATTTTGCACATATTGAGTGATGCACATTTTGCTAAATTTAAAGATTAAATTAGTCAATATTTGTTATGAATGGTGTTATGGTTTAGAGTGTAAAAAAACTGCACAAGAGGAGCTGCTAATTTTTTAATTTGTGATTTTTTTGTAATCGGCTTATGAAAGTGATAAAACCAATGCTACCTGTGAATAGTGACCATGCAGCACTCTTAATATTTTAAGAGGTATTTGATTCTTCACAAACAATTACACTTTTGTATCTATGCTTGATGCCTGAAATGTGGCCAAAGGTTGAAAAGTTACAAGGGGGCCAATTACTTTCACAAAGCACTGTAACTGTCAATGTTTGATAGATAACATAGCCTGATAAACAACAAAAAGCTGAGAATCCCTAACATGTAATCATAAACTTTATAAACATAAACTTCCAGATGGCAGCCAGAAGATGCCCAAAGCATTATAGTCTCGTTCAGCTTTGATAAAGCTCACCCCACTATCTATTGTCATGCAGACTTGTTTCTTTCATTGAATTTGCATTATTTTCCTGCGAGTGGTGTTCTGTATACATTCTTTTGTACCTGAACCACTTCCACATCACCGAAGTTGCTCCATTCCTGGAATTTAACTCTTACTCTAAACTTCCTAAAGCCATTGCCTTTTTGTGTGTCCTCTTCTAAACTATGTGCAGGTTACACACACATCACCAATCAAACCGCACCAGATTTTTCCTAATTGGCTACATGTTTGTTTTGTTTTTGAGAGCCACCTAACAGACAATAGTTTTTTTTTTGCATATTGCAGCTTTAAGTTTTATCTAAATAAACCTCTCGTTACAGTGTATTTCATATTTTGGAACATTTACACATGAGATAGCTTTTACTTTAATCATAACAAAATAGCAAAAAAAAGTTTTGCAACAATTAGGCAAAATCCTTGAATAAGGTTGACTCAAACTCACCTTAGCAGGCACACTAATGGCAATGGGATCTGAGATATCCAGAGGGGGTGACTTTGGCGCTTTAGATGAAAGTGCATGAACCACTTTTCGTGTGAAGGATCGTCTCTCCTGAGGGGGCTGAGACGGGGCAGTAGATGTTAAAGGAGCAGGTGCCTGGCTATGAGGTGGGCTCAGGTTTGACTCTCCCCCCTGGGCTGTGCTTGGAGGTATATTCATGACTGTCGATGGCCTGTGTTGGCAGAAAACTTGCTGAGGAGTTGCTGTTGCAGCCACGATCAGACTCCTGCGTGCTGTAGCTTCGGACTGGTTGAGTACAGAGTCAGGATCTTCGGTGACTGAACGCTGGCTTCCAGAACGGGTATGGCCCTGATGGCTCAGACAACGATATAGTTGAGGTGCAGCAGCAGGAGGGGAATCTCTGCCACTTAAGGGAACACCTGAGCCCCCCAAACCTATCGGGCCATCTTCCAAGAGGGTGGGGCTAAAGTCAATAACATCCTCTGTTATCCAGGTGGAGGGTGGTTCCTGGGAGAAGTCCGGCATCATGTAGACGCCTTCCTCATCCTCGTCTTCTTCATTTTCATCTTCTTCATCGGCAACATGGGTTTCAGGCAGTAAGCTATCATAGGAGCGGCTTGGGTGGATTTTAGAAGGGGAGCATTGAGGAAGGAGCTGTGGATCGACAGAAGCAGCCAGAGAAAGACCATCACTGCTGGAGCGAGGTCTTCGCAAACGCTGCATCTTTCCTTGACCTGAGAGTAAACCAAAGTAATGACTGAATATTTTAATTTCATTGACTAAACCCAAACCTATATATAGACCAGGGGTCTCAAACTCAATTTGAGCACCTTCAGGTTTTTCTTTCAACCCTGTTTCAAGAGACAAACAAGTAGCTTCAAACAAACCCAGAGGAGCTTTATCAGTGAAATTGGGAATGTTTGGTTAAAGCTGGAGCAAAACTGTGCAGGGATGTAACCCTCCAGGAATAGAGTTTGAGACCCCAGATATTGAGCATTTTATGGTTTGTAAACTATGATGACATTTCAGCATATTTGCACACAATTTGGGCAAAGGAAATATGGCGGAAATCAACAAGTTATGCAAGTTGATTATGCGACTACTTGATCATGTGACCTGTAAAAAGGTCTATTGCATTACAGAATACTACAATTGCAGCCTATTGAACAAAAAAAAAGCAGGTGTTTTTTTTTCTAATAGGAAATAGTAGATATAGTAAAACTAAATTGACAGAATAACTTGGTTAAAAATAAAAACACCCATCATTGTTACAGCCACCAAAATGACTTGGGAAAATGACTTTTTGTACAGAAATATAGATATACAGATTCCACAGGACATAATGTGTTTATAGTTTCATTATACCAATAAAATGAATAAGATGTTATGGTTAATATAGAGTATGGCTGAACAATTAATCTCATTTGCAATTTAATCACAATATGAATAAACACAATTTTCATATTTTAAATGTCCAAACTGTAAAAACTGCAATTACAGTTATGTGAGGCAGAAAGGTTTCATATTTTATTTAGCTCTGTAAGGTCCGTCATGACAATCAGTCATTAAAAAGTGCAATCAACAGATTTACATGTTTGTCACAAGAATTTTGAATGACTAAAATATGGGAAAGTTACATATTAAAATGGTAAAAATATTTGTTTAATCTACACTTAAGAAAAAGTAATTGCACTGTTATTGCTATTGCAATACTAAAATTGCAATAAATTAATAATCGCAATTTAATTATTTTCCAAAATCACTCAACTAGTATAGAGCACGACTGTGTGTGCTACAAGAGTGCACAATTCTCGGGTTCCTTTAAAATGGAGGAGTCTGGCATCATAGCATTAGGGAGCATTAAATATTGTTGTTATTTACTGTGATATAACAATTAAATTAAAGGGGTCAGGCCATGGTGAGCCTTTTTTGTGGCTTTTATAGTGGTTTATAAGAGAAGATTGAATCAAAAATCAAACCATGAACATTCCCAAACAAAGAACAAATTTGTTTCTTTAAAAATGGGTTTTATTCATGGCATTGACGATGTCACACGAGTCCCATTGTAACGTCACGGTTAGATATCAAAGGGCCGATTTCCCTCTTCTGGAAGTGATGAACTATCCACAAAAGCAACGCCTTTGTGATATCCAGAAACCAACGCACACCAATCAAACAGAGCTAAATGTGAGAGCAGCACATACCTTGGACTTGTGATATAAAAGGATTATATGAAGGTTATTAAAAACACTTGTAAGGATGAAAAGAAGATGCTCAGTTCCAGGGTATACCGAAACCAAACATCCATATGACTCAAACACCATTATAGTGTCTATCAATGTTGCTAACTCTGTGTTCGTGTAAGGTTTAGTGAATTTGCTTGTACTTAATCCCTTTAATAGCTCTCGAATCTAAGTTGACTGTCATATGCAAAATGTAAATCACTAACCAATAGGTGATTAATGTCTTAATCACTCTTCTCTTCAGGGAACACCTACTATAAAAAAAATAAAAAAATAAAAACTACTTTCTTTATTCCCTCCTCTGTCTTTATCTTCTTCCTCTACTTCCTCACTGCTTTGGTTTATTGATCAGTTGATACAATTTCTATTACGAGAAGCTGAGATAGACATTGACGGTGTAACAGATTGCATATTGTCTCTCTCCTAATGTAAGTCGCTTTGGACAAAAGCTTCTGCCAAATGCATAAATGTAAATGTAATGTCATTAATAGGTAAAGAAAATCTCAGCATGTCAAATTCACAGCCTGTGATGCAACAATATGTATGACACGCGTTGTTTTATCGAGACACCCAGATTCAACTGACATCCAAACTCAAATCCTGATATAAAAACATTACCAAAACAAGCCACATTTTTTATTTGTTCAACACAAACATTAATGTGCAGTCATACCTGCTCCACTGTGCTGGGAGGACAGAGACTCCTCACTCTTTGCTGACCTTAGAGTAACACTGTCCACCCTGCAACCTAAATTGGCAAGAAAGCATGACAACAGAGCAATTTTTGTATAGATTCCAGACATACAAGTCGTCAAACAATAAAAACAAATGGTAACAAATGTCTCATATACCAGCATGGGAGGTTGTAGGCTGGAACAGCGAAGTGATCCTGGTAGGTATGCGTCGACCTGGAGGGGCTGGTTTCCCAATGGCAAAAAAGGTCTTCCAGCTTCCACCAGCAGACTTCCGAACTTTCATGCCTCTTTTTCGTCTAAAAGCACCACAGACCATAAAAAAAGAAAATGTAAAAAAAAAAACAAACACCCAAACAAATAGATAAATAGGTACATATCAGGAGTTGTAAAATATATGGTTTAAACTTGATTTTTTTTCATTCAACATATAATATTTATACATTCCTTTGTAGAGTTGAAACAAAATCTAATCAGCGATATTAATCTCTGTGACGACACTGATCTAGTTATGGCCACTAACAAATTTTAACAAAACATGCACCATTGCCGCATGTTTGTACAGATCAGCTATTCTGTAACATTCCAAAATATTAGGGAATATTAATATCTTTAAAAGAGCATGTAAATGTTTAGCCAAAACAAACTTTTCCAAAATGGTAGGAGCTTTATAAAAAAAATGGATGAGGGAAAATTGGTCTAGGGATGATATTTTAAATGTCAACAAATCTGTTTGGTAAGTTAAATGTTAAAGCAATCTTGTTTCTGTTTATTTCCAAACATCAGATTAAAGTCGCACAATTCTTTAAGTTTATCATCCATTGTAAAAACATTGGCTTGTTTAGAAAAACCCACTTATCAACAGGCAGGTCCAGGACGGTGTGGAATTGGCTGGCCACGTGTTGAGGAGAACTCTGAAGGAGAAGCGGTGCTTGCGTTCGAGCCTGGGCTTCCTCCAAAGACAGAAGCCTAGTGGACACAAACGACTTGGGCCTCGTCAGAGACTGTCTTGCTGTTGAGCGTGAAAAGAAGAGACAAGCAGAAATAAAATCAGATTTTCAACTCTGATCACAAAATATAAATGCGAGTAAATAGGAGCGAAAAACAAATCAACAGAATTTGACAACAGAAATAATTAAATTTGACAAAAGATGAAATGCAAGAATTTTAAGCATCCACAAAAGAAAACCAAACAGCTCTTCAGAAGATTCTTTTCTCTGCACAGTTGTAGTACAGCAAGCTTTATAGTGGCAGGATTCTCTAAAATCAACAGACAGGATTCTCAAACATTAAGCAGGAAAAAAAATTCTACACAAGTACACTAAAGGGCTTAAAGAGCCTAAATTCTTTAAAAAATTGTAAATGTTAAAAATAGTGAAAAGCCAAGTTTGTGTACTTCTGCAGAGTTTTTGTTATTGTAGATATTTGGATATTAAGCTAGTGTGGCTAACATTTAAAAGCTGTTAACGCGAGAGCAATCTTTAGTGGTTAATTCTGAAATATGGAAATAATTAAAGGAACAAAAGCAGAAATATTTGACAATTTACCTGCTGTCAATGTTGAGTTGAAACAAACAGAAAACCTAGAACTCAGACTTTCATGACAACATTGATACATTTTACATATCTTACCAACTACATTTATTTTGTAGCTTAAATTATCAGAAGTTTTTACCTTGAAATTGCAGTCATAATGCTGGAAGCAGACAATACTTTTTACAACCCCCCCCCCCTCCCCATTTTTTTTAAATCAGATGTGCTTTAAAAAGATATTAAAACAAACAAAATCGTATTGATTTTAACGCACTATACTAGAAACATTTGACAATTCAAAATTGATCTTTTTGAATTAAAACAACAGGTTTTTGGAATTGTAATCATCTTTAATTTATCTCATCATACATCAGCAAAATATTAAAGATCAAACTTTTTTGCATACCGTCTTTTTGAACAGCATAAAAAACATACACATTGAATATAAAAAAAAGAACTTAACTTTTAATTTCTTAACAAAAGGTTCAAATATCATTCAGCTTTTTCTCACACTCACTGCAAATCCTCCCAAACCTAGCGTATCCACTCACACAGGACATTTCCTGTGCATTTTAACAAGTTTTTAAGTTTTTTGATAGTGCTAACCATATGTGATCAACGTGCAAACCTGAAAAATATCATTGATTTTGCCAGTTGGGCTTTTTTCAGCAAGCGTGAACATTTTTAAGATATTTTAAGATATTTCCCTATCAGAAAAATAAACTTGTCCATTGAAGAAGCTGTCACACATCATTTCATATCATAGAGTAGCGTCGAAGATCAGAATCCAGATCTGAGGGCTCCACCAGCCCAGTCTCGGCCCTTGCCTCCTGAAGACTAACAAGCCGGGTTCGAGGCTGCCGTGAGATCTTGTGCTCTGCCCCTCCCGTTGCTATGGAAACACACAGCTTGCTCTCAGTAAGCCTCACTTACACATGGGTGAGGCATTGAAAACATTCTCCTCTGTGATGTTTTCAAGAAGACAACCCACAGTAATCATAAACCTGAACCCATTTAATATAATCAAATAATTCTACTTAAAAATTTTTTTCTTGTAAATAGTTTGGGTACACTGTTTTAGAAATCCATTTTAAAAAATATGAAGTTAAAAAGTAAATATAAAAAAGTTCATTTTATTTTCAATTTCATTAGCTATTATTTTGCCGGGAGACAAGGACCTTGTTTTTTAACGTAGGAGCAGTGGCGCACTCATCAGGGTTGGTGACTCTAGCAAACAGAGGACGAGGGACCAAGTTTGTGTGCAGATGAGTGATTTGTGACGAGGTCTGAGCAATAAAGAGGGATAAAGCGATAAAAAGTTGTTCTTGGAGAACATGAGATGATCCTTTATCTCGTCAGGTACAGTAATTAACTAGAGTATTTGTTCTCCCATATATAAAAAAACATTCAGTAGAATTCCACCAAATGTTCTTACAATTTAGTGCAGACATCAGCACAAAAAAAGCATCTGACCTTGCTCAAATGATATTTAAACACCTTGTAACAGTTTCTGCTTATTTCATTATTCCGCTATTTGAAGACTGCAGGGGAAAAATGGTTGCTGTGAACAGATAAAGGAACAAAATCATTTTTTGGATGTAAATTACCTGCACTGAACCGACCAACAGAAGTAAAAGAATCGCTGAACAGAACTTCCACATTGCTGAGCAGAAACTCCACAACCACAGACTGGATTCGCACTTCTTTAAATGGATCTGCACCACTTAGGCCAGCTGCCTCAATTTCTTTGGACCTGAAACAGAAACAAGCAAACCCTGTACCCGTCTAAAAAGGTTTTAACAAGGGAATACCTTGTTCAAACTGTAGAAAACAAAAACTTACATGTATGCTGTGACAATCAAAAATACATTACATAAAGAAATTAATTAGTAACAAAATAAATCAGAACACAAAAATATACTATACATTGGCTACATTTTAAACTTCCCAATAACTAAAAGAAAAAAATAATAATTGTCTGAAAGCATCAAACACATTTATTTTATAAACACTCCGAATGTTGACTTACCTGAGCAAGTTTGGGGCCCAGACTATGGCTAGATTCTTAATGTGCATGTTCGTCTCTGCACTGGAGGTGGCCAGACGCGCCAGATGTCTAATGAGGAACTCCAAAGTGCTGAAAGATACACCAGACGAGACATAGCATCACTGAAAATGCTTCTCTTTTATCACATAGTCAGTAACACTGGTGATCCCTGTGTAGTGAGCATTGGGGTTACCGATAATGAGGAGGAGGAAGCTGCTGGATGACATCGTGCACTTTCACCATTCGCTCTTCATCGGTCATCTCTCCCATACATTCCTGGGAAGACAGGAATATACTTTTCATTTAATGCTTTTGACCAGGTCAAATTTCTCTCCTTAACAGCATCACATCCACATTAAACAGTGTAATGTTATCACTTTAAAACAGAACTTTCAACATCCGCCTGAAGCATCAGATTTTGTTTCAGATATCACTTAGATGAAGATTTGTTGCCCAGGAAGCATTTAATATTCTCTTACTACATTTATATGCTGCTTTTTACAATGAAACCATAGTACATTTGACCCAGATTTGTCAGTTCTACATGTGTATTACCACAGCACACTGAAGTAGACTGTATATTTCACAAAAGTTGAAGATAATCTGTAATTTGGCCATTACTAGGCCAAATTCATACTCAAAAATCTGTTCAGCTAATAATAATCACATTAAATTGAAAACTTGCATCCCAGTAGAATGCACCTTAAATTAGACATTAGACAGTAAATTTCTCACTACAAACATGCAAAAATAAAGCTAGCCATTAGGCCATTAATAAAGAGCTTGATTCAACAAACCAATAACCTGTCCAGTTAAATACATGTGCAAACCAATAAAGCCAATCAGAATTGTGTGTTCAGACAGACCAATAATAAATAAGAGGAAAATGATAAAGGGCTTTGGTAGATCCTGCCTAAGGTAAGGACAATTACCGCAAACTTGTCGTAGAGCTGATATGTGAGCAGAGGATTCGGCAGCTCTCTGAAGTAAAGCTTGCATAGCGAGCCGACACAGTGAATATCCTGCATGTACACATCCTTTGTCAGGTCCGGAACATTTTCACTGTCAAACTCGTGCCTTAAAGGTGATGAGACAACAAAAGATGTCATGGTCAGTTGTGTGAAGGAGCATAACTGAACACAAAACACCCTACTTTTTCAAGAAAACATGGAGCAAAAATACAACAGGATAAAAGCAAAGCTGAGCGAGTAATGTTCAGACTAACCGGAGTTTCTGTATATTCGAGGACACACCGGAGTGCCTGTAGATGCCATCTACCACACCGTGCTTCTCTATGAACTCTGAACAGCTCATTAGGACCTGTGGAACTGAAATTGAACAGTAAACGTATCACTTAACATGAAAACAAGTATGTTGAGTTATTTGAGTTTCATTACCATCTTGTCCAGAGTTGAGGAGATGTTCACCAAGGTCACAACCAAACACTCGTTCTTTGAGGATTCCCCTCTGCTTCAGTTTCTGTTTGGTAGGTCTGGACTTCATGAAAGTGCGCAGGAAACCCATCAGCTTGCCGTGCTTCTTAGACACTGGCAAATGGTATGAGAGAGCAAGTAAGGTCTGAAATGTTGAAAGGCTATAGGCATTCATCACTGTGGAACCGTTCACTTTAAATGCACACAAGGACACTGGAGAAGCAATAATGAGAGGTTTTGAGCATGAAAATGAATTCTGGTTCCTCTTTTTTGACATTTGAAATGATTTTACTGTGAATAGTAATTATTATTACTTTGAATAAGCTACTTGACTTTTGACTTGCCCTTCGAGGAGTAATAACGTTATTTGAACTGAATTTAATGTTTCAAATAATGAAGGTAAATTTCGGTCAACATACACATTGAAATTATTTTTTTTTGTTATTGTTGGAGTTCTTTAACAGACCAAAGGTATTTACAATAGTCAATATGCAGTATTAGCAGTAATTTTTCCTAAATGGCAAGTTTTAACTGAACGCCGTTTTAGAAGAACCATTAGTATATCAACTCTGTTCAAATTTTTCTAAGATTTAGGATCAACTACTCTTTAACGCTTTGTCATCCGTAGTTTTGAGGCACCGGTTAAGAGCACTGAGCTGCCAACTTTTGATTGTGTGTAATAGATGTGGAATTTATACATCAAGGTACACAAACTTTTTTTATATGCACATTTACTTATTTAAGAACTCTGCTCTGTAAAGGGTGAAATCTGTACAAAATCAACAGTCATAGATAAAAGTACTGTGTTATCCTATAGAATCCTATAGAATGCATCATTTTACATGTGGATACTGTATTGCAAGACAAAGTATTGAAAAAAAAAACTTCAGCATATTAATAGTTACTCACAGTCCTCGTAGAAAAACTGAGAACTGATAAATGCAAGTTAAATGGATTAACATTTTACAACGACAACATATAGTGGTTAATTTCTTTATTATTAACATGAGCACCAACACTTTTTCAGACCACAGATCATTACCAGGCTTACATTGTTCTTTATATTTAAGCATTTCTGCAGTGTTATAATTTACAGTTATTGCAATGTGTAATGCCCATTTAAAATAAAAAAAACATTAACAATCAAAAAAACAGGCACACAAAAAGCTCAGATCATATCTCAAATGATTTATACTAAACGCTAAGTGTCTTCACAAACACCTCCTACACTTTCACTGAACATGCGCTGGTAATAAAGGTGCTCTGTTAGACAACATGTAGCAGAGGCGTTAGAAAAAGACAGATAAAAAGTATTAGTTTAAGTGAATCCACTGAATTTGTTACCAGCCAGGCTAAGGAGCCAAGGAGGAAAAACTGACAAAAAGAAGTAAAAACAAATTGACACAACCATCAAATTACTTATTAAAACCAACACTTTAGCTGAGTAGTTTACAGTTAAAGTATTATATTTGGAAAAGTCTGTGGTCATGGGCTAGTAAACAACAGGCTTAAACGTCACTGAATAGTAGAAGCAGAGGCATTGTTTTGATGTCCAGTGTTGCTAAATAACCTTGAACACTGCAGCCTAGACACAGAAGGTTAAATATATAATACTGTAAGTCGCTTTGGATAAAAGCTTCTGCTAAATGCGTAACCAGTAAAGATGCAAAACTTTTTCCAGACTAGACAGATTTTTTTTTTTATCTATAAAAGTTTTTAGGGCACTGGCACAAATAATAATGTTGTACCTAGAGGGGGCTAATCTACAATACTATTGAGATAAAAAATAATCCTTGATTACTTGAGGTAATCTAAAGAAATCACTACATAATACTTCTTACAGATAACAACAAATTCAGAAATGTATTTCAATTTTTCCCTGGTGATTTATACAACCCAAATAAATATAAAGTAGGTAAAAGACACAGCGTTGAAAATGTGAAAGAATCATGTCCATACCAGATGTTGGAGAGGAAGGTCCAGTTGCAGTGTTAACACCAGGTTTGGAGCTTATGAGGTCTATCTCTGAAAAAGAAATACAGACAATGACGAAGAGTCAGATAATTTGAAAGTATTAATAATGAAGAAGAAATATAAACTTTTTCAGAAAAAGTTTTTCTGGTTATTTTTGAAAAAAAAAAAATCTTAACAGATTCTGAAAGCTGAGAAATGGTTCCTTCTACTGAGATCCCATTTATTATGGTAATGACAACATTGCTTGTGGTCCAGGGGCGGGAAGTTTGTGGAGCGAAGGAGAGCAGTGACAGATGAGTGACTGATTACGTGTGAATGACTTTAGCAATACTTGATTTGAAATATTATATTATATTACATTACCATAATAGATGTAAATTTTATCATCTATAATAGTATAGGCATTCTTTTCGTTGTAGTTTTAGGTTTATTAACATTAGATTGTGCGTTGTTATACCGTGTTTGAGTATGTGATTCTGCCACATTCGCAGCAAAGTGCTTCTTTTCTTCTTATCTTCCTCCTCTTCTTCCGCCACTTGGTGTTAGATTTCAGTGCCAAAACATTTGTAAATAGTGGAGAAGGATGTGGAGAAGGATGTCAAGATGATCGTGACATCAAAGTTGCTTTTTTTCGCGAGTTTACGTTCAAAGAGCCTCTGGAAGATTTGTGGAAGAGAATAAACAGTAGCAGGCAGGGGGTGTGTTTCACCATCTCAACCACAGTAAGTAATACAGTTTTTATACACAGGGTTTATTCACAGCTTTATAACAATAATGTTTTCCAAGATATAGTCTAATTCCTCTAATTAACATTATGTAATATTGCTTTATTACCGCTGACGCTCATGAATTCAACAACATATTGCTTCATTGATTATTTTTATTTTATCTAATCATTATATTTTTTATTTTATCTTTTGCTAATTTTTGTGTAGAAATGAGTTTTTTTTGACAAATCTTATTTCATTTATTATATTTTATTAATCTATTTATAGAGATTCTTCTGATGAAGGGGAATCCTCCTGAGCGGTGGAGATGAAGTCTGCGGCAGAGGCCAAATTATTAGGTGCACAAAAAAAAACCGCCTGAACATATGTAAATAAAACAACTTGTGAAATGGACACTGAAAGTCCCATCCAAACAAAACTGTTTGAGTTGATGTAAAATTATGTTTGAGGTTCATTTCTGTAATCTCAAAAGTCTTGTTGATCTACATTTATAGCTGTTTATAAAGAGAAACTTGATGAAAATGTAAATCCGTTTTCTTTTTTTACTTTTCTTGCTACTACACACTGTTCTGACCATTTATAATATAATTTTTGCCAGATTTTGAAAGTTTTATTTCATCTGAAAAGAAAAATGTGCAAAAATAATCATAAAAACTAAAATTTCTGACACAATTACTAAAAACAAGACAAGAATACCAGAAAACTGTTATAATTACAGTATCATTATAGGAGT
This sequence comes from Danionella dracula, assembly GCA_900490495.1. Lineage (NCBI taxonomy): Eukaryota > Metazoa > Chordata > Actinopteri > Cypriniformes > Danionidae > Danionella > Danionella dracula. The sequence continues at coordinate 3,689,364 of UELW01000039.1, read as the reverse complement.
AAAAGGGTTAAAGAAATGCTCCAGATTTTTGGAAAGATATGTATTCTCCATTTGCCTCAGAATAAGGTACTAGTGTCTTAGCGTATTGGAAACTGTTCAACCATTCTCCTGATAATAATTGAATGTGATTAGACAAGTAGCATTTCAGTTAAAACAAAATAATATTTTCCCTTTGTAAAACATACAAACTATAAACTTACATAAATAATAATGATGATAAATTTTTTTCAGCTGCATTTCTAGGGTCTCAAAGAACATCTTGCAGCAGACTTAAAAGTATTGCATACACCATGAAATCAGTTTTAGCATTGCTTAGCATAGACAACTGAATAAGATCAGACCAGTAGCATTTCTATTAAAATAACCAAAAGGTTTCAATATTTTTCCTATTTAGATTTGGTAAATCTCTGCTTACCTTGTGTACTAAAACTTTGACTAACTTAAGCCATCAATATTATTCATTAAGTGTATAGTTACTAATATTGACTAATATTACTAATATTAGGTGAATAGTTACTAATATTGAAACTTTGATTTTTTTTTTTTTACTGAAATGCAACCAGTCTAATAAAATTAAATTAAATTAAATGCTAAGCTAACCAGATCAGGAAAATGATTGAACAAATTTCACATTTTTAAATTCTACTTATTAACACTGATAAATGAAAATGAGCATATAAAATTGTTTTAGCAGTTTTGGGAACTGTAACAAAGTTATTAAACATTATTTTACAAAGAGAGAAAGACACATGTCACAGTCGTCAACGTGATTTTAATTTAGGGATTTGGTTTTAAATCAATGTACACTTTTTCTGCACCACACATTTATTTGTGAAAATCTTTCAGATCAGAAACAATAGAATTTGTGATGAATGCACAATAGGCTGATATGTGTTGCCATATATTGGCCAATTAGCAACTGCAGTAAAGTAGATTTGGCAATCCTAAAATATTAAATTTAAATAAAATATTTTTTTCCTAAATTAATGGAAAGGCTCATGGGTGTGCATAGAGAAGTCGTAACCTCAAAAAGTAAAAATTATTCTAAAGATTGTTTTTAGAAAACCTGGCCCTAAAAAAATCAGTGTTCATAATATTCAAGTGGAAAATTAGTTCACACAACAATGTTTTTTTAGTCCAGCTACCTGGCATTAAGATATTTAGTTATAGTTCCAAAGCATATTTAAGACATTGTACCTTGCTTACTGATAGGAGCACTGACTGACTGCTGCAGCTTCTCATTGATTAATTCCACACATTCACTGGGAAAGAAGCCAACCTGATGAGAAGAGATGGCAAAGCTGGGATCAAAGTGACAAAGCTACTGAAGATTTTACCAAAGGTTTAGATTGATACCTGGAATCCATGCTTTCCCCTCCACCATGTTGTGTCCTCTTTAGGTGGCATATCAATCACTGACAAAATATCCCCAACCTTCAGAAATAAGAAATAAAATTCAAGTGTTTAGTACTTAAATGGACATCAAGAAAATACAGTGGCCAGTGCTTAAACAGTCAAGAAGATAAGGTCAAGGTTGGTCACTTTGGACAATTTATAGGTCAGACAAAGTAATTTAAGTTAAAATTATTTTTTACTTAAATTACTAAACACATTTGAAGACATTGTTGTTTTTTTTAAAGGCTTGTTTTTATGAGGCAGCTTTCAATGCAACATAACAAAAAAGTTGTAGTAAAGTTAAGTAAATTGCAATAAAAAAATTCTACTTGTTACATTGTTTTTTTTCTCTTAATAAAAAGTTCTGCATCTCTTATGTCAGGGGTCCTGGAGGGCCGGAGTGCTACACATTTTCAACCATCATGAAACACACCTGTGGCACTAATAGTATGCATACTACAGCAGAGTTGCAACTAAAATGTGCAGGGCTGCAGCTCTCCAGGACCAGGATTGGGGAACACTGTCTTACATGATGCTAAACATTGTTATTACATTTTTGTTGTTTAGAAAAAAGCACAGAGTTTAAAATCATAATATAGGTTTAGGCTGTCACTTGTCTTAAATTGGGATTAGGAGCTAAGTGCTACTCAATGTTCAGAGTGATTTTGAACTGGCAACATGATGTTCTTAATGACATACAATGAGTTAACACGGGGCATCAAAATACAGTGGTATTATTGATAAGTGCTTCATGTTGAAAAGGTTTTCAGTAGTGCATCCAATAGTAAAGGCAGTTTATCTATTTTGATTGTCACAAATAAGAAAAAACTTTTATAAGTGATATAAGGAGGCTGGTCTTAAGTTCTAAAGTGTAGAGCTGGATGATTTTACATGACAATTAAACTTCTTAAAATTTTAAAGCAATTTATTTTTCTTAAAATTGAGAAAAGAAAAACAATTGAAGCTCTAAAGTATAGTAATAGATTATATTAATTTGAGGTGAGTTGTAAATAAGGCTTCTGGTTTCTTATTGCACCCTGAAAGCATGCCAGAGAAAAATAGAATTTTTCCACATCATCTTCCATTTTAAATCAAACACTGGATTTATTAGTCATGTCACACTCCTAATTATCAAAATTAACAGACCACCTCATTTACACTTTTTAGAAGAACAATTGCATGTCTAAATAGACATACATTTTTATAAGGGGGAAGCATACACAAACAATAGGTGACTTTTCAATTAATGCAAAAAAGACAATCTAAGGCAAATGTTTAAGTATTTAAATGTTGGTTTTACCAAGGAAAAAGGCAAAAAATAGAAATATTTAAAGCACCAAACAGCAGAATGCTTTAAAAGTGGTTGAATGGAGCTAACAGTCATAAAGTGTCAAAACAATATAACAGACAGACACACAAAAGAAAAAGAGATCAAATAGAGTGAAGGGACCTCGATGTGTTCTAAGTTTGGGTCACCCCATTCTCTGCTCCAGAAAGTGAGTCTGTATATGGAGCAGTGTGGTGGGAGGGGGCCAAGAATAGAGCTAATAGAGAAGGAGGAAGATTAGTGAGCAGGAAAATGTGTCCCAGGACCAAGCAGACTCAGCATGCATGCACAGAATAAGGACGAAACAAGGGAAAGATAGAACTTAAATTAGGTGAAAGGACTTTTGGACAAGTTGGAGGTTTTACAATGCAGCTCTGTTAAAGAGAAAGACATAAAATAACACTGAAAGTGTCTGAACTTAAAAGTGTGTTTTTATGGCAATTATTTGAGACTAATGCTGATTGGCAGAGTAGCCAGCAAGCCTGCTTAGCATTTGAGCTAGTATGTGTCAATATTTGAAAAGACTTACATATAACATACAAGTGAGCATAAAACTAAACACCAAAAGTCAATTACTAGGCTACCCAACATAAAAAAAAAACAATTAAAAGTGTACACAATCTCAGATGTTAGAGTTAGTTGTGTACTTTCTTGACATCATTTTCAAGTTTGAGTAGTTTTAAATGATTGTGAAACACCAACACAATGAGTCAGCCGGTGGACGCTAGGTTAAAGGCAAGTCAAGAAGCTCACATACAGGGACAACAATCAAACACTGGATGGGACAGTAATCGTTACCTGTGTTGCATTTTATTGTAAGGCTTGAGAAGAACCAGAATAGCTAACAACCACTTATTCATTCATAATTTATAACTATTAATTTACATTTTGTTAATGATAATAAATGTGTACCTGCAGGGTGTGAACACTCATGTTAGAGTGGTTTAAATTAATCAACATTGTTGTGCATTTAATAAAAATGAAATATCATAGACCATTTAGAGTCGTTTTTTACTTTGAATTCTTATGTCATAAATCTATCTGTCTACCCGGCATGCCCACCACAAATGATTAACAGGTGCATTGTTAGTTCAATATGTGCGCAAAACAAATGTAAAACTCAGTTATTTAGACAAGTGCTTATATATAAAACTTTATAAGAGGAGTTTGAAATAAGAGATTTTAATCTCATCAGCTTCACAGTGTTCTTGTCCAACATAGCTGTAAATTACAAGTTTATTTATACATGAGTTCCTTTTATGAATTCTTATATAGTTGAATGTATGTTTCAACATAATGAAATCAGATAGGCATCTACTTTTGCATGTCCTTAATATGTAAAACTGCAAACATTTTCTGACAGAAAATCCTCTCCCACATCTGAATACTTGGAGAGGTACAGAGGAAATGCTAGAAGAAAAGTCAAAATGACAAAGTAAAAAAAAAATGCAGTTCATGACCCCTTTACTTTCAGAAGGAATGGCGATGGCTTAATTGTACTAAACAGAAGCATGTCAAACCATTTATGAATGATACTTTTGTTTATGAGGCAAACAAGTTAGTTTTATTCAGAAAATGTGACTTGATTAAAAAAAAATTATACTGTTTTTATATGTAATTGAAAATGTGTTTAGTATACAAAGCTTGTCAAAAAATTATGCATTTCCAGTCAGTAAAAGTGACCAAATACAAGCATAGAACAAGTGTAAGTGGACCGAGTACCTCGATGGAGATCTCATCACTAGCCTGGGCAGTGTAGCGCTTGATGACATGAGCTGCAGCAATGGCAGGGACATTTAATGAAGCTTCTTCTTTCAACATGAACCTGTTCCCATGGTTGTCAATCTGTTATAAGAAGGAAAAGTAAATTCTTGGAAATGTAGAGAACTTTAGGTGTTCAAAATTTCACAGCGTTACTCAGATGTTCAGATTTAAAACAGCACAACATCAGCTAAAACGTGTAAAATGCTGAAAATGTACAATTTGTCAGAACAATCGCCACTCCAAATCTTCCATAAGATATAACACTTAAAAAATTAAAGGACTCTTTTGCTGCTTGTTGTCAATGTTTTGTGCATAAAACTCTATCTTGACTTTTTTGCTTTCCAAAAACAATAGTACAGAAATTAAAACAGCCAATTTAAAACCAAAAGTGTCATCTTCTTGTTATACTTTGTTTTAGTTCCCTACAAAACTAAAATATGCTTGCAGCCTAACTACTCATGTTTCTCACCTCCATCCAAGTGAGAACCGGCCCACAGTTCAGCTTGTTGTCCACTATTACGGAGAGCCGATTCAGATACTCGGACAGCAGTGGTGTTAGGATCTATATGAAAAGAAACAATAGTTACAGCAATAGTCAAACCACTCACTGGAGCTCCCAAAAATAGAAAAACTTTTCAAAAAATGCATACAAACATAAAGATGCTTGCATGCACTGTTTAAATGTTTAACAAACGCATCTCTAGACCTAAATTCATCACATTGACCTCCTGCTAATTGGCTGCAAGTTTATTTTGGTAAACTTTGGCCCACCCTATTGGTTACACAAAGCTTTCCTTTACTGTAAAAAACAATCAGTTTAAGTCTTCTTTAATCACTTCATTTTACATAAACAGAGGAGCATTTGTTCTAGAGCAGGGGTCTCAAACTCAATTCCTTCAGCCCCTGTTTTTAAAAAAACCCTGTTTCAAGAAACACTCCAGTAGCTTCAAACAAGCGTAGAGGGGCGGGACTTGTGCTAAAGTGAAAATCTTGGGAAGCCCCAAAGTGTCCCTCGGTCCTGTTAGGTTGAAGTAAAAATAAAAGGTTGAAGGTGTAAAGGATTTATTGAACACCAAGCATCATCCATCCAGGTCCCAACCTAGATATCTCCCCAACAACCTTAGGCTTACCTCTACCCGGTCTCCAATCTCACAAAGAGCTGGCAGTGCCAGGAGTTGTGAGTAACGCCGGTCATAAATACATTGATGCAGGTGAGCGTCCAGCGTCCGAAACTCTTCATATGAACGCCGAACCATCCATGTCTTACCCTAGATTTTAGGGTGAGAGAGACAGAGAGATTGGGAAGAAATTAGAGGAGAGAAAATTGGTTTTTAACTGAAAGGATAACGTTAAAATAATTGTATATTCTAAACAACTAGTCTCCTTTTTGTTATGCACTACACCTGTATCCAAATACTGGAGACTTTAGACTTTGTATTAACATATAGAATACAAGAGAAAATCTCAGTGACTGCCGTGGTCACATATCACATTTTTGGCAAAAATAGAAGTGGTTTTGCTGTGACAAAAATAGGATTATACAAGAAGAACAGTCTTGCCTTTACAACAGAAAAACATGTTATATTTAGGTTGAATTCACATTCAACTACCAATAGGAAGATTCCCTAATTGCTCTGCAGCCATACCCTTGTTTTTCTTTAGTGTTTCTTTAGCACCTTTCTACTCAATGTTTTCTATGTACAAATGAAAACCTCACCAACAACTAATAAAGGCTTAAAGAACAGCTATCACATCTTCAAACTCACCCTAAAGATTCTGTTATACCCATTAAAACTGTGATATGTATTCATTATTGTTCTGATTTATGCATGCATGCACACTAACCTGGCAGGATACCTGCACCAGGAAAACCAGATCTTTGGCACTGCCTGTGGTCCAGCTGGCATCGCTCTGCTCAGCGGCAAACTGAAGCTTAAGGTGTGAAGGACAGACATTTGGTTATGACTTTGCCTTAAAATATAGAAAGGTGTTTTCAATAATTGCATTAATCTAGACTGCAGATGAAATTAAATGTGTACATCACAAGTAGCAAATGCTTAATATACTACATTTACATTTTTAAGAACATTGTAATAGTTTTTAGTATTTGACTATTTAAACACTTTGAAAGTGTTTACATCGTGGAAGACCAAAGTTGGTATTAAAAATGGTGGTACCTACTGCACCACCGTGATACCATCACTTAATCAGTTAAGGGATAAAAAAAACAATACTAATGTACAGTTACGTGATGATAAAAAAATGTATAGACTTTAACTAATAATGCATTGAACTTAACTAAATATGGCCACAGAGTGACAAAATGTATTTCTGTAAATGGAAAACCGGCTTAACGTTTTACATCTTCATTGCTGAGCCTTAATTAATCAGTGTCTGAGTGTTTATACTACTATACTACAAGGGTGTAAAACAAGACAACCAACAAAGAAGTCCGTGTTTGTGACTTAGTGATTGATCAACTAATGGAAAGCATAAACTCTCACATCACCACCTTCATATTTTGTCTTACATTTAAAGATACAGCAGCATATTTTAAATTTGGGGAACTGCTCTCATCAATGATGATATCCCTCCTGCTGCAAACCTCTTTAAAGTAGAGCACCAAAAGTGTACAAATATCCAGCTTAGGTTACCCTGTATTTATTTTCATCACCACAATTGCAGCTCGCTTGTGCCATTGTAAATCTAGGGAGAGCATTGCATGGTGGGCTTGTTTGAAACTATTCAGGTCTTTTTGAACCACGTGTCCAATGGATAACTGCGTGGTGGAGACTGTTGACCACTTTGAATTACTAAAAAATGTCTGCATCTAGCTATACTATCTACAAACAATATTGAGGCTTTGAATGAGCATTATTCTGATTTTTCATTAAATTATAAGCATTTAGTTATAAAATTTATAGTCTTTATTTAAACCATTCATTTCACATAATTTTTTAGTTCTTACCTCAATGGAACCGAAGTCCACATTTTCATAGTGAAAGTGGGCACAATCAACAAGTTTGGGGAAGTGACCTTTCACAACAGAAAGCCTGGAACCACAAACAAAGAACCAGATGACTACAGCAGCTAAAACTGCATCACTCATCATGCTAAGCAAAAAATATTTTTGAACGTTCTTGTTGCCAGGAAAACTGTCAGAACATGCACAAATACCCACATGCCAGCATTGATGTTATCATTTTCTTAGCATTTGCATAATGCAGAAGTTTCAATGTGGACTTTAGTGCAGTACTGCACAAGCAATAAAAGGAAATGGTGTCTTATTAACAGTCATTTCAGAGAGAAGTGAAGCTCTTTCTGTCCAACAAAACAAAACGCAAACTTATGTAATTCAAATCATTAAACCAACAACATTCCTTTAAAGAACTTTTAGATTAATCTTTAGATTTTGAACAGTCACTTGCATTGAATAACTTGAACAACAAGTCTCAAACAACTGAAATATGAACTATTTTATCCACGCACTCTGTAACAATTGTTTAGTTTACTAATAAAGATATAGCTTTACATGGTTTAAGACAATATACATTACTCTCAAAGAGCGAATAGGCATACAATGTTTTTGGGTTTCCTCATGACATGAAATGAGCTGAACTTTATTTTTTTTAAGGTCCTATAAAATGGTTTCAGTTAAAGATAATAGGTGGGACATTTTACAATGTCATTACCAATTTTAGAATGTTGACATTTTGTTGGAGAAAAATGTCAGTTTACATTATAATTTTGTTTCTGTGAAGAGGAATGCGGTTTGGATCTCATATCAGTTTTCTTATAGACACAGTCAGTTACGGCTCTCAACACTATAGGTTAGAATGCCAATGTTTATCATAAATCTTTTATGGATGTGGACTTAAAATAGTATTGATGGCATTCAACAATGAGTTAAATAAGTGTTTATGCTTCAAATGTTTTAAACTTTTTTTTCCAAACCCCGCTCATTCGTCACTCTTTATACATCCTATACACCCTCTCAATAATTAATCTCTGATCACATCATTTTTTATTGACTTGATTTTTTGGCCAGGCTAATAGAGTTTCTTTACCCTTAGGGCAAGCTTAACTTCATCTAAAATGCTAGTTAAACAACACTACAAATATAACTGACCTTTTGCTCATCTTCCCCTTCAAGTTGGTTGTGGATCCCACAGATCGGGCCCCAGGCTCCCCTGAACTGTCCAGATTATCAGTGCTCCGTGCCTGAGGAATGAAGACGAAATGCTAATTATGATCGATTCACAAATCATGCATAATCAGAGGTGGAGACGAAATGCCTGCCAGGATTAGTGGGGTTTGAGCGAAGCGACTACATTAACATTTTAGGGGGCTGCATAGGCAATCACAACTGGGAACCAATGATTTACACCAAACATCAAGCTGGCAAATACTAAAACAATAAATAGAATAAAAGCAATACATCAATTACACTAAACTTTGTACCCCCAATTAATTGTCAAAATTCTACGTTTGCTCACAAGCAAAAAAAAATGTGCAGTTATAAAAGCAGATGCGATCCAATATGGGGGTGCTATCCATCCGAGGACTCTGGAGCTCATGTTTAAATATCGACTGATTTGAGTGTCAGGGGAAAGTTGAAATAGTTGGGTTTAGGGAAATTTGCTGTTTACGACTATTGTTTATTGGAACTAGTTTACAAAAATAATTCAAATTGACATCTGCAGGCATCTGAAATGGGAATGTCAATCACTTGATGCAGAGAGGAAGTTTTCTGCATCTTGATTGTCAATCAATCTCCTCCATGCTGTGTCTCCTACAAAGTTCAGAACGTGTTCAGCTTGCCAAATTGAAAAATATTCAACTGCTAGCAAAGTGACTCCAAAGTGCTGCACTGTATGTACATGCTAGAAGTTTGAAAATGGTATGGCCTGTCTGAGAAAAGTATATGAAGTGAGCACTTCTTTCCAACACAACTCCAGCAATAAACAATGGACCACTGTATTAGCATTTATTCATTGGTTAAACAAAACTGAAATATGAATTAGATTTCTGATCAGTATTTGAAAAATGCTAGAACCCCATTTAAGGAAGTTTTAAAGCCAAGAGAAATCGAACCGTTTAAATTGGTTTTCTTACCCTCATGGGAAGTAACTATTTTCTGTCTTTACTTTACATGATGAAACTAAACATATCTGGGTCACTGATGCACATGGAAACACACTCCTACTGACTGTTTTCAAATCTAGTTTGAAAACTTTTATGTTCTGTTCATCAAAGATAAAATTAAAATCTATATTTACATTTAAAAATCTATGTTTTTGCTTACTTTTACCACTATGCTGGCAAACGTAGTGGAAAAAAACCCCACAAAGGCAAAATTTAAATGAGCGGGTTGAGTACGTTCATTGTATTGCAGTACTATAGCTAATTCTTCAAAAACAAAAAGTTTATTTTATTCTTGTATTTCATTGTTTATTGGCTACTCATATCTGACATTGCCATGATCTGGCATGTGGTTCTAAGCAGTGCGTGTTTCCAAGACTTACAACTGGAAACCGTTGGGTGGGTGGCCGCACAAGATATTTACTTCTTTTGAGAGCTTCATGGTTGTCTGTTATGAGTGAACCCCTGACAAATTATGGCTCAGTCATGCAAAATAGCTGTGATAACAGCAGCCCTGTCATGATAACTGTTTGAGTTTCGTTCACCTGACAGCCAGTTTCGATCTGAACACTGCCACAGGAACATTTGGATGAATGACAGCGCTTTCCCAATCCCCTCAGGGAAAGGACACATCTCTACTGCTCTTGCTCAACTCCAAACACTTACAGAGGAGTTCAATGGCAGTCATGAAGGAAAGCAGGTGTGTCTGATGAATTACACTGAGAGAATTCAGTGGACAAAGTAGTGAAAATGAGTAAAGAACAGCTTAATTGATAAGGCACTCAATTTTAGTGGCAATGGGTTCTGATTCGATGGGTTTAAGCACTGCACATGTGGAAGATTGTAATAAAGCTAGCATTATACATATTTGTCGGACTCACCTTTATTGCTAGCTGCCCTCCCCTAGGCAAAAAACCTTCAGAGAAAGTCATTAGTGAAACATATATTTTACTAGAATTTAACCTATAGTCTAGCAATTCACTTCCGTATAATGTTTCACAGTAACACTCAAAAGCCTCAAATTCAAAATTGTATCCTATTCTTATTGTAATCATTCATATTTTATATTACATAAGATTTTAAAATTATAGTTTAGGTTAACAATATTCTGAGGTAGCACAATTGTGCTTGTTATGTAGCTATGTTAAATTCAAAGCAAACATGTGTAAACAAATAAGGTGTTTGGATTTGCATGAAGCTTTTCTCACAGAAATGGCTCAGATGCAAAGCTGAAAACAATTCTGAACATATAAACTTCAATACAAAACCCACACGCACATTTCACAGATATTAGTGCTTTATGAATCCATGAAATTAGAAATTAAAACACAAGATATCTTTTCTTTAGTTGGAAAAAAAATATCCAATCAGTCTTTCATTCAGTTTGGCCTTGACCACACATTTCATGGTGTCAACCTTCATCACACAAAGCTCTAGGAGGATCAGCAGTGATCTCCAAGGAGAGATGTGATGTGTGTTAAGTCAGGGACAATGAGAAGAGCCGCCTGCCACTGTCTCATCCTGAATTTGCTTAACACAGTCCTGTCTGAGAAGATTAGCTGGTCAGGAATGATTTTGTGCCAGTCACGATTTTTCAAATACAAATTTACTCCTATCCCTCTCTCTGTTTGACTGACAGGGAGGTTATTGGAACATGGAATGGTATTTTTAGAGATCTCCGTATTTAAATCAAACTGGGCCAACGAATGAGCAAAATGAGGATCGACTTTTCAAGTATTCTCAGTTGAATTTTATAAGCATTTTTGAAATCCAGAGCTTTGCAATAGGTAATTAATGTGAATCTAATTAAAGGAATTTGAAAGTTCTTAAACTATATGTTTCAATAACTTGGTAAAGATAACCATAATTTTCAAGCAGCGGCTAGTTGCTAATGTTGTGAATATTTATTTCCAACTGCCAGGAGTCATGGGTTTACCATATGATGAATACAAATCGGTCAGTTTGCTGGACATGATCATTATATTTCTGTATTATTTAAGGGAATTAGTAGTTGTACTTTATCAGAAAGGTTGGTTTAGTCATGTAAACAATACAGTTATATCAACAATAAACAATAATGTTAAAACGTATAGTTCTGACTTAGGGACAACCTCCAACTTGCCCAATAGAAAGTGACAAATATTGCCATGCATAGTCTGACCACTTGAGGTTGACTATAAATGTGAGCAGGTTCACATTGATTGGCTTTTTTTATACTAATTTTAAGTTCTATTGATATTTAAATTGTGCATAGTTAAGGGAAGGGCTCCTTGAGTGAGGTTTAATCACTAGCCCAGAGGTTTCTTTGTAATAATGGCCGATCCACTAAATCACATCTTTTGCATTCTGCTAAAACCTATGGGTGACGTCACACTTACTATTTCCATGTTATATACAACCCTCCTGTTTACTGTTGCAGCAAGTTACTTGTATTCGATTTGCTTTGACATGAAAATTAAGCCAAATGAGAAATTGTTAATTGCCAATTATAAGAGATCTTGCAATATAAAGTCTAGTGCTTTTAAAAAATAACACTGCACAGCAAACAACTTTTGTAAAATCTTAACTGAAAATTAAAGTGCTAATAGGACATTCAATGTGTTCAGAACAAACCACGATTCCCACACCCAATATTCTAACCACAAAGAATTTTTTTAAGGAATGCAGAAACCAGAAACCAAATTTTAAAAGATTGTAGCTCTCCAGCTTATTCAAACTCAAATGTTTTGAATCAACACTCAATTTAACCAAAAGAGCTGAACAGAAAGACACAAAATATGTAGACACATTCCCAACCACCTACCCATCAGCACTTAACCTCACACTACCACTAAGATATTCTCAACCGCAATATAAATGCTGCCAACACTAAGATGGTCCTAAGGAAGTGTATTACAAAGACAGGGAAAAGTCTCAAAAGTCTTGACTAACCAAGCTTTTAGAGTGGGCATTCGGAGAATGTTGAAACAAAACATATTACTGAACAGTACAGCAAGTAGGTGATTAAAATATTAAGGGAAAGTACAAATCAGGCCTTCAAACTGTGGCCTGAATTCGACTAGTAGATATTGTAGCTCAAACAAAACATAAGTAATCAGACAGTAGCGTTTTGAATGGCTTAAAATCTGGCTTGGAACAGAACATTGCAGGAATTTTCTTTTCTATTCAATCTACCAAAAAAAAAAAACTAATTGTGGTTAAAATTCATTATTTAAACCTTGAAAACATATAATAAAATGAAATCCATAAATAAAATGCTAACGTTAAAAGCCTATTATAAGATCTGTCGCTACAATGTGGAAACAAGACCTTAACATTGTACATTATGTGCCGACAGCACTAAACATGCTGGTAGTTATAAAACCTGACAGCAACAGAGTTGTGCAAAACATGTTTGGCAAGCTGATGAGGCACTCTGTCATTTAAAACCCACAATAAACAATATTTCAACCTTCAAGTTCACCTGATTCAATGCAGTAGGTACCCCTGTTTGTTATGATGGTAAACGCAGCTGGTTTCAATCAAGGTTGCTTAAATATTATGTAAACACGCAACTGATGCATTCACAAAGGAATTTACAGGATACAACACTCTGGTCAGACAGGCAAACAGAATCACTGAATTTTATTCTGAAAAGAAACCATGCTAATGATAGCAAAGGCATAGCCTAAACTGTTTCCAACAATGTCTAAATTTGCTCAACCAGTTGGTAAGGTCCAGAACACTCCAGTCCAAGCCATCTTTCCTTTAGTAACCTCATCTATGATCTCCATGACCGAGTAATGTTTGTCTGACAGACACATGTAGACACAAAACAAGAGGCTACTGACAGAAACTCTAAAAACAGGAAACCACAGCCAAGTGATTGAGTCAACTCAAAACAATGACCTCTAAAAGATATTTAATCTTAACATAAACTACTTCATACCTTGAGGACTCTCTTCCTCTTGAACATATCTTCTGTGGTCGATACCGTTTACAAAGATCCAGAAGCAACATTTTAACCGTCATCACATCAGCAAATCATCCAAGATCATCCTCTAATCCAGTCAGTCAAGGATCCCTTAACTTTTTTCTATAATATAACAACTCTTTTTCGTCATGAGCTCATCTAGTATCTAGCTCACCATCTCAGACATGGCGAAAGAGTCACGTTCAGAGGCACCTGTTGAATATTTGATGTGGTAAATGCCAGCCCTGTGCAACTCCTCAGCTGTTCGCAGGAAGCTGAGAACTGCTCGGATGACAAGGCAATTGTGTGCTCTGCTCCATCCTTTTTTGGTTAAAATTCAGGATTTCGGGCATACTTATTGAAAGATGATCTTATGGTTTCCTTAACAAAATTGTGTCAAATTCTATTTCAACTACACAATGGCAATGATGAATTCTCAAAAACACATTCTCCATCCTTAAAGGAACATTATACTTTTCATAAGACAAAATTACATGCTCATTTTCTTCAAGTAAATTGTGACCTCCATAATAGTAATTGAATCAAATTGGGAGGTAGTCAAATATCTCCACCCTTATATCTGGGGATCTGTGAATAAAGTACATTAAAAGTGAAAGAGCAACCTTAGGAAAGTATTGAGTTACCTACACAGATAAACCCTCAGCAGTTTACCCAGGTAGAGTTTGCCTCACAAGAAAAATTATATTTCTTAAATCATAGATTCACCTTTTTGATACATGTATTGAACGACTTGCTGCTAAAAGGTCTGACCATGTGATAGCCCTGCGTCCTTAATTTACCTTAGCTCACAAGGAATGATATATTGATTTATTCAATAGAAAGGTCACACATACTTTTTACACTTTTTGAATTATTCAAAAATATGCATCAGAAAACAAAGTAAAAACAGAACAGATCTTAAGTTGTGTCTAGCTTACAATCATACAATCACAGTTAACTTTTAGTTATGCTTCTAGTGTTTCTATTAGAAAGAAGTGTTGTTTACATTAATTACATTATCTTTATTTTATAAAAGATTTAGACGTTTTTACTTATTTGCTTGTTTATAATTTTATGTATTTAAACCTTGTAGAAGGGTATAGCTACCAATATGTTGCTTCTGTTACAAAGAGAATGTTACCATGTTGCTGTTTTTTTAAGCAGACTATGTTGCACATAAAAAGAATAAATCTGAATTGAATTTATGAATCTTAATTTTATTTCTTTTTTTTAACCATCATCAGTTGAACAACATTAAACTACAAGTGAATGAGACTCACCCGAGCAAAAGCTACATGCAAACCAATCAAATAAAGCACTAAGGAAAGTTGGGTTCAAACACAAATAAACTAAAGCATGTCACTTAAATTAAAAATTAACATTACATGAAAATCTGCACCAAATGAAGACAAAGATCCAATCCTAAGCATTTGTTGGCTATGATGCAGCACTTACCAGTCATGTCAGCCAGGCTCATCGTTCTCACAAACATGGCACATTTCCGAACCCAATGGGCTCCTGACACTTGACACAGAAAAGGAGAATAAAAGCCTTTTAATTTCAGCCATAAGTCTGTGCAAAAACGTCATGCACACAATAAACACTATGAACAATACATAAATAATAATAAGTAATGGCATGTAGCATGACAAATGAAGAGAAGAATAAATGTGATATCTGTTTTTATTCAACATACTTTTCACTTTTATGTTATTGTACAAAAATTGCTGTACATTGTCCAGTTTATGTTTTAAAAACATCTATCTAAAACGTGCATGGTTAAGCTTCAGATTCAATAGTAATGGATCATACTCTCCCCTGTTTCTCAATTAGGGTTAACTATATGTTAGTTCATGTAATGATGATAAAATATATCCTATGATATTTTTATGTGTTATATTATAATATATTAGGATCATCTAATGAGGGCTCCTCAGAAATGTTTAGAAATTGCTCATTCCCATCAAATGTAATGTTTTTAGTTTCAAAGTTATTTATAAGGAGCATCTAATAAAAAATCTATTTTATATTTCTTGATGAATGATATTTGTTAATGATGATCTATAATCGTCTCTGGATAATTGAAGTTGTCAGATCCAAGTTCCCCTCACCTTTTGATAGTTCCTGCCTAAAAGCATTGACCCAATCCTTATGAGCCCACTACTGTCCCCAAGTTTTGCGGTTTAGTATTTCTAAGCGTGAGTGACGTGTTGCTTTTTGGTATAACATAACAGCAGTAATCATGTTCTCTCAAAAGAGGATTTGCTGAAGATGTAATGGATAACCTCGGTATGACTGGAGGGCCCAGATTCAGTAGAAGTCCAGGATCATTTAAAGTATTACAAATGTAATACAAATAAAATAATTGTGCATGTGACTGTATTTGACAAACTGAAAGAGTTTTCCCATTTTACAACACCACTGAAATGTGCAACTTTACTAAGCAAAATATCTTTCATTAACAGAAAAGTGACTATAATTCCCTGACCATACACATTTATGATCAATATTTCCTGAGTGCACAAAAAAATTAATTAATTTAATTAATTTAGTTAAAATTACAAATGTTTATATATAGGCCACACTGGAACATGAAATATAAGACAAAAAAAATCTCAAATTTACTAAAAAAAAAAAAGCATGTTTACAACTTACCAAAATAATTTACCTCCTCAATTAACATTTGTGCAATAAAGATCATTGCATACTCCTGTGCCATTGAACTTCTAAGGAGTTTCAACTCCTGTGTCATCACAATCACAAAATCGCAAAGGAGAATTGATGTAAGTAGTTACCAAAGCAGTGTGCTCTGAACACTCATATAACACCTACACAGAGTGAAGAGGACTCCCAAGAACCCACATTTAAGTATAGCTGGTAAGCAGAAGTCATCCAAGCTAAAACTAACATTACTTTTTTAGTTACTTGGTTAGTTACAATTCTTCATTGACTGCCAGATTATTGCATCTAACTGAAAAGCTGCCTTTTGAGTTTCCCAATGCATATTATATTATACATCCCCCCTTCCTTTACTCTCCCACACTTCTTGAGAGTGAGCACCCCAGAATAGCTGATATACCGGAAAAAAATATATAAATTAGTAATTTGTTTGTTTTAGGAAAAAATCAGCTTAAATATTGGAAAAGTTGAAAGAAATTGGAATCTGATGTACTAATTAACACATTGGAGCAAAGTCAATAAACATAAGAACAAAACTATACTACAAGAAAAGACGTTTCTCTGCATGACAAATAAACGTTTTGCATGCTTTTAAAACCATATACATGAAGCCTGTTGTAATGATGGGAAAGTCAGTGTTTTATGAGGTCAGTTTTATGCTGAGCCAAACTCGATAGAAACATTGGACAAGTGTTGAGAGTTCATGAGAGCTCCAGGCAGGAATGCTCTGGAATGGGGAGTATTCCGAAACCATAGCAACCAATGATGTGGGGAATGGAGAGTGTTTTTGTAGGGTGCATTTTTGGTGTGTGTAAGATTTATGCAAAGTTCAACCAGTTAACAAAGACTTGGGGCCCTGAAACCAGATTTAATTCAATTTCACAAACCTTGATCCTCAAGGGACAAGCCATTTCAGAGTACACTGTCTCTTTGTTTGCAATGATCAAGACTTATTGAATTAAGTCATAGACCACAGTATATTAGTTTATCTAACTTTAACAAACTTGCTCATAGAAATAATGACAAACCGGTGCTCTACCCTAATTATGGGGACCTAAAAGTTAAAAACAATAAAAAAAAACAAATGAAAAAAAACAAAACAAAACAGAAAACCATAAAAATATTGCAAATGAAGCAAACCACTAATTATAATTCAGCCATAATATTTGGTATTTTATTTTTAACCCAATGCTCCCCAAAACAATTTATTCAATGGTTCATTTAAAAACACCACAGTTGGTCTCTTCACAGCTATCCTAATTGAGATTCACACAAACATTTGAATGGCTTCTCTGCAGGGTGTATTTCTCAATCTTCAAATCTCTTCTGTTTAATCTTAATGTAGTGATTATTATGCCTTGCCCTTGGATGGCTCACAGAAGTAGTAATGAGTCATTCGTGAATTTCAAAATAGAAGATGCAGATGAGCAAGTTCATTTACTCAGATTTGTGTATTTTGCTCTATTTTTGGGTCTTTGTCGTAATAGTTTGGAAGTAGATCCGATTTTTCCTACATGAATGACATAAATGAATTGCTGAAATTAAGCATTCTTTTAAATGAACAAGAATAAAAAAAACGAAGCACCACAGTCACATGACCGGCTGTTTTATAATCTTTGTGGGCTTTGTTGAACAAATACTGATGGTCGAACACTAACTAGACGTTCACATATAAATCTTCTAATCAAATTCGAAAAGAGTATGATGGTCTTTAGTTTTACTTGCCCTGTATGGAGCTGAATCTCCGCTATAATACACAGTATTGATTTCTGTAACTTATAACTGAACAATGGGTTTTCTAGATGCATCGGTCTGCTTCTGCAGTGGAATAAATCCCACAATTAGGGCAGTCACGAGATACGCTGTATTAGAATGACAGAAATAAAATACATAATAAATGCAATAATCCTTTTTCACAATTATTTACTTTTTATGATCATAAAGCCTAAAATGAAAATCGTGATCAAAAGTCGAGTCTTTGCACAACTCTAAACCAGTTATACAGAAACACTGTACCACTGCCTACTGTACCAGTGAACCAGAGGGATGGTGGAAGTTGGTCACCATAGAAACGCTGCAAGCATTTGTCAGCTGCTGAGTGAACGTGACTGAATTGTGCTGATATAGAGAAGAGCCAAGAGTGAGAGAGCCTTATTATGAAGAAATCGTGCTGTCGAAGTCCATAACATATCATGTGGGAAGCATCTCTATAGAACAGTGCAGGGTTTGCTGATGTAGAAAGGGTAAATGTGTGTGAAGGTTGAAACCACATGGCTGTTACATAAAGAGAGTAGGAGAGAAGTGAAGAGAAAAAAATTGTTAAAAAAAAAAACTACAGTGGGCAGTGGTGTTCAAACGAGAAATAAAACGCACTGATTCAGCCGAGTCCAGTAAAGAGCCCACTGTGAGGTCTGCCTCTAGGTGCACTGGGTAAAATGGGTCACATACAAACACACTCTATTTATGTCACTTTCTCTAAGCATCTTTCACGGTGTTGTCAGATCTTGAGCAGTTCTTGGTATATGTGCACACAAAAGCAAATGTACTTCGACATCCAACACTACCACACCTTTTGACAAAAACATCTATTCAAAAATCTGATATTTGCTTGTTGGTGCAAAAAACGAATCTAGGACTTCGATCCAGCTTTTTTTTTAGAAATCCAAAAATGTCCCTAGCCCAAAAGTGTTGTGTCCAAATTTTGATAGTTCTTGCAGATTAGCTGCAAATTTATTTTTGGTCTAATGGAACATGTTCTTACCAGTTTTTTTTTATTGCATACATTTAATGTTGAATTCAACAACTGAATTCAAAAATTGGTGAAAGTGAGATGATGAAACAGCAAGCTAAATTAAGTTAAATGGTTACTGTACCCAATATACTATAATAATGTCCAAAATAAAATATAAAATCTCACAGAAATGATTACAGTTCATACTTTCTAATCTTAACCTTGTTACTATAGATTAAACAAGGACAATAGGATTTTCAGTACATAAGTTTGGCATATATCTAAGGCTGATGGTTGACCTAATGGTTATATCTGGTGACCTAATGACTTGATCACCAAAACTTTGTGTCATCAAACTCGTGACTTGTTCACACGAAAACAATTATTTTAAACCCTTTTACTTAACTGTTTTTATGTAACTATAAAACGTTTTTGGAGGAATTGCTGGGTAGAGCATGGCAGTTTTTACTGAGTTTTTGCTCATCTGGAACTGGTCAGTTTGAATGTGTCTGTATGGTTGTATACCAACCACTGAGCTAGCATGTTGATGACACGGTGCTTTTGAGAAGGTTAAACCATCCTCATGTGGATAAGATTATTTTACTCATTTAAATACAAAAAGGAAAAATATATATTATATATATAAGCCTGTGTGGGCATTGCTTGGAACTGACCATCAAGCCATTTTTTAAGTCCTTGTTCCTCACAGCAGGTGTCCTGGATCTGACCTCAAATAAGACAATGCGACAGTAGCCATTAAACTACAAGATGCTTTGAGACCATTGTTGACCGTCTTGAAGAATCGTCAGTCTGAAAACCCCCACATCACCCCTGAAATCTCCAGAGCTAAGCAGCTTTTTCCAAAAGCCATTGAAAGACAGCCTAGAAGCACATTTTGTGTGTGAGCAACTACAAAGTTATGGATGTGATCTCTGCAGTAAAAAAATCTGCAATGTAGATGTCAACAATATATTCATATGGCTGTTTACCTTTAAAGCCTTTGCTTTCTGGATATACATCAAGTCTTTCTATACATGCTTTTGTGGGCCTTCACATACCTAGACAAATTGAAATGTGCTTGCTTACCAAAATGGATACTCTGGAGGGATGTTTTATTTTCACTGGCTTAACATACCACTTCATGTAGTTGCAGTGACCCTCCTTACCATTGGAAACACCCGCCATTTTTAAATCTTTAAAGGTGCCATATGATGATAATGTCAATTTTCTGACATTCCTGTCGTTGTTCCCTCATCAAAAACATGCCTCAAATAGTATTCAGATTAGTTTGTGCACGTTTCAGCAATTCATTTTTTTGTGAGGTGAAAAGTGCTTGTTGTTCTTATCCCTGCCCAAGCCCCACCCACTTGTCAATCATATGAATCCTTAGTACAGCCCCTGTCAACGATGAGTGGGGAATGCAGTTTGACCCGGAAGTGTCAAACTGACCTGGATCAACAGACAAACAAATCAGCTGGGTAAACAAATCCAGAGAAGTGCATTTTCGCCATTAAATGAATAACAAGTGTTTAAAGTGGTGCTTATTGTGTTTGATTTTGCTCAGTTTGGAATAACAGGAATGCGTTGGTCAGTAGGAGCATGACGAAAGCACATCTGTGGGAGAGACCGGTGTAAACAGTGCATTTTGCCAGGCCAAAAATATGAGGTGATTCCAAGACGTTTTACATAAAAAAATATTGCATTTTGAAAGTTATTAACAGTGCAGCGCAAAAAAAATATTTTAAGTGCTATAACAAAGGCATAATAGGGGACCTATAAAATCTTTCAAACAATTCTTGATGGTCAGACACCAACAAGACAAACTTCTGAATGTCCATATTTTCATGAGCGAAACTTCGGGTAAAAACTTTGCCTACAAGTGTCACTGCAGTTTTTGCATGCATGTTTTATAAATCAACAGAAACAAACAAGAGAGATTATAAAATATTTTTGTGGATTTATTTTGAAGAGTAAAAAATTCAGCATGGAGATTTATTTGTTAAAAAATTATAAATATTACCACTTATATTAAACCCACTCACATTTAAATACAGTATTGACTCATTGGCAGTTTCATCATTATATTAGTTAACAATGGTATTGTTACAGCTTTTTGCAATATTATAGATTAGAACATAAAATTTAGACAAACTCTGGACAAGGCAACAATACCATAAATATTAATGGCAACCTGAAACTTCCTGTTCACCCCTGACCTAATGTGATCCTGTAAATGTATTCCACTCTCCCAAAACTCTTCAACCAAATAACAAAGCCGTCTTGGCCTTCCTATTCACCCATAGCTTGTAAGGGCTATGAACCCCCCTGAGTTCTTCAGCTCCTTCTTAAAAATCCCACCCAACCCCCAGCGCTCCAAACGACTTCATTCATACATCTGCACTGTCCAAGTTTTGTCCCCTCAGGTGAAAGAACAACTGCTCCATAATTTCCATCTACACTCCCTGACTTGACTAGACATTGGGAAACAGAGGTCAAATGATCCTTGGACATTGCAGAAGTTGATTTTTAGACTTTTTTTTTTTGCTGTGACCTCCCCCTATACTTCAAGATCTGTCCTGCTTTCTATGGAGTATCAGGAAGGCTGAGAAGTGCTGCTGGCATACTAAACACTTGCTCTGCATCCCAGCTGGGGCCACGCAAAGAGTTCCAGGAAAGAGATGCACAAAAAAATGAGGAAATGACGAAGAGACACAAGGAGAGAGGTCTCTTGGGTGAGAATCTGAGAAAGAGTTTGTTTGCAAGGACACATAAGTGAGTGAAATAACAGTTAATCCCAACTTCAAGACTTAAACTGTAGACACAAGTAATGTTATAACTACTGAATTGTTTTAAAAAAAGAACATTTAATTTCCCTGTATATTACACAGTTTTTTTCTTTTTAATAATACTTAGCTTCAAAAACATTTTTGTATATCAAATTTTATTAACAAACTACTTTAGTAAGGAACACTAACATACACTGCAACAGCTATGCAGTGGGATTACATAACTTGATGATAAAAAAACATCTGGTTTATATTACACTCAATGTACATTCTTGTAAAAATAAGTCTACCTTGACTTTGGCAGAACATAAAGACAGACTGATATATCTACAGACCTCACTCATTTAGCCCAAGCTTCTTTTATTTTGCAACATGAGAGAGAGAGAGAGAGAGAGATAGAGAGAGAGAGAGAGAGAGAGAGAGAGAGAGGATATAAAGACATTTTCCTTTTCCTTACAGTGAGATGAATGTATGAGTTAATCATCTTGGCACTAAAAGTTTGCTTGTTAACATGCACCAAGAACTAAATCTTGCCATGTATGTAGCTGAGGGAACAGGCAAGGCCATTTGCATTTGCACAAGATCCTCTAGGCACAAGTTTAAAGCAGCTGCTTTTATAGGACCAATAAAGGCTTTGGAACTTTATCTCCATTCATTGAGTATAAACACGGTCAAATGAAGTGAACAGAGGAATTCACAGCACCCCAAGCTAAATGAACCCCAATAATGTGAGCAGAAATGTAAAAGATGAAACTTACATGCTTGGTTTAACAGAATCTCACACTGATGCTGACAAGGCTTTCACAATAGCCTCATACAAGTATTTGGCTAACGAGTAATGATCAGTCACAAAAGTAGCAGAGAGTGGGTGGGGTAGTGTGTACTTCCTAAGGTTTTCTCTTTCTTCAGAAGTTGACTCATTTATAAGTAGGTTGTAAAATTCTACTAGTGTGCTATTTCACAATTTATTTATTATATTTGTATCAGACATTTCAACAGAGATCAAATCAAGAAAAACATTTCTGAGGTGAAAGGAAATTTAGAAAAAATTGTTTCCAACTAAATGGTTAACCACAATAACCCACTGACTAATAAACAATACAGTTCTATACAAGTGACAAATTTAGGCATAAATTCAATGTTTGAAATCAGTTTAGTTTCTTTGGAGAAAACTTTGTGACTGTGGTTGAAGAAATAATGTTGTTTTGTTTACAGGGGTTCTAAACCAGTAACTAGCTTAAAGTTTTGATTTATTACAACTTAATTTAAACAAATAATTACTCATTGGGCATTAGTTTTTAAAACGGATATTTATAGTTTGTGTTTTCTTTTATTCTTTCATAATTAAATTCATTGCTTGTAAAAAAGACAAGGCAACCAATGTCTAGCCAGAGATAAACCATATATAACACTAACTAAAACATTGATAAAATGGCCCTCCAATTACCATGATATGAATATCCCTCTCTTTCATTCATAAATGACAATTGCTTAAAGACGTCATTGCATGCGACAATCTACAATATTCATTGAGAAGGTTTAAAGTTGTGTTCAATAATGATTTGCATACATAGGCTGTGAGAAAATGTAGACTGATAGAGCAATTCTAGAGATGGAACGGTTTCTCATTTACCCCAGGGGCATCAGTGCCAGCGGGGCATCAGAGATCAAATCTATGGTTGGGAAAGAGGTCACTGGCACAGCTGCATATTCTCAAGTGGAACAAACAAAAATGATACATCATTTAAAGTGCTTCCTTACAATGACTACTAGCAATGAAGCAAATATAGGTTTAAATCCCTTCTATTCGTGTAATGAATGTATATATGTTATGCTAAAACAACATGCTGAATCTAGGAAACTGTGTTCTGCGACTTATGTGTGTCATAGGTTTTTAAAGGCAATAACAATTCGCCAAAACTTTGATCCAACTTGTCATACATAGAACATTTCTCATTTTCTCATTAAAGCAGTCACTTTGATGCAGACTGTACCTCAATGTACTGAATCTTTATGACTGTAATGCAGTGCATTCAAAACCCTTGTTAATTCAGTGTTTTTTTATATTGATCACTTAATATTAAACTCTTGATGAATTTTTTTTTTTCAAGCAATTGGAAAATATAGTCGTCTAAGTGACCAAATATTTGCAAGCACTTGACTTCATTTTGAACCATGTTTGCCCAGGCTTCTGCTTATGTTTAATTACCATTGCCTGTTGACAGTTAGCATTTATTTCTCAGTGTTGAGGTTCGGGTGGATCTATTCTTAATTACCCAATATTGGGTAAATAAAGAACTAAACATGCTAAATATGAACAGACACAGTCCTCATGGCTTCATATATGGGGTATGAACATAATTACAATAAATGGAACCATAGGGTTACTTTTGAGATCAGGAAATATAATCCTCCTTGTTTAATCTTTGGAAACCAGGTTAAGGCCCTGTCCACACATTGTTTTTTAACCACAGTCTTTTTATTGTATGCAGTTATGCTGTTCGTCCACACAAACACATGGAGAAACATTTCAGCGTAGCCAGGTACTTTGGAAAATGCTGGCCAAGGTGAAGTTTTTTTTAAAAGGCTAGGTACTTCATTCTTGTGTGTAAATCACTTAACTTTGCAATGTTTAGGTTTGAAGAGAAGGCGTCACGGTGGCGCAGTGGGTAGCACGGTCGCCTCACAGCAAGAAGGTCGCTGGTTCTAGGCTCGGCTGGGGCAGGTGGCATTTCTGTGTGGAGTTTGCATGTTCTCCCCGTGATCGCGTGGGTTTTCTCCGGGTGCTCCGGTTTCCCCACAAGTCCAAAGACATGCGGAATAAGTGAATTGAATAAGAACAATTGCCCATAGTGTTAAAGTGTGAATGTGTGTGTGAATGTTTCCCAGCGAT
The DNA here is from genome assembly GCA_900490495.1 of Danionella dracula. Classification (NCBI taxonomy): domain Eukaryota; kingdom Metazoa; phylum Chordata; class Actinopteri; order Cypriniformes; family Danionidae; genus Danionella; species Danionella dracula. Next base: position 3,664,695 of record UELW01000039.1, on the reverse strand, counting down.
GGGTTGCGGCAGGGAAGGGCATCCGCTGCGTAAAACATATGCCAGAGAGTTGGCGGTTCATTCCGCTGTGGCGACCCCGAAAGGGAATAAAGCCGACATGAAGATGAATGAATGAATGAAAGGTTTGAAGAGTAAAATAGTTGTTGATAAAGACTGGTGAGATCATTTTCATTTATCAAAAACATTGTTATTATCTTTGTGTGACCTGTTTTACCCAGGCATTGAATAAAAAAACTGATGAGCTACAGAACTGAGAGAAGCTTCTAATTGGCCAATATAATTTCATGTTAGAGGAGTTGGTTGTCCTCTATTGGATTGACTTACTCTTTACAGAGTTTAAGACTGTTACAGCATTTTTATGTGTTTGGCATTTAGGCAAAAACAGTCTTGAAGCTACTTTATCTATCACTCACCATAAGCAACAAATGTTATGTTTTGTGTGACCATGCATCATCCAAGATCAGGAATACATTTTCCAAATTAATTGTACCCATTAAGTACCTAAAAAACCTTGATAATAATGAATGAATTAAATGCTGACAAATCAGTTGCTGAAGAATGACCCAGAAGTTCCCCTCTATCTTATTGGCTACTGAAATAATTATAATCAGCTATTAAATTAAAATATTCAGAAAAAATAAAACATTAAACACTACATTTAGCTGAAGGGTTCTCTACCTGATGAAATTCCTAAGTAGGTTCACTCACTATGGGTTTGGGGTTTTTGGAATACATTCTTCCTTAGCAGCATGTGAATAACTGGCAAACATAACATTTCTTTAATAAACCCAGACCTCTAGTTCTTAATTTCCAGGTAAAAACCAGTGAACGTCATCTGTCTCCCATTAAAACCAAAATGTGTCTGAGCCATGAAATAAGGCAATGCATAAAAAATTCCCTCTGACACACAACTTGAGCAATAAACAGGAAAAGGATGAGAGATAACGATGAAAATAAAGATTAGCTGGCATCATGCAAGCATACGCTTTCTCGCTGCCATCTCAGAGATCTTTATGTAATAAACACAACCCAAGTGGTAGTGAAGGATGCGAACGATGGTTGCATAACAGCTGTCTGATGCATGTAATACGCTCGCTGAGGAAATCATCACATGACGCCCTTGTTTCATGCCTCTGTGAGGGGCTGGTTTTATACATATTGATCAGCCTCTTTTAATTTCCTTCTCTGCTTTAGTTCTACTTGCTGCTGCCTTTTAAGGAGCAAGCAATAAACGTAAAACTAATTGAATTATACTCAAATAAAACAGCTGTCAAGGAAAGGAGATTAAAGTATAATTTAAAAAGTATGTTCCTTTGCCAAGCAGAAAACAATGGATTCAAATATTACAAAGTAATGCAAAAAAAACTTTATTTTCCTTATTGAGTGAATATCTACTTACTTACAGACTATATATACATAAAGACTTCATTCTTAAATGTAAAGGTATCAAAATGAACATGCCAAAATCTGTAGCTAAAGATTTTAATTATATCTTTTTTTTTCTCTCATTTATAAATTGTGTATAATGACTTTATTGTTTTGCCTCAAGACATACCCAAATAGGTAGCAGTATTTTTTTACTTTCTTCAGACTTGCACAAACCTTTATTTAATATTAATGTTTCAGTCTATTAGGTTATATAAAGTAAATGGATTCTGGAATGCAGCACATGCTCTTTAAATCAACTATTAATGGAGAAACTGTGCATGGCCTTTAATGTCAAGGAGGAACTTTTGAGCTTATTAACTGTATTGATTTGAACAGCTACAACAGCTAAGCAGTTGGCGATATAAAAATAGTCACTTGAATGAAAAAGATTCCCTTTAAATATTTAACACAAAACATCCACACATCACCACCCACATCATCATCCTGACCAGGTTGCTGTGCCAGATATGAAACACTTAGATCACCCACTGCTTGATCACAGCAAGCCAATACATTGTTCAAAGCATTACTTTCCTCTGTTGGGGGGGTCCTATCCTAGAAACAGCAACAAACTCTACAGCTTAATGAAAACATGGATCTACTTTCCGTCCAGGACACGTCAATTTACAAATTTACATTTATGCTTATAGCAGATGCTTGTGTTCAAAGCGACTTACAGTAGGGGAGAGACAAACTCTTTTACATAGTCTATCTCAGTTCATCCATAGTAGAAGTTGTATCAGCTGATCAATCTACGAAAAAAGAAAATAGAAAAAAAGAGGAATTTTTTATATAGTAGTGTTCCCTGAAAAGGAGAGTTTTCAGTTGCTTTTTGAAAGCTGTTAGGGTTGTTTTGTTACACTAAAACAAAAGTAATAAATGTTTAACAAAAAAACTAATGAAATGTCAGACACACATGGGCCCCGGCAATGGGCAGCTTAACTGAAACGTCTCAACAGCAATATAGAATTGCGATCTTGATATTGGTCTTGATGTCTACCAACTTGGCATCAGTTTGTAAAATGAGAGGCACACAAATATCTAAACGAGCTATTTTTTTTTATTTTGTCTCTTAAAATTATATTCAACAACAACTTACTCTAACTAACCAAACCTTCGCCTAACATCCACTTCATCGAACATCTACCTAAATAAACCTTACTAAAACACCCAAGAGATTCTTGTAAAGGATAATTGTCCCATGAGTAAATTTGAATAGAACAAACCAATCTGAAATTTAACAAAAACTGAGATTGCATGGCTGAGAGTGCATGTGTTAAACTAAGCTTATGCAGCTGACCGTGCATGTCTGCAGCCAGACCCCATGAAAAAAATCTCCACAAAAAGTGTACTCACTTTAAGGATGTAAACTAAAAATAATCAAACTTGAGCTTGGCACATGGAAAACACTGGTTAGTAAAATACAAAGCTCAAAATCGTTCTAATCTACAACCAATTCACAGCAGTCATGTCATTTTGAAAAACAAAAATATCTAAAAAATGTGATTTTATGATTCAACTTCCAAAATTACCTTACAAACAATCCCTATAACACTGTAAATGTAATTAGTTATGTCTACTTGAAAAAAAAACATAGGAAACCGATTGCCTTATTTATTCAACGTAAACTTAGGAGGAAAATCTAAGTAAGTTTAATAAGTATTTGCACGCAAAATGATTGGATTGTCTTTGAGTAAACTTACTGATAAATATTAATTTCATATGCCTGCTCAATGACATTTACTACAAATTTTAGTAAATGTATCTAAGTTTTGTTAGTACTCTCAAATATGTATTCAAACATTTTACAAATACTTAACTATTTTAAGTGAACCCAACAATTGAGTAAAATCAAGTCAACATAACTGCATTTCTCAAGTAAAGTGTACTATTTTGATTTTACAGTGAACCCTTAGTAAATTAAGAGTTTTTTTCACAGATTAATTGCTAGTATAGTTAATTTAAAGAACAAAAGAAAATCAGAACTTAAATCACAAAACAAACCAAGTTTGAAAATATGCATTGTAGAAAAAATTGAATGCATTATCGTGTCTATTGAACATGAAAAAAATAAATCATCCCAAAATCTGTTTATTGACACTTCTTGCGATCAGATTTCAGTTGACAACGGTTGTAGTCAATGTTTACAGAGCATCAACACAAACTAGTTCTAACTATAACCAAACCAGATCAGAGGTTTGTTTGCCAGTTATGACCCAAGAGACAAGGCTTAAAAATACTGATCAAATGCTTTTAAAATAAGCTATAACAAACATATCTAAGGTATATGAAAAAGCATCACATTCTTAAATGTATTTTATTTTTTGAAACCCTCTTGCTATTCTGAAAGCTCGTCTGTTAAGTTCTCGTGGTCTTTTCAATGGAAGCAAAACAAAATATGATGCATCTGCATGGCAGCCATTGAGTATAAGTTCTTCACAAAGACATAACGTTAGCCTGTAAATGAGTATTATCAATGGAATAGTGTTGGGTGTGTGAAAATGTTATACGGGGAGGGGCTTAACCCCCAAAACAACCGAAAAACCCCTTTCTAGGAACATCATATGATGGACAATAGCAGTTTGTCTGATGCAGAGGGTTGCTGATGCAGATCGCTTGTAACTAATGGCAACAACAGCATCAATACAACCAACTCCATCAGCAGGCTGAGAGTGGGTGAAGCTGAGATGGTTTCACGAGACCAATAAACACTGAGTCGTACTACGAAGCTTTTAAGACAACACAACTTACCACCATCCCTATCTCCAGCTTGGGCGGGAGGGACCAGCAGGGCTCGGTGTTAGGATCAGTACGCGCTCCCAAAGTTGCTTCCCACATCCACGGCTTTGCTTACATCCTGGTTTTATTTCTTAAGTGTGGGTTTGCGTTTTCCCTCAGACGTTGGCGTCTGCACGCCGTTTGCGCGGAGAACCCAAATACAAGAGCCAACTGATAAAAGGGGAAAGAAAATGCTTCGAAAGAAAACCCGCTTCGAACTCAAACAATTCCAGTTACCCAACGTAGCTTAATCATGTCAACGTCCACACATCTAAAAACGATTAGCTCCATCAAGAGACTCATATTGGGCATATATCTCTCTCAGAATCGGCATCGACCCCGCGTGTTCTCCCGCCCATCTCGTTTCTTTGCACGCGCGGAGAGTCGAGGTTCTTCTTCGACAATCCCAAAACAATCTCGTGGGTGAAGTCTCATTTCCGTAACACAGAAAACCAAAATTCTTCTTAGTGTCATCTCCGTATTTTTTAATAATGAGTATACCGTGTAAGTAACTGCTTTAGGTCTTTGGGATGCCGCCGTTGTTGTACAATAGCAACGTAAAATGAAGTATAACGAAACGGCCTCCCCCGTTTCACACAATGGTATGTTCCACTGAGGTGACCCGTTGGACAAAAGGAAGAGAGCAGCGCGTCGCTGACGATCAATGGGCGGAGGCGCACAGTCGTCATCGAGCACATTCTAATAAAACTGAAGAGGAAATGCATTTTCAGTACTTATATTTACTCGAACAACAGTAATTGAGAACTATTTTTAAACTGTTTTTTTTTTACTTTCAAAAGTAGACTAATAGAATAGCATTCTATTCTAAAAAAATTACATGTTTCTAAGAGAAATAAAAACCATTTTGATAGATATAATACACAGATGACAATCATTTTTAAATGTTGTTTTATTAATGATTTGGAGGAAATAAAAAATGATTAAAAGTTTACTTCTACAATTTATTGTATGGCAATGAACGGGTTCTGGAAATGTTTCGAAGCATGTGAATTGTTTGTCGTCACTAAAATCTCAATGAAGGGAAGCTAGCTATTAATTTATATAATCTTTTTAAAACTACTGTGGCATTAAAACCCCATCCCATTGCTGCTGTTAAAAGTAACCCAAGTAACAAGTTTTTTGCTTGTTGAAAATTATTTTAAATCAAATAGCAGTTCTTTAACTGAAACACGGTATATACGTCTGACTTTTGCACCTTTACAAACACAGATATTGATGCATTATTTGGGGAAGTGGATTTGGACGAACATTGAAAAGTGTATATGAACACTTCCTCAACTCTAAAAGAAACTTGTATATGTTTATTCACAACAATTTTCAAATATCTTAGATGAAAACAGAGTTCTGAATCATACCGTCTAACACTGTGCTTGAATATTTTAATGTATTGTTTCTAAGATAAGTTAGCTTCTACAGAGAAATAGCATTGCTGAACTGTACACTTAAACAAGGAATAACAGTAAGACTAAATAAACTTGGTATTGGTTCTATCATCACTAATATAGTTCAGACTGTAAAACTGTAACGATAATAAAAAAAACTGTTGCAGATGAAGACAACAATGAGCTGAGGAGACGTTTCCCCATCTAAATTTTTTATCGGAGACATTGAAAGACTTATGGAAATTAAAGTAATATGAGATGGCATAAAAAGAACAGAATTAATAAAACCAATCTGACAAATTTATGCACTCTAGATTTGATTAAGAGAATAAAACTCACATGAGACTCTACGATGCATTTTCTCCTTCTGCCAATGTTCATATCTATTCTCTGTGATTTTAAAGTGTTGATTCTGAAACACAAGCCATTTCTGCTTTTCTCACCCCAGCTTAGGAAATGAGTCTTTCAGAAACTCTTGTGGGTGGGCTTGTGTGGTTGGAAATAAATTAACCAGTTAATCTATTCGTGTCAGTGTCAATGAAAATTAACCCAGGTAACTATTACAGGGTAAATAATTAATATTAAAATATGAACGTTACAATCATATCTGTATGAGATTTTTTTTGGGGGGAAAAAATTAAACTTAGAAAATGTAACAATGTTAGAACACCATCTAGTGGCTGTTTGGAATATCAACACTTGAGCCACTTAAGCTTAAACTGAAAAAACTCCTGAGTTTATTGAAAAGATTCGCATTTTACACAATTGTCTTGAAACAGCTTATATTTTTGATGTAATAAACACAGACAAGCTTTGTTACTAAAAATGCTTAAAGGTATTTAAAAAAAGTAAAGTTTTGTAACCCATGACAAAACCAGGCTTATTTTCAGCATGCAAGACAAAAACTAACAAAAAAAGGAAACAAACAAAAAAGAAGGTATTTTATTAGTAAAAAGGGCCAAATGGGAAGCTGACGCACGTTTATTTGCAACTCAAGAAAGGGTTGCTCACTACTGCTCTGTTGCATTTTATGGGTGCAACAAATACATTAAGTCCATACAGGGGCAAGAGCTAAATTATCTCAGTCCAAGCTTCTTTTTCTCCTTCTGTTTCTTCCGTACTGTCTCCAGATTGCGATCCTTCCAAGTACTCTTCCTCAGTTTGATGGGTCTGCTGCCCACATACCTCCCTAAAACCATCAGCAAAAGTGGGTGAGATAAATCTGGATGACAAACTTGAAAATGCTGGTCATGCAATTAAAATATTTTGAAAAGTTTATTCAGAAATTATATTCAAATTCAAGGGGAATGTGTATATGATATTAATTCGATACAGAGTTGACTGATGTAAAGCCATTTTTTTTCTTTTAATTTTGATGATCTAATGAAAACCGCAAATCGATCTTATAATTCACTGAAATGTTATTGACCAGCACTTGTGATGACAAACCAAGACGATGTTAGCTGTTGTGATTCTAACATCATCTCTACTTATTCACTTCAGTGATTTCAAAGGAACCTGTTTTTCTAGCAGTGTGTATAATCATGCCTTGGTCACTTGCTTCCCTCATTTTTAAGTTGCATTGGATAAAGCATCTACAAATGACCCTCACTGACTCACCGTTCATTTCTCTCATGGCGCGCACATAGTCATTAGGGTCTTTGAAGCTCACAAATCCATAACCCTTGGTCTTCCCAGTGCGCTTGTCTCGAACAACCTTTGCCTTCAGGAAGGATGGATAACGGCTAAAAGCTCTCGCCAGAATATCATCATTTACCTCATTCCCCAAATCACCACAAAATATCCGGAAATCATCTAAAACAATAAACAAAAAAAACATTATTGCACCATGGGGTCACAGACATTTTGTAATTCAAAGCCAAAAGAGATGAAAAGGGATGGGACATTATATGATTCCAATGATATGACCACCATCAACAATACCATGGTATTGTAGTACTTTAGTGAGGATATTTAGTCGTGACATCACCATGATTCTTTCAAGGCTTCCTGCTCCTCTCATTCATTGAAAGTAAATGGTGGAGGGAGATGCAGCTGTCACTTGTCATCATAGATATATTATTATTATCAAACACATTAGATCTATTTTTCAATTCAAGTGGTTAGCGACTGGCTTGAGTCCTATCTCACTGGTAGCTCTTTCAGTGTCGGGTGGAGGGGTGAGGTCTCCAACACTCAATGACTGCTCACCGGGACTCCCAGGGGTTCAGTCCTTGGTTCCCTTCTTTTCTCTGTCTATTCCCCCTCCCTGGGTCCTATCACCCACAGACACAGATTCGCAAACCACTGCTACACTGATGACACTCAACTCTATCTGTCATTATACATCCAACTCCTGAACATGAATAACACATTAACAGCCAGATTGTATTTAGTAATGCGATTTGTTTTTTAACTTTTAAAGTAATATTGAGCTGTAATGCACTGACAAACACCATCTCTAATCAATTGTCTGTAAACTTGTTGTTTTATGTAAATTGGAATGTAATCTGCAAATCTGTGAAGTAACCTGTGCATGCGTAGATTAGTAAATCTGAATTATTTCGAGTGCATGTACAATCTCAGCTTTGTCTGTACGCAATGCTTTAGTGGGACATCCACACAAATATTACCTGTAAACCCCAGGTGTTTGTCAACAATCCCAACATAATCATAAACTTTTGTGCAATGCTTTTGAGTAATTTGACATGCTTTAACAAGTAATTTAAGACACAATTTGTACTGTTCAATGCTGTGTTAAAAATCAAGTCTCAAATGAGTCATACAAGAAGTTTTATTTGTAATTATGTAGTGCAATTAAAGTCGGTTTCACAATGAATATACGTAACATGTCAGGATCACCATTTGAAATAAATATTTTTAAAAGGAGTGGTCACTTAACATCATCAAACCTGCAGCATGGTAACAAGAAAATAAAGCAGTTAAATAATTTCTAAATCAATACGTTTGCATTGTTATTTTATTACATTATTATACAATTTACTTTTCTCTTAGAAACTGTGCCTGCATTTTATCTTAAATCAAGCATTTAACACAGACAATTAATTACTCAAACTTTATCAGATTTATTTATTTTATGCAGCAACATATTTGTGCTAATGATATATTGAACCAAAAATCATTCTTTATTATTTCAGTGTTGATGCATTGATATGGAGAGAACCAGTTAACCACAGAGACACACTACTTTGACTTTTACACCCCCTGGCATAAATGTAAGTTATTGGGTACCAAATATGAGTTTATTCTTACCCGTTTCCCATTCTAACAGACTGGTGTCCTCCCAAGAGACACCGGCTGCAACCCGAATACATTTCTTCACCTTCTCCTGTTTCCCTTTCTTCTTTTCTTCTGTGCTGGTATCAGAAGCCTAAGCATGCAAATAGGACATACTGTGTTACGTTATAGATTAGCTCTAAACTACAATGTAAACACCTCCAAATTATCATGGCCGTCATCTCATCAACCAAGATAGTGTTCTAGTTTTCTGTTAATTGTGTAAATTATATATTCTCTAACCATAATATAATATCTCTAATAATATAATGGAATAAAGTATGCATTTGACACATTCTGAGCATATGTAAACTAAAAGCAACGTGAAGGAGATATTTAGGTGCAGTTTTGGTGAATAAATATCTTACCTCTATGTGTGCAGGTTCAGGCTCAGGTTTGCTGGGCCTAATCTTGCTCTCATCGCTGGCCATATCCTTCTTTGTGTCAAGTAGCCCAGCTGCTAGGATTGCTGCTTGCTGCTCTGCCACCAATGCAGACAATTCCTCCTATTAAGAAATGCAATGAAAAAAGACTGAGAATAGAACCACGTTGTTAGTAATGTTAATAAGTAATGGACTAAAAGTTGGGTAGTTGGAGTAGAGAATGATTGCACTTAATAAAACTCTAATTTGCTAAGTCGACTTGACAACAAAAGTGGATGCTATGTATGGTCGGGGATGCATTATTCAGGACAATCAGCTCTCAGATTCAGACAAGCGGTAGATTTGAGATTAAACAGCAGCGCTCAAGATTTGGAATAGCTTATGCTTTTCTTTTGTAACTCATCATTAAACATTTAGTTGCGTATGTTTTAATGAACCTCCTTATTTCTCTCCTTCGAACATCTTTAAAACTTAAAAAAAAATGAGATGGGTTTAAAATATAAGTTAGGACACACGTGTAACTGCACCCAATACATTAATATAACAGTAGACTTGGTTCAAGGTGCCTACACACCAAGCGTGGATGATCTGGGAAGAGCGGCTGATTGCTATGTAAAGATGTGATAGGGTCTGGCACGCAAAGGGGATGTGAATGCTGTGATAGACGAGGTGCTGTACACCAGACTGATCGCTCGAACAGAGAATTGGTTCTATTCAGACGAAGTTTGCGTGCATGGCTAATAATCAGGGCTTGGTCTTATAGTGACATGGTTCTTTTATGAAGTGGGGACATTTGCAACAGTAACGGAGGTGACAAAGATCACAGTTTGCGGCCAGCCAGAATGAATAACATGTATTATTATCCATGTGTAAACAAAAAGAACCTTGCTTAGAATTAAGTGGGTGAGAAAATTGCTGAATATGGCAAGTTTTTCATTTTGTATTAATCAACTTGATATATACTGATATTGTGCTGATGTTAGCTAAAGCTAAGCATGCTAGTTAATATATTTATCAGAGTGTGCAGGAAGATATTGAGAGGGTTGAGCGACACTTTTTGAAGGAGAGGAAAGAAATAAAAGGAAAAGAGTGAGTCAGCCGTGCCACCCCAGTCTCATCATTCCTGTGCTTGCCCCTGCAAGCTTGCACTTTGTTCCACACCGTTCTTGGAGCAGACGTCCTCACGTGAGTGAACACCAGGTTTGAAAGCAGATAGGAGTGGGAGAAGTGTTCTGTTTGACGCTTGGTGTGAATGCTCTGTTGGAGCTGCAACGAACGATTGTTCATGTAGTCAATAAATACTTAATCTTTTTTTTTTTTTGAAAATCTATATGAAAAACTGGTTAGCACATCTATTATTGCTTGTGTAGTGAGGATAAGATAGTTTTGTTGTCATTTTCACAATTCATAATAAAACATTTTATATTTTATGCTTGAGCCCTAAACTGACTTAATTTTCAAAATATTTTCTATAGTTTACCACAAAAATAACATTTTCTCTCTCATGCTGGATTTAAAAAAAATAATATAAGACATTCATAACAATAAACTACTACTTTAATAAATAGACAGACATAAAGTTGTTGTCTGCAAAAGATAACAGCCAACCACAAAGCTGTGTGATGTCATGTGAAAAACGCCTACTAGTATCCTAATTAATCTGGAAACAAAAAAAAAACATGAGAATTCTTGTAAGACATTAATAGAAGTGCAAATCACAAAATAATGTTAATATATAATAAAAATGTATTTTAAACAAAACTTAAACCTTACCATTCTTGCTTGTTTCTGGCTCTTAAGGTCAATTCTGTTTGTGACGGGAGGTGCTGTATAGACTGTGGGAGCCCCTTGAATGATATTGGGGTTCATCTTTGGAGGAGCTTGAGGCATTGGTCGTGGTGGCTCAAGAGACATGGGGTTCATGTTCACAACCTGACAACAATTATAAAAAAAAACTTTATAAATGCTGACTATAGTGTATTTTTTTTTTTAAATTACAAAGACACCCACAGGTGGCATGGGTCCCATAGGAGGCCCAACAGGGGCCATGGGGGGCTGAGCGGGTCCAGGCATTGGTGGACCCATCATTGAAGGTGGAGGAGGTGGAGGCCTGGGTAGAGGAGGTGCTAACATGCCATGAGGAGGGGGGCCGCGCATCATTGGCATTCTGGGGCCTCCTGCTGTAGATAGAAAACATAAATCTCTAGGCTCCATACTCCTCCATTAGTTAAAGTACAACATGGAAGATGTTTAAAACTATGGTTATTGTTGTGTTTATTTTATCTTAGCAAAAATTGCATGTTTCTCTTTAAATACAATATCTGCTTATCAAGTGATGTTATGTTCACATGTGCGCTCTTTGAGAGTATAGATTTTATTACATTTCCGGCATATTTCATCAAAGTACAATTTACATCACCAGACAATTATATACTGAAGAAATTTACAACACCTAGTACAAATAACGGCTTAGTTTACCAACTGTTTGTTTTGTTTCGTCCTCATTAACTTCCCTACTTATCTTAACTTCCTAACTTGCATACTTGTTAACTTGCTTACTTACTAACCAACTAACTTGTAACCTGCTTACTTTTCTGCTTACTAACTTGTTAACTTCCTGGCTTGCTAACATGCTATTTGTCAACTTGCGTGCTTGCTTACTTACTAACTTGACAACTTGCTTACTTTCCTGTTTGCTAACTCACCAACTTAATAACATGTTACCTTGCCTACTTACTAACTTGACTGTTTGCTAACTTGGTAACATGTTAACTTGCCTACTTGCTAACTTGACTAGTTGTTAAAATTTTTACTTCCTATGTTGTTAATTTGCTAACTTGTTAAATTGCCTACTTGATTAATGCCATTCCAGCTTCTGCGACTATTTTCATGTACAATATTTCATTTTACTTTTTAATCTATTATCTTAAGTGATGTCTATTAAAGATGTGTTATCTGTTCTACAAGAATTTAGGATTACCAGGTCTCTGTAAGACATGCGGCACGAATGCTGGACGCATCACTGGAGGTGGTGGCATTGCTGGGATAGCTGTAGAGAAGTATTAAACAGTAGTTAGAAGTTTTTTTTCGGTCTAAATCTAAATAGTACATCAAGTAAAAATGATCATACGAGGGCCAACAAATGTAGGTGGTGGACCAACAAAAGTGGATGCTCTAGCTTCCAAACTCTGCTGCACCTAGAAAAAAATAAATAAATAAAAATGAACAGCCAGAAAAAAATGTTTAAACATAAACCTGATTAATAAAAATTATATTATAAAATAATAAAACTAAAATCTTATATGTAATGGAAACTATTTAAATCTGTGACCATGTTTTACAATAACTACAAATTTTAGATCATATTATATAAATGCCAGAAGAGGTTTGTCAAGTGATGGATGCATGGCTGAGGGAGAATTGGGGGTACACAAACCATTTTGCTGAGACTGGACATTTAATGTAATTCTAACACGTTGTTTACGATGAACTCCAATTTGAAAGTTCAGTGCTAATCAAGAGGGGTCTAAAATGTATTATAAATGCTTTGAAAAAGGCACAATATGACATCTTTAACTTACAAATCTGACCCCAAGACCATCAAGTCAAAACTTCAAGTCAGCTTTTAAAGCTTTGCTTGTGTGAGGTGTCCTTGAGTGTCAAAAGTTTTCACAATAAGAAATACCTCTCGATAGGTGTTTGTGCCAATGATGGGTCTGACGAGGGGTAAAGTCGGCATTGCCAGAGCCACTGGCACAGCTTCAACTACAGTAGTTGCCACAGGTCCACCCAACACCTCCTGTTCAAAGCTAGAGAGGAAAAGATCATCAGAATATCAGCAGAAACTATAGAAGTATAGAAGATGGATCATCAATACACATTAGCAAAACCTTTAAGAAACAGTAAATGAATGTACTTACAGAGCCATCTCTGCCTCCATCTGCTTCAGGCGCTGTTCTCCAGAATTTAGTGCCATTCTAAAAAAAAGTCTGGTGGAAAATAAACATTCACTCAATTACCTTTTTTTAAGCATCTGACAACTTAATCACTGGTTTAGTATTAAAAGTCAATCAAATGACATTCGTGATTTCAAACAGCAATATTAAAAAAACGTGGTAAGACAACAAATATCAAAATAAGTGCTTCGTCAGTCTTCAAAGAACTTCATTTTTTAAGTGAAACTTAATGTTTAAAGCTACTTAATTTTCATCTTTGTGAACAGTTCATTAAAAAAAATCAACGGCTCGACTAATGACTGAAAATAAAAGGACGTGTATCTTAAACTACATATTATCACCTTTCGTAAACATAATTTAGTACATATTGTGAGATTTTGCTGAGAAGCATTCTGTGAACAATCTAGAAAGAGAAACACATCTTTAGCGTTGTCCACTGAGATAAAAAAAATAACAATTATATTACAATAAATGCAATACACTGTTTGGGTCAACCAACTCTTAATTTATCATACTGAAAGCATATATTACAGACGCTTCGCTTGCATAGGGTCGGTCTGAATTAACCGATTTTACACAAACACCCAAGTTCTGCAATGCTATTCCAAATACATACTTACATTAAGATTTGTCTTGAAGAAACTCTGGGTTATTATACGGTAATAAATAAATAACACTGAGGAACTGGACTGCAAGATTTGTGTTTTCTTTACGGTGGTGTTCCTGATCTGGTCGCAGATTAACTACGTCACAGAAAGGCCCTTCATCGTTTCAGCGCGTAAAAATGAGTTCATGGCTGTCTCGTAAAACCGCGCCTTCTCATTGACCTTCTATAATCCTCTTGTTTAGAGTTCGAATTAGTAAAAAAACTAGAGTTTCTAGTAACTTATAACTACCGATAGTTATATGTTAGATGTGCCATAGAGGATAAAAAAATCCTAGAGCGTTAACAGTAACGTTAGCTATGAAACAGCAGATGGCGTTGTAGGATAGTAATACAATTATGGTTTGGAATAACGTTAGTAAATGTATAATTTATAGTCAAAAAGTCAAATTTATAGCTCGACACTCTATTAATCAGCGCGTTTTTAAATTATTTGTTTATTATTTATTTATATTTGTAGATACCAAAGGCAGGCATAAAACTGAACATCAAACTATTGACGTATATCACCCAACAAACAGTAACATCCTGTTTGAAGTTCCTTAATTATCAGTTTAAGGGAGAGAAAATCACAACGAAAATTTGGAACTCCTGTGTTTGTCTAATCTATTGCAAAACAAATAATTAATCAGCACATATCTGATTGTCTTATATATGGAACTTATTTGATGTAATATTTAATTCACAATTCTTTTTGAGTAAAAAAAAAAAAAGAACGAGAAAAGGACAACATGATTCATATCATATTGATCCTGGGCCTTCTATCAGGTGAGTTTAAATTGCATTGCCTCAGATTGGTTATAATAAAGATGGTTATGTTTAGGACAATTATTTTTATACCAGCAAATATGGTGTTCTCTGCTAAACGGGTGGTTAAAGACAGTACTTGATAAGTTTAAGATCTTTATTTCTGATAAAATTGTCATAGTACTTAAAAAAGAAGAAGAAGTGTCAAAAGCACTACGACATTGGTTGGCTGTGATACAATAAATCTTAATTTTCAATCGGGTTTCCCTTAGATTTCTATCACATCTACAATATAACACGATGTCTCAGCTGAGTACAGTTTTTGTGCTATGGTTATTTATTATATATATTTTTTTTTGTTTAATATTGTTTTATTTTTTAAGTTCTACAGATGATCATTAGGTGTGCATTGTTGTGAGGGGAAGAAGAGCAAATTCAGAGACTAAAGACCAAAAATTTTGTTTTTCAGTTTCTTTGGCTTTGTGGTCAGTTTCATATGACCCTAAAACAATATGTGTACTTGAAGGATCTTCTGTGGATTTCAGCTGTGCTTTTAATTATCCAGATCATCTCACAGTTAAAACTAGAAAATGGTTCAGAAGAGTCATTCAAGATGGCACACAGATATCTGTCTATCATTCACGGGAAGCGGAAATCCACCCTCAATACATAAACAGAACATCATCAGCAAACATGGAGAAAAACTGCTCGTTGCACTTGGAAAATGTCTCTAGAAGTGATATGGGGAAATATTTCTTTCGCATTGAAACAAATTATTTAAATGGAAAATTCACTGGAAAAGGTGGCATCAAAGTTAACGTAGCAGGTAAAGTCAAGACTGCTTTTTGATACTTTTTTTATTTTTGTCTTTAAATACTTTAAATAATGGAAATGTGCATTGCATCTCCAACTGCGTATTGATTTAAATAAATGGTGAATATTTTCACCCAGTTGTTTTTGTGATTTGTGAGTTAGGATAAAATTTAGAAAAGGATGACCCCTGCTGCCTCTCAGCAAGGTCACCAATTTGCAGGTGGGCCCAGGCCGTCCTGGGTAGGTTTTTCATGTGCATTAAAGACTCTAAATTTTCCTCACAAGTTAATGGCTACGCTCTCTGAGCCACATCAGGATTGAGTATGTAATTAAATGTAATTGATCATTTGCTAGATTTGCATTTATTACACCAGTTAGCACTAGTTGTCCTGAGTGCACTTGAAAAGTGTATTTTTTTCAAGTTTTATCAAATATATTTTTCCTGACTTAAAAACACAAATCTTCATAGCTAAGCACATGATAAAAATGCAGAATAAGACAAACACTGTACTGATTTTTTATATTCTATTTGTTTTTAATTCTAATTCCGGAAAGCAATATTTTTCAGGATTTAACTAACAGCAAAAGAAAAAGTCTATAATTTAACCACCCTTTACAATATGTTGAACACAGAATAACATATTTAGCTAAATGTTTAAAACCAGTATCAATTTACATTTTAAGGACAAAGGGCAGCATTAGAGGGTACTGGATTGAGCAAAATATATTTGCTTTCCCCACAAAATATACAAGCCCAAAGGAGCAGATAGCGACAGAACTTTATTTATTCAAAAAGCTGACTCACTTTATTTGAAATATTTATTTATAGTTTTTTTTTTTTTTTTTTTTTTTTTTTTAGCTCTGTAGCACCTTAGATTAATCTGGATTGTTATAAATTACGAGTTATAACTTTTTATTATTATCAAACATGACAAGTGATCATCTAACCATGGTTTCTGACTGTTCTCAGTTCTACCACTCAAAGCAAGAGTAAAAAACAAGAAGCTGAATGAAAACATAGAAGAAGGAGACTCTGTGACCCTCATCTGTGGCTCGGGGACCTGTTCCCCACCCCAAGAATCGTTTGTGTGGTTTAAAAACCAACATCTGCTTTCACAAGCCTCAAAGAATGAGCTGCGAATCTCTCCAGTCTCTCACATAGATCATGGAAACTACTCCTGTGCACTGAAAAACAGCAACATGATGCAACCATTAGATGAAATCCTGCTAGATGTCAAATGTACGTATGCTTGTTTGGTGCACAAACTTGACCTGCAGATAATGAATTTAAATCAATGCTGAAATACTACATTTATTAAAACTGGGGCCTCTATAGGGACACTGGAAGTGACTTTTTAAGAGTCTCTAATTCTGAAAATAGAACTCTTCAATAGAATTAATAATTGCTTTATACAAGTGGAGATATGTCAGTCTGGTTCCAGGGTTTCTACTGGGTCTTAAAAAAAAAACTAAAATCGTATTATGTTAATGTTCATGTAAAGCTCTTTTGTCATTGATTGGGGTTGCCAGAGACCGAGAAATTTATCCTAAATACTAAAAAAATTGTAAAAATGATGAACAAGTTTACCATAGTTTGAGAAAATGTGCACAAATTCTCAAAAACACAAAAGTCATGATTAGTATCGCCAGTGTTGAAGAAACCATTCATAAATCCTCAAAATCATAAGTGATTACCAGATATTGATATAAGACTCATGTAAAAATGTAAATATGATTGCAAGAGATTAAGAAAGGATGTATATATTCTCAAAATCATAAAAGTGATTATTGGGTTTGCCAGCGATTGAGAAAAATCTCCTAAATGTTAATGATTTTGAAAACAACTGTTAGGATTGATAGAGATTTAAAAAACCTTCATAAATGCTAAAAAAAACATAAAAGTGATGGTTAGAGTTAAAAAAAAAGTATTTGAAGCATACTGTTTATTATGTAATAAAATGTTTTGTTTGAGGGGTGTCACGAGTAGCACAGTGATCTCACAGCAATAAGGTCACTGGTTCAAGCGTCGGCTTGGTCAGTTGGCATTTCTGTGTAGAGTTTGCATGTTCGCCCTGTGATCGCGTGGGTTTACTCCCGGTGCTTTTAGTGAACTGGAAAAAAAAACGATTATTTCCCGGTGGGTTGTGACAGAAAGAGCATGCGCTGCATAAAACGAATGCCAGATGAGTTGGCGGTTCGTTCTGCAGTGGCAACCCCAAAAGGGACAAAGGATATTTTTTTTGTGTGTTTATGATGTTATGATATAGGTCTTAAAATTTATTCTTAACAGCCTTTAAAAGGTCTTTAAAAGTCTCTACATGACCTTATGAAACTTGCAGAAATCCTGTGTTCAGTGGAAACATTTTTGCATCCCTTGCTGTAACTACACTGCTTCCACTGAAAACCTAAAAGTCCTTCAAATTAAAAAAAGTTGTTATTTGGAGATTTCTGTCAGATAGTTTTTAGTAGGCAACCCCTTTTTATGATTGACGGCTCAAGGTTTTGAAATATCAGCAAGAACCCTTTCTAAGGAAATTTTGCTTTTCCTCCCAGTGCTCACTCGCCCAGCTCTGTACTTTATTCCCACCGCAGACCTGAATTATGCTTGTCAAGCTTTTACTAGACATTTTCTAGAATAGAAGATGTTAAATAATAATAGTTAAATATTTCCAACAAACTTCTTTTTTTTTGTTAAATTAAGGAGGGTAAAAGAATCCTATTTTAGCAGTTAATCATCTCCATTTTTCCCCATCAGATTTCGCAAACATATTACACATAAATGTTTATATGCAACTGTTTCAAAGTTTTGTAATAACAGATCCTGTTCCTTTCCTATCACAGATTCTCCCCAGGATGTTGAAATTAGCATTTCATCATCTGAAGACATAAGAGAAGGAAACGCTGTGACTTTGCAGTGTAAGAGTAAAGCAAATCCTGCTGTGCAAAACTACAGCTGGTTCCAGAAGAAGGGGTCAAACGTAACTTCTATTGGGTCAGAGAGTGAATTCTACATCCGATCTGCAGGTCTGAGAGATGGCGGGCTGTACTTCTGTATGGCCACTAATGAGATGGGGTCTCAGAAATCCAACATTTTTGAGTTGAAGGTCAAAGGTATTGAACCAGGGGAACTTTACTCTACCAATTAACCAGTAAAGTCACAAGTTACACTGGAGCCTATCCCAGCTCACTTTGGGTACAAATGAGTATAAAGTTCTTCCCAGGGACACACACTCACCATTCAACTTTTAATCTCCACCCAAAGAACACTGCTGTGGTATTATTAAATTCAGTTAACAATTATGAAAACTTCATCATACTAAACAATTTAGAATTTAAAGTTAACATCTATGTTTATGTATTTTAATAATTACACTTAACACAACAGCAATGTTTGATATGAAAAAAAATCAAGCTGTATTTACTATATGTATGTATGCATTCTTTATTGAAACAAATTCCCCTTTTTTTCTGTATTTTCATTGCAGCAGCAAATAAGCATCGGTTTGTGCTGTTGATGTTGTCAATGGGTTTGTGTGTTTTGGCAGTTCTGTACTTCATCATAAGGTGAGTGAATTTCGAAACACAGGGTGAACTAGATGTTATAAGTATGTTCTTATCTAAATGTTAATAGATACATAAGGTACAAAAGCTCTGGATGTTCCTATAATTGGAGTTCTCTCTCTTATGTTTAATTTCATTTAGTTTTTTGTAATTATGCGTTGATCCAAAACTTCTAAATTGTTGTTGGCTGAGTTGGGTCAAAGTGATCCTTTTTTTTCTAAACTTTGTCACCTTTTTGTATTTTTTTTTTTTTTTGTCCTTGCTATTTAGTAAGCAAGCTATTCTAGACTAGAAACTAGACTGTTGTAGCAGTGTGATGGAGTTTAAGTGATGTGTCTTAAATAAGCCCATTATGTTACTAAAAGTTGCTGTAAGAGTGGCAACATATATTAACGTTCCCATTGTCAGCGGCTAACAGATTAACAGTTGCTTGTATGACAAAGAACAAACCTTAATACAGTCTAATGATTTTTTAGGAAAATATGTTTCAGATATCTCCTTAGTCATTTCCATTTAATGATATTTATATTATTAATATTATGTTTTTTTAATCCCAGTTTTCCAATTATTACAAAGCAGGGTTGAAAAGTATGAAGTGCAAGCATATGTAAGTGTTTGAGTTGTATTTGTTAACAATAAAAAGTTTTCAGTCTGGGTATATTCAGAGCTGATGCATGAATGGACTGAACAGCTGTGAATTATCTTTTACTATCATATTATAACACTCTCCTCCTGAACCTTGTTTGTATCATTATGCATCTCATAAGAAAAATTCTTAGCATTAGTTTTTTTATGTTTTGTTAGTTTGTTTAGTAAAACATTTGAGTTCACATTCACATAAAGTGTTCGAGAGAAAAAATTAAGTCACTTTTGACAATTTCTAAATATTGTAGTACATATAACTAAAATAAATTCTGCTGTCTGTGTTTTAAAAAGGATTTTACTATATTAATATATATGTATATTAATCTTTACAGGAGGAAAAGGAAGCAGAGCGCAGAAAAGGTGTTACTCACATTTTTTTTTTTTTCAATGGCGCCACTAAATAGTGTTTGAAATGTTTTGGCACAAACTGTATATTAACTGGTTTGCATATTTCCTGAATATACTTTTTGTTCAATTATCTTGAAATATAGTATAGAAGCAGACTCTGTTTACCAAATTTCCAGAGATCAGACCTTTATTGATTGCATCCTGTTACTCTAACAAACAAAACAAAAAAGTATTGTGTCAGCAGCACATATGCATATATTTTATGCATATTTTTGTGAAAAAAGACACTTAACGGAAAACATCCAATGACAAATTCAGCCAATTAACATAACACAAAAATAATCTCAAAAGTAAACGTATACTTAGAGGTTAAAAAGTATGTGGATTTAGTGTCAGCCAAATAAAGGATGAGGACCCAAATGCAGTGAGTACAAAAGTTTATTAACTAAAAACTACAGAAGCACTGTCTTCTGTGTGTCTAGAAAGAACTTAAACTGGAAAAACCAAAAGGAGAAGATAACTGAAAAAGCAGGTAGACTGAACACTCGAGCAGCAACATGAACTAATACGCCAGTAAAGAAAAGGGAAGGGTGGAGGAAATAAATAGTGCAGATAATTACGAGAATGAGGAGCAGCTGAGAGCAAGAGAAACGACGAGAGAGAAAACAGATGTGACATTTAGTGGATTCAGCATTCTGTTAAACGCTCCTTGCAGCATATAATGTAATTCAGAAATTCAAGTTTGGAGAAACATCTGATCGATACTCTAAAAACTTCATAACGACCTCAGTGCTCAACAGAGACATTACCACTAAAATAAGTGAAAAGTGAACAAGAAGATGTCAAATAGCAAAAGTTCCTTCTGGTAGATAACACACACACAACATGTTTAATCTCTGCTCAGATTCCTGAAGACGTGTTCACAGAGGACATCTATGAAAACCTGAGGAAAGCACCAGAGGCTAAAGAAAATTCCAGCACAGTGATTTATGCAGATCTGAGGCTTCCCCCATCAACTTCAGACAGGTAAGTACTTATAGCTAAAGCCCACTGAAGGTGAATTTGGACAGGTCTGGGGGCACTATTTTTAAAAGGCTATTTTTCTGAGTCTCTACGTAGCCAGATGATTTACTTGGTAAGTAAACTTGTTCAGTTTTCAGGTGTTTTTATATCTAGCTTATCTGTCACTCACAGTCCGTATCAGAGTAGATTTGCTGCTGGGTTTTTTATGTGTTCCGGCGATTGGGATTATTTAGAATCTGTAGTGAGAAAAATAAATCGCATAGTAATGATAACAACGTTATAAAGGATGAAATTAGGTTTCTGAGAGGCTGTGTGGTTAAAACCACAACTATTCTGCAAATTATTATTAGACTAAGCGACAATCTTTCACAATTGGCGATTAATTTTTGTTAACAGTGATCAAAGTAATTCTGAACCTTTTGTTTTCAACATTTGGAGTGTAGAAAGTTGGTCACCTCTCTGAAAACATTATTGACAAAAACAAAACAAAAACTGTCTTAAGGCAGCAATCTGTTGGTAAACATGTTTAATTATGTTTAATAAAATAGGAGCCAATGAGAGTTAAAACGTAAGATCTTTAACAAACCTGCTTATTGTCAAATGTTTCTTTTTTTAGGCTACATTGCAACAGTCAAGAGCCGGACACAGTGATCTACAGCCTTCTGAATTACAACTGATTACTTTATACTAATACAAATAAAAAAAGAATCTGTAATGTTTACTTCTTTTTTATTCAAAAGACCAGATTTAGTATGATTTTGTACAAAAGACATAATATCATCACAAATTCCATAAACCATTCTAGAAACAACAAGAGCAATGCACAGTGACTGGAGTATTTATAAAAAATCTATGTACATATTAATGCATCCATCCTTATTTACAAACAACTCTCATGTCAAACATTATATGGTGAAAGAGTTAATCAATTTATAATTATATAATATCATAAACATTGGAGAAATGTGCAATAAATTAGGATTTGTTATGTGCTGGGTTAAAGCAAAGCTCCCATAATGACAGTAATATTTATATTAACATGTCACATTGCTATTACCTGAACAAACATTTAGCTCAAGAACAGTAGTCATGTACAGTATGTACAGTGCTAGACTCAACTCATCACTCTCTTTTACATTCAGCAATTATGTAAATTGCTAAAATTATAAATTATGTAAATTGGTAAATTATGTAAAATGATGTATGTTTTGCATTCAGCAAAAATGTAAAACCACACGACACTCCAAAATATGACAAAATAAAATACACAAATCAGCCACATTTTCATTTGGGGCTTCAACATATTCCTGCTGAAAACAGTCGTCTTTTATCTATAGACAGCTTTCAACAATGTATATAAAAAATTATTTTCAAAGATTCCGTTAAGAGTTGTTGGTTTTTTTTGTGAAGGCTCTCAAAATCAACCCCTGAAGGGTTTCAGCTCCAACCATAACTTAATACCCCCCCATATACACGGACCTATCAAACGCTATAATATTTAAGCAAGCCATAGCTTAGTGAGCTTTAGTGAGACGACAAGTCTAGTGAGCTGCTAAAATTTAAAATGCACCCTTTCGCCACAAATACATCACAGCATATGACACAGCATTTTTACTGGGTTAAAATGCTCTCGGGTGGACAAATGTAATCCAATGTAAAACCTGTTTTCAAGGTCTATTTGAAAAGCACATGTTACAATCTGGAGAACAAATTGTAACGCTGTATTATTGTTCAGTTCAGACCGTCATTTGTTGCATAAATTGCTAGTCCTAGCCCAAACATGCCTCACTGATCAGACAAACAGAGCAGCATTTCATAATAGAATATTTTTTTTAAAAGTCTATAAGATAAATGTCATGTAAGGTTGTGTAGAGTTTCCTCATCGAATTTTTACTTTCCTGAAAATTCTTATCCTTTAGGCCTCTGCTTTTGGATCAGACTCTTGTTTCTTCCTATAAAAAAGAGAAAATATATGATCATTATAAGCAACAGAAGATTATATGCACTGCTCAGAGTTCTTAAGGTAGCCCGAATGCTTTTTGGCCTTTAGGGAACTTGATAAAACAGGGGTCCCCAAAGTTCTTGCAGTGAGAGCCATATTTATTTTTGTAATTCTACTCCAATTTGGTCTGTAACAGAAAAACACATGCTTGTGAGGTATATCCCATTTTAATGTAGCAACAGATATTATGATCATTAAATAAATAATTGAGTGTAATAATATTCTGTTCTGATATTGTAAAAAAAAGGAAAAAAAAAGAAAAAACTAAAAATACGTTAAAGTATACAATGACATGCTTAAAAATGGCAGTAGGAGAACATTACACCAGGATGAAAAGAAAGAGCTCACCAAAAAAATAATTGTTTGTTTTCGTAACTTTTAAAAGAAAGATGATGTTTACATGACAATGGTAAAATCCTTAAAATGGTTGTTTCTTTTTAAAAAAATGATTGCAATAAAAAAATAAATAATAGCAATTTCTATAAAAAAGCTTTTGGGTGAACTTTTCCAATTAACCCAGGTGGGATCACATACATGTCTACTTTACAATCAATCACATAACATAAAAACCACATGCCATTTTTTTGTGAATGTCAGCTTTGACACCCAGCTGCATTCAGCTTTTTGGGGTTGGAACCTACTCGAATTTCGTAAGAGGTGCTTTGTCACATGTGACCTCTGAATGAACACCATTGACTGCGCCATTGGAAGCCTGCATCTTTGGGATGCTTCCTCGAGGAAGAGTTAGGCCACTCAGCTTCATGTCTCTGAATCAAATGAGATCAGACTGAAGCTTAGCTGGGGATAAAATCACTCACTAAAACTTCAACAGTAGATGTCATGATCTTTTTTGTGTGTTATTTTCAATAGCCCACCGATATTATTATCTGAAATTATTAAGACTAATTTAAGTATTAAATCAATTTCAAAAGTTTATAATGTTTGAGTTAATAACGAATACGGATTCTTAAAAAATGACTAAAAATACATTCTACTTTCACTTTAAAAGTGAATCACATTTTTTTAAAGTCACATTTCTGTAAGTAAAAAAAGTTCTTTTGTTATATTACATTTATTTTTGTATATAAACATCCACAATTTATCACATTTATAACATTGTATGTATTAAACGATGACAGGTTTTTTTCTATAACATTTTAACTAATAAAAAAACTACTTACATTATTTTAAATGTTTTTCTTCTATTACTAAACAAATAAAAAATTATTTTCAATTACTAAGCGAAAAAATAAAATCTTTAAAAATACTGCTTGTTAGGATTTTTTGGGATTTTTATTAGTTTTGATGGGTTTCTCGCTTAATGTGTCAGCAAAAATATTCTTTCTCAACCTCTACTTTAAAGGGCAGATTGAATGGATGGAATGAATGAAGTTGTCTTACCCATTAGAACTAATGGCCTCTTCATCCATCACTTTAGTCTCTGGGACTTTGTGTCCAAATAGTTTGCGTGCAAGGAAATTCAGCAAGCCACAGTGATTGGTGTAGCAGCAGAAAGCATCCACAGACACCATCAGCATCAGGAAGATGAACATCACGATCCCAACCACACCTCCTTTTCCCAAGGCCGGCTGACTGACTGCAGCACAAACATGTCGTTACACCTCACAGGACCAAAAGTGAATGCGCACAATGAATAATATATATATTTTTAAAATCTGGAACTATCCTACCAGGCTGAGGGACAGTGAAGTTTACTTTTGCAGGGCTGGAGGAGCCATTATGGTTGACTGCAAACACTTCCATCTGATAGTCAGCGTTGTACTGCAGGCCATTCAGCTGGATTCTGCTGGAGTTTCCAGGCATCCTGTCTTCTGTCCATTCTTCATTCTCCTTATTCTATTCAAAAAGGTTACATGAGGGGATTTCATTGTGGTTACAATGAACTTAAAACATGAAACTTCCTTGAACCTTCAAGGTAATTCAAATAAAATGTATCAGTGAGGTGTTCTTTAAAAAATATTTTTAGTATATTTTAGCATTTGTTATAAGATCAAGTCACGATTTTTGACAATAACACTCTTTCTATAGTATATTAAGAAATTGATCAAATAACATAGTCTTATAAGCAAGGGGTGTCAGATACAGATACAAATCTAGAAACTAAATAATGTAAAAAGAAAGAAACTAGTTTATTAAACAGAGAACACATATATCTACTTCTCTTATGTAGTTAAAGGTGCTGTATCATGTTAAGTTGACTTTTCAGACATTTATTGCATGTTTTAGTATTGTTCCCTTTTAAACAAAATACCTCAAGTAAAATTCAGATTGGTTCATGCATGTGCAATCTAATTTTCTTTTTCTGAGACCTCAATAACTCTCAGTGGCCTTAGCCACGCCTTTTGTCCTTAGTACCACCTACTAACCAATCAGATCAACCAAATGCAGCTCATCTCAATGGAGAACGAAGTGCTAAATTTATATATTTTATCGGTATTCAGCTGACAGATCCTTGATAGTCCTTCCCTTGTTTATGGTTGTACAATGTGTCCTCTAACTTAGTTATTCTTTGTTTATTCTGTTTTTCAGTTTTTTTCCTTTCTCTACGCTTTCCTTTTCAGTTAGTTCACCTGGTTCTATCCTCATGCTTGATTGGTTAACCTTTGTATCCCTCCGTTGATATCTGATCCTTACAGGCACATTGCTTACTTTAGATGTGGTCTGTTTTATCTCAAAGTTCTGTTGCAGCCTATATTATAACTTGCACCTGTGTTTTCTTATTTATATTCCCCTCTTGTGGCCTTTTGTTTTTTGACCCTGTTCCATGCTTGTTAAAGCTCTTCTCAACTGCTATGCTGCATCTGGCATCCATTCTTTTCACATATCCTGACAATTCTACAGACAGCCCACACAAAAAAAAGCTGACTGTATTACTTGTGTGTCGTGTTTATATTTTTAACTCACCCCTTTATAGCGTACTATGTATTGCAGAACGGGAGAGTGTCCTGGTTTCCCCTGTTTAATTGGTATAGTGACTGAGTTCTTCTCCATCTTTTTCTCACTCAGAGCCAGTACAGGGCTGTCGGGTTCTCCTATATGAGTGAAAGTGAATACATAATGTAAAAGAATAGAAATGATACCGTTTGATGACTTTTAAATTACAACATTGCTTAAGGTAACATTCATTCATTCATCTTCATGTCGGCTTTCTTCCCTTTCGGGGTCGCCACAGCGGAATGAACCGCCAACTCTCTGGCATATGTTTTTACGTGGCGGATGCCCTTCCAGCTGCAACCCATTGCTGGGAAACTTAAGGTAACAACATTTCTGAAAAATTATTCAGATATTTATTTTGAACAGAACTGAGTTAGCATTTATATAATAGAAGAAGTTCAGGCGTGCAAGTAAATGTGATTTCGGTAATTTTTGGGTTCTGTCAGATCAATTTAAAACCAACATCCTAGCACTAGCAAAGAATATTTGGGAGGAAAAAAATTATTTAAAACAATGTGAAAATCACCCAACCTAACCTCTTCTTTTATAATACAGGCTTTTAGAAGTACAACTGAGGTCTATATTACTTATTGTTTGACAATCCAGTGGATAAGCTCCAAAATCGTTAACCGCAGTATAGATGTAAGAGTATGTCAAATCCAGCAGTATTTCTTGTTGAAGGAAACATACAGCAGCCTATTTCTGTTTTCTTCAATGTTGAAAATAAGCTGGTGAACACATTCTCACTCCTCTATATCACAGCAAACAATTAGGAATTTGTTTCAGCCCATCAACTGGAGATGTAGGAATTCAAAATTGTGATTTACCATCTACATAGGAAGGTCAGAATAAGCCAATGGACGAGGCCCCGGACCAGGAGGTGGCAGTAATGCATGGAGAATGGTCATCATCAAGCAGCAATGGCCATTTAGGTGGCAAAAAAAGAAGTGATGGGCAGCAGAAGCAAATCATGAACATGAGATAAGACAGGATTGACAGCAACATGATATCAAATCGTAAGGAACATAATTGAATGTAATGAGGATGTGCGTTTACTCAATATTCATGAAACATAAACAGTGAATGAGCAAAACTGTATATTGTTTTAAAAAAAGTGGATTAACTCTGGATAATGGCAGGCATAGATTTATATTTAAATTATATTTTACTAAAGTATTAAAAATCAAAGAAAATGTTTCAGATAGAGAAAATAAAGAAACAATTTAGATACTCACGTTGCGACTGTGTGAAGATTCCATATTCTTTAGAGAAGTTTCCTTGAAAATTTGAATTTTTGGCAGCGATGCGAACAAAATACTCCGTGTATGGCTCCAGGCCCTTAATCATCAGGGGATCTACAACCAAAACAAGAGAATTCATCACATGTTTTGAATAGATCTTTGTGCAAAGAATAATTAATTAATTACATTTAGGGTTAACAATGCTTTGACTCCAAATGTCATCAGATGGTTTCCTCCACTGCAAGATGTACTGTGTGATAAAGGATCCTCCCTCTTCCACTGACATGCTGTGGATGAGAACAGAAGACAAGGGTCCTGGAGTCAGTCTGACGTCATCGGGTGTCCCAGGCCAGGCTGCAGAGGAAGAGAAGTTGATAGTGAATAGTAAAGTTTCTAAAAAGAGTACTTTGTAATAAGATGATATGAATCTTTAGTTAATGCATTAATTAATCATTATCTTATGAAGAGTTTATAATGAGTTAACGTGTGTATTAATAATCAACTCATTAAACCCATACTTGAGTCACATTATAATTTCACCAAGTACTGTCTAATGTAATGATTCACTTTATTTTGAATTAATGCAATAGTTGACAGTGAAATGGTCATAGAAAAGTAATTAATAATTCAATCATGATGTGTTAATGATAATCTGCATCCAAAAGTAAAGTCCCCATCTAATTATATTGAAATAATAATTTCAGTAATATTTAAAAAATGAATATGACACAAGTATGTACAAGTTTAATGAGTTCATAACTAATACACCTTAATGAGTTCATGATTAATACATAGTTGACTCATCATTAATCTGTTAATAACTCATCATCAATTAATGGTTAATGTATGCAATAACTTTGCTTCATTCTTGTTCAAACTTATTGTAAAGTCGCATTGAATGCAATTGCATTTTATATATAAACTTATTGAACTTATGTGCAAGTGGAATGCTAAAAGGCTAAAACAACACACATCTAACCATCCCTAAATCAGCAACATCACTTAAAATGTGTAGCAGCTCTTTCCCTTAATTCCCTAATTGCACACATTCACTTAATTCACTTATACATATTTTTTAACAAATCAAAACTCTGCATTAGAATCTTACTTATCAGCTGGAAGTCCTCTGTGGTTGTTCCCGCCTCATTGCTGGCTATGCAGGAGTAGAAGCCACCATCAGAGGGCATGACATTTTCAAGAATCAGCTCTGATTCCTCCTCACTTCTCTGTCCACAATGCATCAACAAGAGACAGGAAAAAGCCATTAAGACCACAGAGAAGAGTACGTGGGTCAAACTTCCTGTGGAGTCATAATCTCCTCTCTGGTGTCGCTATCTAACAAAATCCTTGTTGATTTCCCAAGGATCCAAAGAGCATAAATGGTTATCTAAACAAAGTTCTTAAGCAAAGATCTTGGAGCTGCTTTGATGCTTCTCACCAGTTTTTGCTGGGTAGCTTTTTTGACCCACTGTATGGTAGGAGTTGGATGTCCCGTTGCATTGCAAGACACTGTTGCATTTTTCCCGGGAAAAACACGTAGAACTTTCTGATCCACAACCACAGAAGGGTGCTCTGAAATTGATCAGTGGTACAAGAAATGATTTTGAAACCATAGGTATGAAGATACTTATATGCAGAAATACATGTTAAGGCAAAATGAATGACAACAAATAATGCATTTTAGGAACTAAATCTACTTTTAAATGTTTATTTTTGATAGATACAGCAATATAAAACTACACAACAAGCTGCTAACTGGGTTTCATTCAGGCAAGGCCCTTTGCTGGCAGTTATTTCATGCTTATGCAATCAAATTCTCCTTATCCGTGTTTGGGACTGTAGTAAACGCCTGAACAAAACAGTTTCCGAAGATAAATTGTTGGCTAAACAAAGAAAGGCAAGTAAAGAAAAGTAAAGGAAGTTTAACCATAACACACATGTTTGGCAAGCATGAAACTTATCAGTATGAGCTCAAGTCAAGAAAACTCCTGTTTGCTGGTCTGGCAGTCACTTATTCATATGCATCAGGCAACCAGGTTCGAATCCTAAGCCAACGACCCTTTCACAAACCCACCCTACCCTTTCCCACTTCACTTCCTGAATTGAGCTATCACAATAAAATGACCCCCAAATGAAAAAAAAAAAACACTACGCAGAGTTTAAGTAAATTCATTTATTTGTTTCCTATATGAGACCAAAGTGAGCTTTTAAAAATAACTCTAAACAACATTAAAGTTGTTAAACGTCATTACAAGTAACACTAAAACAATACATTTAAGAATTTATTTTTTTATTTGACATTGAACTTTTCTAACGTTTAGCTATCATCAGTTGAACAGTACTATATTTCACTGAAATAGAACCAAAATGACTTTCAAAATTCTTTTTCTCACCTGAAACATCCAGAATAAATATGGCACTGCTCTCCCCAATCTTATTCGAAGCTGTGCAGATGTACTCTCCGAAATCCCTCCTTCGTACAGCAGAGATGGCGAGTTCACTCTTATCAGTGTTGTAATTGTAACGAGACTCATCGAAGCTGGAAGGCCTGAAGGGAAAGATACAGACAATACAGCATGTTCCCATGGCAGTTCATTCACGGTTGAGACACCAAAGAAAACTGAGGCAAAACATTTACATTACAATTACATTTATGCATTTGGCAGACACTTTTGTCCAAAGCAACTTACAGTAGGGGAGAGACGATATGTAATTTGTTACACAGTCAAAGCCTATCTCAGCTTGCTGATAATAGAATTATATCAACTGATTAATAAACCACAGCAGGAAGAAAATAAAGACAGAGGAGGAATTAATTTTTTTTTTAGTTTTTCAAAGTTACATTTTTTTTATAGTGTGTGTTCCCTGAAGAGAAGAGTTTTCAGTTGCTTTTTGAAAACTCTTATCTTCAGGGCAAAAAAACAAAAGTTAAAAAAAAAAACTTTTTAAACTGCAACCGAATATTCCAAAAGAGTCTCATTATAAGCTAAATGGCATGTAGTCCATCTCAACAGAAAGCTCACATGGGTTTGAGCTGTAGCCTTAAAGATACGGCTATTTTTTTATATCAGAGAGTGAGAGGGATCAGCTGCTGAGATACATACAGTATCCATGAAATCTTTGGGGTCGGTTCTCCTTTGACCAAGCAGGCTATAGACACACTTGTGTTGGGTCCAGCAAAAACACTTCTTTTCTCCTGGTGAATCACAACTGTCGGTGGCTCTAAAGAACAGAGTGTTCAAAGAAGGTTTCATCATCATCTTTATAATGAAGCCCATTATACTTAATTCCTTCATTTTCTCACCGTTAACAACAACCGAGATTTGGAGCTCCCTGGAAATGGGGCGTCCTTTGATTTTGCCTTCACAAATGTAAGTTCCCCGATCTTCTTGCTGAATTCCCACAATTTGCAGAGATTTGTCTGAGAGGACTTTGAGATGTCCTCGGCCTGTGTGAAGAGATTAAGGAGTCACACACTATATGCTGCACTTAAAAATACATCTCTAAAAATACACGTTAAAGGGTCATGAAACCCCTGAGGTAAAAGTTATTAGAAATTGAGAAATTAATGTTTTTTGAACATTTATCATTTAATTTGGGGATCATTTTGTACCTGTTCATTTTAATAACATTTTCCTTCTATCTTTTCATCGCATTAGGTTTAAAATCAATTTCACCTGTTGTGATGAGTTACGTTTCCAGTTGTTTTGAACTTACGATTTTGCAGACAATTAAATCTAGTCACCGAAACCAGGAAAACCTAATGAACAGTAACACCAGTCTCTCTCTCTGAGAATAAGTAGTAGTGTAAGTCATAATGAGAAGAAATGTGCAACTTAACCTCTTTAAGGCAGGGGTTCCTACATGGGATGACCAGGTGTTTTCGGTTGAGGTTGGAGCTAAAATTTGTAAAACTACAGCCCTCCAGGAATTGATTTTGAGACCCCTTCCTTACAGATCAAGTAGCACATGGCATTTCTCAGTGGTGTGTAAATAGGCCTGTATTTGTGACTCAAAGAGCAAAAGTGATTGTACATTTATAAACACTTATTGTATCACAAATTGCACAAGTCTACAATATACAATACATAATATTGCTGCAAAAATAACCACACAGCCCTCCTTTCTCTATGCTCCTGTCCACACTTCATCACAGCTATCTAATATATCTTTTTTAGTTTTACAGGGTTTGGAAAGATATAACAGATATTTTTTGGGGAATTAGCAGAATAACAATTGTATGTTTATTCACTCAGGTTTAACCACAAACAAGTAGACAAAACACTTAATCAAACTGTTAAGTGATGTTTCCCATTTTGTCATTGAAAAAAAAAACATATCAAATCCTGAAATCTGCCTGGGGCACCTTCCTCCTCGTCACATACTGTAGCCATCATTCCATCAAATGCAACCGGGGCAGTGACAAAAAAACATTGAATAAACTTCTTAACCCCTTCCAGCCTGACATTAAATATGCCGTGTGCTTGTGTTGTCGTGCACATCTGAGAAGATCTGTTTTAGTACAGAGAGCAGTTAAAGAGCTAATATAACTCATTCAAGCTCCACCTGAGCCAGAATTTGTGCGATTTTTGTGTCCACAAACAAAGGAATCAGTAGTGTTTCCAAAAAAAAATCACTTTGGCAGGCGTTTTCAAATTAATTCGGTTACAAAATAACCGTGAAAATAATTTGTAAAATATGGTGATTTAATCTGACAGTAAAGTATTTTAGGGATGCATTGAGTTCAGCTTTTGGGAACTTTGGTTGTGTTTCGATGAGATTTAA
Source organism: Danionella dracula (assembly GCA_900490495.1). Lineage (NCBI taxonomy): Eukaryota > Metazoa > Chordata > Actinopteri > Cypriniformes > Danionidae > Danionella > Danionella dracula. The sequence goes on along the minus strand of UELW01000039.1, from coordinate 3,632,666 downwards.
TTATCCTCCCAACTCCCTGGTATTTATAAACCCTCTTTACGACCCCTCTTGGGGAGCGTTGTTGATCACTATCGCCAACCTAAGCAGACTTAAAAAGAATCTGATTGGATTGATCAGAAAGAATTTGCATAGGTTGCTATAGTACCAGGTTCTTTTTTTGGGGGTGAGAGGAGAAAAGGACACATGTGGATTCTTTCCCGATAGGGAGAGAGTCACAGGTCAGCCTTGGCAGTTGGCTGTGGCTGATGATGGCTTTTCAATAAACCTGATTTGATTTGAGCTCTAAAAGCTTTACTGGATTTTTTTATATAATTGTAAGGCTAGTAATAATAAGGTTTCTTTGTTATGTCTCTAGTAAAAGTTTTTTTTTTTCATTTACAGAACTATCCATCTTACTATCTTGTCCACAAAAAGAGGACTGTTAATTTAATATTCCGCTTTCTTTTTGTGGTTACACCACTGGGCAGTTTATTTAGAGTGGGACTCTTTAAATATTTTTAAAAATTTAAAAATATCATATAAAATACTCAAACGCAAAAAAATATTAAAGCTTCTAATGTCTAACAAAGTTTTCCGTAGCATATTCTTTTTTTATTCAGATCTCATTGAGCATCTTTATTTGTCACTGAGACATAAATAGAAGCTTCCATGTAATAAAATAGTTTAAAACCGCAGCATGACCGTATCCCTTACCATCCTCACTGATGAGCCGTCCATTCCGAAACCAATGAATATCCACCTCAGGTTTTCCAGACACAATGCAAGGAACAATCACTGTCTGGTTTACAAGGAACTCATGGTATGTCTTTGTGCTGCTGAAGTCTGGTGTTTCTGGAGTAAACATTAGTGAAAATCATTAACCCTTTCAGATTTTTTTCTTCTTTAGACCTGCAGAATTGAATAATAATAACTATATAAAAATAAATGTTTGCCAATTTCTGTCGACACAAGGTCATTTAAAAAATAATCCTTCCTTTCAGATTTAAATATACCGTCATTTTCTAAATAAAAAAAACTGAAACACTGAATCAAACACATTCAGTGTCAGGAAAAACAAGCTGTCACTGGAGTAAAGTTGTCAAGAATGTTAAATAAGTTCTGTGATTTTAAGCTGCTAGATGCTTTGGAAACACATTGGAATAATGCTTTACATTAAGTTATTGCACCAGCTATACAAAAGGTAACAATAGCGTAATCATTACAGTAGCTATCATTCATTACAAGTTCAGTCTTTCATATACAATTGCCTGTTGACAAGATACGATTTTTCAAAGAAAACTGACATGATTAACAAATGTTGAATGTTATAGAACATTGTTATAGAACAACAGAGAAAATGAACTTACTGTAGACATAGAGCTGGTAATGTATCTTCTTTGTGCCAAGGTCATTTTCAAACACGCAGGTATACTTCCCACTGTCATCCAACTGAACGTTTTTCAAGTTTAGTTTACTTGAGGACTCATCGTTGCTCTCCACAGCATGGCGATCCGTATCCACATCCTCTTCATCTTTCAACCAACTGATGTCTCCCTCAGCATCAGCTGAATGCCATTTAAAACAGAACATTTACGGTTGAAATGGAGCATATTTGTCAAACAAAGCAACATTCCAGAATTTATTATAAGCATTTTCACTTGCATTTGTGTTAATACTTCATAATAACTACACACTATGAATCAATATTTAAGCATTAGCAATTAGTTAAAATAAATAATTCATATCGAAGCAGTTATACATAATAGTTTAAAAGCATAAAATATGCTTAATAAAATTAAGTCCGTGCTTTTTTGAGAATCGGTTAATGATTTAAAAAATGTCACTATTTAAAAACCAGTTAGGTATGAGATGTAAGCAATTCATGAGATCATTTTTAATGACCAACATGTTAATAAATTATTATTAAGCTATTTGAAAGCATGTACATGCATCTTATGATTCAGAGATATAGTTACAGTTTGTATAAGAACAGTGTGGTAAAAAAGTCCTTAATAGCACTTATTTCTACTGTAACTCATGATTAATTCAGCTAGTTATAAAGCAATGATTAGCTTTTAATTACCTGTTTATTTTGAGCTCACCTAAACTAAGGTCTATTATGTCTTCTAAAGCGTTTACATATGAAACTAAATATTGCAATGGTCTTTTTTGTATAAAATAAAACTGAGCCTTTAAATTTATTGCATAAACACTTTACAAGTAATAAATAGTCCTCACTTTAGAACAGCTCGCAAAAATAGCTACAAGGCATAACATTTTTTTGAAGCTTAATTAATGATTAGTGATACATTTGATACATTTCATCAATGCAATGATGAAACAATAAAAGTAAGAGACATTCAAAATGTTAGGAGAAAGTATAGATTTATTGTTTGATTTAAACAAACAATGAATTTCTGAATGTCTTTGTACTTAACCATATGTTAGATTTCAACATATTCGAGTAGATTTAGTGTCCTCATTTTTAACCGAGACAAATAAATTTAAGAACACAGTAAGAACACATTTGGGTGTAAGAATGACATTTTGGGTGTTTTTAGAGAAGAATATTTTTCATTATGTTTTTTAGATTTACTTCTTACGGCTGGTCATAAATCGCTGGTGATTGCTGAAAGTGCTGTTTAATAACACTAGAGTTAAAAATTTACTTAAATAAAAAAGCTATGTAGTGACACATGTATCCTTTTTCGGGGGGATGATTGATTTTGTTCTTTTGTGATACCAACCTTTGCACAAGAGCAGAACGTTGCTACCCACTTGAACGTCAGGGTCACTGGTTATAATGTCTAGTTTTGCCTCTAAAAGAAAAAAAAAATACATCAGTTGAAGAACCTTTGCATCATGGTGAAAAATCCATGCAATACAAATAACGCTTAGCAAACAACTTAATTCTATTGACAATGCTTGAAGCCATGTAATGTGTTCATTTTTTCCCCATAATACTTCAGACATCTCTGTGTAATGGAACCTATAGCTGTTAAGGAAAATCATAAATGGATTAAAAAAAACTACTATTTTCTATGTATATTAACAGTCTATTATGCTCACTAATATTTGATTAGCATTTAAATTTATTCATTCTCTGTGTCTTGTCTTGTGGAGATAAAGAGTTTATCATCAATATCTATAAACTTTCAGAACAAAAATCTAAATCTGAGAAATTGAATATAACCAATTAAATTCTTTATTTGTCATACATCTTTACAACACTGTCAGTTAGATTAGCAAGACTAAAAAAAAAAAAAAAAAAAAAAAAAAAAAGATTAGCAAGACTCAATAAATCACAGCTCATAGAGAAGAATGACAAAAGCTTCTCACCAATGAGTCTGGAGCTGAGGAGGAGGAGTCCACAAAGGCTGAGGAAGATCATGCTTGCTGTCACCTCGCAGGAATCTGTCAGCCTGAGTCTCCTCTATGACTTTATATGCTATGACAGAGACAGACAGGAACCTGGTTATCTGGAGCATCTACTCAAGAAAGTCCCGGCACCCCCGATGCTTCATTCAGGGATGCAGGGAGAGGGAGGGTCAAGCTCCAGCCGTCAAGCTCCAGCCGTCCAGACGCCAGCGGGCCTCCATCCCCTCGTCCCCCACCCACCCAGACCCAAGCTCCAGATGAAACGAGACCTGATTTCCCTGGACACTGGATGCAAGGAAGATGTTATCTGAAGATCTTACTTTTTGTTGAAGATGGCTGAAACAAGTGGAAGGAAAAATATTAGATATCATTAAAAAGTGATTTTATCCATGATGTCCAGTCATCTATACAGAGCACAGTGTTAGTAACTAACCTTTAAGGAATCAAGTGCTGCATCACTGACTTCAAAAAAATAAAATAACAAAGAATTTAACTTTTCAGATGGATAAGTTCAATATTTATTAATACTAATATTCAAAATTATTAGTTTGTGAGCACACATATATTTGTTGGTTCACAGGACATGAAGACACTAAACTAACATTTTACCAAATTTGTTCAAAAATTAAAACCCGCCACCTTTCCTGACATATTGCTTACAAACAGTAGTATATTCCGTGCTACTTACTTAAGAAGTAATCCCTTAAACTACTTTATTACTTTCTTATCAATGTAATGAGTTACTTGGCTATACATTACTTTTAAGTTACTTTCAGGAAACCAGATGTATGAGGTAGCATATTGACCGCAGTGCTATTGTCTGCTTGTAATAAAAACATAATAAATCAAGATCAATGACACCAAGAATATTATTTGGTCCAAGATTAAAAATTGTTTATGTTAAAGCAATATTCAAAGTCAGAAAAATGTAAAAGACAACCAAATAAAACTGCTCTTTAGTAACAATGCATTCCAAAATTCTCAACCCTAACGTAAGCGCGTCTTCCTAAAGTATACAATGGTTTCTGTCACGTAGGTAAGAAGTACAATCAGTAAAACAGATGTTTTTTTTTAAACAAACACAGGGATATTTTTGCCAAGCCTGTCTCACTGGATCGAAGAACTTCTATTTTCACACAGAAAACAATAGTTGCTGTCTTGGCAGGATGTGCCATATTTGGTTTAGGCATTAATTTACTTAAATGCTTTTAGTTTAGCTATTAAATATTCCATGTAATGGTGATAGAAGGTAGATGATGTGATCATTTTGGTGAAACAAAGGTCATATAATTCTTGGAGTAATACGCACTGATAAAACCTTTCCCTGAACTGATACAAGTAACAAGGTCAAGGTCAGCTTGACTGATAAGTGTCAAGGTTATCCTCTATGAATACAAAGACATTTCTGAGAGACATGAACTCTCTAAAACATGGGCTAAAAAGCTGCTGGCTAAATTTCACAGATTAAAGTAATTTTAGAATGCTCAAAACTTAATTTATAAAATTTAATGTTTAACCAAAAGTTGAAATATCTCAACCAAGGTCAAATTTTTTTTAACAAATGTGTTTTTCCAACTAATAATAGTTATCTAAAAATTAATAAATGATGAGTAAATAATTATATGCACCCCTCAGCGATAAATCATCGATGGGCAAAAAAGCTAAAACAACAAAAAACTAAATTCAACGCTCATTATTAGTTAATTATTACTTGGTGAGGACTTTACCTCATTGGTGTGAATCCTTGTTATTGTACTTATTTACATAAAACATTGTCTATATTAGTCTTATGATGCATAAAACGAATCTTTACATAAACACGTTTTAAACTACAATGACTCCTTGACCTATTGTCAGGATGAGTAAGTTGGACCCAGAAGCAAAGGTGATCTTGAAGTACTTGAGTCTTTATTGAAAAGCAACCAAGGTATCAAACAGAAAAAAACCGGCACGAGGGCCAAAACAAATCAAACAAAAGAAGCTAGACTAACGAGAACAGAAAGGGCTCCCACCGGGATCCAGCACTCTTGTAGGAGAATCCAGAACTTAAAAATAATCTGAAAAAAAGAGCAGACAAGCTCAAGACTAGGCAGGGCACACTAATATATCTTCCACAGACAGAGTAGACTGGTACAACAGCGTGACAAATAAAATAACTCGCACAGAGAAGAAGCTGACAGTGCTTTAAATAGCAGCAGGAGTAGATGAGGAACAGGTGAGTCCAATCAGACAGGACCAGAGCACAAGAGCATAATTGGGAACACCTGATCTAAATGAGCTGAGCTGAGAGAGCGAGAGATTACAGGGAGAGAAAGAAAAGAACAGAAAACATAACATGGAAAAATGACAATCCTGACATTGCCCCCCCCCTTAATGAGCGCCCCCAGGCGCTACACGGTGAGAACCATGACCTGAGCGGTAGAAGTCCTCAATCAAGGAGCGGTCCAGCACAGCACGAGAGGGTATCCAGCATCTCTCCTCAGGACCGTAACCCTCCCAATCAACTAGATATTGATGCCCCCTACCTCTTTTACGCACATCAAGAAGACGCCTGACCCTATAAATAGGTGAGCCCTCTACAATGGGAGGAGGGGGGCTAGAGGGAGCTAGAACAGAATAGGTGGCGGGCTTGATGCGAGAAACGTGGAATACTGGGTGGATGCGTGCAAGGTGACTAGGCAGCCTTAACCGGACTGCCACCGGGCTAATGATCTTACTGATAGGGTAAGGACCAATAAAACGAGGGGCCAGCTTGCGAGCGGGAAACTTGAGCGGCAGGTTATCGGTTGACAACCATACTTTTTGACCACAGATATACTTTGGGGCTGGCCTACGACGCCGATTGGCAGTCCTGCGCATATTTTCTCTGGTTCTCAACAGCGTAGTTTTGACCTGTCTCCAAGTTCGTTTGGCACGACGGATGAAAGAACTAACGGAAGGGACCATGACCTCCATCTCTTGACTTGGAAATAATGGGGGCTGATACCCTAAGCAGCCTTCGAAAGGAGAAAAGCCAGTAGATGAGGATGTCAACGAGTTATGAGCATATTCGGCCCAGGGCAGACGTTCACACCATGTAGATGGGTTCTGGTGGGCAAGACAGCGGAGTAGGCGCCCAAGGTCCTGATTCGCTCTCTCTGCCTGGCCATTGGTTTCGGGATGATAACCAGATGACAAACTGGCTGTGGAACCTATTAATTTACAAAACTCTCGCCAAAATTGTGAAGTGAACTGGGAACCTCGATCAGTCACAATATCACTAGGCAAGCCATGCAATTTAAAAACATGTTCGACCACAGTCTGGGCAGTTTCGGATGCAGACGGTAGTTTCTTGAGCGGAATAAAATGTGCGGCTTTGGAGAAGCGGTCAACCACAGTTAAAATAACCGTATTACCTTTGGACTCAGGGAGACCAATAATAAAATCCATAGCAATATGTGACCATGGACGTGCCGGGATGGCCAGTGGTTTAAGAAGGCCGGCTGGTGACTCATTACTGGCTTTGCAACTGGCACAGACTGCACAGGATCTAACATATCGCTTAACGTCTGCTGCCATTTCAGGCCACCAAAACCGTTGACGCAGTACTGCCAGGGTGCGACGGACCCCAGGGTGAGCATAGAACTTAGCTTCATGCCCCCAGCGAACTACAGACTCACGAACAGATGGAACGACAAATAATCGATTACTGGGACACAGAGCGGGAGGAGTGGTGTTACCAAGGGCCTGCATTACTGTATGCTCGACACCCCAATTCAAGGCCCCCACCACTTTCTCTTTGGGCAAAATAGGAATGGGAAGGGTGTCTTCACCCTCAGGGGCAAATATTCGAGACAATGTGTCCGGTTTCATGTTGCGTGAACCGGGTCGGTAAGAGATGGTGAAATTAAAACGTTCGAAAAACAGCAGCCACCGGGCCTGGCGCGAGTTGAGCCGCTTGGCAGAACGAATATACTCTAGATTGCGGTGGTCTGTCCAAACTAGGAATGTATGGCTCGCCCCTTCTAGCCAATGACGCCACTCCTCCAGAGCCAGACGGATTGCCAAGAGTTCCCGATTACCAACATCATAATTACGTTCCGCCGGTGACAACCGATGAGAAAAAAAAGCACACGGATGGATCTTGTCATCCAGAGGGGAACGTTGGGACAGGACAGCACCCACTCCCGTCTCAGATGCATCAACTTCAACAATAAATTGTCTGCTGGGATCGGGAGTGACCAAAATGGGAGCTGTAGTGAAACGTTCCTTCAAGGAATCGAAAGCCTCTTGTGCAGAGTCAGTCCAGATAAAGTTCTGCTTGTTCGATGTAAGAGCATTCAGGGGACCAGCAACTTGACCGAAACCCCGAATGAACCGGCGATAAAAATTAGCGAACCCCAAAAACCGCAGCAAGGCTGTGCGTGACTCTGGTATGGGCCAGTTCAGGACAGCCTGGACCTTCGACTGATCCATGGAGACTCCTTCTGAAGAAACAATGTACCCAAGAAAACTAACAGATGGGACATGGAACTGACACTTCTCAGCCTTAACAAACAACTTATTTTCGAGGAGGCGCTGGAGAACCCTACGAACATGGCGAATATGGGACTCTTCATCTGGTGAAAAAATAAGAATATCATCCAAGTAAACAAAAACAAACTCATTTAACATGTCTCGCAGGACGTCATTAATTAAAGCTTGAAAAATTGCAGGGGCATTGGCAAGGCCGAATGGTAAAACCCTATATTCAAAGTGCCCCAGGGGAGTGTTAAAGGCAGTTAACCACTCGTGTCCCTCCCGGATGCGCACAAGATGATATGCGTTGCGTAAGTCAAGTTTAGTGAATACCTTGGCACCCTGAAGAATTTCAAAAGCGGAGGACATAAGGGGTAGAGGGTAACGGTTCTTTACAGTCACTGTGTTAAGTCCACGATAATCTATGCAAGGACGGAGCGAGCCATCCTTCTTTTCAACAAAAAAAAACCCTGCACCTGCCGGAGAGGTGGATGGAACAATGGTGCCGGCAGCCAGGGACTCCGACAGGTAAGTCTTAAGTGCTTCTCTTTCAGGTGCAGTCAGAGAGTAGAGGCGGCCCCGCGGAGGGGAGGTCCCAGGTAGGAGTTCAATGGAGCAATCATATGGCCGATGAGGGGGTAGAGATATGGCTCGTGATTTGCTGAACACCGCCCCCAGATCATGGTACTCCACCGGGACGCCCACCAAGTCAACAGAATCATCCTGAAACACAGAAGCAGACGAACCGCCAGAACCCGCAGAAACTAGACAAGATTTGTAACAATCAATCTTCCAAGAAGTAATCATGTTGCTAGCCCAATCTATTTGTGGCTGGTGTTTTGTCAGCCAGGGATGACCCAAAACAACAGGTACAGAAAGTGACTTGAACACAAGGAAAGATAAAGTTTCAGTGTGATTCCCAGAAGTAGTGAGGCTCACCGGTAATGTCTGCTTGCTGATTCGAGCCAGAGGTCGGCCATCCAGAGCAACAACCGTCGGAGCCTCCACACAGGAAGAGAGGGGAATGTGGTTGGCCACTACAAAGCTCTCATCAATGAAACAAGCTTCAGCTCCAGAGTCGATGAGGGCCTCACAAACGACAGATCTGGTACCCAGTTGGAGACTAGCAGAAATGGTGGTGCGAGATGGAGAGCCAGGGGACAAGGAAATAGAGCTCGACAGGAGTCCCCTTATTGCCGCCGAGCTGTTCCTTTTAAAGGACAGGACTGGGCGAAATGACCCTCACCGGCACAATACAAACAAAGGCGGGATGAAATGCGTCTTGTCCGCTCCTCAGCCGAGATGCGGAATGCTCCCATCTGCATGGGCTCAGATCCTGGAGCTTCACAGCCTGCCACCACTGAGGAGTGTGAGTCTTTCGAGCGAGGTGGCTGGGTCCCTCTCACCTGGCGACGCAGAGCATGTCTCTTCTCGTTGCGAATGGACAGATCTATCAATTCATCGAGTCCAACCGGAAGATCAGAGGAGAGAAGCTCCTCCCTTATATTGAGGGAGAGGCCATCGAGGAAGCGGGAGAAAAGTGCCTCCCCATTCCAGCCACTGGTAGCGGCAAGCGTGCGGAACTCTATGGAGTAATCAACCACAGAGCTAGAACCTTGACGTAGAGCTGCCAGTTGCCTAGAAGCCTCCCGGCCAAAAACAGAACGGTCAAAAGTCTTGCACATCTCTTCTCGGAAAGAGAGTATGAGCGGCAGCATGGGGCATCCGCCTCCCAAACCGCAGTTCCCCAGCTCCGTGCTTTCCCGGCTAGCAGTGAAATTACGAAGGCGACCCGGGATCTTTCAGTGGCATATGTTTGAGGCTGGAGAGAGAAAACTATCTCACATTGGGTGAGGAAGGCTCGGCATTGAGTGGGCTCCCCTGCATAGCTGGGAGGGTTATTTACCCTTGGTTCCACAGGATGGAAAGAAGTACCTCCTCTCGAGCGTTCAGCACTGAGATTATGCAGCTGCCTGGACAGATCCGAGACCTGAGCGGAGAGGGACTCAACTTGAAGCCGTGAAGCCAGGAGCTCCTCTGAGTGACGTCCGAGCAGCGCCCCCTGGTGCTCAACTGCTGAGTGGATGTGGGATTCCTTCGCTGGGTCCATATTTCTTTCGGCGAGTTATTCTGTCAGGATGAGTAAGTTGGACCCAGAAGCAAAGGTGATCTTGAAGTACTTGAGTCTTTATTGAAAAGCAACCAAGGTATCAAACAGAAAAAAAACCGGCACGAGGGCCAAAACAAATCAAACAAAAGAAGCTAGACTAACGAGAACAGAAAGGGCTCCCACCGGGATCCAGCACTCTTGTAGGAGAATCCAGAACTTAAAAATAATCTGAAAAAAAGAGCAGACAAGCTCAAGACTAGGCAGGGCACACTAATATATCTTCCACAGACAGAGTAGACTGGTACAACAGCGTGACAAATAAAATAACTCGCACAGAGAAGAAGCTGACAGTGCTTTAAATAGCAGCAGGAGTAGATGAGGAACAGGTGAGTCCAATCAGACAGGACCAGAGCACAAGAGCATAATTGGGAACACCTGATCTAAATGAGCTGAGCTGAGAGAGCGAGAGATTACAGGGAGAGAAAGAAAAAGAACAGAAAACATAACATGGAAAAATGACAATCCTGACACCTATATAGGAAATGCTATCATCGTTCACTGGAAGCACGTAAACTGTGTTTTGGCAGTGATTGAGTGTAATTTCAGAGCATTTATCTAGCCATGATGGTTTATTTAACTGGACAAAATGAAAACAACATCAATCTCAGATCTTCAGAGCACACAGACGTCAATGATAGAAGAGTTAATCTCTAGAGGTAAAGGTAAAAGCGCATAAAACTTGGTTTATAGACACTGTAACTACTTTACGATTGCTGATGCTTAATAAAAGTAGTTTCCTCGATAGTTACAAGACAATTGCATTAAAGTAATACTTTTTTTACAATGGATTCATCTTTTTTTATAGATCTCGTGACATGTTTCATGTTTATCATTAGTATAGTCGGCATCAACATTTTATTTGTTATTCTTTATATTCTTGATGAATCACAAATCTGCTTGGGTACTATGACTGAACATATAAAGTATATAGACAAAAGCAGCATTATTATGCGAGCCACCAAGAGGGAGATCAGAAACACTTGTGCTCGTTTCAAGAGACCTTCACGCCTCCAAGCTTATCAGTACTTAGAGGCCAACCGACAAGCACGGCTTCCCAGCACCTCAGTTCCTGATAGCAGGTCATTCAAGTCTCAAGCAAGAGTCCTCTGGGCCACTGGGAGCCGAGCCCACCCATTTAAACCTTTGAATCAGCACGATAATCAGCCCTACTCATTTTCTGTCATTATGAGGGAGCATGGGCTTTGGGCCACAGTTTTTAGTGCACTCACCTAAAAAAGTTACTCTAGTTGTTCTCTTAAACTCTTTTTCTTCAGATGAAAAAAAACAGTTTTAAATGTGTATGAACAGGAGTGTGGTTCACTAATGTGTGTCCCACTCACATCTAATCAGCCATTTTAATAGCTTAAACACAAATTTAGTGCCCTCTAAAAATGAGGTTTTAAAATTTCCTTCACTATGGCATCGTACAAGAGAACTATTTCCTCTCACTGACATGAAAATCAAGTGTGATTGCCTCTCGTCATTGTTTGGGTGTAATGTTTGTTTAATTAAGTTTTTTCAGAGATCCCAAACATCAGCCTAGCGAGGAATGAGCAGAGTGGAGCAAACAGAAGCTTTTGAGGGCTAATGCTACCCCTAAAAGTCATGGCTCATTCTCCGAAATGTTGGGTCCAAGGGGAATCAGAGAGACAACCTACACCTGATATTGTCAGCAGATGCCAGCAGTTGCCACCCATTAATTGAAACAATGAAATTGTTTAAATGAATAACTAATAATTAACCATGAAATTGCCTAGTATGTACGTTTTATTGAATTCTGTCACATGCCAGCAAATAAAACAACAGTAAGCATAATTATTACCTTTAAAATGTAGCAAGGTCTAGTGAAGCTCCAATAAACTTGTGCTGTGAGGAAAATGACAATTGGTGCAACACTACAGTTAACTGTAGTCTATATGCCATGCATGCAAAACATCAACAAATACAACAAAAGAGAACCATGAAAAATAAACAATGAGTTTTTTTATTTCAAAATTTTACGTTAATTCAGAACTGTCTTTTCTCCAATGTTGTGACAGCCATCGATTTTAACTTGGTATTGCCACATTGATATCATAATTTCACCTAAACCTTTGTGAAGAAACCTATTTTTTAAAAGTGTGCAAACAAAGATTGTCTTTTTGGATGCCACAGGATGCCATCTCTAGATACATAGAGCAACATCTGTTTCCCTCTTTGTCTACTTTTCAGACTAGTAAACAAACAATGCTTACACAGACAATGAGGTGTTCGTCTGGAGCCAGAGCATAGTGCTGACATTTAATAAAAACAGGCTATAGTGAGAGACAATCAGACGTACACACACGTGCAGGCACGCACACTTAGGCTACTATCACAGTTCTGATGCAGCAGGAAGGGGTAGCAGACATTGACTGATAACACAAACAAGTTTCAAAATTGGTCTGGAGCAGGTTCATAACATAAGAATCTAGAAGGAAATCATAAGGATTGAGAAAAGTTTTTTTTTTTAGAACCTTACACTTTTAGAACCTTAAATATTACCTGTAAGTCAATGACATAAAAAATACTTTTGATGTCAAAATAATACAAATAAAATGCACAGCGATTTGGGATTGTGCAAGCTTACATCCAGCATTCATGCCATTGTGTTTGCTAGGATACGATTTAAAATGGATACAAATTCCTAAACGTAGACGATCACTTCCAAAATAATGGATAGCATATTTTATTTACAACTCTTTATTCTCAAACTTTGCAAAAACGCAACATCAATTCAGTCTGTTTTCGTTCGCAAGTGAAAGTCAAGGGTGAAAGGTTGCCCTGAAATTATGCCAAGCTATACTTTGGGCCACACAACCTCCTTAGTCACACAACCTTTGGGCCTAGAAAATCTACCAACATTGGAGGAACTCAAGACCGGTTTCCCATTGAAGCGAAACAGGGCTGAGTCTGGTTAGAACCTGGATGGGAGAACAGGTTGTGTGGGAATGTTAGAGAGTCAATCGGGAAGTTCTCGTCCACTGCTCTGTGTGGATCTGTTATGGGGACACTGTTCTGTAAAGGAGAACCTTCTGATTAGGAATAAAATCCTGGCATACTAACAAATTTGGCAAATCCTAATAGTCCCCTGCGCTCTAATTGGACACATGGCTGTCTCCTGTCAACAAAGCAGTGTGTGGTGAGAGCCCTTGTTCAGAATGGCAGCCTATGTTTAACAGCTACATTTTGTATTTACTTGCATTTAAACATTGAAAGGTGTCCTAGAGTGGCAAAAAATGCACCACTAAATTATTAATTAATTAATTAATTAATTAATTCATTCATTTATTTATTTATACTATTATTGATATTATTAGAAGTAGTATTATTATCTTTTTTTATTCAACCATACAAAATAAGAAATAAGCAACATGTTTTATTTTAGCATTTACTATAGATAGATTATAAACTTCACCTTTATTGTTTGACTATCAATGAACAATGATGTTTTTTCAGAAGGAAATTTAAAAAAAATGTGAGTCAGATCATAATCACAAGGTGATCAATGAGATTCAAAATAGAACCAAACAGTAGCAAGTTCTGCATAAATGTAACTTTAAATTGAGCAAGAAACCTAAAATCCAGTAAAAAGTTAAATCCCAGCTGTTTTGAACTAACATTTGGAATAAAAATTTTAAGTCAATTAGTTCACTGTTAATCATGCTGAAAAAGTCAATCGGCAACAAAGGAATAAGTAAAGAATACACTTTGAAATAAAAAAAAAGTATATTTATAGTGTACTAGGACTTTTCGCTTGTCCCTAAGAGGAAGGAATCCATTGTCTCTTTCCAGTTTCCTTAACTTGCAGGCCAGTAAAAAACATAAAACCAGCACGTGCTGCAGATCAAGGGGGACTTGTACTAATTCACTTTTGCTTTGTTTAAAAGCAATTTCAGCTGTTTCAAATATTTGGTGAGTGTATTACATATGCCTTCCAGACATTTGTGGGGCAGCTCCAGTGACATTAGCTTTAGTCTTCTAGCTGTTAGGTTTATGTGAGAGCATTAGTGTGTAGTCTAAACAAAGGTGGAGGGTGGACATGGAGCATTTGATTTAACATAATGGCTCGTCTTATCATTCAGGTGACGATAATCATTCAGACAATAGCAGGAAGAGCAAAACATTTCTGTTCTAGTAAATAACCCAGAACAATAAATACCAAAGAGCCTAATGAATGCAGCCGAAGTGTAAATACTGAGCTAATAATAATTTGTAGAGACATGGCATTGCTGCTGCTAATAATAGTGACTAGCTTGCATAAACCACTCTAGCAAATACACACACTCACTTGATTTTATGTTATGATTTTTGTTTTTTTTCTAGACAATTTTCCATCGCCAGTTGCAACCATCACTTGCATGCTCTCATAGAAGTATGAAAGCAACATTGATAACAAAAGTCGTAAACCATTACGGATTCAATCGAGTATGGAGATGAGATCTCTTTTTATAATTAGCTGCAAAGACATTTTATCTACCAATGAGAATTGATTGAAACACTTAAAATAGTTTAAATCAATAGATATATGTACAAATAATATAGTGTTTCACACTAAACTACAATCTATCAATCTATCTACAGCACTATGGAATATATTGTCTGCTATTTCAATCTTAACTTAGAATAACTAGATATAACCAACAATTGTATTTTCCCAACGTAAGTAGATCAAACTATAATTTCACTTGCGCATAGATGACTCAATATTTTGTGACTGATCTGGGTAATATAAATGTAGGAATGATTATGTCATATTCTGTCATTTTTTCATTGTTTGTTTATTCAGTTTGCATTTTTCTTTTCCACATGCAGCTGCAAGCAAAGCCTACTTAATCCAGGTTTGTCAGAGATATTACTTTATGAAACATCAAGAAATGTTCTGCAGGTAAGTCAAGAGAGGAGTTAGTTAATTGATGAGTTGATTAATACACAGTCAAATCTAGAGTGATATTTTGACTATGTTTCAAATCTATTCTCACTGAGCCCTTCAACCTGGACCATGAAAACATTTTGTTAAACTCTTTTTTTTTACATTGTTATGGAAAAAAACATGAAATACAATTATTTATCGCAAAGTACATTTTGATGCGAAGAATCTGTGGTTGAGTTATAGATATCTTAACTAACTTTGAGTTTTTATTTGTACTCTATTCAGAGTTTATTTGGTCCTACTTTGGATAGAGTTAATTTTACTCTAAGGATTTTTCTGTGATATGAATAATTAATTTGTTAGTTGTTAAATGTAAAATGTCAAGTAATTTTAGAGTAATATGAATGTTACTTTGTCAATTTGACCAGCACCAGGATTTCCACTTTACAAATTGTGTATATTCAGACTCATTAGTGCTCTCTTGTAACATTCGTCTCATGTCAAACTAATGTCAACATGACAATGTAGAAATAAACTATATCTGACTAGCTGTTCATGGAATTTCAAGTCAAGTAAACATTAGTTAATGAATAGGAAGAACTCAGTGAATAAATCAGACACAGATGATTGATTTAAAGAGCTCTGCCAGTCCATGTATCTCATCCCCTGCTTTCTTTATCTCCATATCCCTGGAGGGTCGACACTAGCCCAAATAAAAGCTGACCCTTTGTTCACGAGACAGAAGTTGGCATCCACACCCAAGGACACCCACTGCGCCAGGCCGAGGCATCCTGGGGCATCATAGAGGAGACACTCTGATTTCCGTCTCCTTGGGCGTCTGGCCCATCGTAATTATCCCTGTTGATCCTTTATCTACTCTGATGACTTTTTTATTATTCACTTTTTCAAACTTATAGCAGCATACTTTTTGTTTCACTACCATGCATACTCTCTAATTTCATCAAAAAGAATGTTTATTTTGTTTCTCTTTTTTTAACACAAACGAATATGTCTTTGAAAATGTTGTAAATTTTTAGTCGCAGAATTTTGGTCTGCTCTGTTGAACAGAGTAGAGTTTTAGTCCGTTAAAAAGTTAAACAATGTTATGTTTATTATGTTTGTAGACCAAAATAAAAATATATTGTAATTTTACATATAGTAAAGAGCTAAATATTAAACTGTGACATATTGAATGGAAAGCTGAAAGAAAGTTGAATTAGATAATAACTTCATAAATAAATATCCGATCACAAAATAAAAACGTAAGCCCTATTCCTTCAATGTTGTTTAATATATACTGTGACATCAAACAGTGACGAAGTTTGTATTTCCAATTAGCTAATAAACTAAAAAGAAGCAAAGCTTATAACCCATGGCATCAGAAGGAAAAAATGTGAGCCTCCCAAGATTTTCTTAGAAGTGTTTTACTAAAATTAACTTTCCCAGTGATGGGTTGTGACTGGAAGGGCATCCGCCGCATAAAACATATGCCAGAGAGTTGGCGGTTCATTCCGCTGTGGCGACCCCGAAAGGGAAGAAAGCTGACATGAAGATGAATGAATGAATGAATGAATGTTTTATTAACTTTACTCTGCAGACACTCTAGCTGTCTGCTACAGCATTTGTAACTGGCTCCTCTGACCAATCAAGATGCAAAGATGTGCCAGGCCTCGAAAATGGCATCATTGTCATGCCCACGCTCATACGCGTGTCCCGCCCAAACAGCCCCAATTACAGGAAATCTCAGGAAGTTCATTAGCCTTATCAGTACCAAGAGAGGCAGCGGCAGACCCCAAGCAGTCACGTACGGTTTGGGCCCTGGGGTGAAATACCCTTAGAGGAAAAGAAGGAAGCTTGACAGGCTTCACATTCACCGGCCAGCTGCACGTACACAACAAACACAAGGGCAAACGTGCCCGAATTCACATTAGTAAATGTCAGTTTACACGCAATGCACCTGATGGACAGTTACTGCGTGTGCACAGTTCACACCACATTTGAATACAATGAAACTAATTGGCTCTATGTTGAATGATGTCATTGCTTTGAAATGAACATTATTCTGGGGTGAGTAAAAGAATAAACCTAACCTAAACTCTCTTTCATTTAATCTTTAATTTAAGCCACCAATATCAGAGTAATAATAACATATTTTCATATTTATATAATGAACAAAAAAATCTACAAATAATGCATTTGTGAAGCAAAGGATGTATCTTTATGGTAACATTACATTAAATAATTTTTGTGATGTTTGTAATGTAAAAAGAAATACTGTTTGAAAGATTTGCAAGTTTAAAATGAGGATCATTTATGAGGATAAATTATTAATGATAGGGTTGTAACTGAGGGTTTTGCATCAAGTATTCCAATTCCATAATCAGTTCTTCGATGATGCATATTTTCCAAATCATTACATATTTTAAGAAAATAAAGATTTAATGATCCAAAACCATTTTCTGGTGTTTACAATGAATTGATAATATGTGATTTAGAAAAATGTGAATGTAGTGTTTGATCAAGTGATTTTTTACTTTAAATGAACTTAAATGATTCTTTATTGATCTCCAAAACTTCCCATCATTCAGATTCATGTTTTAATGTCATACTTTGATGACAACATTTTGTTTTAATAAATGTACAACTGGGGTTATTAACCATAATCACACAGACTGAACATTATACATGACTTTCTTTGTAGAATAAACACTATATCTTTTATTGATAAAAAAGAAGTAAGTGTAAAACTACTACAAATAAAACAAGTAAAAGGGTGATTGTAACACCTTTTTTCTAGCTTCAGCAATCCTAAACAGCGTTCTATGGTATTCTTGTAATAACTCAGTGATGCCTTCAAGTTCTGAGGAATAAAACCATGTTCTTGATTAAACAATTATATTAGTTGATTAAATTAGACACCAGACACAAATTTCATCTTTGATTCTGACTGAGGGGTCACCACAAGGTGACGGCTCATTCCTCATCCCACGGGAATCTGATGTTGGTTCCTTTCATTTCCTCTTGAATTACGGAGGTGAACTTTGCTTCTAATTCTGCGCTGAAGTGATTCTTCCAGTCTCCAGCAACACCTTCAATTATGCAAAATAAACACATTTACACACAATAAACATAAAATCACGATAAACATAAAAATATTCTGCTTATTATTATTGTTGTTGTTATTGTTATTATTGTCCTTGTTCTTGTTGTTATTACACTTTAGCATTTTGACTTTTTCAAACAAAACCGTATTTTAGAGATTTAACAATTTAACAATTAATTGCATGTGTGAGAAATTACTAAAGGAATTAAGTATGTGCTTCTGATAAAATCATATAATACAAATCAATATAGTCACATAAACTGAATAAAAGTTACATCTCTTTACCTTTTCTGAGGAATGGAGACTTCTTGTTGTCCATTAAATTTTCTGGCACCAGAGAGTAGTTGGACATGTTGTTCATTTTCATATTTTTGAAGGTGCCACTATTGACGACACGATCAAGAGCTTCTGTACTGAGCTCTCGACCCAGAAATTTCAACATCCGGCTCAAAACACCTCTGAGGTCCTACAATATTAAAATATTTGACATGAGTTATTTTAAATTATTTCTGGTATTTGGAAGTGCATGTATCTTTTAACCTGAAGCATTTCTTCATAAGTGACATAGAGAATTCTGTCCCCAAGCTCCGGGTTCCTCCAGCTCTTCACATGATCCGTCCATTTTCCAAAAACATCTGGGCAATCAATTGCAAACTGATTAGTTCAATGTTTGAGATACTCTCCTTAATTTTATTGCTACCTGAATTTTAAAGAAGATTCTTTGCGGACATTGATGATTACGTGTTCACTATTGCACAAAGTCTACACTTCTCATAATTTAACCCTTTAAAACCTGAATTATTTTCTAATTCAGTTGTTGTTTTTATTCATTTTAGTGACGATGCAACACAAACAAATTTTCAGACAAAATATTAAAGTGATATGAAAATAAACAAATTTTGAGGTGTATACCTTTATGTTCAGTCTATGTCTAGATACAATGATCAAAACACAAAAGTAACACCACTTTCCTCGTACTCTGAAATATAACATGTTGGGCTTACCTGTAATTTTGCTGCAAAAAAAAAAACTAATTTCAGGAAAAACGCTTTTCATTTGAGGGATATTTTTGAAAATTTAATGAAATAGGGTATCATTTGTTATAAATTCAGGGTCTGAAGGGGTTAAGCACATAATTTAAAGAAATTTTAAAGAAACAGATTTATCGTCTCACTTTTTCCTGACAGGAATTTATCTATGAACTCTTCAAATCTTGTAGGGTCTTCAAGGAAACTGGCCATTTGGTGAAAGTGGTAGGAAGAAACTGAAACATCTTTAGGGTTTCGTGTAATGTAGATCACCTGAACGAAGAAAACAAGAAGACTGTAGATAAGGACTAACAACTATGAAGAGTCCACTCATGCCGGTCATCTTACTGCCACTACACCACATGCTGTCAACATTGCTCAGTTATCTAAATCAATACATTTGCCATAATTTTGCACAATATTTTTAATGATGTCATGTATTGAGAATATTTGCAAAGCCAATGCTTTTTATTTTCCTGTGGTTCAGTCATGGAAGCATGAAAGCTAGGAGCCCCATAGTCATAGGGTCTAACACAAAAGACAGGAAGAACTGGCCCCTTTGGAATGCAAATTTCAAATGTAAAAATGTATCTCTGCTATTAATCTTATAGTGTAAAAAAACTACTATTTTTTATAAAAAATTTTTATAGATTATAAGGGCTCTCTTGTGAATACTTAAAAGAATATCTCACACACTGAACTGCCCCTTTTAACTTTGTGTAGCATTGGATTGTCCACTACCTCCGCCTAAAAGAAGAACCAAAGGCTTATAGGAACCATTTCCACCATTTGAAGCCTTACCTGTGTCTTTTATAACAGATTTATTTAAAAAAATCACTACAGTGAATGCAGTTTTTTGTATTGTGTTGTTATTGCAACATCTGTCATTTGTAGGTCATTTATATTGTAGGTCATTAATATTATTTTAAATTTTAAATTTTAAGAGGTGAGGGGGGACACATTTTCAGACCTTGCCTTGAATCCTTTTTAACTTTAACATAAAAGAGTCTGAAATGTACCAATAGTATCTCAGAATATGGAGTACACATTACAAAGCCTAAATTAAATACATTTTGTACATATAGGTTGGCTTTGAAACAACTGTCCCAGTGTTCTCTGTACCTTGACTTTGGATTTGAAAAAGGTCGCAGGCATTAAATGACATGGCATGTGGGAGGCGATGGCCCGTGGTGAAGGCCTTTTATCAAGCAAACTGGCAGCATGTTTCTCTTCCAGCCATGGAACTCTGTCCCAGTTTGGGACAGTTTGAATGGACGTCAAGTCTCCCCCATTCAGGAGCGGAGGTAGAAGTTCCTGCATCCATGTGGTTCCTGGAAAAAACATCATTATGTCCAGCGAGAATCACGCAGTTGCCTTGACAAATATTGCTTTCAAAGTTGGAATCATGAAATACAAGTTAAACCAGCATATAGAAGAAAATAATTGCAATGTATGACCATAATGTAAGTTTGTCTGTTATAAGGTTAATCACATGTACTGCACAGCCTACACTGTACAAAAGTTATTTAATTATTCATTCATTCATTCATTTTCATGTCGGCTCTATTCCCTTTCGGGGTCGCCACAGCGGAATGAACTGCCAACTCTCTGGCATATGTTTTACGCAGCGGATGCCCGTCCCTGCCTCAACACATCGCTGGGAAACATTCACACACACATTCACACTTTAACACTATTGGCAATCGTTCTTATTCAATTCACTTATTCCGCATGTCTTTGGACTTGTGGGGAAACCGGAGCACCCGGAGAAAACCCATGTGATCACAAGGAGAACATGCAAACTCCACACAGAAATGCCACTTGCCCCAGCCGAGCCTAGAACCAGCGACCTTCTTGCTGTGAGACGACCGTGCTACCAGCTGCGCCACCGTGACGCCCGTTATTTAATTAATTAGTGTAAATATTTTACAGTTATTGCTGACATAATTTGTGTACTGCAAGCAACCTTGACAAATGAAGATTTTCTCTGAGTTTTTATAGAACAGCTATGGAGAGCAAGCATCTTTCAAACCTGAATGTCCTGAAGCAGTTTCAGAGAAAAATGCTTCAGAAATCTCAAGGTAGGGGTGCTAGCAAATATTAATTTAAAAGTGCCAATCATTTTGTTCAGTGAATGTTTGAGTTCTTATGTTTGCCTTTTCTTCTTAGGGTGCTGACATTTTTTACCAGGAATGATGATGTTTTCTTTTATTTACTGTTGAAAATGTATTTTTGTTGAAGATGTCATTGAAATTAAACTTTTTTTTCTAGACTGTTTGTTTAAATGTAGATTTGCATACAATATTGCAATTTATTACAAATCCAAATGGCAAAAACATGTTGATACAATAGGAAAAAAATGTATAATAACTTTTAGGTCAAGATATGTTTACTTGAATTAACTCAATTATTCAATGACACAATTAGTGAATTTTACTAAATACAATTTTGGCATTTTACTTTGCTGCTCTTTAATACCAAATTTCTTCTATTTTGTAAAAAAAAATATAAAAATATCTCATGATACAATAAGATTTATTTTGAAGGTGATATCGGAGCATAACATGCTGCTAAGGGGTGTTTCAAAACACATAATTTTGATAGCCTTTTTGTGTCACATTTAGTGAAAGTCTTCGATTTTGCTGTATACAAATCAAAATCTTTGAGCTCAATATCTAAAGATCTCTCAGGATGCGGATAGAATATTGTGATTTTCTTGATATACTCTTGAATAGGGAAATGATAACCAATTATTTTTTCATGGATGCTTTTTCTCTTAAATAAACAAAGAGACAGTCTGGTTACTCATTTACAATGGATTATGTTTTATCTAACCAATGAACCGTTTGACCTGGTGGTTGCTATAGGACCATTTTCTTTTTTAATCAGTATCAAAACAATTGATTGTCTTAAGCACCAAATTAACTCATCATAAATTAAATTAATAGTAAATGTGTGTATTAACTAATGATGAATTGTATCTCCTTAATGTAGTGTTACCCATATTTATATTTAAGTATCAGTGTGAAATAGAATTGTTGCGTATAAGAGAACAATTTCTCTTGAAATAAGACTTGATATTATTGGATGAACAATAAATGTAGATAGGAGTAAGATAAAAAAAACTGAAATTTTACCAGATTTTGGATATGTAATAACAAAGACATCGTCATCTTTGACCACGAAGTTCTCCAGGTATTGAAGACTCTCTTCTGAATGAGCAACTCTTGGAAGCAAGAGTCCCTTATAGAACAGATTTAATTCACTCTCTGACATCGTGGGCTCAGCAGTCTTAAGAAAACAAGTGTTCACCTGTTCTGGCTGAAATAAATGTGTTTTTTTCAGAGAAAAGTAAATGAAAGCTAGGTAGGGAGGGGGTGGGTGTGACAGTAATTATTCATTAACTCAAGGGGGAGCTGGATAATGGCTGTCAATACTGAGAAACTAGAGATAAGAATGTTTTAAAGGCTACAGTCAAATTTAGGAGAGTCCAAAGTTGGTCCATAGAGGACGATAGCCCTGCACAGATTAACTTCAACCAAAATAAAACACAGCTGATCATCCTTAATGTGAATGGGTACAAGTCAGGGCTGCAACTAAAATATGTAGTGCTA
Source organism: Danionella dracula (assembly GCA_900490495.1). Taxonomy (NCBI): domain Eukaryota; kingdom Metazoa; phylum Chordata; class Actinopteri; order Cypriniformes; family Danionidae; genus Danionella; species Danionella dracula. Next base: position 3,610,006 of record UELW01000039.1, on the reverse strand, counting down.
CGGCCTTTCCGGACCAACTTTAGTCACTCCTTGAGAAAATGACTCTAATATTACAATTTCAAAGGCTGGTTTAAATAAGGACTTGCAAAATGCGAATGCCACCAAACTGTGGCATATACACTCGCAAGACATAGAAACTCATTTATACAACGTAGCCAATTAAAATGCAATAGAGATTAGTGCTAGGCCAGTGGTTCTCGAACTTTTTTCACCAAGTACCATCTCAGAAAAAAAATTGCCACTCCAAGTACCACCAAAACAAGTACAATATAGCCACAGAATATAACCCCTCCTGTTCAGCCATAGTTCAGTACAGTTCAAATAAGAAACAATATTATTACTAATAAAAAATTTATTCATTTTAGCAGCAGTATGCAGCCTGGACATTTTCTATTCTCTCTTTAATTCCCTCCCATTTTTCTCTTGCTCTCTACTCTCTCTTCTGCTTGTCTCTCTATCTCCCTCCTCTACTCTCTGTCTGTCTGTCTGTCTCTCCCTCTCTAAGCCTCTTTCTCTCTCTGTGTAAATTAGATATATGTAAGCGTTAAAACATTTGTTTTATATTTTTGCATGAGCTCTGCTTTCAGGTGCTCTCAATATAATCACAATATATTTTAAGAGTTTAAATATTGTTATGAGAGATGATGTGTTTATATGAACTCTGATCTACCTTTAGATACTCGTCTTGGATGTTTGGTTTCTTCAGTTCAGCAGCGCTAACAACCAAATGGAGTTGCCAACCTCCAACAGAAGGTTCCCTTAGGTCAGCCCTATGGGTGCCTGGTTCCTCACCTCTGGGATTACAAAGATGTAAGGAACAAAGTCCATTGTTTGACTCCATAGGATTTAGTAGCAAACAAGCCAGGAGAACAGGAGTATTCCTGTTTGACTGATTACATAGAACTAGAAAATTCAGTACACTCTCCTCAGTACTTTGTGCCCCTGTAGTACATTTTAGAGTTTACACTGTTTTACCACAAGAAGCCTCTCAGCTCTTGGCGACTTATGTGCCAGTATTCCTCTGTCTGGGACAAAGAACCATGGCCCAGAGGCAACTGCTTCATGACCATTACTATGTGGATGGAATTGACAGGATGTGTTACTGGAATGCTTGACCTACTGTACAAACAAAACCACATGAAAGGTCAATGTCAAAAGATGACTCGGTTTTGAACAACCAATGAAATATGTCTCTTTTGGTGATGCGAATGGGACATGGAAGAGCTGCTGAATGGTGCTTGATACTCACAATAGGAAACCGTGCCAAAGATCAACGAGATGAACAAGCGAGGAAGAGATCACAAAAGCATATATAAACATTCAGAAGCTTAAATTGCTGGTGTCCAACCATCAAGAGTTGTTCGAAAAAAGCCCTCAAAGATTATAAAACAGCCGGGCATGTGGCTGTCCTCTGAAAAGTACTGGGAAGTTTTGTTAAATTTGGCGCTTTGTTCTTTTGACTCTTGTTCATTTAAAAGAAGGATTCGTTTGAACCATTCATTTATATTGTTCATATTGGGGAAAAATCTTATCTACTTGCAAACCATTATGACAAAGACCCAATAAAAGAGCAAATTACAAGAAGAGTAAAAAAACTTGCTCTCCTGTGTCTTCTGATTATTAACAGTTTAATCCACATGCACCAAAGAAAACAATTCACTCCTCAGAAGAGTTATTACTAATGAGTCAGATTCATTGAACGGCACATCACTACACATGAGCGCTATCCAAAGGCAAGGAAAGTCACTACATCTCCTTTAAACATTAGCTTGTAAAATGTACCCCAAACAGAAGCCTTGCAAACTTTCATCTCAATCTCAATTCGGATGGCTATGTAGAGACCTTTGGAGTCCAAAACACAACACAGGTGCTAACAAAAGATAGGTTTAATTTACCCTATCATAAATCGTTTCAATATAACTTCTTGCAAACTTCCACTGCTGTTGTGGAAGCTCGTCTCTAAACTGATCAATGCCACAACATGGTGTAATGAACAAGCTAACTTCTAGGTAGCTAAAACTCAGCACAGATAATAAAAGAAGGTTATTTACTTCTCCAGATTTTAATTTCATAATTCAGCGTTTAACACGAAGCACAAGCCCAGAGAGAGGATTGCTCCACTTCGCCCAATCACAGAGCTCATGTTCTGCGTAGGTCTGCGCAGTAAAAATTTTTGGACTACTGCAGGTCAAGCTTCACAGAAGATCTGCGTCAGTACGCAGACATCGCAGAGGGCAATTCGTCAAGTTGACGCAGTTAAAGAGTCACGACACACTTTTGTAAATTCCGCACCTGCTTCTCTGCAGGAGGCTTTCACTTTTTCTGTTTTCTGTGTGAGCTTGAGGCATGTACACATGGGTCATTATGCACTGATTATACACATTGGTGTGTGGTTGCCTTTAGGTTTTTCTCTTTTGCTCTGTATCTGCAAAGCTGGTGGTTCTGATGGTGCTTTTGAGGAGGTCAAGTGGGTTATCTCTACTGTTGAGGGGTCATCAGCTTGCCCAGACCCTCTGTCTGCTTCTTGATGATCTAGGCCCATGACGTGAAGTGGTCTATGGCAACACCAAAAAGTCAATCTGGAGACAGTTTGCGTACATGAAATACTTCCAATATGTCTGAATCAACCACAGATGTTTCTCCTTAACCACTAACTTTTATATCATGCAGCCAAGGGACTCACAGCCCAAGGGAGTCTTTCAATGCTTTAGCTAGGCCTCCATCCAATGTCCTAGAGTTGATGCGGAGTGGCCATTACTTGCATCACACATTCACACCAAGGCATAAACTCTCAACACCAGATAAAACACAGACGAAAAGATGTTAAACAATATTTAATGGTTTATGAAGAAGAAAAATGACATAAGGAGACAAATGAACAAAAAGAAGTTTGAACATTAAAAAAACGACCTTGGTTTTTTATTTGTCATTTTTCTGAATCGGCAAGCATAGTTTGAATAATTTTAAGTGTAAAAACGGTTTATTTTCCTTTAAACTTGTGATTTAACACTTAGTCAAGCTCAGTTAGCTCAGGTCAAACTTCTGAAAAAAGTTTAGAGAAGGATGTTGATCTGTTTTTTTTTTTTGTTTGTTTGTTATAATGTTGGTCTATTTGTCACCAAAAGGTGACGGCTCATTCCTCATCCCACGGGAACTTGATGTTGGTTCCTTTCATTTCCTCTTGAATTACAGCTGTAAACTTTGCATCAATTTCTGGGCTGAAGTGATTTTTCCAATCTCCAGCAATGCCTTTAAAAGAGCAAAACCACATAAAAAACAATAACCATAGAATAATAATGACAATTATAGAATAGTTACGGTAGATTGTATGTTATAGTTATGTCAAATAGTTGATTTTGCTGACACTTTCCTATTTAAAAATGCCTGTTTCTTAATGTGCAATCTTATAAATAAAGAGAGTCTATAGAATTGTCTTTGGTTACCTTTTCTGAAGAATGGGGACTTCTTGTTGTCCATAATTTCCTCAGGCACCAGAGAGTAGTTGGACATGTTGTTCATTTTCATATTTTTGAAGGTGCCACTATTGACGACACGATCAAGAGCTTCTGTACTGAGCTCTCGACCCAGAAATTTCAACATCCGGCTCAAAACACCTCTGAGGTCCTACAATATTAAAACAGTTGACATGAGTTATTTTAAATTATTTCTGATGTCTGAAAGTGCATGTATCTTTTCATTTTACCTGAAGCATTTCTTCATAAGTGACATAGAGAATTCTGTCCCCAAGCTCCGGGTTCCTCCAGCTCTTCACATGATCCGTCCATTTTCCAAAAATAACTGCGCAAGCAAGTGAAAAATGGTAAATTCAGTGTTTTCAAACAGATCTTCAAATATTTTAACGAGGTTGCAAATTTTGAAAATACAACAAGAGTTTGGCATTACATTGGAAGAGTTGAAAGCATGGTCTTCAATTATTATGAAATTTGTCTAGCCATGTATTCCTGTCACAGTCACAGGGTTCCCCTTCAGTTTGCCCATTTTAGTTTTATGTTCAACAATTGAAACCTCAGGTGCACCAATCAAACTTCAGCTATCTAGAAAAGCATTTTAATTGTGTAATGTGGTTGCATGACAGGAATACAAATACAGGATGCACATGCCGCCACACTTCCTGTGATGCTGAGAAGTTGAGCAATCAAACAACACCAGCACTCAGTCTAACACACATCACCTTAAGGTTGTATCATGGGGACATTTGTGGAATGATGGGTTACACAAGAAAGTAAGTTCTACTGATCTCCAGCTCAGTCATCAGTCCGTTGCAGTGTCATACAATCTTTTCATTGACTCCCACACGCACTCATGGGGTCAGTTTAGAATCTAAATGTTACCTGAAGCATGTTTGAGGTTTGGAGGGAACCCCACACAAAGAAGGAAAGAACAAACAAAACTCACTGCGTTACTATGCTGCGCTGTTTAATTAAACAATTTATAAACTACAAATCAAAAAATATATATTTGGCTTCAAAACTTGCTGGGACTCCACAAGAAACAGAGAGCTATTTGAATTATTTCAGCTTTACAGCAAACCATCAATGAGCATTTGTTTTTGTTCCACATGTTGCTGATGGAAAGTATAGGATTACATTTACATTTAAGCTGCTGAAATACTGTTTTTTGGTATACTTTAACTTAAGACTTTTTTTAAAGAAAGGACCCCTCTACATTTAAATCTGTTTCTATACATGATTACAAAATCTATGTGTATTAATAACACTAATCCATAGCAAAAGAAAAGGAATATATACCCCGGGAAAAAGTAAAGGATTGCAGTGGAATTTGGCCCCTAATCTTAGGCTGATTAGTGCTGATTCAGACTAAGTGGCCATAAAAGAAATACATTCATCTCTCAAAATACTCTTTTATTCCTATTATGATTTGGGAGTACTAAATCTCGTTTCAAACTCTTTGAGATATGTTGTGACATGTACAGCATATTTTCATGTCCTCCAGCTCACCAGGGGTGCTCAGCCACTTCTCAACACCAGATGGCCGTAGAGAGCTCAGTAGTCAGCTTCGATTAGTCAGGGTTTAAACCACCTGTTCTCTGACATTTATCAAGGAAAAGAGCTGACATTTATTAAGGAAAAAGAGCTGTATTAACAACACTAAATGGTTTAAGTCCATAACTGAACTACAATGTACTGTCGTCAATGTGACAGATAAAAGTCTCTAACGTTAAAAAGAAGGTTTCGCGCTCACTCACTTTTCCAGTGGTCTTCATAATAAGTCCTGCAACGCACTTGAAATTCAACTATTGTCAATGAATATAAACCATCAACATTTGTGTTTACGTTTTGTAATAAAATAGTTGATGTGTATTGTTCTATTTTGAATTTGAAATTCTGTTCTGCTATGTCTGATAATAATGCTAACTGAATTACAACCAGTTTGACTGTTGACTACTTAGCTGAAGTGCCTATGATAACTGCTAAAGAGCTGGTCTGATGGATGTCAGTGTTGTAATTAGTTGACAGTTTAAATGAGTATAAACCTCATATCAAATGTTCTGATCGGAGTACTAAAACAGGTACTATCCCTCACTAGAATCTTTTAATATTAATCTCTTACAGTGTGTCTATTTAAACTAATTCTGTTATTTGCCCTCATGTAAATCATATTAATACCGCGGTTGATAATAAACTTCACTATTGTCACCCTTGCACACCCACATCACTGCTGTAAAAAAATTGTTTAAATAGTTAGTCATTACTCATGTACTTAAAGTAACAAAAAATACCTATTTTTACTTGACTTAACTACATTTTCAATTAAGTACTTATATTATACTTCTAGTTCAGCAGTATTGTCACCCTTAAGAGCTGATACTCATATAATATCTACAATAAGACTAACTGTTATTTTAAAACAAACTGCAAGTGAATTTAAATAAAAGCAGTTGGTAAATGCACACTTGCAAATGTTAATAAAACAAAATTTTAAATGGTTACAAAAACTAAATGTTCAAGAAATTATCCAGGTATCCATCTTGTCAACTTAGCCCCTTTTCAGGGGTCGCCACAGCAGAATGAACCACAAACTTATCTGGCATATGTTTTACTCAGTGGAAGCCCTTCCAGCAGCAACCCATCCATCCATCCATCCATCTTCATGTCGGCTTTATTCCCTTTCGGGGTTGCCACAGCGGAATGAACCGCCAACTCACTGACATATGTTTTACGCGGCGGATGCCCTTCCCTAACGCAACCCATCGCTGGGAAACATTCACACACACTCATTCACAATGGGCAATTTTGTTTATCCAAATAACTTAAAAATGCGAACTCCACACAGAAAGACCAACTGACCCAGCCGAGGTTCGAACCTTCGAAGACCTTCTTGCTGTGATACGACCGTGTTACCCACTGCGCTACCATTCAGCTCATTTATATTTAAACCCAAAACTGGAAATCCTAACTGGAAAATGTGTGTCACAGTTTGCAATTAGCAAAAAGAGCCCTGGAACAACACTACCAGAATTCCCAAATCCTTCTACAATAACTGATTAGGCCATTACATAAAATTGTTTATTTCATGTTTGAAAATTGTCTTTAAAGTGCTCACCATTTCCTGACAGGAAGTCTTCGATGAATTCTTCAAACATTTCAGTATCCTTTAGGAAACTGGCCATTTTGTGAAAGTAGAAAGAAGACACTGAAACATCTTTTGGGTTTCGTGAAACATAGATAACCTGAAAAGGGAAAACAAGACATGAAAGAGGTGTTGCTTGATTGTTGAAAAACAATCAGACGAGCCAACACAAGTACAGTATGTACAGTTTGTCGAAGCAATTTTATGCCAAACCTAGCAAATAGAGATGACAAAAAAAACACAATGAATGACAATTTCAGGAAATAGAGAAGCTTTCATCTGCAGAAAAGTTAAGCTGCCAGAGAGATGCTTCATATTAACTTCAAAAATCAATCAATAATCAGCATTACACAACTTCATCTTCAAAAGAATTAAACATCAGTTGTAGTCTCATTTAAATTTGCCCAATAAGGAATTTTATTACCAATGCAATAAATAAAAAATAATTCTATGAATATTGCTTTGCACAGTGTATTTGAAACAATTGTCCCAATGTTGTCTGTACCTTGGCTTTGGACTTGAAAAAGGATGCAGGAAACAGGTGATAGGGCATGTGGGAGACCATGGCCCGGGGTGAAGGCTTTTCATCCAGCACCAATGGAGCGCGGGTCTCTTCCAGCCATGGAACTCTGTCCCAGTTTGGAACGGTTTGAATGGCTGTCAAGTCTCCCCCATTCAGGAGCGGAGGAAGAAGTTCCTGCATCCATGTGGTTCCTGAAAAGCAAGGCATTTATGTCAAACAAAACATGAAGATTAAAGTTTGGTATACTTCAGTAGATTTAATTATATCTTTCAAGAAATACATTCCACAAAGTACCACAAAGAAATTTCTCAGTATAATTATAGAGTAGAAGGCTGACTAAACTGTGTTTAAACTTCCGAGAGAAGGATCTTACCAGATTTTGGATAGGTAACAGCAAACACATCATCATCTTTGACCTGGAAATTCTCAAGGTATCGAAGACTCTCTTCTGTGTGTGCAATTCTTGGAAGCAAGAGACCGTGGTAATGCAGATAAAAATCGTTCTCTGCCATCCTGGTCTGAGCAGTCTTAGGAAAACAAGGAGGGATTGTTTGCTGTGTACTGACTGACTTTTCTTGGGTTTGTACTTGTCGAGCAAGAGTAAGCTGAGAGAGAAAGAGAGAGAGAGAGAGAGAGAGAGAGAGAGAGAGAGAGAGAGAGAGAGAGAGAGAGAGAGAGAGAGAGAAAGGAGGGTCTACAAGGAGAATTCTTTCACCCTGCAGGGAATCGTATGTCTGCTGTAGAGTCTGACAAGAGAGTTTTGGGGGAGGTTAGTAAAGATGAAACTCTCTAAAGACGATTTCATTCACTGATTAAAAACCTGAAAAACACTTTGCCAACAGGATGAAAAAAGTTTCCACAAGAGAAAGAAATGGGCAAAAAAGAAAGGAAATGGAGAGAATAAATCATTAATCAATATATAAAGCAGTTAAAACGAAGGACTGAAAGGTCGAGTTTTTAATCAAATTCCACGAAAGGAAGGAAGGCAGAAAAACTCTTACGTAGTTTTCACTGCAAAACCCACCGCAGACCTTTGAAATAGGGCAACAAGAAACAGATCTAATCTCCTTTTAGGGTGGCATGCAAGTGAGCGAGTTCAAATAAAGAAACTGGATCTTATTATGAATGCGAATTAAATAAAAACCTCATTTTAAATCCACTTAACAAAGTAAATTAAAGAAAACATTTTAAAGGGGTTTGAGAAAAAAAACTACTTAAATAAATAATAATTTTCTTGATTCAATTTCTGTGTAAATGACCGCACTGGCATGTTTGGCACATTGATATTTTGGGAGTCAGGCTTGGTTTAAACAATTTTAGTTTAAACTTCAGTCCTAAATTGTTTTCCAGATTTAAAAAAAAAGTTAAAAGTTGCAACGATCTGAGAAAAATCTGTCTGCTGTCTGTTGAAGAATCTCCAAAGCTGAATTGTATTTAGTTTTAATTATTTTTTCAAGGAATCCTGATGTTTAGTTTGATATTTTACATTTAATTTTTTATCTTATTTGAAACTTTGATCTCTCAATTTCACAAAACTCTGAAAAGTAACTCCAAATACCTCAGTTAATGTGAATAAAATAACTGAATATCTTGCTTACTTATCTTCATGGTTATGTGCTGCCATGCTTCTGTTTAGAGTAGTGAAACATCTTCAGATTGCGTCATGCAACATCTTGCTGCCAGTTGATAGGATTACAAGCATTCATCTTAATGGACAATAGGCTTTCATTTCAATGAAAGTCTTTAGAAGCCAAAAAGTACTGCCTAACATGTGACGCCCATTTAAATGAACGCAGAGTCTGAAAGGGTTAAAGAGTGACTTCACATTTCAAATTAAAACATGTCAGCAATACCTTCTTGGAATGTATGCTCAAGCCAATCTGGTGTCAAAAAGTTGCAAAAAGGAGGAAGGGGCTCTGTTTTATAATATCTCTACAGGAAATTGGAATGTACCAAATTAGCTTTTTCTGATGGGAGCCAGTTTGAAGTTGCTGCAGTTTGGGTGTAACTTGAGGTGCTCGAGATCTGTTTTATTCCTTAATTGAGCAAGATTTAGGTGGGGTGTGGGATTAGGTAAGCCCTGGGGTGCTCAAATTCTGTTTCATAGGTTAAACGAGGTACTCAGGGTTAGGTGGGGCATGGTTTCGGATAACTGGAATGTGTTGTGAGGTTTCTGTTGGGACAGTTTATCATATCTTAGTAGATGCCTGTGACTCTTATTTTATAAAATAAGAAAATTAAAATTACAAATTAATAAATTAAAAAGTGGATTTGCTTATTAAACAAGAATGTAACATAAAATTTTCCATCAGAAGAAATATTTTTTTTTATCAGCCAATGTTTTTTCACCCTGACGTCAGTTTGTGGATAGATTTTAGAAAATACCTAATACAGTTAAATGTGTGTGTAACAAGACACCTGGCTATGGGTCAGCAGAGACGAGAGTGAGAGAGTGAGAGAGTGAGAGAGTGAGAGAGTAGAGAGAGAGAGAGAGAGAGAGAGAGAGAGATTCGTAGAGAGCATCGATATGAGATAGAGAGATAGACGATTTAGATCTGCTCGGTGGGCTATCGTATCATGATCCGAGATTGGAGTAGAGCGCTATAGGCGAGAGATAGGAGAGAGATCTAGCGCTAGAAAGGAGGGTCTACAAGGAGAATTCTTTCACCCTGCAGGGAATCGTATGTCTGCTGTAGAGTCTGACAAGAGAGTTTTGGGGGAGGTTAGTAAAGATGAAACTCTCTAAAGACGATTTCATTCACTGATTAAAAACCTGAAAAACACTTTGCCAACAGGATGAAAAAAGTTTCCACAAGAGAAAGAAATGGGCAAAAAAGAAAGGAAATGGAGAGAATAAATCATTAATCAATATATAAAGCAGTTAAAACGAAGGACTGAAAGGTCGAGTTTTTAATCAAATTCCACGTAAGGAAGGAAGGCAGAAAAACTCTTACGTAGTTTTCACTGCAAAACCCACCGCAGACCTTTGAAATAGGGCAACAAGAAACAGATCTAATCTCCTTTTAGGGTGGCATGCAAGTGAGCGAGTTCAAATAAAGAAACTGGATCTTATTATGAATGCGAATTAAATAAAAACCTCATTTTAAATTCACTTAACAAAGTAAATTAAAGAAAACATTTTAAAGGGGTTTGAGAAAAAAAACTACTTAAATAAATAATAATTTTCTTGATTCAATTTCTGCGTAAATGACCGCACTGGCATGTTTGGCACATTGATATTTTGGGAGTCAGGCTTGGTTTAAACAATTTTAGTTTAAACTTCAGTCCTGAATTGTTTTCCAGATTTAAAAAAAAAGTTAAAAGTTGCAACGATCTGAGAAAAATCTGTCTGCTGTCTGTTGAAGAATCTCCAAAGCTGAATTGTATTTAGTTTTAATTATTTTTTCAAGGAATCCTGATGTTTAGTTTGATATTTTACATTTAATTTTTTATCTTATTTGAAACTTTGATCTCTCAATTTCACAAAACTCTGAAAAGTAACTCCAAATACCTCAGTTAATGTGAATAAAATAACTGAATATCTTGCTTACTTATCTTCATGGTTATGTGCTGCCATGCTTCTGTTTAGAGTAGTGAAACATCTTCAGATTGCGTCATGCAACATCTTGCTGCCAGTTGATAGGATTACAAGCATTCATCTTAATGGACAATAGGCTTTCATTTCAATGAAAGTCTTTAGAAGCCAAAAAGTACTGCCTAACATGTGACGCCCATTTAAATGAACGCAGAGTCTGAAAGGGTTAAAGAGTGACTTCACATTTCAAATTAAAACATGTCAGCAATACCTTCTTGGAATGTATGCTCAAGCCAATCTGGTGTCAAAAAAGTTGCAAAAAGGAGGAAGGGGCTCTGTTTTATAATATCTCTACAGGAAATTGGAATGTACCAAATTAGCTTTTTCTGGTGGGAGCCAGTTTGAAGTTGCTGCAGTTTGGGTGTAACCTGAGGTGCTCGAGATCTGTTTTATTCCTTAATTGAGCAAGATTTAGGTGGGGTGTGGGATTAGGTAAGCCCTGGGGTGCTCAAATTCTGTTTCATAGGTTAAACGAGGTACTCAGGGGACAGTTTATCATATCTTAGTAGATGCCTGTGACTCTTATTTTATAAAAAAAGAAAATTAAAATTACAAATTAATAAATTAAAAAGTGGATTTGCTTATTAAACAAGAATGTAACATAAATTTTTCCATCAGAAGAAATATATTTTTTTTTTATCAGCCAATGTTTTTTCACCCTGACGTCAGTTTGTGGATAGATTTTAGAAAATACCTAATACAGTTAAATGTGTGTGTAACAAGACACCTGGCTATGGGTCAGCAGAGAAGCAGAGAAAGAGAGAGAGAAAGAGAGAGAGAAAGAGAGAAAGAGAGAAAGAGAGAAAGAGAGAGAGAGAGAGAGAAAGAGTGAGAGAGAGAGAGATAGAAAGAGAGAGAGAGAGAGAGAGAGAGAGAGAGAGAGAGAGGGAGGGAGGGAGGGAGGGAGGGAGGGCGGGAGGTAATGTAATACTTGTGAGAGACAGAACACTGGAGAAAACCAACAGCTATATCTCATTGTTTGGTTCTTTTTAATTTTTTTTTTTACATGTGTTCTTGAGGAGAAAAAACTAAAGCTCATTATATACACTACGCAGATTATGAAACGGAAGGTTCCGCACACCCTTGACAGCAAATATGATTATGTGTAAATATATGTACACACAGAGATTAAATGATTAAATCACATTTAGCTGAAGTTTTAAACTAACGGTAGTTTGATTTAGATAATAGGTACCTCAATCTTTCTCAATCAGTATTGCCTTTCACAAGGCTGTGCTCATGTTAATCTTAACTTGTTGAGTATCCTTTTGTATTTTAGGTTCCTTTTTCTGATTGTTGCACCACAGCAGGTTAACGGCTTCATAAAGCAAAACGGTTTTCAAAGTGGGAGCAATCTTCCTTTTTCATTCTGAAATTCTCAAGAGTAAAACATAGGGAAAAGGATTAGCACCACTGTAAAAAAAATAAAATTGAATTTCTCAGAAATCTGAGATTAATTAAATATTAAAGTCAGAATTCTGAGAAAAAAAAGGTCAGAAATTCAATTTTATTTTCTACAGTGGCCCTAATCCTCTTCTGTAAAAATAATCACCTATTCTGATTTTCTGCTAATCAATAAAATACTAAAGAAAATTGTTTACAACGACTTGCCACTACAACCAAGCCAGGCATTCAAATGAACTGTGTATGTTCAAATTGTAAAAAACTCAATTCAGCTTTTTCACTTGTTTCCAAACCCCTGCTTTTACAAAAAAAATTGTTTAAGAGTAGAAATACATTTAAAGGTACATCTTTGTCACGTTACATTAACATGCATCCTTTAAAAGTACTTTTTTCATAGTTATTATAATAAAAAAAATGAAACAATATGATCCATATGAACAGACATCTGAGAAATCACAGAAACAGCAAAATATTTGGTCACATCTGGTCTTTATTTATAAATTAGTTTGTAAGTAGGAAGATCCCCGTTTCCCCTCTAGGGTTCCCCAAAAACCTCTTCTTGCATTCCAACTAATTTATTCCAGTCACACATAAAAACAAGTTAACAAGTAATGGTTATATTCTAACAATCTATTAATTTCTGATGGAAAAGAAAAAGAATGAATGTGAATTTGTTACTTTAACACTTTAAATTCACTGTCATCGTATCTTCAGTTGCTATGAACGAGTGTGACGAAGAGGAAGAGTGAGCAGAGGGAGATAGCACCAGTCAACACAGCTTTCACCAGCAGAGCTGTCCAGCTCCCCAGCAGGAACACGTGAACAAACAGCCTGCAGAGAAAAAAGAGAGGCATTGAGAGAACAAGTTTAAAGATGGGTTATTAGTTGTGCTTCAAGTTTGCAAATTGCCATTTCTGTACCCATTTTTTACCCATTTTATTAGTTTAATTAGAACAAAAGCGTTATACCCTCTGAGAACGAGCTGTGAGTGAAACTCACCGTAAACAGCAAGATCTAAGCTAAAAAACCTAATCAACTTTTATTGAATTGGCATAGCATATTGAGGTCTCCTTTAACACAAAATAAATGATTACAGATTGTTTTTCTCTATCTATGCCTCTATGAACTGTTAACATTTAAGAAGAAAATCATGTTCATCCTTAACACTCTGGTTAGCATCTGTAAAAGTTTAACCTGCAGGTTACAGCCTTCCCCAAAAGATTGATGTGCAGCATCTACAGCAGGTGGATTTGCATGAGAAGGCTTAAATGATTAAACCTATAATTGTACAGTAGGTTAAAGAAAAACTGCCCACCCTTAATTTCTTTTGATCCTGTGTTTGAGAAACCACCTGTCGCTGTAAGGATTAACTCCTCACACACATTGTTTGGGGAAAAAAAAAAAAATCAAGGAACTTCCATCTTAGACTACGTTCAGACTTCAGTCCAAAGTGACCCAGATGAGATTTTTGCCCAAATGCAAGCTGTATTCTGAATTCTTTTAAAACATGACCCAGGTTGATTTCATGTGCGCTCCGGAATCCAACACATATCCAATTTTTTTGCAATGCAAAATTACTTTACATCATTGTATGGGGTCACATTGTTGGGCGTGAATGGGAAGTCACATCAATGATGGCAGAAAACTAAGCTAAAAGCAGTCAGTGGAAGGAAAGTGAATTAATAGAACTGTGGTTTGTTGGAATCAATCAGCAGCTCCAAACATAAATACATTTAAATAAAGCCACAAAATCCCCTCATCCATCTTTACATAATCCATTTTCTGCACATGGGAGCCTTACAGCGAGCTGGTTTGCGTTCATACATAGGACAGAAAGTCACAATTGTATGTGTACGTGTCCGAATTTTTTTGTGCTTGTTCACATTATGTGTAATGTGAACCAGCTCTCAAAAAAATTTCATTAAAAAAAAAATTGTAATTGAGCATGAAGACCTACAGGCTGAATGTCGCAACAGTTTCTTGTATGGCATTGCTTGTTTATATCAATCCTAATGAATAACATGTTAAAGAGTTTAAAGAGTTCAAGTGACTTATTAATCCAAATTAGAAGTTTATGGATGTGTTCTGCTAAAGCCAACAAACATATGATGAAGCTAGAGGCTTCTTTTCTGTAAAAGGCATTTCAAAGCATTAACTGCATGATAAATGATCTTGCTCTTCTTGTTATTTTAGTAACAGCTAGTTTTAACTTGCCATGCATCGCTTTGGCTATTACACTGACTTCGATTATCAGCTCTGAGAGTGGGTTTGTTTTAGACACATCACACCACTATTTAAGTAAATAAATGTATTTTCTATAGTACATACAGCAAAGCTGCCTAAAGTGCTTTACAACAATGGTCCCCAACCCCCGGGTTGTAGACTGAGTCACACAGTAAGAATAAATAACTTACATTACTTCCGTTTTACTTATTCTGAGTCTGAACGATCTTCTATCCATCCATCATCTTGTCGCCTTTTTCCCTTTCGGGGCACCACAGCTTAATGAACCGCCATCTATTCCGGCACATGTTTTACGCGGCAGATGCCTTTCCAGCGCAACCCATTGCTGGGACACTGAACGATCTTACATTTTGAAAAATGACCCGATTCTCTTAGTTACATCTGTCTACGCAACTCTTGACACAGGTCAAGGTGCTCTTCTTGGTCATGTGATGGGTTACTGTTGAAATGAAGTCCAGGAGCTAGCTAAATGAGTAAAACAGAAACATCTTTGGAAAGTGTATTTAGGAAGGTGAAAAGGCCCAGCAAGGAGACAGAAGAAGAATCTACAACTTCCAAGAAAAAGAAAGCTGCATTTAACAGACAATATCAAGAGTCCTTCTTAAAATACAGATTTATCTCCACAGTGGACTCACATTTAATATTATGCTAAGAAAATACCACAGTTTACATGCAGGTCGTATTACATTATTTTGCTGTATTTTCCACCCCACCTCAAAGATAGATCCCTAATAACATTGTCAGACATTAAACCGGTCCGTGGCACAAAAAAGGTTGGAGACCGGTGCTTTACAATAAAGCAGACGTATTAATTATAAGACTAGAACATGGAAAAACTTAAACCCACACATATTAAAACAAGACATAAAAAGGTTTACTAAGGTCTTCAACCTTTTCTTGAAACAAAGCGTTTGGTGAATAACACATTTTTTATAGAAATGCACGAAGCTGATTGAATTATATACAACACAAATAATGTAGACCGTGGAAGAAGTTGTGTTATTTCTGTTGTGTTTGAGGTGGCTTTTAACATTCCAAAAAAAAGGCTTTGTGTAAACGATGAATGATGCCAGAAAGACCGTAAAGCAAAGAAAGTTGGCTTCAAACTGTATGGGAACACTGCTCTCTAGAGGACCAATCATGAAAACTCAGATATTTGAAGAGTACAGATGCAAAACCCTCTAATGGCTCCAGACATTATCAGGCTTACATGTTATAATAATGATAAGGACATTAGTAAACTGACACAGAATCTATAGCTGCAGATATTGGCGGATGTGATAGAAGGGAATTCTGCTAGCTGCTATTAATCTTGCTAAAATCAGATCTGCAATCAATCCCATTAATTTTAATCCTATTTTTTTCCTCTTTAGTTTAATACCCCTCAGCAGAGATTTACAACAATCAGTACAGACATCATAAAATCACTAAACAGACTCTGTCTGGTCCTAGTTATTAGTAGGAAAACATCCATTCTATTTCATAAAATGTCTAACAAATTCTGAAATTTTAAGCTAACGAAAATTTGATTCAACCTGTAAATAATCAAACAAATAACAAAGCATGGCGAACCCACTCTGAAATAAAAACAATGAAAATGGTGCGATAGAGTAGAACTATGCAAATGATTGCACTTTTTATCTGAACTTGCCCTCTGTCTTTACTGATTACTCTTCCCTTTCATTTGAATGATTATTTGAGTTAACAAATTTATGGTTTTACTTTATTTTTACTTAATGTCACTGTGACTGAGAAAACTAGACAATTACCTGTTCGCTATGTTAGATTCATCATAAGCTAATACTGTGCTTAGTTTTTAGACAAAATGGCATTTAAGTGCATTGACCTTTGTTCGTACGAAATCAGTTTTGTAGATGTTATGCCAACATAGAGATTTAATTAGCAGGTGATTTATTGTCAGTCATTTTCTCACAGAGATATCACGGTTTCATCATAATGTTTTGAGAAAAAAGCCACCTCACAAAGATCTTTAATATCCCCAAAGACTTTTCCCCATGAAGAGTATAAATATATGTATAATCCTCATTGGGATTCACTGAACATCGTTCTGTCTGTATCATTAAAAAAAATAGCTTTCGCTACTGGATTGCTTTCAACTTTGTTTAAGCCGATGCATGTAATTTCCCAAACCTACATTTGCTCCAAATGTTGCAACAACAACAAAAAGAAAGGAGACGGAATATGATCAGGCGATTTTTTTTTAAGAATAAATTGTTTTACTTTTTTAGGTGACAAGTCATTAAACAGAGGAATAAATTATTCGACATCATCAACAATGATTTTTATATTTTTAGGAATGGCTTTAACCTATTTCCTATTTTCCAACCTTAATCAACGTTTAAAGATAGGAACAACGTTTTTATAACAAAATAATCTCAATGGAAAAAAAAATATTCAATATTCATTTATCCTCAACTCTCATAAAAATTCTCTCACAAACATCTCCAAATTTCCAAACTATACATGGTGAAAACCAGTGCTGTATAAGGAACACATATGCCATCTTCTGAGTGAATTTGGGTTTTGAGTACAACAAATGTACAAGTTGGGGGAAAAAATAAAACAAGTAAAAACTGAATAATCGTGTTTACTTGATGATATCAATTCACTAACAAAATATATAATTTTTTATTAATTGCAAAGCTCTTCTACAACTAGAACATATTTCATTTTCCAGATCCCTCCCTTTTTTAGTATTCAGAAGGTATTTAATTGTGGGAGAGCATTGACAACTGAGAAAATGGTATCTCAGTTTAGACAGAGAGGCTCTTTAGTGTTTTTTGCAACTGACCGCTTAACAGTCTCTCCTTAAATACATAATTTAAAAAGAAAACAGAATAGACAGGTTTGACCATAATACTCACTCCATGAGGAAGCCCTTGTAAACACACAAACCCAAAAGCATGGCCACAGGGGGGCGGAAACTTTTGGGAAGATCATATCGGGTGAACATCCACACCACTGCTGCCATTGCGATGTAATGCACCTGATATGTTAAAGAAAAAAAAAAGACAAAACATAAACCAAGAGTTAAAATGAGTAAAATTCTGACTCTGAGCATATTTAACAAATAATTTATCAGTGAGTATTAAAAATTAGCTGCAAAAAGAAATTTACCAGACTGATGTTGGAATCAAAGCTCATCTGGATGTACTTCCAGTCAAACTCGATCCCTCGAGCACCAACCCACAGTGGAATGCATCTATTCAAAAATAACCAGACACATTTTTTTAAGAAAAAAATCCCCTCATCTAGATGTATTTTAAAAATCTGTTAGGATGAAGAAAATACCTCGACATGATGAGCTCTGCTGTTGCCCAGCCCATTGCCGCCACCATGATCTTATATTCTCCCTTTCCAGCATTCCTGGACATGACCAGATGAAGACCTAGAAGATCAGCCATGTCCACTGTGGCCTTCATGAACTCCTGAGATTCACACAATGACAGTGCGCACGATTAACTGATATATTTCTGTTATATACAACAAATAAAATAATATTTATTTACTACACGACTGCTCACACTGTCAGTATGACTTAAAACAAGTGTACTATCTAAAAGACAACTCTAATTTGTCAAACATTCCCTTAAAATGGCATAAATAAAAGAATAGGAACAATATGCTTTAAGTTCTGTCTTGAAATTGATGTTAAATGATAAAAATCTGATTTGTTACCGCAGGATCCTTACAAAATAAAATTGTTAAATGCCAGACAATAACAAAAAACAGTATTGGTGTCTTTTGCAACTTTCTGATCCACCTGTAAGCATTCTGCAGCTCTTTCAAATGTAAACGTCTACAACTACAAAACAACGTTATCAATATAGTATTGTAGTCATGTAACTGGAACTCAGGCTTGGAGCGGACAATACCTTGATGACTATGACATAGGTGCTGAATCAGCCTGGTTGACTTTATTCACTCAACTAAAGCCTTTTTAATGTGAGGAGCTCTTGGTCTGAGTTTTTGTTTTTTAACTTTGAGTGTACAAATGTCTAATTTGAATCACATCATTGCCACTTTATTTCATACACCTACACGCAGAACAGTCTTTGAAGAGATATGTGTTAAAAATCACATCTTACCCCAACAAAATCATAGACACCAGCTCCTCCCTCCCAAGTGGGGAAAAATGTCACTCAACTAAAGCCTTTTTAATGTGAGGAGCTCTTGGTCTGAGTTTTTGTTTTTTAACTTTGAGTGTACAAATGTCTAATTTGAATCACATCATTAACACTTTATTTCATACACCTACACACAGAATATTCTTTGAAGAGCTATGTGTTAAAAATCACATCTTACCCCAACAAAATCATAGACACCAGCTCCTCCCTCCCAAGTGGGGAAAAATGTGGCAAGAAACATCATCTGAAAGTAAAATCTCATATTTACATCAATGAGATCAAACATTTAAAAACTTAAATAGAAAACCAAGAGATTGGCTCACTTTGCAAAGCTGCACAAAAAGATATGTGGCACCTGCTTGAACACATCTCCAGAAGGCATTATATTCTGATCTTGAATAAAAAATAAAAATAAAAAAATGGTGAGCATCCAACACAATTATTCAAATTCATATCATGTAATACAGTTAAACAGGTTAAATTATACTTGCTTACAATTAGTCAAGTACTGCAAGCAATTTAAACCAACCAAATAATGACTAAACTATCCATCCATCTTCTTGTCGGCTTTGTCCCTTTCGGGGTCGCCCTTTCAGCTGCTACCCATCTCTGGGAAACAGCCACACACACTCATTCCCAGTCATACTCTATGGACAATTGTAATTACCCAATTCCCCTGTACTGCGAGTCTTTGGACTTGTGGGGGAAACTGGAGCACCTGGAGCAAACCCATGCGATCACAGGGAGAGCATGCCAAGTCCACACTGTGAGACGACCGTGCCACCATAACACCTGACTAAACGATTTCCAAATTTTTTCAGAGTTTCTGAAGTCTCTGGAAATTGTGTCGTTAACACGTCTCATCAGTTAAATGGCACTCAAGGACACTACCTCTGGAATGGCAATAAAGGCGTCTTCGCTATGGCAATGCCCCACCTGTGAGAACACCTTTTCGATTACTAGCTACACCAATTTTGAGCTTCATCTGACTTTGCCAAAAAACTATACATGACATCATGAACATGCCGTTCATGTTATATACGGTCAATGCTCTGTAACGTTTCTAGGATGTTCAAGAGCTTTTCCCAGTAAATGTTGGACTCCAGCAAATTGTTCTCCTCGGTCAGCAATTCAGCAGTACAATCAAAGCAAGATTATTTTACTAGCTGGGTGCCCCTCAGTTAGAAAACATAAGATTGATGCTCTATTATTGTAACGTTCTTTTATCTCTCACCTCCTTTGACTTTTTCCTTGCTGCATTCCGACCAGTTGAGACGGTATGTTTTCACTAAACATGACGTTATGCATAACTACAGGGGATTGGTTTATAGTCATGTCAGTCAAACTGTCTCAGGCGTGAGTCTTGATTAAAAAAAAAAAAAAGCAGCCAAAGCCCCCAGACATTCTCTGATGGTCTGGCTATGTGAGACTACTCGAGTGGAGCTTGGAGTATAGTTGCTGCTCCTCCACATCGAGAGGAGCCAGTTGAGGTGGCTCGGGCAACTATTTCAGAAACCTACTGGACTAGGATGGTATGGTGTTCCAAGCATGTTCTGCCAGGAGGAGGCCATGGGGTAGAAATTGTGGTTCAAACCTGGCCTGTGAACATCTTTTTTTTCCCCTGATAGAGCTGTAGAAAGTGTCCTTAGTGACGGATGACTTGGTTTCCTTGCTCAGACTGCTGACCCAGAAGATGGAGGGATTTCTCTTAAACTGAATTTGTTTGGCATATGGCACATGCCTTAAGAAGATTATATAGTAAGTCACACTGACTAAGCATAAAATAAGACATTAGACAAGTATTTTTAAATAGATCACATTGGTTAAATTATGTTCATACCAAGAAAAATGCTAAATACTTACAATCCACTGCATTTGTATGTAATGAAATAAGGAAAATAGGCCAAAGCAAAACAGTTCCCGAAATGGAAAAGAGTCATTGTTGATGATAATGCAGAGTACTCTCTTCCTCCTTTGACCCTGTTAACGGGATAGAAACATCAGAAATGTTGCATTTGACAAAGTACTAACGATGTAGTTTAATCTGCACAATAGTGTAGCAAAATACAAACGGCATATATTTTTGAAGAGGTTACATGTTGCTATTCGCTTAACATTTGACACATCTTGAGAAAGCAATGCATTTCCTATTACCCCCTACATTAGCTAACGTTAATGTTAACCTTACGTTACACCAGAAAGCGTGCTTACTTCTTCATTTAATATACTCGATGTATTGTTTTTAAGAGAACGCTACATTAAAATGTAAACATTTTTATTTACATATATAATATAAGAAAAAAACACTTTCAAATTAAAATATTGGTTATTACCTTTACAATTAATTTGAGATTTTACGATGACAGGCGTAGGTCGCATAATCCCTTGGTGCAGCACTGTTTCAGGACCGATAGGGGAAACACCAACTAGTATACCTTAGTTCCGTTTCAGAAAATACGTGTGAACAAAAGAAATTGAACGAAATATGAGTTCACGTTCGGCATTACGTGTTTCATACATAACGGCATTTCAAGTTATTTAGTTTTTGAATATGAACGAATACAATTTAACTATATTTTCCTGATGGTCAATTAATTGTGTTTAAATGTTAAGGCGAGTGGGTTATTGAATATATCAATTGTAACAATTCATTGTGTATTGTCAACATGCCTAAACCATTGGGCTAAACGCCAAACCCAGTTCGACCAAAATAACTGTCGGTCGGTGGTATTTGAACGAAGCTGAAACTTTATAGAGTTTACCGTTGTTTACGTTTCTTTTCGTCGTATAACGTTGACAAATTATTATCTAGCCTTTTAGAAACGTAACACATGCGCCATCGTGCATTAACGTTAGTTAAATTATTGTACTATAAATGTACACGATTGTTCATAATCGAGATTTAAAGTCTGCATTTCTATAGTAAAATAAATTATACACAAGGGGCTAAATTATTCTCCTACCACAAAGTACAAAATGTTAAATCAAATAGTGGATATGACAACTTTTGTTTAAAGTAAATCCCAATATAGTAGTGTACACCATCTACTGTATAAAACTAGGTGTACATGCAACTGAAAACATAAAAAGTGCAATTTTAGACAATTTATTGTATTTCTGTTAAATATGTTTCAGACAATGGAATGTTTAAAAAAAACTTTTGCAGTTTAAAAACTTTTACCTAATAAAACAGGAAGATTATCATATGAATAACGCTGACCACGAATAAATATACTGTTCAACAGTGTTCATAGTATTTATTAAAAAGCACACAAATAAGTAAATCTAGCTATAAGCACATTTAAATATCAAACTAATCATGTAGTACTAATTGTATCCATAGTCATCTTTAATATATAATGGTAATAGCATCTTTTCTTGCAAAAACACAATAACACAGACTCAATGGTTTTCGCAAAGTTTAATAAGTATGTTTTTAAACTGGATTACAGTAGCTTTTGACCTCATGTTTCTTTGTTCTGTTATTCTCTTTACACCAATGCAACAGTGTTAACACTCAGATGGCAACAACTACAGCAATGCCTGTGGAGTGACATTTACACAAATACTGCCAAAAGAAACTAACACGCACACAAAAAGACATCTACAGAGACAAATGCGCCTTGTAGATGGGAACAGGAATGCTAAGGCGTGTCACTATGGCTTCAGCTATGAAATGAGTGCGTGGAAAAGAAGGAATGGAAGGGCTTTTCTGTTGCTGTTAAGATGTCACTGATCACTCTTTGGAGTGCATGTACATTAACAGATCAGCAACACGGTGGCTGTAGCCAAATTCATTGTCATACCTGTAGGGAGGAGAGAAAATGACAATAAGAGCAGTGACAAGAAGTCTAAGCTAGCCGGTATCAAGTTGGTATCAAAATTCCATCAATCTTTCGATGAACGAACATTGTTATATCAAAAAACCTTTATCCATTTACAAATTTTCCAACCAAAATTAACTCTAAGGATTCAGTAAAAATAGAACATAAATTATTGAAACTACTTCTTGTGAATAGATGACCATTGAAAATGAATTGACACTAGTGCAAAAGTTTTGGTAGTGTTGGTATATTTCATAAATATTGATTAAATTTAGTTAAAGTAGTTTATTTTAAACAGTTCAGAGGAATCTTCTTGATATTGTCACTTGATTGAATGACTTCACAGGAGTTGGTTTCAAACAATTTGACTCACTGCTCAGAACTGCTATATTCTAGAATTTACTGCTTAATTGTAAATTTAATAGAAATGGTTTCTCCCTATATCCAACTGAAAAATGTATATTAATAATTATAAAAAAATGTGTATGTCAACAAAATCAATACCTTATGAATCTATAATAATAATGTACTTTACAAATGATATATATATTTATTTCTATTTTCAAGCAATTCTCACCAAGAGATGAGTTTGACAAAGTTGTCATTGAGGGAGATGCCTGCTCCAGCATCAAAGATGGATGAGTGAGTGTCCCCAACAAAGTCAGAAGAAACAACCTGAAAGACATTAGAAATGAAACATCATTTGTACTGTTTTGTAGTTATTCTCACTAAAATCTGCATTCACAATATATGTTGTATTTCAAATCAATCTTACGGAATCCTCTGTGTATCCCAGAATCCCCTTCATTGGTCCATGGGCTGCCTTCTTGACAGACTCCTTGATAGAATTGTAGCTGGCAGGCCTTGTGAGGCGGCAGGTGAGGTCCACAACAGACACATCAGCCACTGGCACACGGAAAGCCATGCCAGTCAGCTTGCTATGAAAACAAAAATGGAAAGTGAAAATCATTAGATCTCCAGTGACGAAAAATATCAGTAGTTATTTAAACGTTTCATCCACTGACCCGTTGAGCTCGGGAATGACTTTGCCCACAGCTTTGGCGGCTCCGGTGGAAGCTGGGATGATGTTCTGGTGAGCACCACGTCCGTCACGCCAGGCCTTGGCAGAGGGGCCATCAACAGTCTTTTGTGTGGCAGTGTATGCATGAACTGTGGTCTGTCGGGTAGCAAGAAAAAAAGCCCCATTAAGACTAGATTCATAAGAAAAATCAAAGGGTTAATTCAGTTATTACAGCATGACTTCCATTAAATACTCTATAGTTTATTTTTACTATTAGAGTGTTTTATATTACAGTTAAACTATGTCAGTGAAAGTATTGTGTTCTGTTTTGGGTTTGATATATAATTTATTTATTATTATAGGTGTCAATAACGACACACACATCACATGAAGGAGAAAGCCAGACTTTCAATTGTAGAGCATGATGGGAGACTAAGCGCATAAATGGTTTGGCCACAGAGTGTTTTGTATATCACTCAGGAAGATGGTGACATCTCGATGTTAGAAGCGTAAGACCCAGAATTCTGTATTGTTTGATTCACAAATGATGAAGTAAAGGAATAATGATATAATAATGGCTGAGGCACCCTCTCCTGTCTTCTCTATGGACATGCAGACTTTTAAACCCAAACAAAATATAAACAGTTTTGTTCTTTTGGTGGTGAAAATAGTGTCATATTGTTCAGAAGAATTGGTCCAGTAATAAAGTATTTATAAAGGTTAATACAATTACCTTTCAGCTAGGAATTCAAGAATAGAATCTATAATTTTCTCAGTGTGATTGCAAATTTAATCTTGTTTAGATTATTAACTTCTCCAGATACTACTGCTGTGTAATTAATGCTCTGCTGCGGCGTGAAACAAGTGGAAATTCATTGTCTTTGTCTTTACCCATAATGTTGAACAAGTTCAAATCTTTGTACTTTCACAGATATTTGCAGATGTTCTAACCAATCAGGAGCTTCCTAGATTAGTCATGTGAATAAAACCTGGAAACAAGTCTGCCTATGTCAGAAGCGAGTTGAAAATCTATTCAACCAGTCATCAATATTCTGTGCGTTTTCCAATTCTGTTTGAGACTACAGCTTAACTATTAGCGTTTTTCAAAATTTCAGGTAGCATACAATCAATGCATATATTCATAATACAATAAATAAACACAATTAGATTAGTCCAAATCCAAGCAGCCTCAATGTAAAATTCAGGCTTCATTGGTAAGAAAAAGATCTTTATTATCGAAGACATTACGTATCTGGCCTTTCGATGAATAAGCAATGAACCAATCATTTTTACACATATTGTTTTATTCAGTGGAGAACATAGTTTTTTGGATAACATTACAAGGATGCTTCTGATGTGACTTACCATGAGAGCCTCCTCAATTCCAAAGTTGTCATGAATAACTTTAGCCAATGGAGCCAAGCAATTAGTGGTGCATGATGCATTGCTGTGAAGTTTCCAACAACAAAAATACTTATTATTTTTGTTAATATTGCCACACCACACCTGAAGAATTTGGTTCACAACATAACCATGCAAGTATTAGATATGTTCTGACATGCCTCACCTGACAATGGTCATGCTGGAGGGGTCATACTTGTCATGGTTGACTCCCATTACAAACATAGGGGCGTCAGGTGATGGTGCGGACACAACCACACGCTTGGCTCCACCCTGGATGTGAGACTACAGGACATACATTTTAGAACATCAGAATAACATATGAAATTCTACATTCCAGTTTCAATGCAAATATAGACTCACAGAGGCCTTTTCAATGCTGAGGAAGACTCCGGTGGACTCAACCACATACAGAGCACCAGCATCCCCCCATGGGATCTCGGCAGGCTTCATGCTAGTCAAATAATAGCAAAATTAGAATAGTTGAGCATAGTTCTTTAATATGATAAATAATAAAAACCCTAGCTCTCAGGGTATCTTCCTTTGTACACAAATTTACTTTAAAAACTAAAAATGTACTGTATCTGACTATGGGACATACAAAATGCTGACAAGTATGGCAAATATATGTTTTTTTTAATACAAAAATTAATTGTCATTTTCACTGCTTTACAGTTCAGCTGAAGGAAACAGTACTCAGCAAATGTGTCAATTTTTGCTACAGAATATAAAATCTGGTTCTTTTTTATGATATGAAGACCTTTTTGTGCCAGTCTCTAAAGGTGCTATTTAGGATAAAACTAATTTAGAGCCAAAGATAAACCACATTTAGAGTTTCAGTGAAAATACACATTGCAGTTGAATATAGGCTACATTATATACTATGCACAACCAGGTGCCATTATTATTTTTCTTTAAACTAAAGGCAAGGCAAGGCAAGGCAAGTTTATTTGTATAGCACATTTCGTACACAGGGTAATTCAAAGTACTTTTTAAAAGTGAAATTCAAAACAAGAACTGTACAAATGACTTGATCAGCTGAAAACATCAATATAATTGCAATGTTGACAGTATATGATTTCTTCACAGCTCTGAATAGTTTATTCTTTTGTGGCATCACACCTAACAGTGTTTGCATCTGTGGTAATGCAGTTTTCTAGTTAATTTTTAGCTTTTAGCAGAACAAATATAGGCTTGAATGAAACCCTTTTAGATTACATTACATTAGATTAAACATTCAAGGTGATTTTCATTCATTGTAAATGGAGGTGATTTTTTTTCAAATGTCAATAGTCGATCTATGAAACTGCATACCATTTAAACATTGGACTATTTTTAAATGTACATACAAAATTAGATGGTAATTTGCAAATATCCTTAGTATACTAAAGCCATTCTACTATATCATGTTTTACTATGTGTCTAAATGTGATTTCAAACCAGGACTAAAATGTTCCTGAAGATAATTTCATGCATTAAAACTATTAAAACATACCACTGGAACACTGAGATGGATTGACCATCAACGATCAGTTGTCCACCCTCCATATGCACTTCTCCCTTGTAACGGCCATGGGTGGAGTCATACTTGAACATGTAGACCTGTGGAGCAAGATCAATTAAGATCTTTTGTTGAGATTCCTAGATTAAGATTTTATTTATTTGAAATTCATCATCATAGCTAGCTAGTTTTTAACAACCAAATGTTAAAATACAGAACACATTTTTTTCATGAATTTCCATTTAAGAACAAACACCATTTGCATATTTATAAAATGTAACTATTAGTTTCACACATTTTGTTTTACTCTGATTCATTTTTGAGTGTCATGTTTAATTTTTGTTTGAGGATTTTCCACCAAATATCCAACAACTAACTGAGCTAACAGATACAAAGTGAAATCTAAAAGCAAATAAATGGGTGGAATTCACTGTGCATGTCATACATTAGTCACAGCATTCAATTTAATCGGAACGCAAAAACTTTGACAGCATTGATATTTTATATTATGTGTAGCACAAAAAATTAAGCTGTTTAATTCCACACCGATTTTAACATGCTTGACTGAAGCATGGGTTAAATTTTGAGAGCAAGCTAGTGAAATCTCAAAAACAATGCTTCAGTGTTCAGTCAGTGCATGTCTGATTGTCTGCTTGTTAGTTTAACAAGGCCTATGCCCTGTAGACTGCCAGGGATCATCATTTCTGCTCCAGCAAACCTCACCATGTACTGAAGGTCAATGAAGGGGTCATTGATGGCAGTCACTTTGATTCCCTTCTCCAGACAGGCCCTGAGGACCAGGCGGCCAATACGGCCAAATCTGCACAGACAGACATCACGGTTTCATCATCACAGTCTGACTTAAATCTGGTATTGATAAAACCCTCTCATAATCCACATCTGTCTTTCTATGTGAGAACTGTATAGAAAATATAGTCATGAGTGACTATATGAGTAGTCATTTGAAAATGTGAGCATACACTTAGTCAAGTTAATAACAATATGTTTCCGGTTGATTTTTGATTGGTGTCACTTCTTTAGTGTACAACAGTATTGTCTGTGTGTATGTGGTCGTGAGGATGGAGGCTTAAGCTCATCCAGAGTAATCCTGTTCTTGTAATCATCAGAGGTAGTCAGGACATCTGCGCTCTCTCATTTGTGAGAGTCTACCACAAGGGACAAAGGACTCCATGGACAGAATGGATTCAAGGGATTTTTAGTGCTGTTTGCAGCAATAAACTAGACTTCTTTATGGGCATACACCATTCCAAAGATTACTTTACTTCTTTTTTTTTAAGTAAAAAGATTTTTTAAACAACAAAAACATTCTTCAAATGTCTGATGTATGCGTTGTATGTAGTGAAGTGTATGTTTTGCACAATTCACTACCAAATGAGGTGACTTCCAAAGAAGAAAAAAAAGTTTTAACTGTGACCATAGCAACTTAGTTTTTCCCTAACCAATTGACAGTGGGAGTGTGGCACACAGGACATCCACCCCTTTTGGAAGTTAGTGTAAACTATGTATTATCAGACCAATGTAATTATTTGTTATAATATTGTATTATAAGTAGTTTGTACAATATAAATAAATGTGCTAAAAGCTTAAAAGTTTATATTTAACTGATTTAAGACAATGTTCCTGCTTTTCTATAAGTGTGCAGAACCAATCAGAAGCACTTTTATGGAGCTGCGGCCGATAATCAGTGGCTTCAAGCTCTTTCAGCAGCAAGCAGCATCGAAAAGTCAGAAGGGCGACTCTGTATGATGGCTGCATTCTTCTTATCCTTTACCTAGCTTAAGCTGTTTTAGCATAGTGGGTTCAACTCTCATGTGAGTTTACAGGCTTTTTATATATTGAGATGTTTCCTGGTAAAACATACCACAATGCCGTAGACTTATCATCAAGTCTTTTCTTGTTATTTTTTTATTGTCAGATGGCTAAATATCTGAGAAAAGGGCTTGGAATTCTGGTTTTAAAAATATTTGTTTTTACGACTTCAGTGAGTCTGTCTTTGTCGAACAGCAACTATGTATTTACACTTTAATAAAATAAATGGTGCACTTACCCATTGATTCCAACACAAAGCTCAGCCATTATTGCAAGAGTGTGAGTTGTGGTCCTGAACCTGAAAAATAAAACAACAGAAAAATTATACTTTAGGGGGCTTCATCATAATACCTAATGGACTAAAACTCCTATACTTGTTCTTCTAATTTAAAAAAATTATAATCTCACAGTATTAAAATATTGAACTAATTAATGTATGGTAGTAGTAGAAGCTAATATTTAACAAATACTTAAGTATGATTAAGACTAAATGGATTTATTCATTCTGTAGATTGCTTCTCATTCTGCTCAATCATCAAATCTCATTTCAGTGATTTAAGATCTTGTGTGTGTAAACACAATTTATTTCCTCAGTGTCAGTTTGTCATTCTGAACTGCAGATTTGGGGCCTAAACTTTAGAGTGTTTATTGTTTCTCAGAGAATTAGTATGCAGTGTGGGAAATGTTGAAACCTCAGGCACACTAGACCTGAATACTATATCAGCCTGCTAGACCCAAAGGTTTATTATGTTAATGCACATCTATTGTTCTGCCCAGTTCATGCATAATAGGGGGTGAAACAAGTCATTTATTAACCTCTTTCTTTAATTCTTTAACCTCGTTATATATGTACACAGGAAGTTTAGATATCTGCTGCTGCTGAAATATTGGCTGTTCAGAGTATGTGGGACTTTTGTGGAATGTGAATGCCCTGAGTGGGTTTTAAAATGCAGCAAGCCCTCACATGTCCACAAGCTTCCGCAATTTCCTTCTTTCCTTCTTCAGTGTGTGTGGATCTTACACAACCTAAACCTCACTACTTGATCGAAGAGAAACATCACCAAGAAATAACTAAGACAAATGTCAGAAAACTAATAAAAGTAAACTAATAAATATCACACATGAGTTCCTGGAGTATGGAAGATTAAAAAAAAGATATCTGTATGAAAATTTAGAAGTTTGAGGGATAAATGATGACTACAAAAAAAGAAAATGATGATTATTCCGTTAGATTCTCAATTAGTAAAGGAAATGACTGCATGCAAGGCCACAAGATTGCAATTTAATGACATAGAGCAACATTCCAGCAATGAAATGATTGAGGTTAAAAGAGAGTGAAACTTGCTAAAGGGCTTATAGGCATTATAAGAGTCACAGCAAAAAGTATGCCTGCTACTGTATAAAGCTTTGGACGTAATTTACAAGGCATAGACAATTGGAGGCTTAAATGTGGAAGTGGAAATATATTGGAAATGGAAATATGGAAAGTATGCTGAAACCTAAGAAAACCTCATGAGCACTGGTTTCTTATTGTCCATACAGACGAAAATCAAGTGGTTGGCCCATGTTTATAACATGATCATGCTACAACTTAAAAAAAAAACTAACTTATTGCAAGAAATGTTTTTGTTAGCATGAATGTTTGAGCTTTCTACCATAATGTATGGTATAAATCCACTGACTGGGTCACAAGTGCTACACTTTAACAGAATTATGTCTACTGCCTGTGTATAAAGTATACAGGATCTACAAATACAAGCTGCTAAAAGCACATAGATTTAGCTTGTTTTAAGAGAACGTCTCATCTGTTGAGATTAACCGAGTCATGGTTTGTTTTTATGACAGCATGTTTATGGTTTTATAAAGACGAGTAGTTCTAATCAATGCACCCAACTAAAAAGAAATTGACATTATTTCCACACACACACAAACACAGCATTGATTGTTAGTCCTCAGCTGCCATTTTCAATCTCTTTGTGTACCACGACAATGGCCTAAAATGACCTTAGCAGTCTGCTTAAAATTGTGATCTAAAATATGTTTTGTGAAATGGGTTCATTAGAAATAACTCAGATAAACCCTGACAACACCTTTACCCGTAAACATAAAAAATATTATTTGCCTACTTTCAAACAGCAGGTCTTAATGCCAAATTATTATTTTTATTTTTGGTGAAAAAAACTTTTTTTTGATTGTTGTGATTGTTCACTGATATTCCGTGTGAACGAAATGTGGCTCCAGTGTGACATACATGTGCACAAGAAGAAACTACATCTCACAGAATGCACTGTTAATGGAAGCAAACTTTGGAGTGAATGCACTAATGGGGCTTTAATGGAATAAATATCTCATCAAACCCAAATTCATCAGTAGTATCTTGAAGATTGAGATGGAAAAGAACAAGAATTACAAAATATTGGCAGAAGTGGAGTTGAAGGGCTGAGGGCTGAGATGTGACTTCATTAAAGCTTTAAATACATCTTTGAGCATATATCTGTTACCGTTTTAGTAAAAGAACAACTTCCCCATCAACTCATATTCATGGGAAACAGCATTAAGTTGTGCTCGTAAAAAATGCAACATGCATTTTCAGATGGAGGTTCAATTGCAAAAAAATCAGATCCACAACAGATTCAAGACTACACATGAAAGCGGCCTGATTCAGATAAAATTTGCTTGATAAATTTGATACAAAACAAATCTGATTTGTGTCACAGTGTGCTGCATAGCCTCTGATGTCAGTCTCGATTATATAAAGTCTGCATTTCCAATAGCAATATGCAGCTTTTACTTTATTTGTGAAAGAGCAGCAGTGCAAGATGAGAATTTAAATGTGAGCTAATACGCCACAACAGACGCCCTATATTGCCAGACTGCATAAAACCAGGTCATTTGTCTCAAAAGCACTCAAGGACAAAGTGATGAGTGGTGATGTCTGTGTAGGCCTATTACAATACTCTCTGATGAAATGTTGGGACTTAGAAGAAGTAGAACAGCAAATTATTTCACATTTTAATTACATATCTACGTAAGAAATAGTTAACGCACATAATCAGGAAACACTCTTGTCCCTCTGGTTGATGACCAAAATAAGCTTGGTCTTTCACAGCACACATAAAGACTGTCCTTGCATCTGGCTGTAATTGAAGATATACCTCTAATCTTCTGATCCACTTGTGTTTGTGTGTGTGTGTGTGTCTCTCTCTCTCTCTCTCTCTCTCTCTCTCTCTCTCTCTCTCTCTCTCTCTCCTCTCTCTCTCTCTCTTTCTCTCTCTGCAGGTGTGTAAACTGCACCAGTCCTGCTCGAGTAATCCTAATCCAGACCAGGCCCCCTATCTGATGCATTCTTGTTAAGGTCTACTACAATGAGCAGCATGAAAAAAACTAGAACATAGCAAAAAAGTTGTTCATTGGGTACACTTGTGCAGCATTTTTCCCTACCAGTTTTATTTTAGAAGCAGAGTTTTTGGGGGGAGGTTTAGCAGAGAACAAAAGTTGAATCCGAAGTCTGAGCCAAACGGTTTAAGCAGAAACCGCAGCAACTGATCATGTGACTTTTTCAACACATGACAGTTGACATGTGACCATCTTTGGTTCTCTTCCTCTCTAGTATTTATTTTATGTTTGATTCCTTTTGTTTGGCTGGTGTCCTTTTACCTTTAGAATAAGCCGATAACAACAAGAAGTTCTAATTACTGACTAAATATTGTCACTATATGCTGTCTTGGATCTGAACATTGCAATACTTTCGATGTATGTACTAAACAATACAGAGAATCCACGTTGAGTAGTTTGTTGGGTTCAGAGTATGTAAAAAAAAAAAAACAGTAGGCAAGAAACACAAGGACCTACCTACCACTTTATGACTATACCTACCAATCAACCTACCAATTTATGAATCAGAGGGAGAAGACTCATATCGTGCAGGTTGAGTACATGAGGATGATGACAATACAAACATGTAGTATTCCCAAAATGGATTTATACTATCCTTGTTCTTATTGTATATTAAGTACAAAATTTCAGATTAAACAATAGCACAGACTGTATAGTACACCATTTCAAGCATTAGGTTGAACTACATAAAACAAAGGACAGAGTCAAAGTTTTCCAACCTAAAGCCTGCTGGCACCAATTTGACCAGGATCAGATGACTTACAGACACAACCACATCTTCTAACTTGACTCTAATGTTCTGCTTAGCTTCTAAATGAGAACGGCTTAAGTGAAAATAAACTGCCAACTTTAATGCCAACTTTGTCCTTTGGTGAAAGAAAATCATCTCACTGTCTCTGATACTGAGCCTTATACTTTTCCAGTCAAATTTCCAGCATTCATATGAAAATAATCAAAAACTAATGAACACAATCATTTGTTCATTTATTTTCGTTTGCAATGCCAGTATAACTAGTGTGAGTTGATTTTTATTTAATGAGATACCACTAAAATTGTGTCGCCTATAGTGCAAGTGCCAAACTCTATTCCTCATTTCTATTCATGCTGCAGTTTAGCTACAACTTGAAAAAATCATCCTGATGCAGTAAATTCAGTGCTTCAAGCTTGTTTGATAAGATATTGTTTTGTGTGTTGAAGCGTGGGCAATTTTTCATGCATGTCTCTTTTCTAGTCTATCTGACACCCATGATCAAAAGAATAATGCAACGTTTATGATAAAAAATAGAGTTTGTCTTGAAATAGTTTTTTTTACTTTCGTCTCTCTATAGCTTTGGGCAGGAGTGTGGAATCTCCTGATGCAGTGCAGTATGAACCCTAACCTAAATCAACATGATGACACGCCTTTAGAGAAAAGAGAAAGTCTTTCTCTCACTGCCAAAAAATTCTAGATGATACAGAATAAGTCCACCAAGACCAGAGCACCCAGACAGTTTTGACTAGCTGAGAAAAAACAAATTGAAATCTGCAATTCTTTTGGCATCCATTAGGCATCCTGAAAAAAGTGCTGCGTCATTCCAGCCAAATACCAGGAGTAGCAGCAGCAGAGGAAAAGGGTTTTTTTAAGAGAACGGTTAAGCACGAAACAAAACAAGCTCATTTATTGTGTTCACTTTTATTTTGTCAAGAGAAGGTTCTACAGCATTGTTTAAAACATGTTTGAATCTGCTACTTATAAAATAATGTGTATTTAATAAACATTTAATTTGCAACCAATTGTCAAAACGATTTCCACTACTTTTTTAGCCTGTACACTAAAAAAGCTAAAAGTTTGACAATTGTTACTCATATTTTAATCAGACATTTCCATTTAACAGGCATGTATTAATTTAATTAAGATGGCCCGATATGGAGTGACCCATACCCGGAATTTGTGCTCTGCCATTGTGGGCAGCCATTACTGCTTTACCCGGGGAGCAGTCAGGAAACTGGTGCCTTGCTCAAGGGCACCACAGCTGTGGTTGTTGAAGATGGAAGAGCAAGTGTTTCATCGCTCACACCATCTTCAACTCTGTAGATCTGGGAATCAGATCCTCCTTATCCACCAGACCACAACTGCCCTCTTTCTATATAATAAATCTTTCTACATAAAAAATGTTACAATAAAATTAGAAACAAAGAATGGAATCTCTGTCATTGGTGGTATTCAAATTCTGTATACCAAGGAGGGCTTCTAGTACTGCACACTACTCACTATACCACAAGGTAATGGATGATTTAAACTTTAATTCACGATGTGAATACATCTTTTAGACAAATATGTGTAATTTAACCAACCAACTGAAAAAGGGATAATAAAATCCAGCAGGTGTTTATAATTCTATCTAGCTTTCAAACTATGGATAAAACTCTATAAATAACGAAAGCAAATTGATTCTGTTAAATTGAGAGCATTTGTCCTGTATTTGAACAGATTTTTAATATTGTACATTTATCGCTCATGCATGTAGTTAATGAGCTTTGTTGCTGTCTAAATTTCAAGCTGATGAAAACCGACTCACACTCAAAGTATGCAGTATGCAATCTAAGCATGATAAATGTCAAAATCAATAAGCGACACCCTGAAATGGCAGCTGAAGGCCTTGTGGTTGCCGTTAGCAACAGGAGACTACTGCATAAGGTCAAAAAGAAGGATAAAGGAAGAAGACACAGATCAGAATACAGATTTATTATATTTCACCCTGCAGTCTTTGAATTTGAATATGCTCAATGCATATTGTGCAAGTCTTGTGCTACACTAGAATACTGTCATAACAGTTAATACTATACATCTTATTTTGTCCATTTGTTAATTTATGTACCATTATTGGTTTTACTGGTTTGACTCAACAGTGTGAGTGAATCTGAGAATCAGATTAGCTTTTTGTTGACCGAGAAACTGAGTCGTGTTCCCCACTGCAGCATAGAACACGACTCCAGTCACGTAGATGGGAGAAAATCTCCCATGATGCTCACCGTCTAAAACAGCTCTTTCCCAAATCTAAGCTATGATCATTTATAATAACATTGCTGGGTTTATATTAAACATATTCTCTCGGAAAATGCGGTCGAGGTACTGTTGAGTGTGAGTTGGCATTTCATCGCAAATTATTACATAATTTGACCTTGACATCCCACTCGACCTTCGCGGTGCTAGTGATGTGCTTAGGATTCCGTTTATCGTGTTTATCTAGTTTTTAGAACACAAGACAGCAGACGTATATGCATTTATGTTACAATGGGCAACATGTGATTACGTAAAACGTAATCTTTATTCGTTAATAATATATATGAAAACGCTTGAACTTTAAAATCGCATTAAAACCGCACAGAAGCATTTAACTTTACGTGTAGGGAAAATAAACTAAAACGTCTCCCCCATTTCGCAGCATCTACGCAGATGGTACATTCTGGAACGAAATGACGCAACGCGAGTAAAAAAACGTCACGATGTTCGTTCGTTAGAGTATACTAATTTTTACACAAAAATGTGAAGTCGTGACATGTTTGTAGCTTTTTAAAGATCAAACACAGGAGGATTTGAGCAAACCATGAGATAAAAACCGTATGCATGAACCACGCCTCTCACATTCATGCAGAAATCGAGGAATTACATAACCATTTCCTCACAAAGAGTAAAGCAGGAAAGCTTTACGTCACGACAAGCTAGAAATCTTTTTAGAGCGGTATAACGGGAGAACAGCACTTTCTAGGAAACTAAGAGACAATGACTTCGACGTAAAAGAAGTACATCTTTTTAAAGGACTCACCGTCTTCAGTGATGCTGCTGCGGCTTCTGCTCAGTTTCCGCATATCACTCCCCCCTTTTTATACCGAGAACGTGCCACCAGGGCTAGTCGCCCTGGCAACATGACGTCACGTCTCGTTTGTGGGGATAAATTTAAAGAAGAGCCTACGAGGTATCCATCACGAATGAGAAGGAAACACTAGGAAACACTATAACAAGATTTGGATGCAATTGAATAGGCTTTTCTTTCCAGGAAAAAAATGTACATTTAAAAGAATCCCTTCCCAGTCTATGATTAATAATATAACCCTGGCTTAAGACTTGCTTTTTTCGTGAAAATGAATAAAGCGTCATGCTTCTTCGACAAACACAGTTCTGCTAGATGATGAATTATTTTGTATATATTTGTAGACCTGTTGCATTCCTTCTAAATGCGATATAACCAAGGTAACATAATAAAGAAAATAGGGAAGAAAGGGGGAAACCGGGGTTAAAGATATTTGTGCTGTATAGATGGACACACATATTGTAAAGTATCTGGGTCTGCGCATGCGCACGATCCAATGCCAGGTTAAATGGTACGAAAATTCTTTACAAACTGTTTTTATAGTTGTTTTAAACTAAAGGGGGCGTATACATCATTCAGTCCGTTTTAAAAATAAACTACAAATATATATTTTCATGCTACGATTATCACAACATTAAGTGTTAAAAACATCTACATAGACTTTTAAAAGAGGTAAAAATCAGAGGAGTTTAACGTTATATCCTGCATCGCATATCTAGCATTGAAGTTATTTGTCTCATCGTCTCAAATAATGAACATTTTAGCACATCGTCGTTACTGTAAATGCACTGTCATCGATTTGAGGAGAGGAATTCTCACTGCGGCACGTGACCTTGACAAGCGGATGCGGATAGGGCTACGTGAGTGCGTGCGCGTGCCAGTGCAGAAGAGAACCTGCATCTTCCTGTATATAACATGACTGGTATCTTCTCACAAATACAACTTTTTAGATTAAACCTATAGGTCGACTATCAGACAAAAGCACGATGTGCGCTAATAGTTAGAGGTGAAGTTGCTGGGAGTTTTTTGTGATATTGTGATAAGTGTGGCTTCTGGAGGGAAAATATAATCAACCCAGGTGCATAGTGACCTCGTGTGGAGATGTGTTTTATTGCCTTACAAAATCCCTAAAATGTCACCCTTGATAGATACACAAAATTTTCATATGTTATTAACGTACATTGTCATCAGCGGTAATACGTCATTAAATTATACATATTATATATTCTTCAAACCTAAGCTGCAGAGACTGTTCTAAGCAGCTTCTGTGCCAAGAAGGCATTATTGTCACCCTGTTGTACCAGGTCTGTCCAGTTGAAATGCAGTTTTGTGTGACTTATTTATTAGAGTAGGTGGAATAGTTTATATGCCTAAGGGGTAACTATCTGTTATATACTTCCAATATAAACTATTCGCCCAAATTTTCTATTTTCAATAAATCAAAAAACATTTTAACAGCTAATTTTTAGTAGACTATAGCTAATTTTTCTTTAATAAGCTATCTCTGAAGTGTATTATAAACTCTTACACACTAGATGAAATGTAAACTAGAAATGTAGATGCAATCGTTCTACCACACATAAAATGTAAATCTGTATTAATAATTATAAAAAAAGTGTAATATGTATTCACAATGCAATGGTTATTTACAACATAGACCACATTAACATCTTTTTATGTAAATCATTGTATAAAGCAGAATTAACATGCTGGGATAACTATTAAATGAAAATAATACCATTTTATTACTAAAATCTACTTAGACTAAAGTCGGGCCATGTTTAGTATGATCATATCAACCTCCTGAATGGAAAATGTTTCAAGTCTTTCCTGTGTATAAACAACAACTTTAAGAGTAAAATAACTTTTTGCAAAATATTTATCCCCACATTTGACACAAAATAAATGACAAACATGTACTTTTCAATACTTGTGATCATGAAGAAGTTCAATGTTTTTGTTTCTCATTTTTAGAAAGAAAAAACCCACATATTACAAGATTTTGTGACTTAATAGTTCAGCTGTCCAATAGGTGTCGGTGTTGTCTTTTTTGTCTTTTAGTTAAAAATTAGGGAGCAGAAATTTTTCTTCAGGAGGTTCGCGTCTCTCCTCAAG
The DNA here is from genome assembly GCA_900490495.1 of Danionella dracula. Lineage (NCBI taxonomy): Eukaryota > Metazoa > Chordata > Actinopteri > Cypriniformes > Danionidae > Danionella > Danionella dracula. The sequence goes on along the minus strand of UELW01000039.1, from coordinate 3,572,541 downwards.
AGGTCGAAAGAACTTTTATCTCAGATGTAATTTTGAACAATGTAAATAAAAGGTATTTGTTTAGTATGTCTGAGTGGACATTCACGTATTTGCCTTTAACTGCATAAGTCTTGTCAGATAAGTAAAGGACAGGACACAGATTTTAACAGTCATATTATTTATCACTATAAAACTCAGATGAAATGATTTCTGCTCCTTATCTGTCTCATTAATATCCTCTATGAAGAAAAACGTACTGCTGGGATGATTATGAAAGTGACAAAGAGAACAAAAGAAATCAAATAATAAAGGAGGTCAAGTAAAAGACCAATGGTGTTCAGGATTCGTGCCAGCCAGGAGAACTTTCTTGCAGTCTGGTGCTGTCCAAATGGGTTTGCATCTTGAGTTTGATAAAAATTGATTGATATTTGATAACACAATAAAAAATGTAAAATCTATGAGATTTCTGCAGGTTTAAAATTTCATTCCAGACTGTCAGCTGTATTTTTTTATTTGTTTAATCCTTTAGAGGGATTTTCATCATGCACAGCTAAAAATATTTTCTGATAATTTTACGACAATGTTCCACTTTTTCTTTCTTTTATTTTACTTATGGTAATTTGGTGAACCAAGGTCCTCCTGACCAGCACCAAACACACCCCACCGGCCACACACATCCATACAGGGCAGTGTGGGGGAAGTATCCAGGGTCACAAGGGCAGAATGACCCTAGCGGTGATCGAACTGGGTGCAGGATTGCTGGAGGGCACAGGTCAGATGCAGATGCAGGAGGTGCAAAATTCTGCACTGGGATGCTGGGATGACTGAGAAATGGAGGATTTTGGTTGATTCTTGGAAGAGTGAGCAAAGGTTGCTAAATACTGTGAAATGAATTTTGTTGGTTATTTGGCATCCATGTTTCTTTCTGGAAAAAAACAAGGTCAAAGATAAATTTTCTCAGTCGCTATCTTTGTGGTGTTTCAAATTTAATTTCGATGAACAGGGAAGGGGCTTCTAGAAGAGCCTGGTACCTCTTACCAGGTAATGAGCCTGGTACCTCTTTCCTCAAACTGCTTGAATACTGCATCACTGTACTCGTCAAATATGCTTGTAATCCTCGTTTAGTTCTATGTAACTATACACCTGTAAAATGATGTGTGTAATCAGCTTGCAATGTTCATGAAAAATTCTTGAGCAAGCAAATATTTTATGATGTGTTTACAGGATGATAACAGATAGTATGTCATGGTTTATTTTGTGTTCAATTTTTAAGTGTTTTATGTTTTGTTATGTTTTTCCCAGCGATGGGTTTCCCAGCTGGAAGGGCATTCGCTGTGTAAAACATATGCCAGAGAGTTGGCGATTCATTCCGCTATGGCGACCCCGAAAAAGAAGAAAGCCGACATGAAGATGAATTAATGAATGTTGTGAGTTCTTGTTGATGGTTTGCTTGTGAGCTGTAGCCTTCCTGGGTGTGACTGATTACCTCTGACTGCTGGAAGTGGAATCACGTCAAGTCAGTGGAGGATTTAAGGCTGTGAAACTCTTCTGGGTCACAGCTAGTCCGTCGACATGAAATAGTAGATTGGTGCTTTGTCTTGAGGGATACTGTTCACCCACTTTGAACTTACTGGCCCTGGTTGAATCTTCATGGTTTGTTTTTTTACGTTTCCAGACTCAGCTCTCCGTGATCGTAGTGATGAGCAAACCGAAACTTGCAGTGCCAAAGCAGATGAATCGAATGTGTCCTATTGGTTCGAAGCTGAGAAACAATCCGACACCTGGGCGCACGGGGACATCTGTGGTCATTGCTCTGATACAACCTGAAATCTCATATATTCATGAAACACATGGTCACTTCAAATAATTTCTATCCACAATGATGTGTATATGTAAAAATAAAATGATAGATTTGTTTTTTCGCTATGTGCTGTTTTTTATTATCAATACCAGGGGCCTTTATTATGAAGCCAGATTAACTGGTTAGCCAGCTACATTTAGAATTAGTTTGCACCAATCCGGGTTTTGGGTACTATGAAAGGATCTAGGATTTAATCAACCTTTGGTTCAACCCTGGTTCCTTATGCCTTACGCGATTAACCTGCTCTGGGGCAGGTTATGTTTTGGTTTAGAGATTGCAATGTTACATTTGTTCAGTCAGCGGTTATGAAAGGAACTTTAGTATGTAGTTGTAATGGCTGTATTATTTAGTATGTAAATAATTAAGCATTTGTTTTATTTTGTTATACAACCATAAACACGTTAACATTACATAAAAAAATCAAACGTATTGGATTTTACACAACAAAAAATATGCTACTGTTATCCTAGACATATCATATAAATCATTATCATCACGCATAGTACGGAATTTTACATTAATACAGAATGTGCTTCTACCTGATTGTCTGCATGTCATAATTGGTCCTGAATGTGCTCCCCTTCCACAGCTTAAGTGTTTTTTGTTTAACATTATTTCATGTTACCTTCTTTTGAGTGAGTGTATTCACAAATAAATTTGACACAAATAAATATTTTCTTTACTTCCGGTCATTTGCCTGTTTTACACATTTGACTGCTATTCAGTGCTTGGCTCGTGTTAACGTATATGTAAAACTGGAGAGCTATGTAGAATTAGCTTTGAACTGAAAAGAGCACAGGAACGGATACTCAGCTAAAGCAGAAACTGAAAAAAATATTGTTACTTGTTGCTATGACATGTATAGGGGGTGTATACTACTGTTCAAATAAGACATTTAGTTCAATTGAACATTTAATTTATCATTGATTTGATTTTCTTCTTTTTTATCAATCTAAGATGACCTAGTTAAACTCCATAAAGAGTCAATAGAAGTGTGTTATTTTACTTTATAACACAAAGTGAAAGTATGCTCATTCTCTTCCATTATCTTTTTCTCTTTTTTATTCAAATAAAGCATACTGGACTTCCCTTCAATAGGTAAAATGGCAAAAAAAAATAAAAAATAGGTAACATATAATATATGAGCGAAAGAAAGAAAAATTGTATATTGTGAAAAGTGTTACAAATAAATTACTTATATATCAACTCTTCTAATTTGTGAATGCAGATCTTTAAATTATCAGCAAAAATAGAGAGCTTACACATACATGGTTAGCAAAAAACTAAACTTTTTTTGTAACTTTACTAACTTATTTAACTCATCGCATATTTTTAACCGAAGATCTGAAAAGCATGAGCAGCTTGCGTTTGATTGACGATATATATGCACAGATATCCAGGATGTATCATTTAGTATGGTTTAATCTGAAATCAGATGTGTAGTGTTTGACAACAGAAACAGATGTGTATCTCTGTTAATATGACGTCACTTTTGTGAATCAACCCAGGTTAAGCTTACAAATGTCAGATGAGTAGCAGATGTGCCCGACAAGCAGACAAGGGTGAAACTTTAATTTATATTTTGCTGATTTATTTCAAGATGGCACACGGCAGAATTTAATGCAACCTTAAAATAAATAAGTCACTGGTGGTTAGATATGATTTCAATACCAAGCCTCAATTTTTTTAATAAATGATTATTTGTACACTGAGAAATATAAGGTAAAAAAACTGTTAAAAATATTATTTTGGTTTTATCAGAGAACTCATTCATGGATACTTATTCAGGGTTTGTGGTGCAATTAGAACCACTACAACGTTGATTGTGATGATCAACACAAAAAATGCAATGCCAAGACCGAGGCCAACATGATTGAGGGTTCGTGCTGTTTTGGAGTTCTTCTCTGCCAATGCCCGCTGTCCTGAGAAGTTAGCGTTTCGAGTCTGTAAAGAAACATACATTTCAGTTTTTATTCTGAATTTATTTGAGGTTGTCAACATATTTATAAAGAAAGGAAACTCTGAAGACTAGATTCATTGACACATGTTTTATCATTTAATTTTTTTATAAGACAGTGACTGTATTCCCAAAAGTAGACATACCCATCCCACTCTGAGAGCTGGATTTAGCCAGGAATAAGTGAGAATGAAAGTGTTAAAATTAAGTTTTGCATCCACAGAATTAGCAACAGAACTGAATTTCGAACAGATTATCCCAAAACTATTAAAAAAAACTCTGTTAACTCTGTAAGTATTATCTGTCCAAAGTTAAAAACTCCTTGTAATTTACAATGATCTTATTGGATAAGATATACTACAATTCAAAATAAGTTCATGATAAATCAGATATCAGATGATAAAAAAGAGTTTAATATATTATATATGATGAATTTTAAAATATAGCATTCCAAGGGAACACCTGTCTTAAAGGTTAAAGGTTCATTATAGTGATTTAGTCAACCCTTACGTATTAGTTGACTTTTTCTAAATAAAAGCACAAGTCAAGAATGAACACACTACTACTAGTAATAAAATAATTAACTTGATGTTTCAAGCCAAACATAGATAAAACGCTAAGTCTTAATAATAGTAATTGGACATATATGCACAATTATATTTACCTAATAAATGTATTGTCTTACAAAAAATGTTTGGTATCAGATTTGATACGTCCAAGTTTGCTTACATTTTCAAGTTCTGAAGTTTTCCAATCGTATTTTATGAATTTTGATAGAATGGATTGCCATTGCTTAGTGAATAGAATTAACCATAACGATATTTATTGTATTTTGAACATTGAAGGTTTAACTATTAGCTTGCTTGTTGAAGTTGAAAATCCCTCAAGATTTGAAATAATATCCAAACACAAATATATCACACCTTTTAACAAGCTAAATGTCAGTTATCCTCTTCTGTCTGATCTCATACATGAATTGTTCATCGCTGGTTTAAGGGACGTTATTATTTTGTACCTGTTTGTGTCTTCATTTGTAATAGAAGGATTTATCATTGTTCCCACATCAAAAATATGCCTCAAGTCAAACTTGTTCAAGCATGTTTGTGTAATCCCATTTGCCGACATGCCCTCCAGAAGCCTGCGCTCAGAGAAGGAACAGTGACGTGTGGTTCCATCCCACAAGGGCAGAAGATCTCTCAGCAGAACCTTCTCTTTCACTGTCCCTGGATGGTGGAACAAACTCCCTGATCCAGTCAGGAAAGCAGCAACACTAACAGCTTTAAAAAAGCAACTGAAAACTCTTCTCTTCAGGGAACACCTACTACATATATATAAAAAAACGACTTTCTTTTTTCCTCCTCTATCTTTATCTTCTTCGTCTACTCCCTCACTGCTTTGGTTTATTGATCAATTGATAACATTTCTATTATGAGAAGCTGAGATAGACTTTGACGGTGTAACAGATTGCATATTGTCTCTCCCCTAATGTAAGTCGCTTTGGACAAAAGAATCTGCCAAATGCATAAATGTAAATGTAAAGCTCAATGCTCGTTTGACACCCCTGCACTAAAGCGTCTCAATGAATCCGAAAGTGTGTCCGCATAAGTATTCAAACCGTGAGATGCAATCGCTCTGCCCTTACTGTGTGTTTATTGCCGACCCTTGTAACTATTCTGACTTTGAGAGCAGTCTAATTGCCATAAATGCATGTGTTTTGCAGGTCTCGGAGCCTGCACTGTTTGTTCCACCATTTTAATGTTCCTACGCTTTGCTTGCCACAACAGCTTGCTCCTAAACTCACTCGCTTGCTTGCGCCGTTGATGTGCGGTGGGCGGGGTGCGTCTGGCTGGGCATCTTCCAGGGCTGAACCGCCTAGAGTTACTTTGTTCCACTCCTCCAGCACCGCAGTTCCGGGCCTCACGGCACTCGCATCACGCGGTGCCCCTCATCTAACGGCCGCTTTATAGACGTTGTGGGGCAAATGGAACTGATCTAAGTATTCCCTGTCTATAGCTAATTATTGCAATTTCTGACGACCACCGGGCTGGACCCTGTGGAACAGGGTTTTTGTGATTGTGTGACAAGTGAGGTGTAATCTGACTATCTGAGTGTAAACAAAGTGAATGGGGTGCGTGTGTGAGAGAGGCATTGTTTGAATTAGTTTCATCATTTCCTGCAGTTCTGGGGGACTTGTGGAGCAGTGGGGACCAGACTCGCTGATGCTTGTGGTGTGTTGGAGTGTGGTGTCTGCAACGCTTGAAGGGGTTGCATCAGTGGCGTGCAGTTTGAGCACAGTTTTCCCTGACGCGACGTGTGGTCCGCACTGACCCCACCCCCATCCGGGGAGATGAATATTCCACTGTCTTTGGTTTTGAATATGTCTCATTAAATAAAGCAGATTGTTTAATAAATTAAATTATTCCACGTCGCCTCCTATCATCTCTATCCCACGGGTGGAGTGGACCCGTGGGGGCCTTTTTTGTGGGGTTAATTCCCTGGCTCCCCACCAGGGTGGCGTAGTCGTTGCTAAAGTGAGGGTGGAAGTTATGCCCCCTCGGTAAGGCCACAAAGACATGAGGAAGCTTTTTCTGTGCTTGTGTAAGTTTCTGTCTATGTTAAGTGGAAGTGCACACGATAGCAGGATATTACTCCAACTTTAAACTATGTTACAATGAATATGTCGACAGCTGTTTGAAAGAGCAAATCTATGATCTGCTGTGAAGTGTTTCTCTGTATTGTCTGTTATTCATCAAGAAATGTATAAACTAAGGATTTTGATATAGTGCAGTGACTATCTTTACCTAAATGATAAAAAATGGGATGAATATTTAAACATTTTGAAAATGTGTCCATAAAAACACAATCTCAAATACATCAGGGTAATTCATATGTGAGCAATGCATTTTTAATTATGAAAAAAATGAAGAACTGTTTTCTGAAAGCCAAGTTCATTTTGGACTGAATCTTTAATGTCTGCTGTGAGGCAAAATAAAGAAAATAAAGGTGCCCTCTTGGTGAAATAATAACCAATAACATTTCTCTGTGAATTGGCAAAAAATTTAAATCTCTAGTGTCAAATCCATCTCTAAAACTAAAACATAAGATAAACATGTCTTCTTGAAATGACACAGCCATCGAGTGCCATGCATGTTGTCAAAGGAAGTTTAGTCTTCAATTCACTTGAAATATGTTTTTAGATGTACATGGATCATCTGTCAAGCATCTGTTTCTTTTCAAATTACTCTTTCATCACACCTATTTGTCTGATCCATTGTTGTTGACAGATGTAAAGCTGTATAGAGGCATAGCATCTGTTTGCCACACCTGAATCAACACTAGCAGGTCATGTTATAGAAAAACATTTGGGATGTCAAACAAAGGGGTTATCTTTTGAGTATTGAAATTGCAACGCAACATTAGGATAAATACCACTTATTTTGCTCGATTGTTTTATCATACTGGCGAGGCGGGGAACTTTCTGGGCAGAGTTTGCTTGTTCTCCCTGTGGAATTAATCTGGGAAGTCCAGATTTTCCCACAGTCCAAAACATTTAGCAAATAAATATGACCTTGCTATGCACTGGCAACCTGTCCATGTTGGGACTAGAGGAACCCTATTACATAAAGTAGAACCAAATAGGTTGATGTAGAATTTATTTAATTAAAATACATACTTAACATGGAATAGATATACAGATTTTTAACACTGCCCTTGAAAATGTGTTCTTGCTTAACCCTAGTGTGGCCTTCGGGTCAAACTGACCCGTTTCTAATTTTACAATATATATATTTTTTTAAAGTGTGTATTCTTTTCTAGTAGTGACTGGTTGCAATAGTTCAAGATATGTTCTCTATGTTGTTTGAATTTGAGGTAAAAGTCATATATGTTATGAGTAAAATTTAGATTTTTAATTGCTTTTAAAATGGGAATACCCCACAAAGGTTAAAGAGTATTCTGAAAGTTACCTCAGGGCTACAGATGGACCTGTCCCTCAAGTCTGTTTATAGAACCACACAGTTTATGACCATCTGTGCCTGCTTGCTAGAGAATAAAGCTTCATGGTTCGAGTCTCTGTCTCACTCTTCAGTCGCCGAAAGGCTGATTGTTTGGGTAATAATTTGATTATAATCAAAATTAAAATTTTTTTTGCCATTTCTCTCATTTCTGGCTCAAGAGCCTTCCTTCTACTTCAAGGTATAGAAATGGATCTTAAATTCAAAAGATTATGCCGACAAGAAAATGGATGGATGGATGTTTTGAAGGATGCTGTGAAGAGCAAATGACTTCATGAAAAAATAATCAATCCATTATTGAGTCCAAAGTAAATCACATAATGGACGGGGCTAATGGGAGTGTTTTCTAGATCTTAACAGACCCTGAAGATTTCAGATAGGAATCAACCATGTAAACATTTTCTTCAAGAGACACCAGTTGTTTTTTTTTCTTCACAGTTCTCCTCCCAGACTCCCACATAATGACCCCTCTACAAGAATGGGCATGTAATGTTTACCTAAAGCACATATTTGTGGAACAATGCACATCGTATATTCAGAGTGGAACAGCAGGGGAAAGTGATCCATCCTTGCAATTTATCAAATGCACTCAACAGAAACTATTACGTAACCCATTTTCCTCCTCTTACAAACTATTCACAATGTTTTATTAACCATACTTGCGTTTTAAATGATTCAAAATAATTTATCTAATTTATAGCATTTCACAAAAATATTCTACAGAAATATCTATCCGCAAAAAGTCAAAATATACATATATGAATAATTCACAAGTCAAAAAAGGTTATTCAAAAGGTAGTTAAAAACTATAGAAGTATAAAACATAAAAATACTTACAGAGATGGAGAAAAATAGAGCTGCAATGCCCAGTGGTAAACAGCAGCAGATCATGGTGAATATGGAGTAGCACAGATAGTCTGGCAGAGGAGCAGCAGTCACCAAGACGGTAGGCTGAACGGTGACCACAGCTTGTCCTGGATATGTCCCAGGAGCAAACGAGGCTTGCGGGACTGGCTGACCTGGGTAAGAAGGAGGATAAGCAGCAGGATTGTCCTGGTATACTGGTGGGTGAGGCTGAGGCTGCATCAGTACTGATTTCTCAGCTTGATTATAACGGGGATCCATTCTTCTGGTGGTGGTGATGCTCTCTGCTGTAGAAGTATGCTCTGCAGTACTGAAGATCAGCAAATAAAGCCAGTCCAGCAACAGTGGGGGATTTTTCATCTGACTGTGAGCACAGGCCACTCCCTGAGCTCTGGCTTGTGATACCCACCCATACTGTTTAGAATAGTGTTGAATAGTTAGCCAGCTAATACTTTGTAAAAAATAATTATAAAAATGTTCTAAAGTGTAAAGTTGAAATTCAGGGTTTTTTTTGTTAAACAGAAGCTAGACTAATGTAAAAGGTAAAACAAAAAAGCATTTGCACTTTTAATTAAAAAAAAAATCTTAAATGTATTCATGTTTGATCCTATGATTTACAGACAGTTTGTTCCTGAGAATGCTTCGATATGTATTTATTGGATATATACTCCAAATTCTACTAACAGCTTGTATTTTGCTCATCTGTAGCAAACAGTGGACTTTATCCCTGTAAACCATAAATATCCCCAGGTTGTTATACCAGCCGTAGAAACTATGAACGAGAGAATAGCAATTCCATCCCCCGGCAACCATCAGACATCTGGAAAGCTATGGGTTGGTCAACACCCAATACATTTGCTAGCTACTACAATCTGACTATAGAAAACATCTCTTCAGCTTTTCAAAGTGGTAGCCATTGAGCATAAAATTGAGGGATCCAGCTAGGTTAGCGGCATTCCTGCGGGATATGTTGTGCTGTTATTTCCATGGCAATAGGACACGAAAATGTTGACTGACAAGAGCAGTCCTAAGTTTAGCTCTGTTTCAACCCCCCATAGTTGTGAGATACTGGTTCTGTTACATTCATGAGCTCCCATATCTCTAGCTAGGCTCGACTATGTTATCTTTTCTTTATCTAATCTTCCCTTAAGGTCTGAGGTGTTATTCTCCACAGGTCCCTTCTAATTCCAGCTTCTGTGGTAGCAAGTATGGCCTCAATACATCTCATGGAAAAGGAATTTTTGTCAAATTCAGGTATTTATCAACAAAGATCAAACAAAAATAAGGCTTTGATTTGGAGGCGCCCCTTGGCTCTTCATAGAAGGTAAGGAGTTTGAATGGTCCTCTTCATTACATCTCCATATTCATCATTGTTCCTGTTTATTAGGGGAACAATGGGTTATGCAAAAACTATAGACGTTAACATAGAGAGAAGTATGTTGTTCCTTAAAGCTAACTATCCAAGTGTTTAAAACAATGACTAAATAATACAATTAGAGAAAAGCACTTCCTTAACATTTAAACATAATATTTGGTTAATTGATAGAAGAACAGGCCCAGGCTTGAGTTTTGGCTGTCCCACATAATTTTCTGCCAGCAAATAGAGATAAATATTTATTTCTCAAAGGAATGTGTTATCTGCTCCCTATAAACATTTCACATAGTGACATCCATCTATGTCTAACAGTGTACACTATCACCATTCTGTTTGAATTTAAAGTGCATCAAGCCCATTATACATGTTAGTCAGCTACAGCAAAACACATCTACATCATCTTAAGATTTTTCATTTGCTGAGGGTTTAGGGAAAAGCATGCAGTTTCATGGAACCTTTACAGTACAAGTTTTGGTTTTATTCTGTTGTAAGCAAAACAAGCACTATGAGGGTGGGTAGAAGTTTAATTTGGCTAAAGAAATGATGGGTAAATAGGTCAAATTCTTTTCTTCTTAGTGAATTGATCTTTATGGGATCCATAATGACTGTGAAAACAACCCCCATTTTTTTGCTGCAAAAGTGATGCAAGTTGCAACAAGCTTCCAAAGAGTTAAACAGTGCGAATGTCAAGCTTCTTTGTAGTTGTTTGACCACATTCAGGCAAAAACCCAGACTTGTGTCTTTGAGATGTCTTTTGAGTCTAAAATAAAGTTTAAAATGTTCTAACCAAAATGTATTTTGTGTTAAAAAAAATACAGTTTACAAAAATACACACTTTTTATTATCATAAACACAACATGTATTTACTTACTTTTTATTTAAAATTTTTAAATAGATTTTACTGGGTTTAAAAGTTAATGAATGAAATGCTTTACTGTAAATGAAAATTCAGTTTTAATGCACTGAAATTAATAGTTCAAACTCAAAATAAAAAAAAGTTCAAATACATTTAAATTAGTCAAAAATTATTTTAAGGTATATAGTTAGGGTTTGTTAATAACAAGAAAATTAAACTGAAAGTTAAATTAAGTTACAACACTGTCCTTCTTAAAAAGATACCGTGCAAGTTTAAACATAGCAATTATTAAAGAACTTATTGTCAATGTTAGAAGTTATAAGTCATCAAAGTGAAAGCATTATTTTACTTTACAAAGTATACACTTTTAAAGCAAATCAACGCAAATTTGCTGGGGATAGTAAATAAATGACAATTAATGTACCAATGAACAAAATGCCAAGAAAAATGGCAACAGAATTGAAGACAATTCTTGAATCTTGCTCTGCTAGTTCTTGATTACCTGCACGGGTGGAATTTCGAGTATATAAAACAATTGTAAAACAAAGTTAAACACTTCTAACTTGTCTTGTTCTGTCATCTTAAGTGCTTTTGAGCTAAACAACAGAGTTGAACACATGAAGATAAACAAATGGCAATTTTAAATTCAACATACATAGAAATGATCAATAAACAAGTTATTCTTTCATTCGCGCTTGGGTGAATTTTTGCTTGTATTCAATTCATTTCCTCTTTAACGGGTGTTGGAGGCAAAATATTTTTCAGATGTCAGTTCTTAAACTAAAACAAAGATTACTCAACTAATGCTGTCAACAAATTTTACTCCTCTGCTTATAACTGATTATCTTTTATAACTTCTTTTATAAAATAAGAAATAGTATAATGTTCATGACAGTCAAAACTAGCAATCTGAATCCAAAACCATTGAAGACCAGGCATGTAAACATGTTTTTTTCATCTGCAAAATTGGCCAGTTTTAATATGAAAGTGAATGAAAACTTGCTCACTTCTCACCCCACCCACCTTGTGGCCAGTTGGGGTGCTACCGTTCATACCATACCATACCATACCATCTTCTCCCGCTTATCCCGGGCCGGGTCGCGGGGGCAGCAGTCTAAGCAGGGATGCACAGACTTTCCTCTCCACGGACACTTCTTGCAGCTCCCCGGGAGGGATCCCGAGCCGTTCCCAGGCCAGCTGGGAGACATAGTCCCTCCAGCGTGTCCTGGGTCTTCCCCGGGGCCTCCTCCCAGTGGGATGTGCCCAGAACACCTCCCCTGGGAGGCGTCCAGGAGGCATCCGGAACAGATACCCAAGCCACCTCAGCTGACTCCTCTCGATGTGGAGGAGCAGAGGCTCTACTTTGAGCTCCCCCCGGGTGACGGAGCTTCTCGCCCTATCTCTAAGGGAGCGCCCAACCACCCGGCGGAGGAAACTCATTTCGGCCACTTGTATCCGGGACCCAGAGCTCATGGCCATAGGTGAGAGTAGGAACATAGATCGACCGGTAAATCACTTTCGGCTCAGCTCCCTTTTCACCACAACAGACCGATACAGCGACCACATCACTGCAGATGCTGCACCGATCCGTCTGCACTACCGTTCAGTCACTTCGTATTGGGCACAAACAAGGAGTGCAGGAGGTGACAGAACCGGAGTGACATCATTTCATTAAATGTCTTTTCAATGCATTATTTACTCATATACAGCACATTTCAGCGTGAATGCGAATTAGAACCTTCGCTAACCTTGTGTCAGCAGAAAAAAATGGCAGAGATTTTCTTGCCTATTTCCAGCTAATGGAGTCGCGGTCGATCCAATCATTCATTTCTATAGAGCCTGAGCCTTGGTTGTAAAGCTAAATAATTTATCTTTTTGATTTATCAGCTGAGCGACCCCTTACAGGCACATTGATCCTAGCGCTGTGTAATATTAGCCAGGCAGAGTGAGTAGATGATGAAAAGACCTTAATATTCAGAGTTACAAACAAATATTATATATTTTATATTAATAACAGTTATTATTTTTAAATCCTAAAAATGTAATAATGTATCCATCCATTATCTTGTCGGCTTTCTTCCCTTTCGGTGTCGCCACAGTGGTTGGACCGGCTACTCTTCGGCACATGTTTTACATGGCGGATGCTCTTCCAGCCACATCCCATTGCTGGAAAACATCCACTCACACACACTCATTCAATTTCAAACACTATGGACAATTGTTTTTTCCCAATTGACTTATACCCTCTCCAGGTCAGTGGAGTGCTCCTGCCTCAGGTGGAGGAGTTCAAGTATCTCGGGGTCCTGTTCACGAGTGAGGGGAGGATGGAGCGCGAGATCGACAGGCGGATCGGTGCAGCATCTGCAGTGATGCGGTCGCTGTATCGGTCTGTTGTGGTGAAAAGGGAGCTGAGCCGAAAGGCGAAGCTCTCGATTTACCGGTCGATCTACGTCCCTACTCTCACCTATGGTCATGAGCTCTGGGTCATGACCGAAAGGACAAGATCCCGGATACAAGCGGCCGAAATGAGCTTCCTTCGCCGGGTGGCTGGGCGCTCCCTTAGAGATAGGGTGAGAACCTCGTCACCCGGGGGGAGCTCGGAGTAGAGCCTCTGCTCCTCCACATCGAGAGGAGTCAGCTGAGGTGGCTTGGGCATCTGTTCCGGATGCCTCCTGGACGCCTCCCAGGGGAGGTGTTCCGGGCATGTCCCACTGGGAGGAGGCCCCGGGGAAGACCCAGGACGCGCTGGAGGGACTATGTCTCCCAGCTGGCCTGGGAACGCCTCGGGATCCCTCCCGGGGAGTTGGAAGAAGTGTCTGTGGAGAGGGAAGTCTGGGCATCCCTGCTTAGACTGCTGCCCCCGCAACCCGGCCCCGGATAAGCGGGAGAAGATGGATGGATGGACTTATACCGCATGTCTTTGGACTTGTGGGGGAAACCGAAGCACCCGAAGTAAATCCACGCGATCTCGGGGAGAACATGCAAAATCCACACAGAAATGCCAACTGGCCCAGCCGAGGCTCGAACCGACGACCTTCTTGCTGTGAGACAACCGTGCTACCCACTGCACCACCATGATGCCCTTCTAACAATGTAAAATAATAATAAAAATATATAATGTATTTGTGTGAAATGTTTAGAATAAAGTTTTTTTGTACAATTTAACAAGTGGCATGACTATGGATCTAAAGACCTTTATTTTTTTTTTAAACATTTGATCCCTGCAAATAAAGTGGACATGCTAGGTTCTTTTTTATTTTTGATTGTAAACACGTAGTTTCATCTATCACATTTCAAAACTAGAAAACTACAACATTTTAAAGTCGGAAATGAAATAAGACAAACATAATATTCACGACTGATATTAGCACAATAAATAGGGAAGATTTATCACATTGGTAATAATTAAATATTACACACACACACGCACACGCACGCACGCACGCACACACACGCACACGCACGCACGCACACGCACACGCACACACACACACGCGTGCACGCACGTACGCTCACAAAAACAATAAATATAAAAGATTATTTCAAAAGATAGTGCTGGAATAGAACATGAAGGGGGATGAAAACAATTTAAGTTTATCCAGCCAATAAAATGCAGCCACAATGTCTTGTTATTGTTCTCCAAAATAAAACAGTATTTAGTCTTTTAAACACACTTAATACAAACTGCAGATGAAGATTAAAAGTTAAAGTGTAAAAATACCAGCGTTCTTATCTAATCCTTTAACATTCACAGGAATCGTGGTGGGTCTATGAAGAGCAATGGCGTTGAGAGCAATCTACTACTCTGGCAGTCCTTTACCATTGCTGCATCCCAATGCAAACACTATACCCTGCACCCTTATCTTAGATACTCAGTTTCAGAAGAAAATGTACATACTTTTTAGACACACTAAAACGTCACGTGACAGAAGTAGTTGTGCCAACTTAACTCCTTCTTTTCTATTCCTTCATTACAAATATTCAAATAATAAATGTAACACTCTATATGGATATTGTTTATTTATGTGCTTATTATTTAAAAATTTGTCATATTACAGAGAGGGCTACCTTGTTTGGGTCCCAGATTCTTAGCCAGATATGGTTAATTGACGCTTTGGTTGTCCAAAAAATGGCCAAAATATTGTTATTTAGGTTATTTAGTTAACTCTTTTAGCATGTTTACATAGAAATCAGTAAACCACTTTCTCTTAAAATCCAAGTTTATAAAATAAGCTTCAACCAGAATTTCATCAGGCATAACAAGTTCAGCGCATCATGTCAACTCCAATGTGAACATTGGGGAGGCAAACAGCGTTTACAAGATTGTGTAAAAGAAGTCATCTGGATATTCAAACCATCTCTGGTTCTGCATCACTCAAAAACGTATTAAATCATATTACTTTTTAAACTTACAGTTAAAAACTATGAAAAAATACACAATGATTCAAAGCTGCCATTCATGAGAATACGTCCCATCTATACAATACAGATCAGAGATGGCCCTAACATTAGATTTTTCAAGGTATTATAATAAAGCATATTATTTGTATTTAACTTGGCAACTGAAACTTAACTTGGCATGTTCAGGTCCTTTAAATTGTGATTTTGCATCATGTACAAAGGACACAATCTATCCATCCATCCATCTTCTTGTCAGCTTTGTCTCTTTAATTTTTCAGGAGTCGCCACAGCTGAATGAACCGGCAAATCATCTGGCATATTTTTTATGGAGAGGATGCTCTTACAGCTGCAACCCACCACTGAGAAACATCCACACACACTCATTCACACTCATACGCTATGGACAATAAATAAACAGTCCAGTAATACAAGGTAGAGGTTCAAAGTTGGCTTGACAGTTGCTTGCCACTGGCACTGGATACTTTTACTACATGTAAAGGAAGTGTTTGGGCACAATATAGCAATATAGTGGTCTCTCTCTCTCTCTCTCTCTCTCTCTCTCTCTCAAAATGTGACCTTTGGGTTAAAACATTTTATTTATTAACATATTATTATATTTCTACTTTTACTCTGTATATATGAATCATTTGTGAAGAAATGAGCGTCTAACTCTGTATATTTTGTTCTCTTTCCGTTGTTTGACTGACCTACTTTCCTCTTCCGCAATCAAAGCACATATACTTGTTACTATAACCACTAACCTTGGTTCCTGGCAAGGTATATCTTTGTTTAGCATCCTGCAGGTACTGAACAATCTGACCCAAATAAAATGTGTTTTTACCCTTTTGTATTATACATAGTACATTATGTTTTAACAGCAGATATTGTGACTTGTACTTATCTGAAATAGCAGTTTAGTATTTAATTGCATTGTCCAAACCAACACTTCAGTTAAGTAACTAAATAAAATTATAAAAAAGATAATGTCCTGCTATTTGATAGTGTTATTCGTAGGAATTGCTCGTGTTTGTCTCTTTCTCTTACTACAAGTTTGTCGTTGCGTGCTGCTTGTTTGAGTGGCAAGAGAGAGTGCTAGCTGAAACACACTTTTTTATTTTGTGAAATTAGGTGTGAAAGCTTGGTGATAAAATTGAGATAACATTAAATGAAAAACTAGCGGAGAATGTAGCATCATAAACCTGCTGTCATTTTTTTCTATTGTTAACGGTTCTGTGTTTAAGTAGAATGTTTTAATCTTCTGTTTGATCTGTCCATGTGTAATAAGACGTGGCTAAACTGCAAAACATGTTTCAACTCTTGTCTCAATTTTTTTTAGTTTTTTTCAGATTGCTAGTTTTGACCCTCATGAAAACTCAGAGGGGGGTAATTATATTTAATTACATTTACATTTGTTTGTTTAAGAAATTTTAGGGTTAAAACTCTTCAACCAATAAGACATATTCGCTATGCCTCTAGAGCTTCCTGCCTCCATGGACCCGTTTTCGATTATTGGAAAGTTATTCACTTTTACAAAGCCACTGCTTAGCTACTTCAATTTGGAAACCTATTTAATGCACTCAACATTTTATACTGTTATAAAATTGTCTAAAACCAAAGGAAATCAGTACAATCTATAACATTCTTCTATGATCAATCTCCCATCAAATCGTTTTGGGAAATCAGAGTTGACTTTATTTGGGTTAAATATTGTTTTTATAGTGATTTTTAACTGGTGACTTTGTTTGTACAGAACATCGCAAAACGTTTGGACTTTTTCACTCTGCAATAACTGTAATTATAATCTAAAGAGCATTGCTAAGTTTCCTTTTATGATTTTCTATGTTTATGAAAGAAAGATAGACAATGCGCATTTACAAAATTTGTTATCATTTTAGACTTTTTGTCCACATGAAATGTAAAAAGAATGTAAATCTGAGTCAGCAAAAAACTAAGTAAAAACCAAAACACAGAAACGTGATATTGCTAACCCTTGTGTCAAGTACTTCAAACAATGTCTGTAAAAGCTTTGTTTATTCATCCATTAACACAGGCATAACACATGAGAAATGACTGGATTGTATCCTGCTCCTGTGCATGACACATCTTAATTACGGAAATTAAATTTTGTGTGTTTAATCAACATAATCTCAATGGTAATTAACACAATAAGAGAAACAATGCCTAGACCAACGGCGACATGATTGAGGGTGCGTGCCGTTTTGGAGTTCTTTTCTGCCAGATCTCGTTGTCCTGAGAAGTTGGCATTTCGGGTCTGTGAAAGCAATGGTTAGATGAGTTAAGAACCTTTTTTTAATATGATTTTTAAAGAGAGAGCTTCATTTCACATTCATTTATTCTGCGTGTTTCTAATTAATATAAAAGATTAAAGAACAAAAAACACTTGAACAGTTTAAAAAAATATCTTATTTACATCGGTTGACAGAGATATCAATTCTCTTCTTAATCAGTTTGTTAAACTCTAAAAACCAATGAGAAAGTTAATGAGAAATAGTCACTTTACAAAGATCCATACAGGGCACATCTATTTCCAAAAAAGGTTTTGCACTGTTGGGGAATGCCGGTTCTGGGAAAACGAAACTAAAAAAGCCTCACCTAAAATTTTTGGTTTTCTTTTGTTTTTTATTACACTCGAAAATGTTTTAAACAAATATATCTAAATAGTTCTAATAGTATGATTTATCATTATAACTTATCCCCCAGAATTGTTCTGCATAGATTTTTGTATCTGGTTTGAGTCAATCAAAATGTGAAATTAACATAAGAAAAAAAAAAGCTAAATGGGGGTTTAAATAAAGATGCAAGTTAATATTTATATACTTATACATTAAACATTTTAATTGTATTTATATTAATTTGAATGGCCCTGAATTAGGAAAACTTCAACATAATTGTTAATTAATGATGAAACAAGTGTGTCTTTACTTACAAAGATCGAAAATACAAGTGCTGCAATTCCCAGAGGCAGGCAGCAGCAAATCAAGGTGAAGATGGAGTAACACAAGTAATCTGGCTCAGGAGTTGAGAGTGGAGCAGCAGAAACAAAGACAGTAGGTTGAACAGAGACCACAGACTGTCCTGCAGAAGCCCCCTGAATATATAGGGCTTGTGGAACTGGCTGGTTTGAGTAGGATTGAGGGTACATAGCAGGTGGAGTGTCCTGATACGCTGGTGGTAGCGGCTGAAGAGGCATCATTGCTGACTTTTCAGATTGCTTGTCCCAGGGATCCATTTTACAAATATTGACTTTCCTTGAGTTGAAATTGGTCTGCTCTTGAGTCTTGATTGTCAGAGAATGAGAACATATCAGGCAACAGCTTAAGACAGTTAGGCGGGTCATGAACATCACATCACGAGACTTGACGTTACTCACTGAGCTCAGATTACAACTCACACACACACATACACACACGCAGACATGCACCCCCCACACGCACACACGCACATGCTCATGCACATACACATACACATGCACATGCACATGCACATGCACATGCACATGCACATGCACATGCATACACGCTTCCTCGGGGATTGTAAAGTAAAGTTTATTGGGTATGTAGAAATTGTTAATTTAAGAAATAAAGAGAACAATATATATATACTATATATTCTTATATATGTAATATAACAGAGAAGAACTCAAATACATATGAAGAGCAGAGACCTCCCCAGAGAAGAACCCCTCTGTAAGATCACAGGAAGCGGTATTTTGAATATACCGAACATAGTTTGTATGCTCATCCAGTCTTCCTTTTCTAAGACCATTTTCTTTACAAACCTAAAAAAGCTTGTTGGTGATTTAGGTTTAAATGTGAAAAAGTAAACAGGGAGCTAAAACTATTTGACTTCCATTGATTGCCAGAGAAATAAAATCTCTTCTAAATCAGTGAGTTAAACTCATTACACGAAAGTTAGTCGACAGTCCCTTTCCAGGAAACCACACCCTTACAAAATTCAACTGTTGGGTAATGGCCGTTATGGGAAAGCGAAACCAAGAATTCCTAACACCTTTGTTGTGACAACAGGAACAACAGAGATTTTTGGTGCTCTCGAGGCCAAACAAACATTTACCAACAATAGATGTTTTAATGAATATATTTAAATAGTTTAAATAGTTTCAAGAGCACACTCCATCATTAGAACTCCACTGAATCATTCTGCATTGAGTCTTGTATTACTGTAGTTCTAAGACAATTAAAATCCAAAACAGGAAGGTTGATTAGCATATGCTTTAGATAAATATATAGTTAAATATTACAAAAGCAACAAATGTAAACCATCTACAGCTAAACCACCATTAATACATATTTTGTGATTATGTATGGGTAATGTATTTCTTTATGAATGAGACAGTATATAGGTAGACAGGAAGCAAAAACATTTAACACTTTCTTTGTGATGTTCCGTGTCTCAATTATACCTTTAATGTGATTATGGTTGCTATTTGCACACTAGTTAAATTAAAGAGACATCAACCAAAATAAAACAATATACAGATTGAGAATGCATGTATTTTTATTCAGTCAATAATTCCAGTGATCACACAAGTTTTGAGAAGTACATGACTTATGTATTGAAGATCTAAAAGTGGATCATATTAACATGTTTTTTGTTGTTGATTTAACCAAACCAAACAGTTGTATAGACAAGCAAATGCAAACATGAAGAAGACTGCGACTACATTTAGTTTTGCAACATGATATAATCCATAATAAATGGCGTTTTTAAGTGTTAAACAGTAAACAGATTAAACATTAATGATTAAAGTATGCAAATAATCAACATCTTAACTGAAACATACTTAATCACAAAAAGCTTTTTAAATGATTCTTGGTTCAATATTCTATATCGCTTTATTGATGTCCAGATAGCATTCAGTTAGCATTGGAAACCACCACAATGACGTAGGTGATGTAAAACACAAGCAATGCCAAGCCGATGCCAAGGGCTGTATGGTTCAGGGTGCGTGCCATTTTTGAGTTATTCTCTGCTATCTGCTGGTGTCCGGACATGTTTGCAGATCGAGTCTGTAAAAGGAAATATTAAACACAGTTTCAGCCATGACACTCCTTTAGGCTTAAAAAAGTCCATTTATACTTATACTTTCCTTAAAACAATCACCACAACTTCTTTTGTCTTCAATGAGAAATAATAAGAATGAGAAATAATTTACCTTAAGGGAGATAGATGACTTGAAAAAGAGTACACATTGGTAATTATGTAAATTAATGTTATTTCTTTCTCCACATTAAACTTATGTGGAAACAGAAATATCTGCATTTTTCAACGAAGCACAGTTTTTATGAAACACCATCTCCATTCACTGATGTGTCTTTCCGTTTCTTCCCTGAATTTTGTATTCTTCAGTGCATTCATTTTCTTATTTAATTGTATGTAAATGAGGACTGAGAAAGCCCTCACAAGATTGTTCTACATTCAGTGTCATGTGAATTGGAACAAGTATATCTGAATTATTTTGAGAGTACATAAAATCCCAGGTTTGCCCCAACTCCATTTTGAGTTGAGCTGCATGATGGTGAGGTGTTTGGCACCAAACTGCTCAGCCTTTTTGAAAATATATGTAGCGCTTGCACCCACCTAACAGAGAACTCTCTATGTGGGAGTTTATGTTCTCCTCATGTGTGTGCCATTGTTGTTGTTTTTTACTCTGTGTACACCAAGCTATTTTCATGAAAACTAACTCTGCAATCTCGTTGGTGTATTGTCCACCCTTTTATGGGAGCAAAATGAGAATTAGTGGCTCCCAAACTATAGTATACATAAAAAAGTGTCTGAGCTTGTCTAGGGTGTGTACTTTTTCCGATTCGATTCTGAAGTGCAGATTGATGGACACTCAACCTGCTGATATTTCCCACAAATCCCCTGGGGCGTAAGTGGTTTTCTCTTGGACCCAAACAAGCGAACCTTTTTGCTGTAATATAACTATTTTTCAAAGAAGAAGCAAATAAATAAATAATAGCAATATAGAGCAATATGGGTTATATCTATTGCTAGAATATTTTTAATGAAGGAATGGGAAAGACAGAGTTAAGTTCTCTCACATGACATGCCAGATATGGAGTGACCCATACCTGGAATTTGTGCTCTGCATTTAACCCATCTCAGTGTACACACACAGCAGTGAACAAACACACAGTGAACACACACCCGGAGCAGTGGGCAGCCATGGTTGCGACACCCGGGGAGCAGTCGGGGAATGCAGGGTAAGTATGCAGAATAAGTATTCAGTTTGGGGTGCAGGGCAATGCAGGGTAAGGGAATTTGACACTCTAGATTTGATATTCTAGAGCAGTGGTCTCCAAATCCAGTCTGGGAGGACCGCAATCCTACCCATTTCCTACAACCGACAACACTGTTCTAATATGCATCCTACTCTAGCTTCAGGCTAGCCAAAAGGACTTTAATTAGTATGATCAGGTGTGTTTCATGATGACTAATTCAAAAATTTGCCTAGACCTCTAAATTAGGCTAAAAAAACACAAATGAGTTTAATTCTTTTTATAATCTTAATCTGATCATCAAGGTGAACAAGCATATCATTATTTCCTGGTTTCAAAAGAAACTCTATGGCTCCTAAAATAACTGGCCAATTTGGATATAAATTATAATTTAATCCATGTCTTGTTTGTTTAGCTGATTTGAACGATAATATAACAATTAATTTTGAATGATTGCTTGGTTTATGGTAGGTGAACCTTCAATGGGCAACGGTCTCAAAGCAGCAGCACGTAGGCCAAATGTGGTCTCAAAGCAGCTTGTGGTGAACTTAAGGTGAAATAAAATCTCACATTCAGAACAGATTTTAAGTTTGAATTGAAAAAAAATATTGTAGCGAGCATACAGGTATTGGAAAAAAAAAATTTCTCCTCTGTCTTTATTTTCTTCCTGCTATGGTTTATTGATCAGTTGCTACAACTTCTATTCTGAGCAAGCTGAGATAGACTTTGACTGTGTAACAAATTGCATATTGTCTCTCCCCCTCTGAAAGTCGCTTTGGACAAAAGCGTCTGCCAAATGCATAAATGTAAATGTAAAATGGTGGCAACTGAGCTGACTAACTTTGCAGCTAATCTGATGAGCAAATCCCTAAAACTGCATGTATAATTGGTGGAGAACCATGTGTCTCATACAACACACACAACCCCAGGGAGCTTGTAGTTCTTAAAAAAAACTATTGGGATACAAGTGCTCTAATGAAGAATGCAGTTAAACTGTTTTATTTCACCAGAAAAGGATTCCCATTGTGGCTGTTCTCTCACCAGTCACATCAAATAAGACAAACATGTCACAGACGGTGAGTACATACATGTTGCATGGATGTTCACATAGTCTTGCACACATACAGTGACATACATGTCAAGCACGTAACTGCCACTCATCCGATATAAGTCTTTAGTTTTTAAGTTATATCACTTTAACATAGCCACAAGCGGCTCCCATGATTCTCCAAGGCAGGGTCTTCACTTTTGCAACTTTAATGCATTTTATAAAATGATAAGGCGAATCAAATCTGTACTTTCTGTTACTAAATCAATACAGTTTCACTTTTTTTTTTACAGATTTCTGTTGTTTGCAGTTATTTTCATACTCACATTAATGGAGTAAACAAGAGCAGCAACCCCCAGTGGAAAGCAGCAGCACAGCATGGTAAAAATGGAGTAGCACAGGTAGTCTGGTAGTGGATATGCCAGTGGAAGGCTGGTCAGGTAAACCGCCGGCTGTATCGTAACAGTTTGGGCTGGATACCCAACCGGTCCAACAGGTCTGTAGGGTCCCGGAGGCCCAAACTGGTGTCCCTGATAGCCAGAAGTGCTGGGTATGCCTACCGGAGGAGCCAGATGGGAAGGGTACTGATATGGGGGAGGCTCAGGCTGAACCAGTTTTGTTTTTTCTGATGAATTCCAGTTGTCTTGGTTTTCCATTGTTGTCCGTCTTGTGGTTGACAGCAGTTTTGTGCAGTGTCCGTGAGGCAGCTATGGACTTTGCTCCTCTGTAGTCATGTGCTGACTGATGTGACAAAAAGGCATGACTGGTTCAACTTCCTCATTCCGTCATTGACACAGAGACAGACTTTACCACAAATTAGATTGTCTATTTTTACGTAATGATAAGAACAGAAAATTACATTGTTTTACAAGGATTTGCAGCTAGCAGTTCAAATAGCAGTTTAAAACCAGTTCAAATCTAAGCATTTTAATGCAAGTTACATTATTAATAGATGGTAAAACACCGATTGTGTGTGAGAAGTGATTGTGATCACTTCCGTATTTGTTTAATTTATGACTTAATAAGAATTTTTTTAATGTATACACATTCACAAAAATTCAAGGCTGTTTTTGTCATGATCTGTCAATTTCCAGTCTTTAGGTGACAGATCTTTGACAGTTTTCCCCTTGATTTGGTTTTACCTTGTTTCCTGTTTATTCCGTTTTAGTTTTTTTGCTTTCATCTGTCACGTGGTTCAGATCACTTGACTGGTGTGGCTATCTTTGCTTTGTTTTGTCATTGTTTGGAGCTCATGGTTTTTTGTTGTTTTCTAACATTTTCATCATACTCATTTTCTAGTTAGAGCTTTCCACCTGGTTCTCCACTTGTTATGTTTGATTGGTTCACTTCTGTATTCAACCTTTAGTGTTCTGCTCCTTGAGGGCAACTGACTCATTTCAGGTTCATTTCTCAATTTGTGAGGTTTACTCAGTTCATGTTGAAGTTGATTATTGTGTTCATTGTAAGTTTAGTTTCTTTACTTTTCAGTTATCTCCAGTCCTTTAGTTTGAGTTTGGATGAGCAATTTGTGAAGCACCTAAGCAGAGGGATCAATTGTGCCATTTTGGTTCGAGGCTCATTGTTTCTGATTGTACGAAAAAGGCTGATTGTTGAAAAACATTCAGACACAGGGCACCACAGTGACATTTTGTTTGCAGTGACTATCCCTAACCCAGATAATTTCTCCACTATCTTGGGTGAACTATCTCCTTCCAAAAAACTCTTTCTATCTGGCAGGCACATCAACATTGCTGGGTGGTGGTAGCACTGCCTGAAATATACAAAGTGGTGTCCAGCCTAGCGTGTGCCATTCCAACAGGATACATTGTCCCTTCAGACATGAAACTCTTTTCTACAGCATTTTGACTTTGAACAATAACTTAAAAATATATATATTTTCTTTAATTAATTTCTATATTTTTACTGGAAAAAGTAATACCAAAGCTTTTAGCATCTGAATGTTGTTATTAATATTTGGTTTTCAGTATATTTACCTATTCTTCCTCCTGACATCAGTCTTTGTGAAATTGGTTGCCCATGTATTGAGGAATAAGAAGAACTTTGATTTTAAGCCCCTAAAAAAACAAAACATCTGCCCACAGTTAATTATTAGAGGAATGTGAAATAAGGGAAGAGAACAGGCTGCACAAAAAAAGCAGGCGTTTTTATTGCCTACCATGAACAGAGATCTAATATGATGAGTAATCTAAAACAGAATTATAGTTTCAACAAATGTATTGGAAAAGAGAGTATAAATTAAGCTGTGGAAATTGTACAACATTTTCTGGATGAATATTTTTTTTTAAGCTTTTTAAGCTATTGAGCTTTTCAGGTAGAGTTTGTAGTATAAAAACAATGCTGTCATGACCAAGCCAACAAAAAACCCAATATGATTCAGGACGAGAGTGGTTTGAGAGTATCTTGCAGCTTCCTCTCTCTCTCCAGCAGCATTAGCATTGCGAATCTGAAAGCAGATGTGAAAAGTAAATGTCAATACCACATGAATAAAAATAGTTGTTTGTGTTAAAAGGAACTTTTACAAATTGTGTTAACAATTTGGGGAGAAATGTATGTACCTTTATATCGTGTGAAAAAATCACTAACCACTTAAATAATTTGCAAAACTAAATGCGTGTTTGCAATGCTGGTTAACGGCTTTAGCTTTGCGGCTTTTTATGATGCTCAAGAGAAATTTCCAAACCACCTGATGATCCAGAAACTCTCACCACGCATTACCCTCTCAGGGTAATTTTTTCAACATCAAACACTCCTCAATGACCTATATACACTTAATTCAGAAGTTCACACTTACATAGAATTATGTTGAATGCAGTTTTCTTTGTTATGTAAATAAGTAAGTGTTAACGGAAACAAATCAGTGTCAACACAACCCAGAGGGGTGTTGGCGAGAAGGAGGAAAATGTCCTCGGGAACATTGTCAGAGTAAAAGCACCCTTAGAGATCAAAAGGGTATATAGATTTACATTTACAATTTCATTTATGCATTTGGCAGATGCTTTTCTCCAAAGCGACTTACAGAAGGGAATATACATAACAGTGAATATATAAACAAAAACTTTAATAAAATAAATAAATTACAAAAAAGGAGCTATTAGAAAACAGTTACTGAAGTGGTCACATTTTATACATTGCTTGGCCGAGTATTTTTAATTTTAAAAGCATTTGGAAAAAAGTGCCTTTGTACATGAAAAACCTGAATCAAATCTTTACCTTTTTTGAGCAATGCAATGCTGCAGTTCCTAGGCAGATGCACCACAGTGTGGTAAACCTTGAGTAGCACATGTAATCTGGAAAAGGTTTATACTCCAAAAGCTGATCCGAGTTGACCGTCAAGGGCTGTATGTTGACCACAGCAGTGGTCATTTTCAGAAGCACAAGGATCCTGCTGAAATGCCATGTTTGAGGACTCTCACTACAATAGGGACTCAGTAACAAGGTCAGTAACAAAACCTTTGTTTTAAAAGCTGAACAGCAAGGGGTTGTTCTATAATGTAAACTAGACCTCCTTTTTTGTCTTGTAAAAATCAACAGATAGTACTTCCATACAGTATAACTTCAGTATAATTTCTTAAAGAAATTGTTTTCACAAAACCAAAAAGAAAGTTCTTTGTATATTATCAAACACAAACAGCTTTATTTATTTGAAATGTTGTATATTGGATATATATTTTTCTTCACTAAATCAACAATAAGTGTCATATTGATAGAAAACGTCTAACAGTTCAATTCTTTTTGTAGCAGGTTTTTTTCTGTGTTTTGGGGAAATTTTGTAAATTTACCAATTTATATAACATTCATTTTTTTAAATGAATACAGTAACTTATTAAAAATTTTATTTCCATGTTGTAACCTTTTCTCACAGAGTTTAAATTTATATCAGCTTAGGTCAATAGTAGCACAATGGTCTTTTATAGCATAAATGCAATATCCGATATTTATTTTTAAATAAATATAGATATTATCATCTGAAATAAAAAATAAAATAAAATGAAAGCAAAGAGAACAGTGTAATCTGATCAGTCTCAACATTTCATTTAAGTTTGCAATCATTTAAGTATGGAATCTAAATAGTAAATAAATATATATTACAAATTCAGTAAATTTAATTTACATTTGGATTTGAGCTGTCTTGCTAGAACAGGTAGTGGTGACTTGTTAAGTGTAGAGGTAAAAAATTATTTCAAGTGTAGTATTTTTACATGTCTTCCAGTAGAGTGCGCTGCTGGGATTGTTTTCTTTAATGCCAGCAGTGGGTTTTACGGTCAGAAAATTCTTCTCAGATGATGTTTCATGTGACTGGTGTATCGTTGATTAACATTTTCTTAACAGCTAACACATGCACACAACACAAATAATTTGAATAGCACATACAGTTGATTGGTGAGTCTAGTTTTTGAGATACAAATGCTACTAACATCTCAAAACTTTGTGAAACTGCAGGATGTCATTCAGCTGGAGACAGAGAACAAAAGAAAACACTGACACTTCAGGAGTCTTTTGATTTATTTTAGTGTTTATGCTTGACAGATACTGTCATTGTACCCTCACACACAACACATACACAAACAAACTTGTAATACATCTCATTTTTCAAAAAAAATAACAATACTAAAGGTTGAATGTAAAACTATGTATAGTAAAAATAATGCTTTTATTTTACAGTAAACTATTACACACACACAATACAACAGATGTATGTTTGTGGATTTGCAACTATGAATTAGGCCTACGTAGTGTGTATGGTGAAAGATTTAAACATCCAACATTTCAAAACCAGTCACTGAAAACCTTCTCTTTCCACGAAAAAAATTACACAACATTTTTAATTAAATTACTGACAAGAAAAAAAGGTGCTAAAATTTTGTTAATGACTAAATATTGACCAAAACATCTGGCAAAAATGTTTATGAAAGTCATTTGGATCAATCCTATTAAACACAGAAAGGGTTGATGCCATGGCTACAGGAATGGCCAAGATAACAAATCTGACAGGGAAGTATAGAGTTTTGTGGTAAACGTATGCACTTTTATAACTTCTTATGAATTTTGCCATTGGCAAAAATGTTTACCATGCTTACATTTTTACTATTCTTGAGATGTCCCAATTTAGCTATTGTAAAATTGAAATATTTTGTTTTAACTTTTAATACCAGTAGAAATGTTTTAATTCGGTAACATGATGATACCCTTCATTTCAATTTCTCAGATTAACCAGATCATAGAAGGCGGCGCTATCTCCTCCGGTTCAGTTCAAGTCGTTTGCCTTAACATTCACTGGCTCTTCCTGTAAGAGAAACACATTATGATTAAATTCTTTAAATAATTGTAATTATTTTTTTATATGTATTTTTTTGCTAATTTTTTACATGCAGGTTGTAACCAGTGGCAGGAAAGGATCACGAGTCAGGATTCAAACGCAGGTTGGCCTAAACATAGCTTCTCTGAGATGTCTTCACACCTTGTCTTCATTACGAATAACTTATAGTGCAACAATTGAAGAAATAAACATTATTATACGTGGTAATTGAAACAGTACACGTGTACAGGGTCTCCGAATGTTCAAAGTGCAATATGTGATACTCACCACTAAATTTAGTTTTGAACAATAAATGACCACTATCAATCCTTCCTCTCGCTCAATTAAACATAATGTAATTAGTTTCTTCACATGAAAATTAACTTGATTTTCCCCAGATTTGTGCCAACAGTTAATTTGATTTAACTCTGGCCTCATTAAAAAAAAATTGAATAGCTCTGATGGTCTCCTTTAAAGAACCTTAAAACATTTGCTTTACAGTGTAGAAACATTTTGAGTGGATTCTGCATGTTCAACCTCTGTTTGGATGGTCTTCCTGAACACATTATTGTTCCCTCCTGGGTGTGTTGTTTATGCTGTCAGGTAGTTTTAAGACTAAATGATCCACATAGCCTATTTTTCGTATAGACTAGGTCCACAGCCTTTCTTCTAAGCAATTCTAGATGATAAGGACAAGAAGATGGTTCCATAGGGACGGTAACGTTATTTTTTTATACACTTTTAGTAAATATTTTTATTAGAAGTTTGGATTCTGGCTGAGTGGATCCTTTCCTGACCACTCTTATTGTTAATGGTCTACAATGTTAGGCAGTGATCATGCATTTTTTATTACATTTATATCCATTCATTCAATGATTTTCCATCCATATTTTTGGTGGTTGTTTAAGTAAAATTGTTCTTGTTGAAAATGTCATCAAGATAAATTTGACACTCACTGTTGCTGTAAATATTTTAACACGCCCCAGACGTGCCTTTAATTAAATGTAAATTATTTTCATCTTCTCAATAGAATATAAGGCAGTGTATAAAATATTTACATAGCACTTCTTTGTATCCTGTTTCTGCAGCCACACCTTCAGAGATCATGGAGTGTAAATGCACTCAGGGGAGTGCGGGTGACTCATCCTGGAGACCGTGTTTGTGTGTGATGTTGTGGAGATAAACCGTAAAGAATGCATGTGTGTCTCGCTGCACCACAGGTGATTTGGCATGGCAATAATTAACAGATTGGCAAAGCAATAATTAGCAGATGGGTTGAATGAGTGGAGCACATGGTTATCAGGCTTTGAAGAGCTATATAGCAGAGATGATCCCGGACCATCAAGTGTCTGAACATTTAGCACAAACTTAGCCCATAATTTCTAAAGTCTTTGGAAGCAATGGATGAATGATCGAAGAGTCTAATTTAATTGTACTTCTGATGAACATCTCAGATCAATCGTTTGAATCAATTTGACTGAAATATGTGACAGCATTTATATTTAAAAAAGCAATTTAAATGTTCATCTCATGAGCTGGACTGATTGTTCGTGTGTAGTGCACAGATGTTTCACTTGAGACAGCGAGAGTGGTCTTTTCTTGTAAACCATCAACACTAAAGTAAATTTTCTGATGTATTAGGCATAAGCAGTAATCTACTCAGGCAGATTAAAGGCATTATACCTGTATCGTTGAGCATCGATTGAGCATTACTTCCGGTCCTTCTCCTGTGAAACGAAAGATGTAAGTTTAGAGGTATTCCATTATGTAATTTAATGCTTGTTAAAAATTCACCTAAAAGTTATGGGAGTAATCTTTATTCACCAAATTCAAGAGAAAACCCATTTGAGTGACATAATTTACAATAAATATATTTGTTATCGTGTTAGCCCACTGCCCTTTTGAGTATAACATTCGTTTTGAACTTAACTTAAAAACACATGACTGAGTAACTTAAGTTTCTCAGTCATGTGTTTTTAAATTCCTATTAAATTAAATTGCTACCTCTTATCCTGGTTGAACTTGCATCTACAGTGGCCACCTGTAACAATACGAATGCACAGGATGAATGTAATATGGTTAATACAATCATTGAGGTGGTAAAAGCATCTAGATTATAAACTTATAAATATTAAAATTATTTTATATTGGTTTCAAAAATAATTCAAGGGTTAAAAAAGCATCACAGCAAACAATGCTATACCTCAATAAGTGTATAATGCATGTTAGCAGCCAAAACTCATAACTTATAGTTACATTATCTTTTAAGGGTACTTAGATAGTAAGTTCCAATCTGAATATTTCTACTAAAGTAGATAATCATTTTCATAAATTTTCATCCTTTAATCATTTTCAGAAGACACATGAAACACATTAAAGCAGCATATGACAGAAGTGGCTGTTCTTATCTTCATTCCTATTTATACTTTCTGAAAATATTTTAACAGAAGATACAACCCTTTTTATATTGCCATTGTTTATGTCAGTGCTTTTTTCGCCAAATATGTCGTGTTACATTAAGGACTCAATTATCTGGGTCCAAGAGAAAACCGAGTGCAGGATATAGTGAATAATATCATCCGGTTGAGTGTTCATCAATCTGCACTTCAGAGTGTAACTGCAAAAGTATACATCTGGGCACCGTTTGGATACTATTTTATTCATACTGTGAACACTTAGAAGTATGGATAGTGTGCCAATTAGAATGCACGGAACGTTTTGGATTTTGTGAGGAAGCTGTACTACCCAGACAAATAAATTATATTGTACTTCTTCTGTATTGTAATAAAAAAATGGTAACACTTTACAAAAAGGTTACATGAATTATAATTTATACGAAGCATCTGTTAATACATAAATTAGTCGTTAATTTATGATAAGTTAATGATGCATTATTAATGAGTTAACATACTAATAATGAGCTCATTAAACCCGTACAGGAGTCATTTGAATTAAAGCATCAATCATGCGTCTATTGACACTTAGAGGTAAACTAGGTAAATATGTTTTTTTAAATGTAATTAAAATTAAATAATGAGTTAACGATGATGTGCCCCCTAAAAAAAGTCAACACCTTATAATAAATAATTTATCATAAACTTTGTAATTTGTTGTTTTGCATTTTTTCCCATTGATGATTTACTGATTTAATTGATTAACTCTCCGTTAATTAATTATATTATGATCAGTTCATTTTCCTTTAATTGTTGTATGAGGGGTATTCACATTTTGACTTTGAACTCACTTAAAAGAATAGTAATGCCAATCAAACACAAAACTGCTGCCAAAATCAGGCCTCCAACCCGAAGTCTGTGGTAATCTGAGAAAGAGAAAGACCAAAACAGTTTCTTAAACATTATTTTGGTAATCGTTTTTATGATAGGCTTTGTTCTACTCACCAAAAGAGAAAGGGTCATCCTCTGCTGCAAGATCAAACAAGACAAAAAGATAGTCAAAAACAAGGTATACAAAAAGACATAAAGCACACCAAAATAACTCAGTAAAGGACATACGTGTATCCTGACCCTCTGCCAATACAAGGGACAAAACTGCAAAAAGGATCAAATTATCATCATTGTAAGAAACTGTGCTTAAAAGTGTGAATCAAGCTATCAAGAAAAGTCTGTGGTATACTAATTAAGTACTTACGTGTTAAGAAAATCAGTGCCAGAGGCTTCATCATCATAAGATGGATTAAGCCTGTTCTAAAAATGAACAGAAAAGTAACATCAATATGCACATTTCTTTTTAAAATGTCTCAAAATACAACATGACATCTTCATTAAATTCATGATACTTTATAAATGAACTTCACATCTGTATTCTCTATGAAATATCTCAAACACAAATATAAAATAGCCCATGAAAGGGACACTGATGATGAATAATAATATTAATAATAATAATAATAATGCCTCTAATTTATATAGTGCTTTATCAGACGCTCTACAAATTTTCAGAGCATTATTCATTCACTCAACAATCACATCAATGTGGGTGAAGTGGCTTGCGCAAGGCTACAATGGCAGAATGGACTTAGCAGGGTTCGAACCACCAACCTTCCGGTTATAGGACAACCAACTCCATCACTACACCACTTTTCCTCCAATACATACTATTCTGAAAGCATATCATGTATCTGCTCAGATATAATTCCCTTAAAATTTGCAAGCCATTTATTGCCTGAACATATGATAAATTCCCTTAATGGCTGAATTACTGTCTTCCAGCAGCTTCATTTCCACGGAAATTGGGTTTGCATCTGAACTGATTACTAGAGCAACAAAACACAACTCTGTGAACACAAAGCTGACCTGGATCAAATATCAGCTCAAGTCTCAGACACAACAGCAGCAGCTATACATCAGGAAACACAGAAAAAGTTCTCAGTGTGTGGGAGGCTTATTTGGCAGGGCAGATTTAAAAGTTGCATTAGTACACCGTCTTAATTAAACTTTCTGAATTCCTGTCGTTTCTAAGAGACCAGATGAAATGCTGCCCCCATCCAAACCAGCTGATATAAAACACTAATTCCTGCAACTCTCAACCTTGGTGGAGAAATAATGAGACATACTGTGACCAAATAAAATCTCATATTTCAACCCTTTGATCAGATCATCTTGGGTCAGCATGAACACTGAACAAGGCAGAAGTTAATCCAGAGATAGATTAGAGTCTCAGAGAGGTTTTTTTTATTAAACCTCAAAGAGGATCTTGTTTTCATATGTTTTCATACCTTTCACACCAATTATCTGTCTTTTTTTTATTGCTGTAAACATCTTGGGCTTTCTACATTCTGATTTTTTTTTTTACTTGGTTGTTTTATCGGGAGAGTTGTGAATTGTCAAATTTTGCTAACTAATTTGACTATATTATCCTACATATTTCAACATACTCTTAATATTGTATTGCATTTTCTAACCAACCTTATAGAAAGACACGAAAATCACAGTTATTTTGAGGATTAGTGAAGAATAATTGTACAGTTAAGATGAATACCATGTATTTCTTTGACAAATAATTGAATCAAATAGACAAATCAAAGATTTACAAATTGGAGATGAAAATTAAGAATCTGAATACACATCATCTAATTAAGGAATATGAAATGAACAATTGTTAATTTATATTACTGAATGCTACACTTATGAACAGTTTATCATAAGGGTGGGTGGAGGCAGGAGAAGATGGAGAAGAGAACCAGAAGACTAGGCAATTGGCAAGAGGAGTCTGTAAAACAAGACCTATGTAGTGAGCAGTAAACCCTTGAAATAAGGTTATTAGTTTAGGAATGATTGATTGCTTAATTATATTAATTCAATTAAATTTAAACTAAATTAAAAGTTTAGATTTAGATTTAGTTCAGTATAGTAACAGGAAGTTAAATATTTCCACCAGCAGATGGCGACAGGTCGCAGCACAGTCAACTTTTTTATATTGAAAACACGTTTGTTCTTTAATCTAAGAAGTGCTGCTCGTTTATAAAAAAGAAACAGCACTCAATTGTTAACATAAATTAAGTTTAAGTGAAGGTTACATTATGCCAGCTCACATGCAAATGCTAGCCAAAAATGTTAAAGATGTAGTTCAAGCGTACTTTTTATTTGATTTTATCTGAAAGTATTTGTATATTATTATATGCAAAAAGCAAGGAAAACATAAGCTTATAACTAAGCACTGCTGCCAAGAATCTATCTATTATTTCGTCCAGTCTGACCAGTGTTTTAAACCATAATGTTAACCCTTATTGTGCTTACAAAAAAAAGCTGAATAAGTTTCACATGATTTTCTCATGTTACAGTACAAACAGCTTCCCACTTTCTATGTAATGCCTTGTTCCTTTACAGCTGGCCATAGTTCATTCTGTGAACAAAACACTCTTCTTTTCTAGTACCATGTTATCCTTTCAGGAAATGAGAGATTCTAACAGGACAGCCGAAGAATTTGCCCATTGTTGGTTTTTGAGAGAGTCAATTCCTTATGGTGAATACAACCATTGTCTGGGTGATTTTTTTAATGTTTAATAATGACTAACCTCTAACAAAGGCCAACTTCTTTTTTTTTAATAGAAATAATTCTAATATATCTTTAAGGGTAAAACAAGTAAATAAAAGGCTTTCCTCATGAAGAAAGTTTAAATAGCTGTTATGTACTACTGTATTGGGTTTAGTATGAAAAGTAGACTCTTGCTGTTGATTTGGAACTCTCAGCAGCCAAACCGTACATGTGGTGAAATGATGTCAGAAAAACCTTGCAGCCACAGTATCTTGACAAGAAAATACATTTGTTTGAATGCATGGAAAGCAATCGATGATGTGGTGAGTAAATATAGTAGTTTTACCAAAGTAGTTTTTAGTTTTGCTTTAAAAAGAATAACAATGAACATCTACAAACATTAATGATTGCTAATATTTTCTGACTTTTTTGCTGAAATGTGGTACTGGTAATTTAGGTGATCATCAGTAATATGAATGTTTTTGTCTGGGTCTAGGGAGCCATGTAATAGTAGCCCACAAAGCCCTGGAGATGACCAGCCAACGTCATGACAACCAATCGATTTGTGCACCACTGAGACATCTGGAAACCCTCTGCATCAGCACAGTGAGTGATCAGTGCTACAAACCATTAAAATGAAACTTTTAGGAAAATACCAGATTATCACTGCACAGAAATTCTTTAAAAGTCTGTTGAAATCTGAGAGCAACGTCAAAGGCATTCAAATCCATTTAACTCTGAATTTAATGGAAATTTAATCCAATTTTATGTAATTTATTATTGTTATAACAATGTAAGGTGTGCAGTTAAGGGGGGTACAGAAGACCACTAATATTTAATCATCGATGTTGGCATAAAATGTCTAAAAGCTCAATTATTTTATATTTGTTGTGCTTTGTCTTCTTAGAAATCTTAACGAATTCAAATTAATATGTATGTTTTATTTATTTTTTTATTTCTTCAAAAACATCCCTTCAACCATCACACTTAGTACGTTCCATCTTATGTCTCAGACCAGCAAGGTTTTTTTTTTAGTCAAGTGCAGTCAGTGCGTGCATGCGTGTGTGTGTGTGTGTGTGTGTGGGTGTGTGTGTGTGTGTGTGCGTGTGTGTTTGTGGGGTTTAGAGGAGCCCAAATTGATTTTCGTTCAAGGGGTCCAAAAATGGATAATG
This sequence comes from Danionella dracula, assembly GCA_900490495.1. NCBI lineage: Eukaryota > Metazoa > Chordata > Actinopteri > Cypriniformes > Danionidae > Danionella > Danionella dracula. The sequence goes on along the minus strand of UELW01000039.1, from coordinate 3,537,444 downwards.
GTGCCCCTGTACGGAAGTTGCTATCAGTCAGCTGTATTACCAGAAAATTGACTGATTGAGATTTACTGATTAAGCAATTCAATTAAAGTTACATTTCTAATGGAGTGCCCTTGATTGCCTTAAGAGTACAGTAACAGTCCAGTACCAACTTGATAGGGAACTGCATTAGAAATGCAATGTGTGAGAGGACAAGTTAGACTTTTGCTATGACTTTAAGACCCCTTTCTAACTTTAATGTCGTTTTCAAAGATTTTTAGCCAATATCTTGTCCAATGTTTTAGTGATACTGTACACGCATCAATGTGACAAAAGTGAGCGATTTCAAGGTTTTACTTTTTTGTGTGTGTTTTTTCTGACAAGTCTCCGCTAATTTATTTAACAAGCTGCTGCTAGCCTCGTTTTCTGTGTTGAAAGCATGCATGCTGAATTATTATTTATAGAAGAGTGTGAGCGGTCAAAGTCGTCAATGTCACATTTGTCGCCTGCAAACACCCCTTGCTCTATTTTTGAGGGCTTGACACAATCACAACACATGCCACACAAAGGATGCAAGCCTTGTACACAGGAATCCAGACTGCAGCTATATTAGGAACAAAATTCCACTCTTGAGAGCTGCCTCTGAAGTATTGTATGGTTGCTCACTCCAGCACAAACACGTGATGACAGATGCCCTTTATAACACTTCACAGTAAAAATGGAGATTTAAAGGAACAACTTTAAGCGATTCGATTTTGTATTCTTTTTACACACCGATGACCACTCTAAAAAAACTTCCCAATGAAGACTCTGCTGAAGTTTTCCAGTACGATTAACCACTTTGCTCTGTGCCTTGAGCGAGGCAGGAAGGAATGAAGGATTCTGATGAAATGAATCACTCCTCCCAAAAACATTCTCCCGCTTTTTCCGTGGCTTAAAGAAATGCTTTCTTTGTGTTCTCCTCCACCGTCTGTTTCCATGAGCAGTTAGTTCAAAGCATTTCAAATATCTAACCTTTTTTCTCTCCAATTTTGTATGCTGGAAAATAAGAGTGTCTATAAAAGCTGAGAGGTTATAAACAAAACAGGATTTGAGTTGGTTGGGTTGTCATGGTGATCCCCTAACATTAAACACCACATTGGGTGTGTTTATTTAATCAGGAAACAATGCAGATCCATTCGAATACAGCAAGTTCATGCATGATGCGCTCTCCTTTTTCTGTAGTCGTTAGATTAAATTTAATCAGAGTAAAGATGTCCATATAGCAAAACCTGAATTTGGCTAAACTGTTATTGGTGTGACCATTTATTTCTCTCTGTATATCATTCAATTAAGCTAAAATTGAACGATGATGTTATAAAACCAAGATCTTTGATGGAATCTTTACTCAAGAAGAGTAAAAAAGGAAACTCATTTAATTTATTAAAGCACAAGGGAAAAGATTTTATACAGTTTCTTGTGTAAAAATGTATGTCTAATGTATATTGTGTAGAACGTCATACAACATTATCTATCCACACATTTTACGCGTCACCATGGCTACAAAAAGACGAGAAGCAACACACCTGCTCTTATAATTGTTGTGTGGTAAATTGTATACTCACTTTTAGGTTATATTTTAATTAGATTGATGTCATTAAAATATATTTTTGTACAGATAGAGGCCTGCTTTAAAGTTCAACATAAAGTGTAAGTAGTTTTCTTAAAAAATGAACATGTCAGAATTGCATTAGTGTTACTTTTTAAACACTTATCAATTGTACCACTTTTAATACAGTCTTGAAATCGTTTGTGAAATAAGAAAAAGAATTCCCTTTAAACATGAATAGAGTTTGGTACAGAAAAACATTCATTTTGACATTTGAAGACAATGAGTTGGTTTAAACGCATCAGCTGTAACATATGTTTAGGATACAAACAATAAAGATTATATATAGAATAGATTACCCACCTCTTTCAAGCAGAAGGAAGTGTGATTATGGATGATCCACCGTAACACTCTCTGAACAAGAGTAGATTTAGACAAACTTGAAGCAACACCCTTCACCATCCGCTCAACAGGTTTGCTCAGTCCTCAGTGGGTTGAGTTTTTAATGAAGGCTCTTTTCTCTGAGAGGGCAAATATCTTGTTTGTCATGCACGCTTGCTCTGAATTTTTTTTGTGCAAGATGGAGAGCAGACCATATGAAAAATAGCCAGTTTTATTGTACTTATTACATGTAACTGATTACTTTAGCTTTACATTTAAAAATACATCTCCTTAACAAATATCTTTAGGTGATTTAAACTCTTGTTCTAACCAAAACACTTATAGCAGGGCGAACACTCGTCACATATCAGCAATTTCTTCAGCTGCTAATTGAATCTGATTGACTGGCACTTGACATCTTCAGTCCAGATATTTAGCAACAGGCCATTATAAATGGACGACAAGACATGTTTTGAACGCAATTGTATCCAAAACAGTTGTTTCGATGAACTCTAGCTTTTTAATACTCTATACTCATCTTATTGCCATTAGCATTTAGATACAAACGAACCTATAAAACAGTCAAAGATTTGGAGTACAGGCCCATCATGAGAATCTTTATTGAAGTGCCATTTAGAGAGATTTATAGAAAGATTCTACTAAATCAACATGAACATAGTTCATCGTTTTAAGGACAGGGACTGTGAATAATGTAAAAAAAAACAATGGTTGAATGAAAACAATGGAAAACCTACATAAAGTAGAAATGAGAAGTGGAAACATAGAAAGCTCTCTGTATATTGTGGTCAGGAAGCAGTCTTCTAAATCCAGTGGAATGTGTCAGCCAGGGATCCTGATAATTAGATTTTGCTTGCATCATCATCCTCCCTACATCAAAAAGATGTTTAGATTTTCACGTTCTTGCAGTGAGAGCTGATGATATGAACTGAATTCAGTCACGTAACAGGGATATCAAAAGCACACATTTGATTGAGCGATCAGGTGACCTACTTTCTTTTTGGCTTGCACTGCCCCCCTGTAAAGAGAACAATCTGTTACTCTTTTGCGAGTGCATGAGTGCGAACATATGCTTTTTTGATGGGTTGAAAACGTAAATGGAATATTTCCGAACAACTTACAACATAGAATTCCAACTCCTCCAGCTACAAGCAGACCGGTGAAGATTAGACCTCCAATCCTCAATGCCTCGTAGTCTTACCAAACACACAAAAAGTCAAATTAAATTATTGCACATTTAGATCTGAGACTTGCAATAGCATTTCAGAACCTAAATTTGATCCATTCACACATGATAGACTCTTTAGGGTCACAGAGTTTCTCCCACATTTAATCCACTGTATAAATCATATGACAACTTACATACAGGGTGATAAAAAAAAATACCACCACTTTTATAGAGCTGGAGATCTCCCAAAACAATCTGAAATTGAGTTGTGTTGATTTGAATTATTAACAACTGTAATTTAATAAAGCTGATTTTTTCTGAATAAAGTCAGAAATACTGAGTAAAATACCCTTTGAAAATCTGTTTTTAATCAAAGAAATATAATGAAACCTTGTGTAATTGTTCAATATATAAGTATTTCACAAAGTTTTTTTCTACCACAATAAACTTCGGACCTTCTTTATAACTTAGCACTTATTTTCTTCTTTGCAGAGTTTTCGAATTTGAAAGTTTTGTTATTCTTTTTTAATAATCCTGTATAGTATGTAAGCTAGTAAAACAATAAAATTACTTACTGTAAACAAAAGGATCTGTAAGGGTAAAGACAAAAGACAGTTAGATTTGTTGGAAACAGACAAAAACACTATAAATATTAATATTCTTATTACACTTGATAATTCCTGAGCAAGAATTTTAACTGTAACTTGTTATGCTCGGTGTGAATAGGGTCCTATTGTCTTATAAATCGTCTACATTGGATGCAAGAAAGATCAGGCAAATACAAGAATTTACACTACAGTTATTACTTCTCAGCATCAAAATCAAACCAAAATGTGACTGCCTGATGAGTACTTTTAACATCTGAACAATAAAACAACAATTAACACAAGTTGAGAGTGATAAAGTAAAAACATGTTTGCCTTACTTGCTTCCGCTTGACTGAAGAGTGCCAAGAAGACTGCAAATTGAAATGAAAAAGATTTAAAAGGAACATAAATTATTAATAGACCTGAAGGGGAATTATCTTTTATAACTAATTCTGTTATACACTGCATAATCAAATGTATTGAAATGTAGGAGGAAGGAAGGAAGGAAGGAAGACCTTGTTTACATGTTTGACCTTCTGACTATTGAAGCTGGACATATCTGCTCATGACTCATGTGTACAAAAACAGTCTTGACTTACCTGTCAGGAGAACTAGTTCTGTGAGCTGGCTCATTTTTACCCCTCCTAATCAAGGACAAACAAACATATTTTGTTTTTAGACTTAAATAGGCATAAAAGTCAGCCTCTAAAATGTGAATGTCTTGTAATTTGCTTTCTTTGGAATCAAGAGAAGAAAACAAAAGTAATTTATTTTCTATATTTTGTAATCTAGTTATTTCCACTTCCTGAAAAAAATTGAAATTGTAGAATGATATATTTGACTTCAGATGATAATGTACAAATCACGTTGGCCAATTTATGTCTACATGCATAATCTTCAACCTTTTTATGGTTCCACTAATGAGGTTTGCTTAACGAAGTTTTTATTTAAATACAAACTTGGATTTGAAGAAAGTGTTCATGTGTTCTTAAATGATCATATAATACAAACTCAAAACAATCAGGTTTCCTAAGTAAATGTTGAAACTATTATTAAAAATTGTATGCAGACGTCATATTTTTTTCATGCTAAGCAAGCTCATACTTTTGACGTTGTCGTCCTTGTTTCAGGTCTGATGGATTCATGTTTATTGAGAAACTCCAGCTGTACACTCGCAGCTGAGAGGAAACAGCGTGTGTGTTATCAGAGCAAACACTGAACCCTTGACTCTGCGCGCTGGGGAAGCTGCACGTCCTAGGACACTGCCGGTGTGTCCGTGAAAGCCTGGAGGTGTTTTGGAAAGTTTGTCCTCCCACTTCTTTGGGAATCAGCACTTTCTTCATCAGACATGTGACCTAGCACATCTGAAGGATGTTGCATAACCGTATCAGTTGAATTTAGCCTTTATATCATTTTATCATTATTCCTCATTGAAGTTATCTGGATAAACTTTATTTATCTTTGTGGATTTTAATTATTTTATTGCAAGTTAGTTTTAAAAAGTCTAGAGATTTTATTATTTTCCCACATAATCTATTTTTGTATTGATTTTTTCTATTTTTGATAGAAATTATATGTTATTTAATTATACAAACATTTTTTTTATATTTGTATGAATTTATTGAACTCCGTTCAGTAAATTGTTTGTATGATTGTGCTTTAATGATAGTTGTTAATTTAGTTGAACATTTTAGATCAAATTAAATAAACAAATCTTCAATGTAATTTACCAAATTTCAAGTTAAGCAAAGTTTTTTTTAACATTTACAGTACTTATTTTATGCTTATAAAGAAGAGATGCCAAATCAAATGACATTGATTCACCTTAAACAATACACCTGATCCTGACTGTCTCAAATTTTAGGACATAGAATTTAACCAACTACGAAAGGAACATTTAAGAAGTTTGGTGCACGAAATGACTTTAAGAAACAAAGAAAGTAACTAATTGTTGCAGCACTCCAAAGCCATGTTTAGTCAAATATATCGTAATTTTCACCTGACTTTGTCATTATTTCCTCAGACTGTTGTCAAAAATCTCAGCATAGATATCTAAAATAAGGCTGACCTTACCTTGGCAGAGGAACTGGTGGCTCTCTGAGCGTTAGATGTTGATTGAAGTTCCTCAGGTGGGCTAATATCGCGTAACCTTTCTGTCTTTTCTATAACCTTTAAAGAATACTCCTCCTCATTGTATACACATAAACAAAGCACAGCATATCAGGTCGACGCATTTGGGTGTGTGTATATCACATTATCATGTCCGCTGTGTAGCCCAAAACATAACCTTTGTGTTGTTGAAGTACACACAGCTTAAAAGGTCTTTAAGATGATGGCCTGAAATGATTGTCCTTTAAACGTTCTGTGAGTATTCTGTGTCCTTTACTTTGCAGACAACCATTGTGAAACTCATTTAATGAAACAAATTTAAAATATTCAGAATGCAACATCATACTTTACATGTTTGCCCTGCTCACATGTTATTGAACATCCGTAGACATTAGAAGTTAAGAGGCTCATTTGCGTGTTTGGTGGATTTCACTACTGAAGTCAAAAAGATGTTTTCATCGGTTTCCTACCCTAGTCCAAACAGCTTGGTTTAGTCTATGACTTAAGCGTTTCATAAGGGTAAGCATATTTTATTGTCAGCCTTTCCAATTTGATGTGTCTTGTTCAGTTCCTGTAAATTAAAAAAAGAAAAGAAAAGTAAAGCAGCAGGTTTAAAACGCTTGAGAAAAGAAACACGTTTTGAGTTTTGACTTAAAAGCAGAGATTGTGGGAACCAGCCATATATCAAGCGGAAGTGAGTTCCAGAGCCTAGGAGTGGCAGCAAAAGAGGCCCTTTGTCTACAGCTTTGACCAGGGTACAGACAACAAGGCTCTGTCGGATGATCTAAGATTTCTTTGTGATTGGTGGGGGACAGACAGCTTGGAAAGATACGAAGGCGCTGGATCAGTTAATGACTTAAAAACAAACAATGAAACTTTCAAATGTATTTTAAAAGGAACAGGAGGCCAATGTAGGGAGATGAGAACTGGAGTGATGTGCTCTTTTTTGGTATTAGTCAGAAGCCTGGCTGCCATTCTGGACTAGCTGAAACATGAAATTGATGAGCGAGAGAGTCGAAGTAGAGCGCATTACAGTGGTCTAATCTAGAGGTGACGAAGGTGTGTATTACTTTTTCAAGACATAATTTTGATATATTTATCACAATTATTAATATAATAACATAATTATTATTATCAAACATAATAATTTAAAGTTGCGGGATGTAAAAAAGAAAAGTAAAAAAAAAATCTAATGAAATTATGACACAAGACAATAAAGAGTCATTTTATGTTCAAGCACGAATAACACTGAGACTATTAGTCCAGCCAGAACATTCTTATTTGAAAAGTTAAGTCACCGCTCTGTTTTAGCCTGATGTGCTACCTCTCCTCTTTCTGTCGAATTAGTCCTCTTTCGATCTTTACACATAGTTCAGAAAGCCTATAAAGGGGTGAAGCAGGTATTCAGGGACAGGGCTGTGTTTCAAAACAATAGTTGGATCTTCATGAACATGATGTTCTCAAACCATAATTTTAAGATCATTGGACCAGGAATCTATTTTTTGCTTTGTGTTGTTGATTTTTAATGTTTTTTTTTGTGAAAATCAAAAAGGAAAACACAAACTGAAACATCTGTTTGCTTGAAAGAAAATGCAGATAAATCAATAGAGCACCTAAAATCGATATAGCACCTAAAAACGAAAATGCTAAAGCTACAGATAAATCAATAAAGCGCACAAAAACTAAAATGCGTGTAAAATGAAAGGGCTTCCACAATAAAAAGGTTTCAAATTAGTATATGTTATCCAATTAAATAATAGCTACAATGTTAAAAGGTGAATAACAATCTAAGATTGCAGTTCTCAATCTTTTTTATTTGCGAAAAGACAATCTTTATTTAATCAATAGCATTTCTGGACATTAAGCACTTGTGGCATCAAGGAGTCAGTGAAAGCCAAACCTCAATCGGAATGACATTCAGCAGTTCCCCTTTTTCTTTCTTTGTATAGTTAATCTCACCTGCTGCTGGTTTTGGACATTTTAAAAAATGGTTGTTGCAAGAGTTTACTCGGGTTACTTTAGTGAAGTCGTCAACCCACCTTGAGTGCAATACTTCCATCTGTCTATTTCTTTTTTCCTTAGTTGGTTTGTGTCACAAGAGCAAACTGTTTTGCCAACAAGCTTCTAATTAAAAATTTTATGAGGACATGCAGCTGAATAAAATGCACTTTTACACATCCCTGTAAAATGACAATAGAAATGGGTAAATGATGAAACACAAATGGCAGGTAAAATTACTCAATCAATTAATCAATAAATCATTACAATGTTTTATATAACGTTTTTAGTTGCTTCTAAGCAACTTTATGAAAATTGATCAAATTTATTAAATAATTTTTCTAATTAGCACATTTCATGGGATAAAAATATAATTCCATTAAAATTAGGACTTAGCAACATCATTTTTTTTATTCAAATAAGAAAATATAATTTTTACAAAATTTTTACATCAAAAAAGATGAATTGATTGACTTTAACTAATTAATGGGATTTGTTTTGTACACACACTAATAAGTCCATTACTGCTCAAACACTGAGCAGAAATGAAAAAAAGAGAATTTTGATAGTTATTTATTGTGAGAAAATCGTTCTTTGTCGTTCTTTAGAAAGACCTGCCCTACTGCACTATTATAGAGAGAAAAGTATCTGGTAACAGCAGTACTTAACAGCTCACAGCCAGTCAGGGTGGAGCTCTCTGGAGTCTCCTGCAAAACCATGGAGAAAAGCAGTCATCTGAAAGATTTTCTCAGAAAAAATAATCAAGCTTAAGTTGTCCTATCTCATAACTTGAGCTCTGATATCTTGATATTATTTCTAAATAGATGAATACAGCACAGAACACTGTTAGAGAATCCTAGAATGACATTCAAAAAGAGCTGGTTTAAAAGTAAAAAATATACACTATTTTACTGGTTACAATTATTTTAAAATGTGTTTTTTTTTTGGATGATACATTTTTTTTATAGACAAAATATTTAACATTCTACTGGTGCCAGTTCAGAGAGACTCCATACATGTCAAAAAATGTTACAACCTATATGAAACATATGGGTACAAATAACTCCATAAAATCTATTTTCTGATTGATTCAGTAAACAAAATGGAAGATTGGAAGGAAGATGTAAAATGAAAAATCTTTATTTTATTCCCATTTAATATAACTGGTGGGTAAATGTTTGAAATTACAGATTAATGTTTGAAACTAAATTGCCAAAAATGTATATATAGACACATTGACTTAACAATAAGAACAGATTTAATAGATAAACATACTTCAGCGCACATTTAAGGTGAACTTTTCAGAATCAGTCAGAATTAAACCTTAAATTAAAGTTACACCTCATACCAGACTGAGTGAAAAGAAAAGCACATGGCTTAGAGTGTTTACTCGTGTATACATACTGTACGTTTCTGGACCAGTATCCAAAAGGGAAGTGGAGTAGAATAGAAGCCCTCGTTCCAGGGTGCAGGAAACCACCTGTGTCAATATTGACCCAACTATTGATCTAGTCACTATACAATCAAAAAGTTAAGTTTGTGTCCTGTTAAATTAGCCAGAGAGTCTCTTAAAGTAGGCTAGCACTGCAGCCTAAAAGCTTTATATACAATAATCATTCAGCAGATGTTCACACAGGATTACAAAGTTCTTTATCTGTAAAATAATCATAAAAATATGACATTACTTTACAGATTAGTGACTGAATCCTGTCCCTGGATCAATTTAACATTTTTGTATTGTAGATATGGATTGTGTGGTTTGATTTATAAAACGTCTTTGAGTAATTTAACATAAAGATCATAACAGGCAAGCTAATAATGCTGCACTAAGGTGTCCAGCTGGCAGTACACTAGCTGTGAAAAAAATAAATGAAGGGGCCCTCTTGTGGCTGGGAATTAAAACACAAGTTGATATGTGCATATTTTGTAGAGCAATGTGAGTTAAATCAATTTTAGCCCTTTGAGTCCACATCCATATTTTTGAGGAGAAAGATGTCAGCGTGGTCCATCATCTTGAATTCCACCCACTGACCCTAAAGCACAAAATATCAAAACCAAATTTTAGCACTTTGACTCAGTATTTGGCAATTAAAATGACTGCAGTTCAATGAGGTAAAACTAGATAACAATGAAGTAAATTGTAAGTAAAATTCTAAATAAAAATGTGTCAATTTTTAAACCATCATGGAAAGAGCTATTCTTCTGAATTAAAACATAAGATAAGATTTTGATGATCAACTAGGGGAACCAATCACAATGCATTTGTTTTGTTCAGTGAGTTTGTACAGTCATTATAACTTACCAACTAAACTAGTATGGTGTAAACATTGTTAATAAATACTTAAATATATAAATATTCATAATATGCAATGTCACTCCCCATCTTGCACCCCCATTTTGAGCCTTGATTACTTTACAAAACATGAATCCAGCTTGGAGCTTTTGCTACTATGGATAGAGGAGTATTTGGTTCCTATTTTTACTCGACACTTAACAAATGTCACCAAATAATACAAATTATGAAAATATTATAAAAACAACTTTAGAAACAAAATCCAACCCTTATTATGTTCCTACCACTGTCAGCTAATGGTGCAGGGGGACAGATTTGAGCAAACTGCACCATAGATATTGGAAAAAGGCTAAATGTAACTTCAGAGACTATTGCTTACCTGTGCCTTTAAATGATTATTTCTTTTTTATTCATCATTATTTACCCTGGGATTTGCTCATAAAACCCATAAGATAACACATGAAGCCATCACATGATGAACAAATGGCTGACTGATTAATTCAAAAGAGCTGATGATTTATATGTTCAAGTCTGGGTTCGGGTAACAAATAATTGGAAAACCAGACCCAAAAGAACTGATTGTTTATGCGTCCTGTTCAGGGTTCATTGTACAACACAGGGAGCCATGAGCAATCACAAGATGAACTATTGGACGTTCAACTCAAAAGAACTAATTGCTTCTATGTTCGGTTCAGGGAGTCATCTCATCATCCATCAAGTAACAAACTATTTGATGATAGACTCTTGGGAACCTGATTTTTTGACCTTCGGTTCTGGCACCATGTGACTGCATTCACTGAACCCCTCTCCGTCAGTTTAGATGGCCTGCCACTTTGTGGCTGAGTTGCTATAACACGTTAATGTTCTTATTATAAAGATGAATGTTTAGGAGTGATGAAATTTGAGTACAGCACGTAAGACTTGCAGATCGGCCTTATCATTGTTAATCTCTGTAAGTTTTGGTATTAAACCATGGGAATTTACACCGACTGACTCAGTAAGAAGGTTGCTAATTTGAGAACAGCAGTGGAAACCATCAGGTGAATTGAATGTGAATTTCTGGTGAATTGAAGGGTTCACTGTACCAGTGAATTTCAGCACAGCAATGGACTGGCAACCTGCTCAGGGTATATCCTGTTAGCTGAATATTAGCACCAGCAGAACCCCTTGGCACTCAAAGGAATAAACAAGTATAGGAGGTTCTTTTTCAAACTTGGCAAGGCAAGTGGTTTGATGACACAAAAAAGTTTACATTTGTTTAATATTGTATTGTGTTGAATTCTTGTCTTAATTGTGCCTATCCTCCCTTGAGTTCTTTCAGAGGTCTCTTAAACTAAAAAAGAAAAAAGTTGAGTATGCAATACATTTACATGAGTCAAAATGAACCTACTGAAGCATCGCTGTGCCTTCTCAGATCTTTTTAGCAGAATGTAGGCCACGATGATGGTAATAAGGGCAGCCAAAAATCCTCCAATCACATATCCAATGAGTTTAGCATAATAAGAATCATTCGCTGGGAAACAGAAAAACAGAGAGACATGAAGAGAACTGTGGGTTGACATTTTGACATGGTTTAATTTTGTGTTTGCATACCATACACATAAAGGTATCCGATTGTGTCATTAAGGCTATTGACTCGACATAAAAACATAGTGTTGTTGTCATCTTCTGATGTTCCATCTAGTTCCCAGGCTGCAACATCCCCGCCACTTTTAGTATAACAGAAGGCTTTCATTGACTGAGGAATACAGATTAATTTAGTAGTATATGCATCATTACATTTTGTATAAATTCTTAAAAATGTTTAAAATGTTAAAAAATGTCTGCTTGTGTGTTATGGACACAGAAGTTCTTTGAAGAGAGTCAAGTTTGTCACCTGAGCAGGCAAATATTTGGTCTTGTCCCCTGGACAATGCACAGAATCGTTGACCTTTGAACCCATTATGTAAAAGTGGATTTTGTCTGTCACACCACTGAATCCACATTCAAAGATGACCGTTTTCCCTGTCTCAGAGGTTCTAGTTTGAGGAAGCACGATGGTAGTCAGGCCTACAGAAGAAGAACAGAAGAGGGAAGCCTGGCTCATTTGACTAAGAAATTCAAAAGTTTTTGAATAGATCAGTGACCACGCCTTTCCAGGTATAGCTTTTAATAAGATAAAATGAATAAAAATGAAAAGAAAAATCAAATTTAATTCTATTTAATAATTCTGCGGTTTGAAAAATGCATAATTACAAAAGTTATTTCACCTTTACACTTCAATTTCAGCAAACCAAACATCCCATCTATCACAATATCAATAGTAGGAATTAAAAAGCTATGTAAAAATGTACCTTTAGCAAGTGAAGCAAACATACTATATACATAAAGGTATCTAATTGTGTCATTAAGACTTTTGACTCGACATAAAACCATAGTGTCATCATCTTCTAATGTTCCATCTAGTTCCCAAGCTGCAACATCCCCGCTGCTTTTAGTATAACAGAAGGCTTTCATTGACTGAAGCATACAGATTGATTCAGTAGTATACGCAGCATTGGATTTTGTACATGTTTTATAATCAAAGTGATTAAATATCAGCTTGTGTGTGAAGGAACACAGCATCCTTTGAAGTTTGTCACCTGAGCGGGTAAATATTTGGTTTTGTCCCCTGGACAATGCACAAAATTGTTGACCTTTGAACCCATAATGTAAACGTGTATTTTGTCTGTCAAACCACTGAGTCCACATTCAAAGATGATCATTTTCCCCATCTCAAAGGTTCTAGTTTGAGGAAGCACGATGGTAGTCAGGCCTACAGAAGAGCAACAGAGGAGGGAAGCCTGGCTCATTTGACTAAGAAATTCCAACGTTATTGAATAGTCCAATGACCACACCTTTCCAGGTATAGCTTTAAAAAAGTCCAAATTGTTAAAAAGAAATAAAACTAAAATCTAATTTCATGCTATTTAAAAATATTGAAGTTTGAAAAATGCATAATTACAAAAGCAGTTCTTTCAATTTAGTTTTCAACCAATCCAAACATTACATCATAATATCAATAGCAGAAATTAAAAAGCTGTAAAAAAACATACCTTTAGCAAGTGAAGCAAACTGAAGCACTAAAACCACAAGCAATATCAGACGGGTGGTGGCTTGGATCAATATCCTTGCTCTTTCGGCAGTTACAAGGCCAGGTGAAGCGCACGCTTTCGGTGCAGTCCTTTGAGCCATAGCTCAAGAGCGGAGTAAAACCTCTTCTGTTTCTTACCAGACACTGGGATGATCAGCAGCCTAAAGGATGAAGGATGTTCATTCGGAAGCAGCTTGTCTGAGAAAGTTTTAAGGCTGGGTTGGGACATACCCTATTCCAACCTTAGCTCTTTTTAAACATCCTTGTGTGTTTTGCACTGATTTCTTTATCCCTTCCCTTAGGCTCTCTGAAATGCCATTTGAGTACAAAGCATTTTACTGCCAAAACAGAAGATGTAAATTAACGTCAGCCCAAAAGACACATTTTTTCCACACAGCACTTGAACTAAGTGGGAAAACAACGACTTTTCTAAGATCTATTTAGCTGAGATTAGTGGTGTATTCATTTGCACAAGACTGCAGGCTGATTAAATGGGACATGGCAAGAGCAAGAATAATAAAATCATCAAAGCGAGGGTTATAAAACTATTCACTTTGAATAGTGAAAAATTTCTAATCGAATTATAAAATTTTTATCATTTCGAGTAAATACCAGCTTCTATTAATTTGATGTCACACACAAAAGTTTTTTATTTGTAAAACTTACATCTAAAAATGTACTTGCTTGATACCCCACTTTCAAAACAAAGCAACAACAAAAATACACAAATAAATTTCACAAAGGATTTTATTCAACATTTTAAAAATAATTAACATTTTCTAAATGTAATTCAGAATTTCCCGTTGTACAAATATTCACATTGAATAATTTATGCATTGCAAGATTTTCATTTGTGATCTTTTATCAATTTATTTTCACAACTTTGTAAGTGCTATGATATTATTTAAAAATGTTTATTAGAAAGTATAAGTAATGTAGCAGCTTAACATCAAATTAAACATTAAAAAATTAAACAGTGCATTGAGTTGCATAGCAAAGAAGAGTTTCATATGTACAACAATAGCGTATAAACACTCCTTGCCAAAAAATTAGCTCATTCACACTCCTTTCAAAACCAGTCTTTGGTTCATAGTGCTCATCATATCACTTCTTAATGCACCATTAAGAAAAAAACTATGTGCAAAAACATAACAAAAAAACATACAGCATCAATAAAAAGTTTTCTTCTCATAAGATTCAATTAAAAAAACCTCATTAGGAACACATTTCTTTTCAAGTCACGTTTAAAAAAGGGCAGTGTAAGCAAATAATGTCGCGCTTGTGCTACTACAAAGTAGATATTTTCCGGTAGTTATCTCACTTTTACAAACCTAGCACATCTGTGACCCTGAACATTTTCAATACTTTCAATGGAGATTAAGCAAGGGGTTTATGTAAATGGGGAGCTGAATAAATTATATTGTATGTGTTTGTTACTTTGGATAAGACATAATCAACTGCATGTTTTTTGCAAAACATGTTGACAACTTAGATTGATTAAGTGAAAATACAGAGGATAAATATTTGGTTAATCTAATTCAAGCTCTGGAAGTTTTTAGGTTTAGTTCAACAGTACAACAAACAGAAGAGTGCCTTTTAAAAATAGTTTAAAATTTTATTTGTGCATCCCAGAGCAATACTTTTAAAATTTGACTTCATTTATAAGGAACTCTTAATTCATAAGTCATTTTTTAACCTGATGATATTTTTAGGGAGTCTTTTAGCAATTATTTTTAGACATGTAATTAGTATAAAATGATATACAACATACAATACAAACACTCAATAAAGTGCAAAGAGATTGATTGGGTTACACTGCTGTACCACCAGTCTGAGGGTTTAATTACCATTACTATAGCATCAAAAGAAAGTGAACATCTACATTATTCTGTTCTGTGGTAATGGTCAACGATAGGCAGTTTTAGGGAAGCCATTAACAATATTTTCTTCTCCATTATTATCAAGTCGTGATATGTGGTCCCATTTCTATGCACAGAAGTTGGCCACAAAAAAGCATTATCAACATTATGCACATTTTGGATTTATGTGTGAACCAATAAGCAATCCTTATGTAAGCATTGTTCTGTGGGTCTTAGTAACATTTGATGGAACATTGTGAATCGTCAGTGCGTGCAAGTGCATGTCTAAGTAATGTTTTTGAACACTCATTAACCAATGTCATTCATATAAAATTAGATCATGTGCTGTTGTATATAGAATAAATATTGAACTTTAATATTGCCTTTTCATGGTGCACCAGTGTCTAAGAGTAAAAGTTATGAGTATGTGTGATCCAGCTGTTAGAGGGCACCATTATGGAACTTGTAATAGATATTTGGCAGAACGTGCTTTCTGAAATGACTTCACATACAACAAATGTTTACTAAATACATTTCTCAGCAGTGTCTATCTTTAAATAAATGAAAACTAAAGAATTTGTATACTTGTTTATGGACACGTGGTTATTCATTAACTGTCATTCATTGACTGCATATGGAGAAAACAAGGTAGAAAAGAAGGCAGGCTTGCTTGTGCAGATATCTTAGTAATCTGCAATTTATAAAGCAAACTTTGCTTAGAGATGTGCGAACACAGAATTTTATAAATCAGATTTTTTATTGTCTTTCTGACAAATCCTTACTTTTAGCTTCTTAATATTCTATGCAATCATTTTGTAAATAATGCCCCTATATACATTTTATGTCAAGGTCTGGAAATCCCACACCATAAATATAAACTATTATACACTTTAACAATTTTTTCTTTTGTAGTTTAAAATGTTTTTAATTTAGTTTTTTTTTAATTTAATTTTGTTCAGTTTTTTTAAACCAATGCTTTAACAATCTCAATCCTAGACAGAACTTAAATGTGCTTAAACAACTATTTGAGTTAGTTTCCCCCTCTCACCACAGTTCTTTTGGGAGTTAAGCATGCAGCAACCAAACTCAATCAAAAATACAAAAGAGTCTACCAAAACCAGCTCAGGGAGGTGGTACTGGTTTATTTCCAGACAAATACCGAACTAGAGCTGTTTGTTTATGATTAGAACATAATCTGAACCAAACCGACCTAAAACCAGACTTTAGATTGGAAATAGAAAACAAAAGAAAACCAATTTTCAAAAAGAACCAATTGCCTATTTCCTGTCTCTTTTTTACTTTTGGGTGTTTTTTGTTTCCTTCGTTGTAATTCTGAGCAATTGAAAAGATATTTAGGAAATACATTCAGGGATACATCTGACCAATGAATGATGTTGTCAAACAAAGTCAAAGGGCTCTATTTGGGTTTGTGTTGGATAGTTCAAACTAAAACAGTCAATGCAGAGTAAAAAAGGACAGTTTAATTTGCTACAATGTTTCAGTTTTTCCTTTTAGTTTGGACAAAATTAACAAAACTAGAGGCGTGAAAGCATGACTGTGTGAAATGACTGTAGCTGTAATTTTTCTCACTACTTCACAATCTACACTTGATATTTATTTTTACATGTATAACCAAGTCCAATACTTTTAGATTGGCAAGAATTGGTGAGCTGATCTTTTTTAAAAGTCTCTTTTCATTTTGATCACAAGCTTTCTGATCTTATGGCAGAATAGGTAAACACTAAAAATTCCAACGTTGAAACATTTATGCACATTTTTGGTCCGCTTTTTAATATCCAATTAGGATTTCAATATTATGCTATTTTTCTTTGCATTCTAAATTTTTGCACAAATAAGGTGTTCAAAACACATGAAACCCAAAGGATGGGATCTCATAGTTCTTGCTCTTCCTCGAGGCAAATTGCGTGAAATTCATTATCAATTGGTCCACGAGATGTGCTGGTCCAACCAACATCTGACCTCAAAATTCTGACCTCAGACCTATCCCAGCATGACATATGAGCTGAACAGGGAACCTTTCAGTCTCATTTATGTCTTTTCCCATTTGAACACCTATGGTGTGACCGCTCTAGCCATTTTGTGCACTCCTGGTGAGTTCTCATACATCTGTGGATGCAAACAAGTGATTAAAATCTAGTTTTTGGTACCAGCAATTGTACGATTGTATCACTCACCCTCATGGCTGTTGAAATCCATGGCAGAAATCGAGAGACACGGGTGTAGACCCCAGGCTTCTTGGCCATGGCACAGCCTGTACCCCAACTCACTACTCCCATCAAACGATAGCGGCTGGTTTTTGAGAGGACATCTGATGCTACAAAGGGTCCACCGCTATCACCCTTAAATAGCATCGTAATAGAATGTTTAAAGATTGTTATTAATTTATATAGCTTAATTAGTTACCATACTACTACTCCAATAAAGAAATCAAAAAGGTTATCAAATATGTTTCTTCATTAGCATGTAACTCTTAGTGAAGCTGTTTTTAGTTTGGGAAATTAACATTTGATGGAGCATCTTAACAGCTGTGAAATAACAGAATGATTTAGTTGATACCTTAATAAAAAAGACTCAATCTCTCAAAATCCCTGTCACCAGGTTCCTGTCACCCTCTTGAGTTACCCTCTTTAGTCTTTTTGGTGTGTCTTATCATTTTTAATAACCACTATTTAACCATGAATACATCTATTTGAAAACACAACAAACACAGGGTGTATTTGCATAGATGAAATAAAATGGCAACTTGCAATTATTTCAGTAGTAGAGACCAGTTATGTCATTTTAAGTTGTCAATTTGTAACTTTTATTTCCAATCTTTTAAAGCCAGAATACAAAATAAATATTTTATAAAATATAAATTCGGTCAGACATTTGAATACATTGTTGTCAAAAATATATGTGTTCTGCAACAATATATTATTAGCGATTTTAGCAAATATTTTGAAGTGGTCTAGTCTGAATACCATCCAACAAGTTAGATCATTTGATGATTGAGAGTATTTAGTGATGGAAATATATAGAGTACTGACATGAGTGTGAATGATAACCTTTATTTGGATGTAAATTTGTCTCTTTTAATATCCAAAGTTCTCAGAATTTTATTTAGGAGTGGTTATAGCCATTGCCCTCTAGTGTGACCTCTAATGTGTGAGAGCCGCAGTACCTGGCAGGAGTCGGTTCCACCTTTCTCATATCCTGCACAGAACATGGTGCTGGTGACCTGGTTGTCATAGTAATCAGGGCCATTGCAGACTACGTCACTGATGACGGGCACATGGGCCTCCTGCAGGATGTTTGCTTGAGTGCCTACAAGAACACAAAAGGAAATCAGACTGTGAATATGTGTTTTATCCCGACAGTGGCTAACATTGGTCAACAATGAAAAGTTTCTGACAGGAAAAATTGTAGTTGATAATAATGATTATATCAATAAGATTAGTTCAGTTGACCATATGAAATGCTTTAGGTCTGTGTTTTTATGTATTTTGGGGTTAATCTTGAGGGAAGGATTTCAACTGAAAGGCACTAGCATGAGAGTAATTTGATTGGAAGGGTCTATTTTTTGTCTATGTATTAGCATATCTGTGTTTGCTAAAATAACCAGAGCCCAGTAGAGAAGAAGACTTTTTTCCCCCTTATTTCTCTGAGCAATTATAAACAGGGTATGATAGTTCAGTGTTCACCTGTAGCCAGATATTACGTCTCTTACAAAGAATAGCACATGACCCTTAGTGTTTATGAACAAACAGGTAAAGTGTTTACAGTAAACAGAAGCTTAGCAAGTAAGTGGGAATGCAGGAAATTAATAATTATTCAAAACAATCAGTTTTTCAATAATCACTAAGCCGTTGTACATTTATTTGCGTAACATGATCTGAAATGTTACCTGATAAGAGCACAAACTGTGATATTTCTGTTAAAGGTTCATAAAGCACAAAATAAATATATATATTCAGCGTTAGCTAGCTGAAAACTCTTGGGAAAATTTGCTAAAAATGGCTAATTTTGATCTTGTCCCATGATATGATGTGGGTCTCACCATGTGTGGCATGCAGTTATTACAATAACAAGTTTTTGTTTTATATTTATTAATGAGATGGGGACTCAAATCATGAAACTTTGTTGTCGGTTTTTATTTTTAAAGACATTGTGACACCTGCCTTTGCTAGTCCCGATTAGTAGAGGACATTAACTAATTAAGGGTTGATTTCCATGGTTTCCCTTCAGTGCACACTTATGAAGCTTTAGTTTTAATCTTCAGCAAACTTTAACTGAAACACAGGGTGGTGGGGTTAAATGTTTTGTGATAATTATAAACAAATGCTGTTCAAATGCGTTTTACATGCTTTTGAGTTTGGAACTGAAAAAATGGTTTAATTTTATTTCAGTGATGACTCAAGAAAAAATATTGTGATTCTATTATTTTTAGCAGCACTTTAGCAGCTTTCTATGAAATATCTGTATATAACATAGTATTATTGTCTTACTGCAGTATGATGTTTTTATTTGATTGCAAACCCTGTAAGTAATGGATCAGTTTCATTGTAGTATGTAGTGGTTCCTCACAACTACAGTCGTTTAATTATTGTCAGATATACACAGCAACATCAAAACGTTCTCTTAGGTCACTGAGACAAAGTTCAAAATTACACAGATGAACAGACAGACTGTCTACTATTAAAGATAGATGATGAACCCTACTTAAAATACTTCAATGCATTTTACTTAAAAACACAAATTGAGACTGTACCAACCATAATACTCCACGTTACCCCAGCCAGTAACTGTACCCATCTCCCCGTCCACAAGACGCTGACCATAAGTTGGAAGACAAACAGGCTGGATGTAATCTAAAATAAAAACAGATACTACTGTGAAATTCGCTTAGAGAAAATCTATTGTAGCCAAATGTAGTACTTTAAAAAGACACCAGAGGGGATGAGAAACCTTTTTCAGCTTTTAAATCCATTAATTTCTTCCAAGCATTGGTAAATATTTTCAAAACCAGAGACTATCACAAGTGGCTTTTTAAGTGGTACAGAAAATATGAGGCACGGCTTGGTCGTTCTGGGAAATTCTGCAGGTATTGTCTTTTGTCTGGACTCAAGGTCCCGTGGAAATAGAGGAGCTTTGTTCTCAGCACTAGCAACCTGAGACTGGAGGAAGGTTTTTGGTGTATTTAGTAAGACAGTTCTGTTGCATACCAATGGCTAATGAAAATCGCATCAAAACAGACTTCAATAAAAGATGCTGCCAATTGTTTTTTGTACTTGATGCGCAAAGCCATTAATTTTTTTTTAATATAAAGTAAGTTGATCATTTGTTAGCTGTAACTGAAATGAACTAAACATGTTCGATCAAGCTCTTTGAAATCTGAGATTTATACTTGAGGAGTTTGGTTCCAAAATGCAATAAACAGTATTTCAAAAATTAGTTAATGACAATCTGAAGTCTGCTTTGGTCACAATTGATAAACTCATTATAGTTTTTATTAAAGACACAATATGTGTCCTCTTGTTCATTAAATCCCTTTTTTAATGAACAAACCACATTTTTATTCAAACTCATCAAAATTTATTTATAGCGCTTGCATTTTTTTGTCAAATGTTTCATTGATAAATGTTTTTGTTTAATTGTATAATGTCCCCCTCTGTATAATAAGCCCCCTTTGATAAAGGTTAGGGTTAAAACAACTCATTTAACCCTTTAATTTTTTTAAGGCTTTCATAATGAAAATGTTCAGTGAAAAGGAGATCTCAACTGACAATGTAACCATCAAAAATAAGATTTTTCTCAATATGATGTTAGCTTTAAGTGTTAACCTAAAAATGCAACATTAAATGCCATAGAAAACAGGAACTTAATAACCTCAAATGAAAAAAAGAGTTGTTCAACAGTAAATGTGATAAAACACACACGCACACATGAACACACGCTCACACACGCACGCACATGCACACACGCACGCACATGCACACACGCACACACGCACATACGCATGCACTCACTCACTCACACACATTGAAATGCGTCATCTTGTGTTTGGAGAATAGTACAGCCTATTTTTAATTTTTTTTTTTTTTTTTTTTTTTTTTTTTTCAGATTTAAACACGTAGAGCAGTAAAAAAAAAAAAAAAAGTAACTTGACGGAAAGTGCCCAAAATACAAGCGATAAAATAAACACAGAAACAGCTCACAGAATTATGTTTCCTCACCTGTGAACTGGAAAGGTTTTGTAAGTGCCAGGACTGCAATGTCCCTACTGTTGTCATCAATGTTTGCATCGACGAAGGGCAAATAGCTGCTATGGTAGACGATCGTCTTCACCTCAGCAATCATAACATTCTTATGGATGGGAGTGTTATAGATCGATCCCATTAAAACTCGCCAACGAGATGCGTGACGGTATCTCCTGAGAATACAAGTCAGAGAGTTAGATCTAGCTTGCAATACACTTCTATTTATAAAATAATATTCTAAAATAATATTTAGCCAAAGGCCTAAAACTCCATGTGTTGTCTTTCTAGAAAAATGCAAGCCCTTTTTAATGTATCATTGCCATAAAATAGTAACAAATTAACATGTACATACAGCAAACTTTTTCTTATGAAGATTTGCATTGAGAGAGATTTTTTTTACTAGAAGGCAAAATTTTGGCTTTCATCCCCATCGCAAACAATCTATTTCATTGGTGAAAGTCTTTATTAAAACCTTTTCTTCCTTGTCAGGATTGTTTTTTTAATCCTTCTTTTATTAACTCCCCAATGTTTAAAGATAATGTTTTCTTTCTTTAAAAGAGAATCGAAATCTAATTCTATTTGCTAGCTAATTTCCCATCTGAAGTAGGCATAACTGGTCAAAAATTACTACAAAAACATGTTTCTCTTACTCTGGAAAGCAGTGAGCAGCACTGATGATCCAGCGATCTGAAATGATGGATCCGCCACATTGATGAACCCCATCATACTGTAAACTGACCTGCCAGGGCCAAGAACCCTGCCGGGTATCAACTCCACCCACAATTCGCTCTTCAGGCAGCATTCGACGACCACAGTCTGCAGAGCCAGAGATTTAACAAACTATTACATTCATTGTAAGAATATTATTCAATATGTAACAAACTGAGCACTTACCCTGACAAATCACTTCAAGAATCTGACCTTTGTCACATTTACTGGAAGAGAAATTCAGAAACAGAACAGTGTATCAGGTGAAGCCATTTTTGGCCTTCAGTTATTGTTTCTTTTTCTTTGTCTGGCTGTAAACAAAATAATTTTATTTAATATGTTGATGTGCCTATTAGTAGGCAAGACTGTGGGTCAACATGAAGTCAGTCATGAATTGATTTAAAAAATAATTACAAAATTAAGCACTTGGCTCTGAACTTACAAAATGAAAATGATTGTGTTTTATAAATAGCTGATTTTATATCATTAGATGGTGCAAAGTTTATTATTGAAATAAGTACTTGTAATCACTGTACATCAGGAGACTACTGTATATACAGTTCCAGTAATAATGATGATCCTTAAATATAAAACATACATTTACCATACATTTTGTAATTTAAACTAGAAAATACCTTTACATCAGAGCTTTTTTCATTAACACTTGATGTACCTTTTTGTCAAGTATGATTTACCAATCTTTTAATGTATTATTTGCAGTGTAGGTAATGCAGTAATACAGGAAAATGACTACGATTAAAAGTTTTACTTTGACAAATGTATTGTTTATAGCTATAGTGTCAAAAAAGTCTAAAGATGCCCCATTAGTGATATCTGTATGATGACATGAGCAGAATTATTTTATTTGTAATATCATTTTGATGGCATATCATTTCACAGCTCACAGTTTAGTGTTAATGAATTGGCAGCATCTTACCAAGGATAGATAGCTGTTTTTATCTTTTTCCCATATGTTAACTCGCTCTCTTTCACACAGAAAAAATCTTGGTTTCCTCCAGTGTCAGGAGCACAAGTCACAGAGAAATTTACTGCTCTGTAAAGATAGAAAAGAAAAAAAATATTAGATTTATTAGACTCCTCCAATTAATTGATCTAACACTTAGACTAAATTCTTCTGACTGTAAGTTGGTTGGATGGTTACCTTACAAAGCCCATCTCTTCACAGCTGATGTTGGCAAGGAGCTGATTGGCACTAGATGAGCAGACGTATCTCCATCTACTCTGTGTGGAGTCAAAGACCCGGAGTCTCTGGTCTGCTGCACTGACCTGCACTGCAAGACACAATAAGTACAGTCAGTATATCTTCTTTCATAAAAAATGTTCTTAATTTTTTATAACCTTGTTCTTAAAGTTGCGTTTCAATTCTAAAAGATATCTTCTTTTCAACAAACTGTTTAGGATTTACACAAATAACTTGGCTGAGAATTTAATGAATTAAACAAAATCACTTATCTCAATGTTGTTTCCGAGGCATTTTAAGATATTTGTGGGCTGTAACTGCATCATTGTCACTCATGTCACAGATTTCAAGCCTTTAAAAGCATTAAAATGCCAACTTATTACCACAAGATAAGAAGACAGCAATGAGGACTTAAGTATTTATTCAGTTACTTTTGTGATCGGAATGCAAATATGTATGAAAATATGTATGAAAATAGTCTCATTTTGAACAAACTTGACTTTTCAGAAAACTGACTACTTTTGTTACTTCAGCATGCTTTACTTGATTATATAAGGAAATTCACTTGTAAGAAATGTATAGTACTGCTTACAAGATTTAGGCTTTTGCAATCAGTTTTATACATAATATTAACTCTCTCTCTATACCACAGGACTTTACAATAATAACATACTTATATAATAACTATATAAAAACATTTTAATTTTTAAAAAGTTTGCACCATATAATTTAAACAAGTTGTTGTGCAAATCTAAGAGTTTAAGTGATTTATGGAAGGGAATCTGCTGTAAATATTGCAAATAGCAATGTAAATAAATAGATTCACCTTTGTCAGTGCAGTAAAAAATGATGCAAGATTAAACTATGGATTTTTACAAACCTACTTTAGCTGGCTCATTTGATACATTTAAAAAATGTTGCTTAGCTTAGCAATAGGTTTAACTTGTCAAACATGACAACAAAAATGGTTGATTAGCATGTTAGCACAAATCTACATTACAGTTTCTTAGCATTATTTGGCTATTTTACCTGAAATCTACTACATTTTTAAAATTACATGAATTAGTTTAAAATATATAGAAATAACAGAATATATAGTTTCAAAACAAAATATATAGTTTCCATGAGGACACACAAAAAATTACTAACTTGATAATCTTACCATCAAATAATCCCATATCTTCTGTTGTTTTAAGATACGTGACTGAAAGAAAAACAATAAAAGGAATTCTATTAACTAGAGGCCAATTGCTGTTTTGCAACCAAATTCATTCAAGTTAAACATGCTTTCCAGAAACTAAGCCAAAACACTAACTGAGGGACCAGATGGCAGCTCCCAGACCTCCTAGAAAGATCAGGGTCAGAAACACTGCAGTGACCACCCGACACGGCGTGAAGATGCTCATACCTGGATGACCTGCAGAACCAAACCAACAGCTTATTCAGTATAATAAATACAATCATTTATGGGAGTAATACATGATTTAGTGAACATTAAAGCACATGTCTACAAACAAACACATAAACCATCACAGCGCGGATTAAAAGATCAAAACTATGAACAAGATCAATAGTCCAAAGTCATCAATTCCACACTGCTAAAGTAAACTTTAGACTTAATGTCAGTGCCATGATCATCCCTCCCTCCCATGATCATCCATCATCCCTCTCTCTCTCTCTCTCTCTCTCTCTCTCTCTCTCTCTCTCTCTCTCTCTCTCTCTCTCTCTTCACAGACAGATGTCATCATGTTCCTTGACGAATGCCCAGAGGTGTAACCTTGTCAGTGGTGAGTGACCATTGCCATAAAAACAGTGTGTAAAAACTGTTCAAATATAATATAAAAAAAACCCATAGCAGGCTCATAGAGGTTTTTCGTACTTCATCTTTAACACACTGCCACTTTTGCTTTTCAAATAATTGTTGAAAAATTAGTCTCTTAAAATAAAAATAAATACCCCTCTTGTGGAAAAATGTTGCATAATCTCAATGTCAATGTGTAATAAATAACATAGGGTAACACTAAATGATAGATTCAACTCATAAATAAATTTAATGTGGTATTTTCAATGCTCAAATGAACATTTTTTACATTGTTGGCAAAAAACATCAAGTCGAATTTTCTGACAGTGTATATTGAGCCTTTTAGAAATGGTTGATTGTCTAAGAGCGGTTTTACTGCAAATGTTTAGTTGGAAAAGGACTTGTTGATGCCAGAGTTCAGAGGAACATCAGAAGGGTTCAAGTTGACAGAAAGACATCAGTATCTCAAACAACCACTCGTTACTTTCAAGGCCTCTACTAAAGGATCTTTGCGTACCAAACTTTGAAACAGATTAGCTAATGCTGATGAACACCATGGGGTTGAACAAGCCTGAGAAAAAAAAAAAAAAACGTTTGAGTGGTATTTTAGAAACTTGATTTCCAATGTTCATACCAGAGTTTGGTACCTGACATTGGTGCATCTTTAACTATTTTAGAGCAAATTATGACAAACTAGTATTTTCTTGTTTGACAACTATAAAACCCTACATCCTACCAAAACGTTGTGGCTGTCTGGATCCCCTCTATCTGAATATAGTTGAGTTTTTTTTTATTTATTTTATTTATTCAGTACAGTAATATTTACTGGTTAAAATATTTGCAAGGAATTATAGAAAACTAATTTCATCATGTTGACCACCATAGTCACCAGATCTGAACCTAACCAATAAATGTAGATATATCCTTAAGTTGGCGATTTGATAATAAAGAGTCGAAAATCGACAGGAACAAAAAAAGGTTTTTGATCAATATAAAAAAGGCAGTGAGCCTGGTGTTAGTCGCTCATACTTTAAAAAGCAACTGCAAAACGAAACCGCGTAAAAAAGGATCTTTGATGATGAACTTCTTGCATGGTCAATTTTAACAAAAAGACCTGGATCTGAGTCATGATGAGTCATAATGTCAAGAACATGTTGGTTTCACAGTCATACATTAAAGAAACTAACATTGTCCAATGAAGTTTTTTTCCCAACTGCCACAGATATTTCTCCTTCACCTGCCGTGACCCATCTGACCAGAGAACAAGTAGTACTTTTGTCTAAGTGGGGGGTTGAACGAGACTGAGCGTCTTCATGCTACACTGCCTATACCCCCCTCCCATCCCCCCCTTTCTTTTCTCTCTACCTCACTCTCTGGGAACACCTGAGCGAGTCGTTATTGTTGACATAAAACCAACATTTTCCAATACAACAACTGCATGTGCATCTTAATTTAACAAATACGCATATACTTTTTTCTCTCTAATTTTGTGGCCCTTAAAAATGTTGCTGTAGATATAGATGTAGAAGTAGATAAGATCTTCAGGTATGTTTGTAACAACAGAGAAAAATGTTTGTTACGCTCATATACAGCAAAATTCAACAAGATTCTAATCTGTGTGTGAGAAAAGAATCAAACTTTCCCACTGGAAATTCAAATCCAGGATAAAAATACATTTATATATTCTTCGAGCATACATCTCAAAATATCTCAAAATGGAGCTCTAGATTTATTAATATTATGAGGAGATACATTTCTAGATTTTGGAATCACATAATGACATTATAATGACATATAATTAAATTTGTTTTACATAATTATTAATAATAATTCAATGAAATCAAGCATTTTCTGGATTTCTGCAGATGGCATCTAACCAATATGTAGAAATGGAAGTCTTTGTAAAACCATTTTTATTATTATATCAGATGACATTTAATACTTAGACTTTTGTTCCAATGGTCAGAGTAATGCACAGTTCCAGTTTGACCAAAACAAATCGAGTAAATAACCCCTCACAGGATAACTCAGTTAATCTTTAACACTGCAATCGTCTGATGTTAAAAAAAGAGAGAAATGTCTGAGCACTCACCAGTCTTCTTCTCTGACATCCTTATCCAAATTTAAGAATGAATTTCAAGCTTGATCCAAGTTAGTCCTCTTCAAAGTTTAAATTTGCTGATTCTTTCAGATCTGAAAATGTTCAAATTTTTTTAATGCTGTATGGCTGCTGCCATGGGCACAGATGGGTTAAGCAAGTTAAATAAACCAAAGGGCAATTGGGAAAAACAAATCTGAGGGAAATATTCAATATTTTTTAAATCATTAGGTAGTTCAAGGTTATGCTTATAAAACAATGTCTGTTTCCTCTTTTTATTTGATCCCTTCTGTCAATTCTTAGTGAGATAATTTAACTAATTCATAAACTTAACAGATTGAAACTACCTTAAATAGAATTCAAATTAAACTAGGAAATCCCTGAAATGATTTTATATTGAGTGTTTTATGTCCAGCTGAATATTTAGGCGTAATTTCTGATGTTTTGAAGTAGAATGTGAAAAGAATAGTAGTAATTATAAAAACAATGTTTCTGATGAGTAACCCATTAGAAAATTCATAGACAATTAGGAAGTAATCATCTTTAGGAACTATGGAGAGCATTCCATTCAGTGAAAAACAACTAACTATTTTCTCTGTTCTCCATTGTCTATAGTCATCACTAGCAGGCTAATCATAAAATCATAAAATCAATTGCTCACCTTCTGCTCACTGCTGTCAGCCCTTAAATAATCTTGTGAATGTAAAAAGTTAGATTTGAAGCAGTGAATCAATTCTTTCCTTTCGATATTCGCGCTGACATTTTGCTTTCCCCCGGAGTCCCTGCTGTTTATTGTGTTAAAAACCGCTCTGTTCTCCGGCACTCTGTCCGGTCTCTCTCCTGTTCTCTTTCTCTGCCTCTGTGCTGTTAGCTGGAGTGAAACCCTCCCTCTTCCGGTCTATGTGGAATCTCAGGGGTATACAGGTGGGGGAAAGCAAGGAACCGATGAGGTCATAGATATAATACATATATACATGTTTATGGATGACACCTAAAATTTAGATTAAATTAATTAGATTAAAAAATTTCAAAATACTTGATTTAATGTTTTGTACATCATAAATTCAGGGAAACATATTGACTGCTTTTGGCTGAGATAACAAACATAAATTTTTACTTTTTATAATACGAAGAAGAAACAATAACATCACATGCACCAAATCAGTGACTACTTAATAGTGCACTACTTTGACTGTATGGGTGCTGTTGATATAATTAGAATGTCATGAAAAGGTATATTTATTTTTGTAATTCAACTGAAAAAGAGAAAAGTATTTATTAATATTTAAACAAAATTTCAAAGCCTCTCTCAGTCTAGTTCTCTAGGCTACTTAACAGAAAAGATGACCATTGACACCTTGAAAACACAAAAGATCACTGAAAAAGAGGCTGACTGCTCTTTGGTTAAAATGGTTTAAAGCATCAGTGTGTTTAAACCACAGTCTATTGAAAAGGTTAAAAAATGTGATGGACATTTACAAAGAGTTGACTGCAGCTAGAGTCAGTGTGTCACGAGCCACCATGCATAAATTAATGGAAGACATTGGTTTCTCCTCTTGAACATGAGACAGCATCAGAAGCATATCATCTGGGCTAAAGACAAAAAGAACTGTACTTCTGCTGAGAAAAATTAGCATTTTCTTTGGAAATCTAGGTCCCAGTCTGAGTCTGAAGGAACAGAGGAAAGGCCAAGAATCCATATTAGTTGAGGTCTAGCCTAAAGTTTCCACTGTCAGTGATGGTTTGCTGTCCCATGTCATGTGGGTCCACTGTGTTTAGTGAAGTCCAAGGTTAACGCAGCCATCTTCCAGGAGAATTTAGAGAACGTCATCATTCATGCTGCAGACCATCTTTATGGAAATGCAGATTTTATTTAGCATCAATACATAGCATCTGCACACAGTACGAAAGCTACCAGTACCTGGATTAAGGACTATAGTCTCCCTTTTCTAATCTGACCAGCAAACTCACCTGAAAATATGGTATTGTGAAGAGGAATATAAGATACATCAGACTCAACATTGGTGAAGAGCTGAAGACCCCTATTAGAGCCATCTAGGTTCTCAGAACACCAGAGCAGTGCCATAGACTGATCTACTTCATGCCATGCCTAATTACTGCAGTAATCCAGAATAAAGGACCCCCAACTAAATATTGAGGACTGTACATAATCATAATTTTCATTTTCAACTTCACAATAACTTTCAATCTTCATCTTATTTTCAGTTGGCCAACATTTAAAAAATCATTTCATTGTATTGGTCTTAAGGAATATTCTTATTATAGGAGGATTTTTCATTAGTTGACCCTTAATCATTTAACTGAAAGAAAATAAACTTTTGAGATAAATCAGTCTGTGTATGACAAATGATTATATGGTAGTATAAAGTTTATATTTTAAATGGAACTGTTAAAACAATCAACTTTTTCTGAATATAATTATATGACCAGGATCTGCATTCTAGCCAGTTAATCATTGTTACTGTCAGGTCGTAGTTTTATTATTGTATATTTTTTCTTGTAGTTATGGTTTTTTGCTCTTAGTCTGTTTTCAGTCTGCCTTGTATTTTGGTTCTATTTAGATTTAGAGTTTACTAGTTATGGTATTGTGTAGATGCACGTTTGTGTTCGTTGTTCAACATTCGTTATTCTCAGCACAGAACATGTTCCAAGTTAGCTCCTAGTCTTGTTAGCTGTTTATAAGCGCTTTAACGCATTATAAAAGACTCCATATCCCATCAACCCCCAATTCCCTGCTTTCCGTCGCCACAATCTTCAGTGTTTCCTCTTGTAGTTGTATATGGACTGAGAACGCACTGTTGATGTGGCTGTGCTGTCCATGTCGATGTCCTTCCTTTAGTGAGTTGTGAAAGATAACTTAGGAAAGTTAATGTATGTAGCTTTATGTACTGTAATAAAGTGGGGGAAACTTATCCTGTGAATCTGCACAATCCCTGACTGCTATATTTAAAGTGAGAGCTTTTCCTCATTGTAGTTTATAAATATTTTTATTAACATAAGTAGTACATTAAAAATAAAGGCATTCTATATTATTGGTAAATACCTTATTCAATTCAATTCAATAAATTATTATTTTCTTTATTAAGCCTGTTGTAGGCGACGATAAAAATGTCTTGATACATTTTGTGACTATTATTATTTCAACTATACTAGGCTGTTGGATTTTACCAACAGGAAGTGATCTAAACAAGGAAAAACAAGGAGGAGGAACTAAAACCAGACAGAGTTAATGACTTCTATACACCATTGCTCAGCAGCAGGAAGCATCAGAAGCAGTAAGAATGAGTGCTAAACTTCTGGCAGGCATTTTTGTGGTGACAAATCTGATTCTCTCAGGTAAACCTGCATTTAATATCAGAGTGGTGACTTTAATGATGACTAAAACATGATTGTTTCTTAAATCAGTTCTGAAGTTTACTCAGCATGTGAACACTTTGCTATCATTTCCTCTATTATATCAAAGTTCAAAAGCCGGGCGTGTTTGTGTATCTGTTGAACACAAAAGACCTTAAAGGCTGTTGTAAACCTGTACTTCTGCCTACTTAAAGTAACATAATTTTATTTTAAGTTTCATGTTTATAAATGGGTTCAATCACTTTTGCAACTCAAATATTTACAATCTTATATTTATCCTGGATTAATCCTGGATGTTGATGATACATGTCATGATCATACTAGAATGCAGAAGATCACATTCATGTTGTAAAAGTCATTTATGTCTATTTTTACATAGAAATCTTTGAGGTTATTATAGCCACTGTCAATAAAAAAATGTTCTTTAATTTCAGGTATTGCTTCTGGTGATTGGACAGTGAATGTTCATCCAGGTCCAATATTTGGTTCTGTTGGCTCCTCTATCTTCGTTCAGTGCTCCTATGACTATCCTGAAGATTCAGAGTCAGGGAAACCCAACAGAGTTTTTTCCGAGATGTGGTGTTTGAATCAAAGCCTCTGTATTACACCCCGATACATCTACCACAGCGCTGGTCTCTTCCCCGAGCCCTCATATTTGGGACGCATCAAGTATTTTGGACAAACAGGAAGCAAAAACTGCTCTTTGCAGATCTCTGATCTGAGATTAGAAGACAGTGGTGTATATGTGTTTCGCTTCATCACTGACCACACGAAAGCCAAACTGCCGGGACAGAGAGGAGTGAGACTGGAGGTCACACACCATACGAAAGGCGGAAGTAGGTGTCTTATTTTGTAGGCCTTTAATAAAGCTTCAAATCTTGTCTTTAGCAAAGTAAAATGAAATAGAAAATATGAGTTTAGTTAAATATACTTTATAACCCACCTACCGTATGACTATTAGACTTCTAAAATAACTAAACAACTAAATCTAATTAGATGTTTTATCATTAACGCGAATGTCGTAACTAATTAATCAATTTGATTTATAGTAAATAAAAAACTTCACAATGAACATGTGTCAATTAACATTGTTGAGTAGTTAATACGTTTTTGTTTAATGTATGAGTTTGTGGGGAAAAATCAAATGTAAACTGAACAATGTTTCTGTTGTAAGGTAATAATGTAATAAGGCATTGTAGGTAATCAGCAAGTTCTTGTTAAAAAGCTGTTTGTGTGCTGTTTATCGCAAATTGTCAATGTAATGCATTAACACAGTGTTATAAAAGCTGTTTCTGATGTTTGACCATTAATTTTGTTGCAACAAAATTTCTTCACGCTTAAAATGAAAACCCTTGTTACTCAAAAGATTTAGATGTAATTAATTATGTCCAATTTTTGAGAAAGCTCAACTTAACCCAGAATTATAGTGAGGACTAAACCTATTCTGGACAATTTTAGATATCTAAGTATAAAAGGATTATCAATGGCCAAAGCTTAAACAACAACCAGCAGATGAATATATTATTATTCCAAACATAACCGTTTACTTCTGAGCTTGGATCTGTAATAATAGACAGTCATTATGAAAATAAACATAAATATTTACTACTCGACTAAGATAGACAACTATGTATTAAAACCTCTAAGCATAAATGCTTACTACAAGACAAGATAGATGATTTTCAGACATCTAACTCTAGATGCCCAGCAAAGTGCAATTCAATATATTTCTTTCTTCTGTTTTATTACCTTCCCTCTATGTTTGATTGTTCAGACAACTTCTAAACAACATGTATCGTTAGATGTTTAATTAATGTCTCTCTTTGGATTTCTAATAGACTTAATTAATAGCAGTTTTCTGTCTCTGTCCATTGACCTCTCAAAGCAATTTATCCTAAGACGTCTCACAGCCATCTATCCTAGTAATTTCTATGTCTTTTTTAAGTCTTAAAAAAATCTCCTCTGCAGTAGCCGTCTTTGCTTGTATGTCTAAGTACACGACATTACATGACCTCTAATGTAGTAGATGTCTTCACAATCATGTCTGTCCTCACTATCCTTAAATGTCTTATAAATAACTATTGTTTTACATTTTTACATGTTTTATTCTTATACAAATAAAAAATTGCAGAGAAGCATATTAGCAAAATATCCAACTAGTATGTCGATGCTTAAAAATTTGATTTAACAGCTGTTAAGAATTCTACTGTATCCTTTTCATTTTAGGAGAGCATCTTGTAAATCTTTGAATACACTTTGTTGATATATTGTGATGATGTTTTTTCTATAGCAAAAAACGGATCTTCATCAACTATTGGCATTGTGTTTGGCGTTATTCTCATCACTATTGTCATCATAGCATGTGTTATAACATGTATTAGGCACAAATCAAGGTGAGTAAATGATCTTATATTACTGACATTAAAATCTCAATAAATCTCTTAGTGATTATTACTTCACCTTTAGGAACGGAAGATCAAGACCTCTTTAAACAAGCAGATGAACTTTACATTCACCAGAGAAAAAAAAAACATCTGGTTTCTAAAAGATACTTTTTGAATGGTATGTTTTTAAAGTTTTGCTTTGCAAAGTAAGACATAGTTCAAAATCTTGGGTTAAAGGGATGTAAAGAAGTGTTAGGAATTGTTTAAGAATACAGAAGGGAAGGAGTTCACCTGTACTTTGAAGATATTATATAGCAAGGTTCATTAAAGAAACGATCACCTCATAGCATTTAGCATTCTTTTATTCAACTTCTGTTACATTTGGTTTAGTTCCAAAATGCAATTAACTGCAATTCATTTTCTATTTCTGTTGAAAAATGTGTGGGTCTATGTTTTATTGATATAAAAAAAGGTTTATTAAATATTTTACCAGGATCAAACATTTTAAGAGACTGTTGTCATGGACTGAAAACATTTACAATTTCTTTTCCTTATTCTCATTTACGGACCATTTATTAATTTGAAGATGAGTTTCATTAAAGCTTAGTTCAGTAAGACTAGTTCCAAAAGATTTCAAAACTATCAGTACAGTAATTAAAGTTTTTATGTCCTTGTTATGTCTCCCAATGATCTCACTGTCGAAACCAGCAATTAAATAACAGGAAAACAGAATTGTTTAAAACTGCCAGATGCATATATTTGGTCCTGAAAAAGATTGAAAGATACACATTCATAAGATTATTAAATGAATGCCATCATAAATGTCAAGAACTCTTCTCTATCTTGAGTATCGGTGTAGAAGTATGATGTCAATTGCACCCGGTGACACATAGTTACAAATAAAGACAAGTGATCAAAACTGTTATAAATAACTTTAACAAAAAAGGGGTCTCTGGGTTGAATCGAAACTTCATGTTACATTCATCTTAATGCATCTGTGTTGGGTTAAACAGAAGAACATCAAAAACTTTATCTCCTAGATTCTTCCATCCGTCCTTCAGACTGCTCAGTGAGGACAGCATTAATTGGGCGACCTCTAAGTTTCCTCCCTCCATCTACTGATATTTTTGTGACTTTCGCCTGATCCAGACTGTAAAAGTATGACATAAAATAACATTTCTTTAGACAGGGAGGGATGATGCAACCATCACATATGCACTGTGTACTGTGTTTAACCTGGGAATGTGAGAATAATGCACCGTAAAGTAGTTGAGCTTTCCCTTCTCCTCTGCACACTGAGATGCTTCTTTCAATGGGATGATGGCTGGGTAGGTGCTTTCGTACATTTCCTCTGACTCCTCCTGAAAGAAGAGCAGTAAGAGAGTGTGTACGGTTTTACATAATGTTTGGACACTTATAACTTTGATTAATAATCGTCTCCTTGGAACTATAAGGTTCTATCTGCGTTCAGAGGGGTTTCAAGATATTAAAGTTTTGTATTTTATGTAGTAAAGTAGAACCTTTTGTAGTACTTCATAATGGTTAATTTATAAAGCATCGTTTTTATGCTGAGACACATTTATAAGTATTTGTTAATATTAATTTCATGCTTTTTTGAGGATCAATTCATTATTTATCAATTAAGCTTTTCACTATTTAGAAACCAGTTTGTTATTAGTTGTAAGTAATTAATGAAATAATTTAGAATGTGTTAACAAATGATTATATAGATACTTATGCTTATGATATAGATGTTTATAAAAGTTAATTAACATTGACACATTAAATAAATTATTATTTAACTAATAGCTAATGTTTGATGACTTATTGGTAGTGTGTAGCTATTATGAAGTGCGATAAACCTTTTTGTTTTCTACATAAAAAGTCATGAAATGTAAATGACTTAACAAAACATATCACATGTAAAAAAAATTCAAAAAATCTGAATATCTGAATAACTTAATTTTTACAAAAACCTTATGAATCCAAGAGGACGAAATGAATGGTATTTTCAATCCAAAGTCAACCCTGTTTTCTTTTTTAATAAGCTTTTGAAGAATTAATAATTTACATGCCCAGAATAATTCTTCCCACATGACAATACATTTTTTAGCGCTCAAACAAATGTTATACATTTTTGGTAATTAATATGATTAATATTGGTATGAAGCATTTATTATACCTCTTGATGGAAAAATATGGTTAATTCAAAGTGTCCATTTAGTTCAATTCATGTGGGAAAAATGAAGCTAAACATTTCATATTTAAAAATCCATTTTAGAGGTCCTATTTTTTATTATTTACTTACTGGAATATCCAACATTTTAGGATTCTTGAGTAGAAACGTCTGGGAAGTTGATTCATGAAATGTTGTTTCATCCACTGGTAAATCGACGACCGGCGAACCCTGTTTTTAAAGTACAATGAGTTCAACTGTCCCAATGTAAGGTTGTCTTTATTTAAAATTATTTCGCCTTAAATACCTGTTTTTCCTCCTGCTGATCGACACGATGCATGTTTTTACTGACAATAAAACAAGCAACCCTGTTACTATAGATCAGACTAGATGACTAGATTTCAGTTTTTGTATCAACACCATGTTTCCACCGTACCTTATCATGACAACCACGGTCAATGAGATCAAGCCAACAGAAACACCCACTGCAGAAGCCAATGCTATCACCTTTAGTCGGCCTGGACACAAAAAATGGTTTTAAACTCTATGTAGAAAATGTGAATTGTTGATTTAATGATATGCATATCAAGACATTTCTATTAGTTACTTTCAGTACACTTGGATTTAGGCTGTTGGGACATTTAACAAGTCTTAAATAGTTTAAATCCCCTGAATGTAGAGTTTGAACAGCAAAACTGACTTGGATTTGATATTAATTTGTATATGCTAAATCACAACATACTAAATAATTAATCAACTATTATTTTATCTACAAAAAAGACTACAAACTACTCTTCAAATAAGCTTATATCTAAAGAGAAAAAAGGTTGATTTTCTACTGATCAAATCAATGCATTTTAACTAACAAAAAACCCATAGTGTTATTTCAGTTTTTTGTAAAAAAAAATCTTAATACATCCTCATTTTACTCCTTTTAGATGATTAGTGATTAGCTGTACAGCACTTTCAAGCATGTATGTTGTCAACTCGTGTGTGTCTGACCTCTGACTTTGACGGTCAGTATCGGGGAGCTGTGGGTGCCGATGCGGTTTCGAGCCTCGCAGTAGTACTGCCCGCTGGCTCCAAGGCCGATCTCAGTAATTGTGTAGCTGGCACCCGATCGAATTTCCCAGGCGTCAGCCGTATTGACCCGGTGCCAAGTGTAGTTCTCTACTGCTGGGTTGGCCTGACTAAGACAGGTCAGTGTCAGAGAGCTGCCTGCTTCGATCACACTGGATGGCCGAGCAAGCACTGAGGTGTTCTTAGGGGGATCTAAGAGAAAGAGAGAATTTGTATGCTTTGGATGTCCTTATTATAGCATAAGTATTATTATAATGTTTATCTTGGAGATATAATGATCACAATGACACTCAATTGGCAAATATCTGAGTTGAATTGAAAGACTCATATATCCCATCTATCTATAATTAAAAAATGAAATATACTTCATTTGTGTTTTACTTTGGATGACTTTTTATTTGGATGATTTCTGTCCCTTGGCTGACTATTATGCTATATAGAATGAATAGATGGATGGATGGTTGGTTGGTTGGTTGGTTGGATGGATGGATGGATGGTTGGTTGGTTGGTTGGTTGGTTGGTTGGATGGATAGATGGATGGTTGGTTGGTTGGTTGGTTGGTTGGTTGGATGGATGGTTGGTTGGTTGGTTGGATGGATGGATGGTTGGTTGGTTGGATGGATGGTTGGTTAGTTGATTGGTGGGTGGATGGTTGGTTGGTTGGTTGGTTGGTTGGATGGATGGTTGGTTGGTTGGATGGATGGATGGTTGATTGGTTGCTTAGTTGGTTGGATGTATGGATAGATTATAAATTGATTATGGGTGGATAGATTATGTATGGATGGAAGCATTCTGGATTATGGATAAATGGAGAGAGAGCACTTACAGAGCACTGAAAGGGAAAAGATGGGAGACGTCCCCATGCCATAGGGATTCCACGCAGTGCAGTAGTACTGCCCAGCATTATGAGAACGCACACTGAGAAAGGAGAGGTTTTGTGCAGCACCTCTGGTCCAGGGCTGACCCCCATTGACTTTATACCAAGCATATTTGACCACCAGAGGGTTGGCATTGCTACTACATGTCAGGTTTACAGCAAATCCTTCCATGATGTCTCCTTTAGGGCTTATAACTATCCTGGTGTTCTTTGGGGAGTCTGAAAACATACAGGTAGATTTTGTAGTCAAAATTTTGACACTTCTTTTCTCACCACAGCTGATGGCTAACATGTTCTATTATACATAGTTCAATAACCACATTCTTTTATCTGCTTGTGTAGTAGTTTGGTGGTCAACAACTGAGCCACATTTCTCAGTTGTTGGTAATGTGAGCTTTGCTTGCTGTTGGTTGGGAAATAGTGCCTGTTAGTGCTAAGTTGTTGCTAAAGTTATGGTTGCAGAAGGATTTCATGCAGATTGCTATGTGGCTGCAACAGGGTTTTTCTTCTCTCATAATGTGAGCTTCTTGAAGGCTTTTGACTGGTTAGCAGTTCCTAGTGTATTACTTATGGCATGCATAGATATTTTATTTTTCACAGTTTATCATTTTAAACAGATATATTTGATGTTGTTTGTACTATAAGCAAGACATTGGCCTGTGTAGAAAGCTCCTCAATTTAGAGTTATGTTGAAAAACACCCCTGCCCCATGTGAATTTTCAAACAAGGTAGAATGAGCCAAAGTTTGATTTCAACGAACTTGATCAAACAATCTTTTGCAGTTTGGCTGAAGAAACAGTAGCACTTGTGTTTGATTTAGCAATGGAAAACAGGAAGTAAAACTCCTCCAGTAACCAAGCAGCATAAGATTTCATAAGAAAACAGATCTTTTCTGTGACAAAAGTATATAAAAGCAAGATGAGCCACAACTGAGAACAATCTATATTAGCCAAAGGCAAGGCTTTTTACTGGCCGTTTCAAAGTAAAAACTTGAGCCAGAAATGAACCGGACCAGGAGGCTTATTTTAAGAGTATCTCAACTGAATTGTGTGGATCGGAGAGTGTAATTAAAATAATTGAAGAGAGAACCCACAAGGGTATCAAGGATGGTCTGTTTGTTAGGCACCTTACATGTAATGTTGTGGAGATTTTGGTGTCATAGTTTTGCCATCAAATTGTTGGTGGTGAGCAGAAATCGTACAGATCTTCTGGGTGGATGGAGACACCAACCACTTTTAGAGGAAGGTCAAGGGAAAATAACTTAGGAACTACCTGAGTGACCCTGTAAACTACATCCTTTTGTCAGTATGTTCAGACTGTAGGCCTTAATGCCCAATTTGGATATTTTTCTTATTTTTTTCATTGTTCATTCACATTACAAATAATATTCACCATAATATTCACCTGCTAACCGTCTTCTGGTTGAAGGAAATGTGGCTCTAATGCAACATGCAAAAGAGGAAACTTCCAGAATGCACTGTTAACAGATGTCTACATTAATGCATCGGCCCTCAGTTACTCTTGTGACTTGTTGACATAAGATCAGAGCCAACTTTATTTGTTCCTAATAGTATTAAGAAAGAGATTGAGATTACAGCTTTAAACAAGTCTGTGAGCCTCTTGCTGTAAACTATTTCAGTCAATGAACTTCTTCTTCAGCAACTAATTTCTTTGATAAGCCACATTTAAGTTGGCCTTGATGACACAGAGCATATACAAAAATACGACAGTATTTAGAGATTGTATTTATGAGATTCAGGACAACATGTACAATTTTTAATTCAGATTTGTTCTGGTCAAGAAAAATGTAATTAAACGGTCATGAAAATAAATAAACAGGTTACATACGGGCAAAAATACTTTGGGCTGCAGACTAAACATGTCCTATGTCTGGCCTAAGAGAGATTATCTAGGGAGGAACTATTATGAGGGCAAAGAATTCTGAGAAAAAGCTCCTGGTGGGCCAAAGAGATAGCACTTGAAGGATCTTGTCCTTCCTGATCTTGCACAGAAGTTTGCAAGAAGACAAAAGGTGAAATCAGCCATAGATGGTACTTTTTGACCACTGAAGTTGTGTGGCCATTTTATCATCTCAATTGTGAAATCTGTGGTGACACAGTTGTGGTGTGCTGTGGAGCTGTAGTGACTCTCTTGTCCCATTGCAGCAACCCCTTTTGTGCTT
Source organism: Danionella dracula (assembly GCA_900490495.1). Lineage (NCBI taxonomy): Eukaryota > Metazoa > Chordata > Actinopteri > Cypriniformes > Danionidae > Danionella > Danionella dracula. Next base: position 3,498,213 of record UELW01000039.1, on the reverse strand, counting down.
TCTTTTGGCACCTTAGCTTGAAAACTTGTAGGGTTGTAATGAGATCCAAAGTGGAAATTCCCTGTCCCGCTGAAGTGTAAGGTCTCATCATCAACTTTCTGTAGCGAGATGAAAAATGGTAGTACTTTCCTCTAGACATCACCAGAGGCAACCAAGGAATCTATACATATTCCTGGGCTAATGCACCATTAAGAAAAATAAAATGGGGTGATGGAGGAATGGCGTCCCATTCTTGAGACCACAAACCCTGTATCCAGTCAGGAAATATTGAGTGAGAGGCCTCTCTAACCCTATCTCACCGATTGCCTGGGAAGGCATTGGCTAGCTCCTCATCAACGTGACCTATCATTATCACTCTCAAAGGGGACAAATCAGACCCAGTGTGGGACCTAGATGTTCATCTGTTCAGCAGACAAGTTGAGTTGTTTGAAGATTGTTTGGTTTTACTGATAAGAATGCTGCCAGAGAGGAAGTCAATATGGTGGAATATGGTGGTTGTTATGAAAAGATCTGATAAAGTAATTTATCTCTAAGTGACTAGATAGACGACAGGTGAACCTTACGTGTAACATTCAGCAAAACAGGTCTGGACCGTCCTGTGCCAAGAGGGTTTCGTGCTACACAGAAGTACTCTCCGTAATCTCTGTAGTCCAGACTCCAGAGTCTCAGCTCAGGTTCAAAGCTGTCTGGCAGGCTACCACTCTCTCCTTCTTTGAACCAGGCAAAGCTTTCTGCTGGTGGGGCACCATCACTGTTGCAAATCAACGTCACAGAATCACCCTCGCGGATGGCATCACGGTGGCTTATCTGAACGGTTGTATAGCGTGGAGCATCTGAAGAGGTGAAAAAAGCATAATGTTCGTCATACACTATTATCAGGTATTTGATGCTATTATTAGTTATCTACTTGGTGAGAGCTACTTTTAGTTTATGTAAAAAGCTAATCTTCATGGCTTAAAATCAAAGTTAGTTTAAATAATAGTTTAAATATAATGCATAGAATGTAGTAAAATAGTCTGACACTGTAAAAAGTAGTTTGTAATCAATTTGGTAAAGATTATGAAATGTAAAAATAGCGAGCAACAGTCTTTGATAACTGTTAAATTGCCTTCATCTGTCATTTTCAGGTGTTTTAAAGGCATCCTCATGATTCCTGCATCTATTTAGCAGGATCACCTTATGATTCCTAGCCTTGGACCTCCCAATGCAGCAGTCACATTAGTTTTGAGAGATCTGATGGATTTAAGACCTTGCCCAACATGTCAACATGTGCTTCAAAATACCAAGCTATAAATATAAATCCTCCAAATGGCATCAGGGTTCAGTCTACTTCACACCAGAACTAAAGTCCTACAAACTTGTTTTAAAACCAAATTTCTGCAAACCATGCTCTCACCTCTCTAATCTGGTGCTTGTACTCTCAATTTTCACCTCAACTTTTGGATTGTAATGCATCTTCATAAACTTCTAGTTACATGTTGTCGCATGAGGTCCCATTCAAGTCAATAGATTTTTCTTATTTTTGGCATGACCAAGACTGATCTCTTATTGGTTGATATTCCCAGCTGCAGTTTTGTAGTCATTCAATTTGAGCTTCAATAAAAGAATGTTATTTTAAAATATACACAAACCACTATATTACACAAACACAACATTCACTGAAAACATGAAATTAAACTATAATATTAAAATACCGAAATCAAAAAGTTTTTCAATTTTTTTAAACCTAGACTTAGTGAGCTCTTTGAAAAGTCAATACTCACACCCCAGTGACAGAGTGACCGGCATGGACTGGGCATTTTGTATAGGTATTGGACGGCAGCTGTAGATCCCGGCATGCTGACTTTCAAAATTATAGATGGCTGACACTTTGGTCGACTGACCCAAATTGACACCATTACGATAGAGGGCAAAGCTCTTCCCAGTGGCAGCACAGCCTCGTGCCACGCAGCTCAAGAAAACTGTCTCACCAGCAGCAAACATGTTACCAATTCTCGAGGGATGAACATGAACCTGAAGATCTGGAAACAGAAAAACATTTCTGCCACAAAATAATCCAGTTACTCATATGAGAATGTTAGGGTGTTGATAGGGCATTGCTTTGTGTTCTCTGTCACATTTTAGATATTGTGTCTACTTAATAGCATGTTAAATATATCAGATGATTCTTGCTAAAAATTTAATTAAACAAAAAATTGAATTAAGTGATGAGCAAGATATCAAATTGGCGGTCGGCAAGTTGTTCCATAATCATGGACTTGCTAGTATTGTTCCTTAGGATCATTCTCATAGAGATTGTTGGTGATTCCTAGATAATTGCTGAAAAAGCAAAGACTTCAAGGTGATTGGTGTTCCAGATAGAATGCTCACAACACTGTTCCAGTAAAGCCGGTAGAATAGAATAGCATTTCATGGCTGCATCTTAACTTAACTGGCTGCATCTTAACTTAACAAAGAACGGTAACATAACTATTATTAGCAGCTCTCCAAAAGTAGTGGATCAATGAGTCACTTTTTAACGAACTCCTCAACCTCGTTTCTAAATTTCAATGCATTACATGAAATTGGCGTGGTTGGTTCGTTTGTTCACAGGCCTTAAGTTTCTGTACTCACTGCTAGATGCCACTAACGACACAAATACTTCCTTGAGCTGAAAACAGAACAAACAACCAACAAACAAGATGCCTGTGTGAATGAGTGATTGATCTGCTCACAGAGAGCATAATCAGGGAAGGTCTTGCATTTTTGGCAGCTTTTTTTTGGTCAAGACCACTTATGAGGCTGTTTGACTGACTTGACAAACAACCAATCTCATGTCAATTTGCATAGCGTTATATTTCGGGTGTGGATATGTTACCACAACAACTGACCAACATGCAAGAAATTAGTCATATAAAAAAGTCAGAAAGTAAAAATCTCAGAAATTGAGAGATAAAAGACTAAATCCAATATTTAGTTGTTTAAAATCACTATGTTCAATACACACAATGGATATACGATTCTCAATCGTACGCTTCCACATTGTTTTCGGGTGAAACAAAACTAAATATGACACTTGCTGCTAACAGAAACCCTAGTTTAACCAATCAAACCACATCTTGAGGTTAAGCTAGTGTTCCGCTGGCGTGACATCTGAGACTGAGAGCACAATCTCTTACACTGCACCTTTATTGCATTTTTTAATATTCCATTTATAAAGCAATATCTTGTAAA